>BSBM01000807.1:6717266-7321109 GCA_027924585.1 Larix kaempferi
CTTCTATTCATATTGAAGTTAAAGATGATAAGAAAAAGGTTGACATAGTAGAAGGGCCTTTGATTTCATGGTCAAGCGATAAAAATGTTAATGTTGAGCATGAATCTAACAATTTAGTGGTTCAGTCGGGATCAAATGGGTTTTCTATTGACCCGTGTTCCAATGCAAAATCCATTACTAAGCTTTCCAATATTACGATCCAAAATAGAAAGAGGAAAATCCAGGTCATTCTAAACATGGGAAAGAAACAAAATTAATCTGCCATGACTTATACATACCAGAATCTTGTGGCTTCCAATTTCTATTGCAAGTCTTCTCAATTCGTGATGCAGCTGCTAATAATTTGAAGCGACTTGCTGAAGAATTTGGCCGAGAGTGGGCAATGCAGCGTATTGTTCCACAGGTCTCTTTTCATAGCTACTACTAGGATAAGTTAATTTTATCTTGTATTTGATGGACATTACTCATCTTGATAAAATAGTTAAAGGAAATTGTCTTAGTCAGCTAAGAATTTTAGACCCTAAGAGTAAAGTAACTACGAATAACTCTACCTGGTTATCATAAGACCAACAGAACTTGCTGTCTGTCTTTATGTAGTTCATGGATATGAAGATGTCTTGGTATTAACGATTTTTTCCAGCAGGTGGTTACTACTACAATATTGGGGATTTTTATTGCTAAATATGGCCTGTTGATATGGTTGGATGTAAAAATCAAGGGAGCCAGGGTTGCAATTTCTTGCATCTTTTCTTTCATTGTTTATCTATTGGATACAATATTTCAGTGATTTATAAGCACAGGGTCAAAGCGTTTGTGGTATGGTATTACAATGTAACATTTGTATGCTATGAGCATTCTGAGGTATTTGATGGCAGTGTTGTTCCGACAGGATCAATGCTGCATCTGGTATCCAGATATGTGGTGGAATATAACAATTTGAAGAGTCAGGCCAGAAAGTGTCCTTGAAAACTGGTCTTCAAGTATGCATATTGTTTAGTGGAGTAATTGATCATGTTGGTACCCAAAGATTTCTAATGAAATTGTCTTGGTCAGCTTAGAGTTTTATACCCCAAGTTTAGAATAGCGAAGATCAACAAAACTTTCAGTCTGGCTTTAACATAGGTTGTGTATATGAAAATGGCTTGTTCTTTAACCATTTTTGCCAGTAGGTGTTTATTACTTCAATATTGTGTATTTTTATTACTAGATAGGGCCTGCTGATATGGTTGGCTGTAAAAATGAGGGGAACCAGGTTTGTTATTTCTTGTATCTTTTTTTTCCTTGTTTATCTTGGATACAAGACTTCAGTGATGTAGAAGCACAAGGTCAAAGTGTTTGTGGTATGGTCTAGTCTTACATTTGTATGCTATGAACAGTTTGAGGTATTTGATGACAGTGGTGTTCTCAGGGACAGACTAACTGCTGCATCTGGAATCTGGATAGGCTTTGGAATAATAGAAATTTGAAGGTTCAGGCCAGAAAGTGTCCTAGAAAACTGGTTTTCACGTATGCTTACTATTTAGTGCAGTACTCGGTCATGTTGGTACCTAAAGATTTCTGATGAAAATGTCAGTCAGCTGCGTTTGGGTGGCTCTTTTCCAGTTTGCCTCCTAGACAATGCCTTAGATTTCTAGTAACCTCTTGTTAGAGGTTTCCTCATGTTGAGGTGTGCTCAAAGGAGGGAAGTTTCTAAAAAAAAGCTTTCTAACAGATGAAAAAACAATGATCTGGTAACCATTTGAGCTATCATTTAATCTCTTTCCTTCACTTTTCTTTATGGTGGAGGGGTGTGCTTAGATTATGCATATTGTAGATTGAAACTCTCTTTTCTTGTTCATTTTGAGATTATAACTATTCTTATGCTACCAAAGGGGCAATAAGAAATCATAACAAGGTATGAATAGAAAACATGTACTCCTATTAATAATATTTCCAAAAGTAAGTGCATAAAGACGAGTTTTGAGTAACACTGTTGATGTTCCAATGGGCGTCTGCAACACAAAGGATGTAAATGGGTGCACTGTGACAGAAGGAAGAGAGATGGAACCCTCGCAGACTGAAGAATACATGAAATAATAGTTCAAAATTGCCTTCAAAGGAAGAATGATTATTTATATCTGAAAATGGAATGGCCTTACCCTAAAAGGCACAACGATATAAACATGTGGCTTCCAATGACTTCCTTATTAAAATACACTGCACTGACAGAAAATTCACAGTTCCAAAATCATTGTGTTGGAAAACAGCCTCTGAACAAAAGTGTCAATGTTAGGTCATAATAACTTTAAAATTAACAGGGTCTTCTAGATTTTCTAACGTGTGAGCAACCTACCTTGGAGAAAATCACTGAAACTGGATGACTTATTTAATTCATCTTACACCACTTTATACAGGAACTAAAATATGAAGGATTTGGTCAAACTTTCACTTTACTTAACTGAAGATAGTAGCAACATGAATTCTCGAATCGTGAAATTCTGATACAGGAATATATCAATTTAAGAAAGGATCAATGCAAAGGCCCTTACTTAATCATATCAGCCCTAATCCATTTCGAACATTCAAATGCAGCCAAATGTCATATTTTTTGGAGCCGTCGTATTCTAGAAATAATAAATATTATGTCAAAGGCGAAGTCCATGGTTGTCCCTTTAAAAAATTAAAATATTTTTTGGTGAGATCTGAACAGTAGGATGTAAAATCAAGCCAATTTACTTCATTTGGGACAGCTCGCAAGTAATTACTTCTGTTAAGTTTAGAAATAGATGCTACAGTTAGGTATGCTCAAGAACTAGGATGTCGAGACAGTTAGACTACCCCTCCCATAACAGGCTGCAATAGGAGTTTAGGAGGAAAGGCCGAGGGAAATGTGGATGTCCCTTTTAGAATCTCCCAAGCCTTCCACATTAATGCTAGGAAAACAAGTGCATCTCACTTAGACAAGCAAGGTGTCATCGATGACCCTTGGAGAAGAAAGCAAAGGACATTGCCATTCCCAGATTTGGCCCCTCCAAATTTCGTAGAGGAAAACAAAATGTTGGTAGTATGTTCACATGGGAACCTCCCTCAACTTTCAAGTGATCACCAAATTGTTCATTGGGGAAGGCTAGCTCACCACCTCAGATGGGATTCAAACAGAGACTTGCATGCTCAAAATGGAAACCCATGTCCCATGAAAGAATGTACAAAACAATCATGATATTAGGTGGAATTCCTTTAACACTCAACATCATCTATGTTTTCTTCTTTAGGGATTTCGCTCAGAAGAAAATAATTTGGAACTCTGTTGCATATATTAGCCAAATGGCATGAATATATCATTTGGAATAAATTCGAAGCCCATGGATGACCAGTAACCCAAACATAGCAAGACAATTATGACAAAATTGCCACTGAAGACATTGATTTACATTAAAACGAGTGGCTTCAAATGATACATGGATGAGACTTGTGAAAGGAAAAGTACAGATGCAAAAATAATGGTAGCCTGGTAGGGATAAAAGTACTTTATCATCTAAATTACTGAATACATATGTCAGATATAGCATTGATGTGAAAAATAAATACTAAGGGCAGAATAACAATGGTATACATAAAGAAAGTAAACTAGGAAAAAAGAGAGCAACTAGCAAGTTAGGTTTTGGCATGGGTGCAACAATGAGAATATTGCTCATTAAATCAACTAATCAATTCCATCTTCCATAAAGAAAGAAACAAAACACAGGCCAACCATATAGATGACTTTTAGCTCTAGTCAATTCTAAATAAAAGTCCTGATAAAATCACAAAGGAGACCTTTTACAGACCTTTTACCTAATCTCCAGGGGAACCAACACCACAAATTGTTAATGATGTTTCCTAATAAAATTACTGCTGCATGGTGCTACTAGATATGGATCCGAGTTCAGTTTCAATGGTGGCAAGAATAACCACTTATTAAGCTACGGGTGTACCATATAATTTTTTCATTTGTGGTTTAATTTCAATGGTGGCAAGCAGGACCACTTATTAAGCTACGGGTGTACCATGTAATTTTTTTCATTTGTGGAATAGAAGGTTGTTGAAACACTAATACATGTATACAGCCAAAGGGGGAATGGAAGTACCCACACAACTATAAATAAAACACACAACATAAAATATCCAAACAAAGTATTAATACAATAGTTTGTGATCAGTTAGAACCAATAAATAAAAAATTCTCAAAATTCAGGTTTCTGCTAATATAGTATATTCATCTCTATCCATGCATATCACAAGAACCTAATGAATTATTACTAAGCACAAAAAATTAGAAACTAAAGAAATACCTCTCATTCCTGTTAAACCGAGCACCATGGTAAAAAGCAACAGCAAGCAACCAAGCATCATTATGTACAGCAACCAAGGAAAGCCAATCTTTTCGTTGCATGCCATCTCTTGCAAAATTGATATGTAAAGTTGGTTCTGGAAGCTCTGGTGGGACTTCTTCAGCAGGCAAGTTAACTTCCCATGATTCATTGGCATATCCATATAGGCATAAATTCTCTTTCTCTGAAAAAAAGTTCAAGTAAACATGATTCTTAACAAAGATCTCAATAACAAATCATGTCCTAACAAAGATCTCAGTAACCCATCATGAATAGGTTAAACATCTCTTATTTTAGAGCAAACTAACATACATAAGCCTAGTCTTCTTTCTCAATAAGATTTAATGAAGGGCTCTTGTTACATACTGTGGAAAAAACCATGATAGCTATGTAAATAATTCTAATAATCACAAAAAATCCCTGATAGTGTTAAAAAATAAAGAAAACAGAAACACTTCCCATTCTCCTAAGTCAAAGGTAAAGTACAGTCATTTGCTGCCAATAATTCAATAATTTTAATCATGATCGTAACTAGAACATAAAGCATTCTTCAAACCTTGAGTCACTACCCAAAAAGTGTCTTAAAAAACATTTTAACTTTCAGGTCCAACTTGATCATATTCTCTTAGTTTGAAAATTTTATATGTAATCCTAACCAAGATCTCAACAAAAACATCAAAAAAAAGTTAAATGTCAAATATTTTTGGACAAAACACCATCACAAAACCATCAAAGTTTCTTTGCACAAAATTCTAATAGTACTAACTACATTGAAGACTTAAAACTAAAAGTTAACAAAATGAGAGGAATTTCTACGATCATGCCATCCAAAGGTAAACTACTGTCAACCTGTGCGAGTAATTTAGGAATTTCAAGAATGATCCCAATAACATTTAATAACCAAAAATTCCCAAACTATCAGTCATACTGTTGTAAACTAAACCAATTCTCTAGACACGAAATCGCCAGTGAAATCTGGAAAAAAATGTGGTAATTTTCTATTACGGAGAAAAATTAGGACATGCCCAGCTAAAAAAACCTTTGTTAGGGTGAATGCAAAAGTTCTCTCCAAAAAATACCATATAAGACAGAGATATTGTTGAATCTACAATAAAATCTCATAATCCATTCAACCATATTAAATGAATTGATTTAGAGATTGGAAGTATAAGATGGAAACTTCAAAGGCAGAGAAATTCAACTGCACTTCAAAAACGATTCCTGGTTATGGTGTCTAAACAAAATACAACTGTCCAGCATGAAAACCTTAAAGACTGCCAAAATATTGTCTACTATAATATTTAGGACCTTTTCCAAATGATTGTTTTATTAAAATACACTACACTGACAGATAATTAACAATCCAAAATCACTGTGTTGGAAAACAACCTCTGAACAGCAGTTTATCAATGCTAGGTTATAATAACTTCAAAATTAACAGGGTCTTCTAGATTTTTTTACGTATGAACAACCTACCTTGGAGAAAATCACTGAAACTAGATGACTTATTTGATTCATCTTATGCCACTTTATAGAGGCACTAAGATATTAAAGATTTGGTCAAACTTTCACTTTCCTTAACTGAATATAGTAGCAACACGAATTCTCGAATCACCAAATTTTGATACAGGAATATATCAATTTAAGAAAGGTTCAATGCGAAGGCCCTTACTGAATGATATTGGCCCTAGTCCATTTTGAACATTCAAATGCTACCAAATGTCATATTTTTTGTAGCCGCCGTCAACGGACTGTGCCATTGCCTAAGTTGTATTCTAGGATCCGTAAATGGTTTCCGCTCTAAAAAATCAAAATATTTTTTGGTGAGATCTGAATAGTAGGATGTAAAATTAGGCCAATTTACTTCATTTGGGGCAGCTCGCAAGAAACTACTTATGTTAAGTCTAGAAATAGTTGCTACATTTATGTATGTTCTGGTTAAATTTCTCAAAGATCTACCAAAATCTTACATAATTATGGAAAGTTTCGCAGAAAACTGAAACTCTGCCTAATCTGAAAATTATACTAAAGAAAATCCCAGATCTACGGGAAAACAAAACAAGAATTTAGTCCACTAACCTGGATCGCAAAGCAAATAAAAGCGGTCGACCTCTGCAAGAAAATAAAAAGCAAATAAAATGTACCAAAGATCAATGAGTGGAGAAGCAAAATTGATTGAAACTAATCAAACTTTAGAGAGAAAAGAACAAATTTAAAAATAAAAAATAAGAGTTCCTTACTAGTGGTAAGAGCACGGACAATGGCAGTTCGACGGCCTCTGTAGTCTCTAAACACCTATTCAACAGAGTGAGGGTTTGAAGAAATTGAGGCGGTGGTCTCCATGGCAAGCACCCCACTTATAATAATAATAACAATAATATAAAAAAAACTGGATGCACCTGTTTTAGTCATCTGTATGTTGAGACCATTAAGTTAGGAACAAGTTGTATGCTACATCTACTTGTTGAGACCATTAAACCATGAATTCAAATATTAAAGAAAGCCCATAAATACAATGGAAGCAAAGTGATAAGGGTAGGAATGGTTACCTGAAGCATAATTGTGTTGCAGTAATTGAGTTAGGGTTTCGAACCCACCCCAAAGATTGTTGAAAAAATTGATGGTGAATAGATGATCTGAAGAAAAATCAAGAAGCTTATCACATAGAGATCTCTGTAACCATATGGAGAACTTTTCTTCAAATGCGCAATTCGTGGATATCACATGGAGATCCTTGCAAACGTATGGAGAACTTTGTTTTCTCTCAGCAATTCATGGAGATCAGATATATTGGAGGTCTTATTTTCTTTTATTTTCCCTCTCAATCTATTTTCTAATTAACTGCTAATTCACTTTTCACTTTTTTTTTAGTTTCCCTTCCGCGAAAAAAAGCATACTATTGCTATTCAAATTGGTCATTTATCTTGGTCATTTTTAGTTTAGTTCTTATACCATCACCAAATTGGTCATTTTTAGTCAATTCACTTAAAATTTCTCAATTTTGGTCATTTATCCCTTGAAAAAGCTGTGGTGACCAAATTTTTTGGTCACCTGGTCACTTATCTCTCATTTTGTACTAGTGTACCCACCTAATATTCAGTAACTATTGCCTGGATTTGTACCTCCTTCACTACCCCCTATCACAAATCAACCTCACCATTTCCAGAATATGAATCCTCCAAGACCCACAATATTACCTGCACAACTGATACCAAATCCTAACAACAAGCCAACCCAAGCTCTTAATAGCATTGGGTTGTTACCTCTTCCATCATATGCCATTTCGACCTCACCAATACATGAGATTCAACTGCGGTATGGAAGAGTTCTGCAAGATCAGCCCAAGTCATCAGTTGTTATCCGAGAAGAGAATGAAGAAGAAAACATACCTAGTGAAGTTTTGAATGATGCCATTCTTGAAGATGTGGTTATTCCTAAATATTCAACACACAACCATCCTTATGAAGAAGTAATTACAAGATAAAAAGCACCCCCATATCCAGAGCATCTAGTAATAGAAAAACCTATAACTTATCCAGAGTATGATATCATTAACGAGTTGAAAAATATTTGTATTAAGATCCCTTTGTTACAAGACATTAAGGATACCCAAACTATAGTAAAGTAATAAAGGAAATATATATTAAAAGACCAAGTAGAAAACAAAAAAACTCTCCGACGATTCATGTAATAGGTGAAATGTCAGATTACATAGCAAACCAACCTAGAATCCCCAAGTATTCAAACCCAGGAAACCCTGTGGTGACTGTTATCATCAATAACACCTCCATAGGAAATACACTTATTGATCTAGGAGCTGCTATTAACCTAATGACTACCACGATTTTAGAAACTCTCCATTTAGGACAGTTCCTCCGCCCTACCCCAACAATGCTAGAATTAGCAGATCGCACTATGGTGCAGCCTGCTGGGATCTTAGATGACATCACTGTATCAGTAGCTTCATGGGAATATCCCATGGAATTTATGGTCATAGAATCAAAGAACCCTTCCAAAGGTCACCACATTATTCTGGGAAGACCTTGGTTGGCTACTGCCAATGCATTTATAGGATGTAGGGATGGAGAAATGATTATCTCTGATGGGTTATCTACAAAAAAACTAGCTTTATACCCACCAGCACAGCTAGTAACTGAAAACCTATTTTGGTTAGATTGTCCTTTTGGGGATGAGAACTTGGAAGAACTTTCCCTTGTTAGTGATTTCTCCTGGGCACTTCAAGAACAAAATACCGAGAATGTGTTGAACCAATTTATCTCTTCCACAACATGTATAGACTTTCCTCAGTATTTTTCCCAACTTGACCAAATATTTGGAGATGAATTCCAAGAAAACATGAGCCTCTCAACATTTACAAGTACGCCCTGTGTCTTCACAATCGAAGACATCTAGGATCCTATACCATACCCCGTGAGGTTAGTTCCGAAATTTTTTTACATATAAATGTTGGTCTAGATGAGAGTCAGCAAAAACAATTACTAAAAGTTCTCAAGAGTCAAACTGGAGCATTTGCATGGGAATATACCGATATGAAAGGTATACACCCAGATACCTTTATTCACCACATTTACACAGACTCAAACATACCTCCTATCAGGCAGCCCCAGAGAAGAATGATTCCAGTCCTAAAAGATATAATAAAAGATGAATTACAAAAACTCCTTAACGTTGGTTTCATCTACCCAATTTCTAACAGTAAATGGGTGTCTCCTCTAGTAGTAGTTCCAAAGAAAGTTACAGGGAAATGGCATATCTGTGTTGACTTTCGAGAATTGAACAAGGCCACCCTTAAGGACTACTTCCCTTTGCCTTTCATTGACCAAGTGTTAGATACTTTGTCAGGGAAACAATATTTTTCTTTCCTTGATGGGTATAGTGGATACAACCAAATATTAATAGCACCTGAGGATCAAGACAAGACAACCTTTACTTGTTCTTGGGGGACATATGCCTATCGAGTGTTTCCATTTGGCCTATGTAATGCACCTGCTACTTTCCAACGTGCAGTTTTAGGAATCTTTGCTGACCTTATACATGATTGTGTAGAAGTTTATATGGATGATTTTACAGTTTATGGTAATACCTTCCAAGAAGCCCTTGACAACATTGAAACAGTTCTTATTCGGTTCCAAGAAATGAACTTAGCTCTTAGTCATGAAAAATGTAAGATGCTACTAACCGAGGGCATAGTTCCGAGACATCATGTCTCTCTTCAAGGTATCAAGGTGGATCCTGCCAAGATAGAAATAATTGTTAATCTTCCTCCTCCAAAAAATCCGAAGGAAGTAAGAACTTTTCTTGGCCATGCAGGCTATTATAGATTTTTTATTGAACACTTCACTAAGATAGTTGCACCTATTTTCAAGCTACTCATGAAAGACACAGAATTCCAATGTACTGAACCTTGTCAACATGCCTTTGAAACTTTGAAGGCAAAGCTATTAGTGGCACCGATACTCAGGGGCCCCAATTGGTCCCTTCCCTTCCATATATCCACTGATGCTTCCGACATAGCTATAGGGGCAGTCTTAGGTAAAAAAGAGGGACAAACATCACATGCCATCTACTTTACTAGTAAAAAATTGACTCCTGCAGAATCGAAATACACTGTTACTGAAAAAGAGTTTCTAGCAGTAGTCTATGCCATCAACAAGTTTCGTCATTATATCACAGGATATGAAATTTTTATACACACTGACCACTCTGCCATCATATTTTTAAGGAACATGCCTATCACCAATGGCAGAGTGACTCGGTGGCTTCTTCTGTTACAAGAATTTAACATTACTATTATTGATCGCCCCAGTCGAGAGAATGTGGTAGCAGATTTTCTCTCTCGAATTCAAATTGACAATAATGCTAGTCCTGTTGATGATAGCTTCCCATATGAACATTTGTTCAATGTGTCTGTTCAAACCCCATGGTTTGCAGACATAGCCAATTATTTAGCAACTGGAAAACTACCAAACCATCTCTCCCCACCCCAAAAACGTAGGATCATAGTTCAAAGTTCTTATTATTCTTGGGTGGATAATGATCTTTTTCGTACCGGTCCTGATCTTATTATTAGACGATGTGTACGAGAGAATGAGATGGCAGAGATCCTTCATGCACGTCATGGTGGACCTTGCGGTGGGAATTTTTCTGACAAGAGAACAACATACAAAGTGTTGCACTCTGGATATTACTGGTTAAGCATTTTCAAAGATGCTGCCAAATATGTCAAGGGATGTGACAGTTTCCAAAGAATGGGTAGACCTACGTCGTCCGATGAGATGCCCTTACAACCCCAAGTTATGATTGATCCTTTTGAGAAATGGGCTCTAGATTTCGTTGGGCCAATTTCCCCTATGTCTCGCAAGAAGAAGTACATCCTAGTCTGCACAGACTATGTCACCAAGTGGGTAGAAGATAAATCCTTATTCCGAGCCACGGAGAAATCTGTGGTAGAGTTTATATATGAAGAAATATTTACCCGATTCGATGTACCTAGGGAAATTGTAACCGATCAAGGATCTCAGTTTACCTCCAAGTTGATAAAAGAGCTTACTGACAAATATGGTATTAGACATTATAAATCTTCACCATATCAGCTGCAAGCCAATGGTCAGATAGAGTCCACCAACAAAGTATTAGAATCCATCTTAACTAAGACTATCCAGTTACACCACAAAGACTGGGCAGATAGGCTTCCAGAAGCCTTTTGGGCTTATAGAATAACTTGGATGAATACCACTGGCCACACACCTTATGAACTTGTTTATGGTAAACAAGTTCTTCTACCTATTGAATTTCAAGTCAAAACCTTTCATATGGCTGCACAATTAGAGATGAATATCGAAGAAGCACAGAGACAATGAATCCTGTAGATAAATGAATTAGATGAGATTAGACAAGATGTTGTCCAACGCACAATTTTAATTCAAAACCGACGAAAAAAGTGGCATGATAGATACATTAAACAAAAACAATTCAAAACTGGAGACAGGGCATTACTTTTTGATTCAAGGTACAAAAACTTTAAAGGTAAATTAACTATTCGTTGGATGGGTCCATATGAAATTGTTACAGCTTTTGATAATGGATCTTTTAAAATTAAGACAATTGATGATTCTCAAATCTACTTTGTTGTAAATGGACATAGACTTAGACTCTATCATCAACCAATATCTAAACAAGATTTTGTGCAGAATGCCTTACAACAGGAGGAGATGGAGCTAGTAGAAGGGCAAGTCATTCCTCCTTCTCATGGTTCTTGAATTATTTTGGGTTATCTTCATTTGTTTATATATATATATATATATATATATATATTTTAATAAATAAGAGTCATTTCTAACAATTGATTGCATTTTGACAAGAAATTCATTTTTATGATCAGCTTATGAAATTTTGTCAATTAAAACAGAAAGACTATTTTCCCTTTTTCCTAAATTTCATATGAATTTTTCTTTGTACATATGTTTTTGTTTGGAATAAATTTGAATCATCTAACAAGTGGTTTTGCAGTTTGATTACAAGAACCTTATATTTATAATCAGCTCATGCAATATTATATGAAAAGGGAAGTGCTCTAAAAACCTCATAATACATCCTAACTCCTTCTCTTTCAATTATTGTTGAAAATCGAAAATTTATAGTGAAAGGTTAAAATGTTCTTGATATCATTTCAAACCAGTTTCTTTTATGATTCTGTTTATGGTATTTGATTCAGACATGCGCACTTCTGATTTATCATTAGAACAGTTGCTTAAGACCTACTTTAATCACTATGATTTTCAAAAAGTTCTATCTTACACCTATGGACTACTAGCTCATCCTAGACTCATTATCAAAACTTGTCTCTTAAGCATTCTTTAAAAAGGTATCCCAAAAGTGAGTGATACTTCTATCTTGTGGGGAACATTACTGATCTTTTATGAAGAAGATAGACTAAGAGGTCAAAGAACAGCTTTAGGTTATTATCTTTTGACATGATTTATAATTCAGACTATTATAAATTAAGTTACTCATAAGGTTCGCTCTAAAATTTGAATTATGTGTTTAGCAGGCTTAGCACACTCTAGTGCCAACCGACTTCCTTACTAAAAATCATTATACGAAGCAAACCCGTCGGGGTACTGAACAGGTTCACTGGCAATGGGTCCATGCTAAGTAAAATCTTAAACAAGGAAGCTCGGTAAATGCAAGTAAACCTGTCGGGGTACTGAACAGGCTCGCTGGCAACGGGGCTATGCTTGCATGGTACCAAGATAAACCTGTCAGGGTACTAAACAGGCCTGCTGGCAGCGGGGCAATATCAGGTAAAAGAGGTTTGGTTAATGCATCACTATGCACATGGCTCATAAAAAAAACCTGAATATACAAACACATGTTTAGGCCAATTACTTATACTATCATTAGAGAATGGTTGTAAGCTGGACTTTGACCCTGTCATCTAATTCAAACAATACCTAGGGTATGACTATCATAGAAATGGAACCCATAACTATAGAAATCTCACAAACTCTAGGGTGAACTTTATCTATATCCTTTAGATGACAAGAGATATTTCAAAAGAGTCATGGATGACTAGTTTTCCTATGGCATTTTTCGCATCCATTGCACTATCATTCTTCATATGGTCTTCTTAAGCACTGTTGTATTCTTTTTGATGAATGTACATACCTGAATCATCTACATTTAATAGTTAATATTTCATTTTCTTACGAAAATTATCACAGCATTTTAGAAGCTATTGCCTAAACCATTAATTGAAAATATTTGAATATTAATCAATTTTTCTTTGATGGCTTGAGGACAACCATATTTTTGGTTTGGGGGAGACTCAGAACTATTTTTACCTTCTGAATATTTATAAAAAGTTCATTTATCTCTGACAAAATGATAGGTGTTTTCAAGATAATGCAAAAAAGCAGAAGGAAGATTGTTCTAATCAATGACAAATAAAGAAGAACGTGACTAAAGTTCCAGAAAAGCAGATTACAACATCTCTTGTGTGTTGACAAGTCCCAGAAAAATTCTCTGTATAATCAGCAGTAGTCAAATCCATCAAAGCACATTTTTGTACAAAGGTCTGTATGAAGGGTTGAATGAAGGGTCGAATGACGATCCGAATGAAGTGACGAATGAGGCAAATGAACGATGATCTGAATGAAGTGCCAAATGAAGTACCAAATGAAATCATAGTTATAACAGCATGATTAAGTGTGTTAGGGATCTAATTTTTGAATTCTGCTGGTAAAATCCAATTGAATAACCGTACCAGGAATCAATCAAATGTTATCCCTGCATTCAATCTCACTCCTTTGTTCACTTCGAATTCATCAAATGAATCGGTTCACCATGCATTATTACGATTTCCAAAATCATTTTATGGTTATCATATGGTTTTAATCTCTCATTAAGTTATATGTGTACGATCTGTCATTGAATTAATTAAAAGTCATCATGTTTTTTGATGCTACTTATGCTTAATTATCTCATGATGAACATTACATTCAACCTGTCCAAAGTTTACTTTGGACATGGTTGAATATATCATCACCATACAAATTCACCTATGCACATATTTTCATGATGGAACACTATTCAAAGATCTTGGCATGATGACATGATCGCTCGAGCATGCTAAATTCCTGCTCACGGTCGTTTAACCGTTCGAACGGATCGCCATTTAAACCAACGATTGCATGAGATCTGCTTCATTCTGTTTACCCTTGTCTTTCCGAATCCCATCAAGCCGTGTCCTCTGCAATTTCTTGCACCCCCTGTATCCATTTGCATCCCCCCTCCTCTGTTCAACAATGCCAATCCGTTACGAGCCTGGAAGCTACCAGGACCTCCTCTGTATCCCTGAATTTAAGGCATGTCATGAAGTGTTCCTACGAGCAGGATGGGGTCCATTTCTTCGTCTTCTTGACAGCCACGATGACGAGGTTTCACTCCTTTTTGCTAAGGGGTATGATGGAAAAACTGCTAAGGTTGGCCATCTCACCTTTTCCGTAACAGAAGAGTCCATCGCGTAGGCCACGAAACTACCTAGGGAAGGTGCCCGTTGGCACAAACACCTTTTCCTTCCACGCATGGAGAACAAATTTTCTCTTAAATCCGACCATCAGCATATTGCAGGCACAAAAGGATTTCACCGAGAGTGGGTTAATCCTGAATATCTCAAGCCCTTGACTGTCATCATCAGGTTGATCACTTGTGAGGGTAAGTACACCATTTTTAAAGCCTGTCACTTCCGATTATTGGCACATTTCGTTAATAATCAGGCCCTAAATTTCCCATTCTATTTTCTAAAAAGCCTATAAAATATGTCTAGCCAGGTTAGGAAGAATGTAGTCAACCCTGCTGGCAGTCTATAACATCACTGCCTCATAAAAATCCTAATCACCCACCAGTTGAAGGAAAATGGGAAAACGTGGGATAGCTTTGTGTTTGAAACACTAAACCCCCATTTGGTCAAGAAGCCACTTGTTAAAGCCTATGCCTCTCGCAAGCGTCACTGATTCCAAACCCGTGCAGATGAGCTCGTTCAAACCCCTACCCAAGCAAAAAGGGATGCCAAATCTGTACGATTTAGTGAGGGTGCCTCAAGAGAAGTACACCATGTTCCTTCATCCTCTCCTGAGCCTGTCCACGAGGACACAACTACGGAACTCCCATTCTTCTCACCAATACCCACAAATTCAAGAAAGGCCAATCATGACCAGTCTATTGACCAGACCGTCGTCTAGTCCATCAATCAATCCGTCATCCAACCAATGCATTCAGACAGTCTTGATGACCAGATGAACGATCTGGTCGTCAATCACCCCTTCTTGATGACCCCTTCTTGCTTCAGCCAACATATATGCCCGTTTACTTGAAGACCCTGTCTTGGAACCTGCCCCTGCACACATTGAAGATAAGGTCCCTGAGGAACACATTACATCTGCTGATCTCGAACCATCTCTAAGCGGATCGAGCCATCAAAAAGACCTTGAGTATTTTGTAGAAGCATCTACTCCACTCCATCAAACTGTGGACAGATTAACCCAAGACATAGCAGAGTTAAAAAGCCAGAATGAGAAGTATGTTGAGATCATCTCTAGGCTTCGTCAAGAGAACAAGTACTTATGTTTCCAGGTAAAGTGTGTGGAAGATTTAAATGAAGCCAAAACAGCTTCCAACATTTCTCTCTGGTTGAAGCATGATGCTTTGAAGGACCAGTTCCAAAATCTAAGAACGAAATCCACTTCCTCTTCCAAGTCGAAGGCAGCTGCTATTGCAACTCAGCCTTCTTCCTGAATTTCTCTTCTCTTTGCTCAGTGGGACCTGGCATATCTTCGGTTTGGGGGAATGTTGGTGTCCATTTTGTCACCATTTTTTAGTAGTAAACATGCTCTGATTGGCGTTATTTTCACTATTTTGATATGATAAGTCATTTTCTTTGCCATTCAGACTATCAAACAGACCCAAGTATGCATTTATTTGATAATCATATGAATCATGAATAATTATCATCATTTTTATGGTTTATTGACAATCATCTCATATTTCTAGAGGTACTTGGAATCTAGTTTTTGTTCTACAAGCTGCGATCGTCATTCGAACCTTCATTCGGCCACGCGTTCACACCGAGGATGTCCATCCGCATTCAACCCTCCATTCATACCCGCAGAATCGTTGGTTGATATATTTCGAGGTAATAAAGTTAAAAACGGTGATGTGGGTTCTGTTAAGGACGTGTCGCTCAGGGTTGGCGAGCCTTCATTCCAGAAGATTCGTTCTCTTGTTCGCTCAAGCTGACAGCACACTCTCTACCCACGTCGACGTTCCAGAAGTTCCTCGTCCTCCCACACTCAGCTTTCCAGCACATCCTCCGCCCACGATTGAAGGAAACCGATGCCTAGCTATTCGCGTCAAGGAGAATCAACGCCGTGGACTTAGGCAGACGCCATGTGCGGTCTCATGAGCCACCTCCCAGTCGTTTCTTTAGTCATTGAACCTCCTATTTTTAGAGAGGTCGACTATGTTGACCTTCTCTCTTATTGTAAACCTATATAAAGAAGTTTCCTGTGAAGAAACGCAGCATACAGATATACTTATATAGAGGATATAGCAGATAGACGGTAGCAGTAACTTTTACATACACGCTGTGTAATTTTTATTAGTTAATGGAAGTTCCAGTTTCGTAGTTGTTGATGTTTTGTTGGTGAATAATTTGAGTTAAGATTCCATCTCTGATTGCTGGGAAGGGCCCCTCAACAACCAGAGGTTTTACTGTATATATTTTGCATTTCCTTTTCTGCAAATTAATAGTTTTCATTTCCAGTCTTTAATTTTTTTCCTGTACATGACAGTTATTTATTTCCTTTAGTTATATCTTGCTTCTAGTTTAAGTTGTTAATTTAATTTACATGCTTAGAAGTTAAAGTGACCAGTCATGCTTAAGTCTTCTCAGTTTACTTTCATTTTGTTCATTTGCAATTAGATAGAGTCAACTAGTTAACATTTTAGTAGTTCAAGTTCAATTCCTAGTTAGAATTAGTTCTACTAATGTTTTTCCTGTAGTTGTAGGTTATTTTTATTTACATTTCAGCCTTGTTTTATTATGCCATAGAAGTAGTTCATTCCTTAGACAATGATTAGTATAGGTTGCTTCTTGTTATCTTATCTTCTAAATAGTCTATTTATTGCTTTCGTTGCACTGTAGGTTCATATGCACCAACCAGCTGGCATTAAGATCATCCAACCAGCTTCTTTCATTAGTTTAAATCGTTTTTTCTCCATCCGGACCGTCATTCGGACCGTCTTTCATACTACCATACGAATCGTCATACGGACTTTAATATTTCCTGCATTGTTTTTATGCTTATTTAGAATTCAGTTCTTAGGTCTTCGAACTGTAATATTTCTTGCATTTAATTAGCATTCTTAGATATAATTAAGATCTTGTTCCACACTGCATAGAGTTTTAATTAAGTTTCATCATCATTCTTACTTTCCATTCCATTTTCCTTAACTTTGCTTTAACTGCTTTTCAAATTATGTCTTTCATGTTTGATTTGCTAATATGTTACTGTTCTAGAATTTATCAATTTCATTCTTAGTTTAGTTTATCATATGTCATTAAGATTAATATCAGATTAGACTTAGTAATTTCATTCTCCAAAGTACATTAGTTTTTGAATAGTTTCTCAGTTCAAGCATAGGAATAGTTTTTCCATTTATATAGCCAATGAAGATGTTCATAGAATAGGATTTGGTTCAGAAATAAGACATCTTTATCAAGTTTTCTACTTGCTTCTACATAAAATATCTTTATCAAGTTTTCTACTTGCTTCCAAATCAAATTCAATTCAAGTAAATATCTTTATTAAGTTTTCTACTTGCTTCTAGATTTCATTAGTTCCAAGGCATTTGCTTATGGATAGAAGATAGATCATAATGTTTAAATTTAATTGTAGTTGGACAATCTTTAGTTTGCATTTATTTGTAGAAGTTAAACTAGATTTGCTTCCATTTTTTTTCCTTGTCACATTTGAAAGTCACTTTGATACATTCTCTCCCATTCCTATTACATTTGATACACTTCCTCAAAATCCTCAAGGAGAATGGAATTAGGTAGTTTAGTGTAGTCTTGAAGTATTAATTGAATGCATGAATAGTTGTTGAATTCATTAAGTAAGTTGTAGTTTTGCTTTAAGTTAATATAGTTCTTTGTTTCATGGTTAGTTGTCAATTGAGTCATCTCATAGATCGGTCTCTAAACTCATTTACAGTTGTTTCTAATTCTTAAATTAGAGCTTTATCAATAGTTTTCAGTTTCATTACAGTAGTTCTATTTTGATTGAGTTCTGATTCCTAGAATAATATTGTTGTTTTTATCTCTTTAGTTATTATCCATGGAGTGGAGTAGTATAGCTTGATACTATTTTGATCTATTGGTTTAGTTAGGTTTGATCAGTTCAGTAGTTGTATTTTCAAAGTTTGACTCGATTTTTCATTTTGAAAGATCTTTCAATCTTTTCATTATTAAACATTTCTAAGGGCCTTAGGTCCTATTCTACCTCAGCATATATTGTGCCACAACTCTAAGATTACCAACCTTGGTCAATAATTAAATATTTTGGTGATTCGTTAAAGACAGTAATTACACCTCAATAGAGTCCTATGCACAAAGAAATGGTGCCTTTTACTTTTCAACAATCAGACAAGTCTGATGTCTACTTCGAAGCTTCCTGGGCCTTCCAGCATATGCATACTAGACTGGGGAGTTTCACAGGGATGGTGACAGAGGTATAACAGTTAGAAAAATATTTAGAATTCACTGTAATAGAGTTCCTCTGAATTTTGGAGGATTCGGGTGGATTTGTAGGTCAAATGGACAAGTGCGCTACTGGGGATTGTTGAGCTAGCAGATTTACAGATTCCTCCAAACAGGGTTAAAAGATTCCAAAAAATCAGCTTAAGTGTTGGGATGGATGTTATACTGTCTTAATTAGCTCAACTTACAGAATATAAAACTAATGCACAGACAGTAAATTGTAGCAAATATGGCAAAACTAGTTATTTAAAATTGCTCATTGAGCTAGTCTTGCATTCCTTATTCCCAAACTGCCTTAAAGGATTACTATGGTTCTGAAATATATTCATTGACAGAAACAGGTCTAAATTTGAAGTCCGGAATACATCCTTGATATTTTATTTCATTCATAATTACAAAGAGCCTCCAAATCTAGGAAAATATTACACACTGAGAGAGAAGGAGTGTAAGAGGAAGAGAAGAATATGTGGATCTGTTCTAAATCTGATCTCTGGATTATATCAGGTCTGAGATCTGAAGATGAAGGGAACATTGGTCTTCCTAAGCTGCACTGGGCGCATTCACTAAACTGAAACTTCACACATGCGCTCCTTAACACATGAAACCTTGGCTCTGGTGATAATGGTTGTATCTTGGTCATCCAGACACCTTTTTCGATGAGACAAAAATTGTTTCCTACTGGAGACAACCCTCCAGACACAATGAAATAGGTCTCACAATCCATAAATTATTAGAAGTGTTGAACCCAAAACCTCCATTTCGGCCCTTCAACGTTGTTTCCACCGAATGTACCTTGTATGATGATAACCCCTTGTAAGCTTGGTTTCTTCTTAGTATTGGAGTATATGGACCTGCAAATCAACTCTCCATGGATGAAAATGGTGAGAGAATATTAGAGAAGAGAATTAGAATAGAAGGAATGGGGCTCATCTCCCATTGAGTGGCTAGAGCGCATCACCTTGCCTTGAGAAGCATATAATGCGCATACATAAAATCAATTTGAGAAAAGATGTGATTAGGAGTTTCTTTGCTTATTTTATAGAATTCATGGTGACCCGCTGAGCAAGTTGACCTACTTGGTGACCTGTGAGAACCATTCCACATGGACCACCCATGAATGAGTAGACTTTCCTTGCTTTTTCCTTACAAGCTTTCTCTCCTTTAAAAACTGCGCCCTCCTTGTCTCAAGTTGTTTCCTGCTTTGTAAAAGTTTTTTGCTTTGTAAATTGGGCTCCATTTTGGAAACTGCGCCCTCCTTAGCATTTTTTGGTTGTTTCCACTTTTTTGCTTTTGGCATGTTCTTACACCTTCTCTGCTTTTCCTCTTTTGTTGATTTTTTGCTTCCAGTTCTAGTTTGGAAACCTTATCCTCACGAGGGAACCCTCTTGTCCCACTTGCACACATATTATCAATTCTAATTACGAAAATTAATTAAAATTAAAAAAATTCATTTCTCCACTTGACTTAGGATCAAATTTATTCTATGCATGCTTAATAAAATGAAATTATTTTCCTTAGGGGTTATTTTGTCCCCTTTTACCCATGGTCATTGAATTAGCCAAAATTGGGGACGTGAAATCCAAGTACTACCTAATCTGTAATATCCCATCCATGGATAGGCCAGAATACTAACTCCAACTGTCAAAGTTATCACGATTTTTACTAGTAAAGTTTTAGACAATTTGTTTATGGTGAGTAGGATGTAAGTGAGGTGTACAGATGCACTGATCAAGGATGGTAGCGATGACTTTTGATTCTGGAATTTATATGAACAAAGTGCAGCAGAAAGTCAATTCAATTCTAAACATTGAGTCCTATGCCCAAGGTACTGGAGCCATTCACTTTTCAACAACAGATAAGTTTGTTGCCTACTTCGAGGCTTCCTAGGCTTCCAGCATATGCATACTAGATTGGGAGGGAATAAAGGTGAATGAGGATGATTTATGTGGTTCAATGGGCGTTGTGGAAATTATTAAACATCAATTGGGAATTGGTTTGAGAATGGGTGAGGATTTGGTAGGAGTTGGACTGTTATGCTAATGTTTTGTCCTGGCTTCCCAAATGGTGTATGTCCCTCCCAAATTATACTTCTAAAGGTTGGAAGTGGTTCAATGGTCTGTGTGTGAACAAAATCAACTTACAGAACCTGAATTGGATCCTATGAATGAATTATATGTAATGTATGCCAAGACTAGTCCTCAAAAAGTGCCCAATGAGCATAAGGGTGGAGTTAAACTTGTATTTGACCACTATAAGATTTAATTATGTATTCAATGGACATATTATATCTTATAGGATTGAAAATACAAAGCATCAAACTTTACATCACTCATTACATTACAGATAACTTAGATGCCATAAAAATCCCTCAAAACCCCCTAGGTCTACCCAATCCTTCAGTAAAACATATATATGGATGAAAATATTTATGTAATGGATTAGAATATTTAGATCAGACATTACAAATAATCTAAGCAGCTGCATAGATCTACCATTCAAAAATAAAGTGCTTGAATGGTGAAAACTACTCCAAAATAAGCTAGAAAAACAATATTGGAAGTCATTATTACATCATGAGCCTTTGGGAATATACATAAGAGAAGATGAGAAGATGTTAGGAAAGAGTTTAGAAGTTTATTATAGAGCTTTGATGGCTTCAAAACAGCAGCAAACTATCATATCCAATGACAGAAGGAAAGAGGATTCAATCCCTCATTTCTTCACCTCTTTGAGTTCAAAACATGTCACCCTTGGGGAATCTCAAACTGGAATCACTTGGACATGATAGAAGTCGAATGAATGGCTTTAATTTAAACTTCATATCTGAATATGGCCTTCACTCATCAGATCCTTCATCTTATTGATCACTGGAAATCTTCCAATGGAGCAAACCTCCTGCTAACACCCTGCAATACTGAAAGAATGGGGAAGAAGAGAGGGGATAAGGAGAAGGATTCTTCTTTGAACTCTTGGTGGCTGATCTATGGTTATGAATGCTGAACATCAGACTTCAATGGCTGCAAAATTATCTTCAATGTTGCAAATGGATATTCAATGGCTTCCAATTAGTCTTCAATACCTGTTAGAGAGAGTGAGGGAGAAGAAGAGAATAAATTAGACCAAATTGGCTAAGTGGAGCATCACCCAAAGCAAGTTGAGGCACATCACTCAACAAGAGGAGATAATTCTCTCACATTCAATTACAAAATAGTCAAAAGATGTGAATGGGATTTGGAATCATTCTTTTATAGAATCTATGATGATCTCCTCAATAAGATTCCTCTTGGATGACCTGCTAGAACCCTTCACAAATGCGCCCCCCCCTTGGGTGGATGAACTTTCTTGCTTTTCCTTATGACATTATTTTCTCCCTTTGTAAAATGCGCCCTCCTTGACCTTAGATGTTTCCTTCTTGCAACAACACTTGCTTGCTTTGTGAACTGGGCATTGAAATGGAAACTGCACCCTTCTGGATGTTTCCTATTTGGTAAATTGGATTGTCTTTTTGGCAAGTGCACCCTCCTTAGCTTTTCTAGTTGTTTCCTTTTTCTGGTTTTGGAAAATTTATCCTCACCTTCCATATTTTCATATTTTTTCCATATCTTCACCTCCAACTCCATTTTGGAAACATCATCCACATGGGGTGCCCTCTTGGTCCACTTTCTCATTATCCATTAATTTTATTTATCAAAATTAACTTTAATAAATAAATTTGCCAATTTATGGGACTTAGGCTAAAATTAATTCTAAGCAAATAGAATTAATGCAATTTAATTCTCTTAGGGGTTGATTTTGTCCCCCTTTCACCCATGGGACTAGATGAACCAAAATTGGGGACATGATAAGTCCTCCCTTCCCAAGATTCCTTGTCCTCAAGCAATGTTAGGATTCTACCAAGCTTCTGCTGCACCACTCTGATTATATTTGTCCCCATCCCCTGAACAATCTAAAAATTAAACTTGGGGCCTTCAAAAATATCTAAATAAAATGTAAGATGACTATGAAGAATAAACTGCACTGTAAACTCTATATGCACTAAATCGTGAACAAAAATATTAACCCAGTGAAGAGAACTGAGTATAATTCATGGATCCCAATGCTTCCTCTGTAAGGACCCAAATTTTTATGTCACCTCTGGAAAGATGTCACTCCAAGGAATTCCTGGATCCCATTGTCCATGATGAATACCATCCATCATCACTATTACTTGTGACAACTTTTCACTCCAGGGTATGCCAAGATCCATCCACCATGCTAGAAGTGTGCCACTCCCAATGCAAGACTGAATAGTTGTGAGACTTCTCCACCAAACATAGAACTTATTGAGAGCATGCAAATCAGAATGCATCTCTTGTGCATGTGTACTGGAGATATATAATGGATGAAAAAAATATCTTTGTTGCTTCTCACAATTCAGGACAATGTCAGTTATAACAAAAAATGTATTGCAGAAACAAGAAAACCTTTTACCTCCCAAGGTCTTCGTTGCAATGATGCCTCTACCCATCCAACCAATGGATGAATAAGCACTTTGATTTGTTGAACCATATGGAATGTGATCAGCAACATGTATGTCTTCCCCAAATAAATAGATCTCATGATATATATGGAACTCAACGGGTGCTTCCCTCTTCATCCAATGGCTCAACCCTCTGCCATTGCTCCAAGGGTGCAAGACTCCATCAATTGACCCACATATTGAAGGTAAGTGTAGATATGATTCCTTCTTGTCAAAAGTGGCTGCACACACATGCATGGGCTTTCCCAACTGCTGCGGGTTAAAGAACATGTCATCGGCCTCAATTTTTGGATCCTCCTACTCATCATATGACACCAAGAGGAAGAATCCTTTTACCCAATTTTCATTCCCAAAATTTGTGGTTGAATGAAGGATGGTGAGCCATGCTTCTGGACATTTAATCCAATGAAGTTTTGGATGTATCCTCTCCATTTATGGCTGATCCAGCTATAGTGAACTCATCTTCCTCTTCCTTGGAAGAGGGACCTTCTTCAATGAACTTCTTGGGTTCATTCTAAAAAAAAATTATGTGCTTGTTTTTCATCCACTTTTTCTGCACATTCAACAAGCACATATTGAATAGACTGCTCCTCATGTTCCACCCAATCATGAGGTTCCTCCATGGATTTTTTTATGTCATTTACCCAAAAGGGATGACTCTCAAGAAAAATTGAAGATTCAGACAATTCTTGCCACTCTTGTTGGAATTGTTCTATTTTCATTTGTGATTCTAAGAGGGCAAGGAGTGTATCTCAAAGAATCTTGGGTGTTCAAAAACTCACCTTTGACCCAGGCTCAAATCATGATATCTTCCGAAGTACTCAAGGGAATCTACCTCTAAGGACTGTCTTCCAAAGAATACTCTGCCATACACAAGGTTCAATACAAGTGGAATTGGACTCTCATGTCCACTATTCATTGTGTCACATAGGAAATCCTCATCCTCATTTTCCTTCAATAATCTACCATCAACATAGATGATTTCTTCTGCCACAGGTTCCTCAAAACCAACATCATCATCTTCCTGTATGAGCCTCATACTGTAACTTGGAGAAGATCTACAATATTCATTCAACAAAGAGCTTCCTTATTTCCACAGGGGTGGAGGAAATTGCTCTGATACCATTGTAATAAACCATCCAAGGATAGGCCAGAATACAAACTCCAACTGTCGAAGTTATCAGGGTTTTCACTAGTAAAGTTTTAGACAATTTCTTTATGGTGAGCAGGATGTAAGTGAGGTGTACAGATGCACTGATCAAGGATGGTAGGGATGAATTTTGATTCTGGAATTTATATGAAAAAATTTTAGCAGCAAGTTAATTCAGGTCTGAAAAGTGAGTCCTATGCACGAGGTACTGGAGCCTTTCACTTTTCAACAACAGATAAGGTTGTTGCCTACTTCGAGGCTTCCTGGGATTCCAGCATATGCATACTAGACTGGGAGGGAATAAAGGTGAATCAGGCTGATGTATGTGGTTCAACGGGCCTTGTGGAAATTATTAAACATCAATTGGGAATTGGTTTGAGAGTGGGTGAGGAGTTGGTAGGAGTTGGACTGTTATGTTTATTTTTGGGACTGGATTCCCAAATGGTGTATGTCCCTCCAAAATTCTACTTCTAAAGTTTGGATGTGGTTCAAGGGCCTGTGTGTCAATAGAAGAAACTTACATAACCTGAATTGGATCCTCTGAATGAATTCTATGTAATTTTTGCCAAGACTAGTCCTCAAAAAGTGGCCAATGAGCATAGGGGGAGGAGTTAAACTTGTATTTGACCACTGTAAGATTTAATTATGTATTTAATGGAAATATTACAGCTTATAGGATTGAAAATACAGAGCATCAAACTTTACATCACATCATTACATTCCAGAGAACTTATATGCCATAAAAAGCCCTCAAAACCCCCCTAGGTCTACCCAATCCTTCAGTAAAACATATATATGGCTGCAAATATTTATGTAATGAATTAGGATAGTTATATAAGACATTAAAAATCTTCTAAGCAGCTGCATACATCTACCATTCGAAAATACAGTGCTTGAATGGTGAAAACTACTCCAAAATAAACTAGAAAAACATACTGGAAGTCATTATTACATCAAATATTTATGTAATGGATTAGGATAGTTATATAAGACATTAAAAATATTCTAAGCAGCTGCATACATCTGCAAATATTTATGTAATGGATTAGGATAGTTATATAAGACATTAAAAATCTTCTAAGCAGCTGCATACATCTACCATTCGAAAATACAGTGCTTGAATGGTGAAAACTACTCCAAAATAAACTAGAAAAACAATACTGGAAGTCATTATTACATCATGAGCCTCTGGGCATATACATATGAGAAGATGAGAATATTTTAGGACATAGTTTAGAAGTTTATTACAGATATTTTATGGCTTAAATGTCAAATCCCCTCCCATCAACCCAAGCAAGGGAGAGAACAAGACTTTGATTCTGGGCATCTAGCCCCATATCACAAAAGTAAAAATCCATTCATTGATGGCAAAAGACATGTACATATGCATTTGTAATTGAACACAGCGGAATTAAAAAAATCATGGTTAATATCTAGCATACATTCAACATTTTCATGACAGCCATTGAATAAATACATTGCAGAATTTAAACACATGAGAGTACTTATCTTCAACAAAGTAGTATCGAGCAACCAGCTATGCAACTACAACGTTCCACCCAACCATAGGCCAGTTGTGCTTATCAATCTCTTGATACAACTGCCACCCCCAAGCTGGGCATTATTTCTACAAGGAAACAGGGAACAACAGACTCACACATAGCCAAACATACACCAAATTGAGCCAAGCCAATCTACAATTAGGTTTATCAGGCTGCTAGGAAATGGAAAGGGAGAATTGCTAAGCTAGTGAGCTCAAGCACAGAGCCATGGATACCTCTACAAGATCTATCTAGCTTGGCACCCACAATGCCTACACACCCCACTCAAGGAAGTATTCCCTTCACCAATACATAGTCCCTCAAGCCATACCTTCCAATCTAGAGTGTCCAAGGTGTGCATAGAAGAGTTACCCGCCCTCTTGATCTTCCCGAGAGGTTACTCCCTTCACTAGGTTTATCAAGCCAATTCTGTCCACTACCACTCCAATTTTCTTGCTCACGGGTTCAGACCAAAACAGGGATGCACATAACAGAAAAATCACAATTTATGGGCATGAAGAAGAAACGTTTTTACAGTGGGATGCCCAAATGGGGTTTTCATTAGTTTTAGAAAAATGTGGGAAAACCAAAACGGAAATAGAAGATGGGGAACAACCCTAGGAGAGCAAGTCGTTCTCAGAAAAACAATTATGGGCATTCAAGGGCCAAAAACGGCTTCACGCAGTCATTATCTGGCAGCAAGGAACCAAAACGGATTTTGGGAAAAACTGTGACAGGTTGGCACCCAAAATTGACATATACCCAGTCACACAGTTGATGGAAACATTCGAAAAAAACGATTTCTGAAGTAGGGGATAACTACTGGGTTCTCAAAAATGATTTTTCTATATGGAAACCAAATCTGGAAGTTCACAAAAACGTTTTTCACAACCAAGATGGAACAACAAGCTATCAAAACTTATCTATTGAGATTTCCAATGGATTCTCCTCTTTCCCCACGGTCCAGCCATCACAAAAACGGGATTCTCAGCTTCAAGACCAGCGAATTTATGGCATACTTCCTGAGAGAAACGCCCAGCCAACTTCCAAAACATGAGAGAGTGAAGTCTGATCTTGAATAATGGCTTGGGAAGGCAATTCGTGGGTGTTTTCTTTCCCAAGGAGACAAATTTTGATTTCCCAGGTTGATGGCTTGCCCATACACAAAATTGGCTGCCATGCCTCTCCACTCCCAAGGCATTAACTACCTCAACCAACTCT
Source organism: Larix kaempferi (assembly GCA_027924585.1). Lineage (NCBI taxonomy): Eukaryota > Viridiplantae > Streptophyta > Pinopsida > Pinales > Pinaceae > Larix > Larix kaempferi. The sequence continues at coordinate 6,744,385 of BSBM01000807.1, forward strand.
TGGAAGAATTTAATGATTGGGTGCATAAGCCAAAATGGGTAGTTGAGGGTTTATGGGTTTTCTCATTGACACATGGGTTAACACTATTGGCTCAAGGGTTTGAATAATTTCCCTCCCTATTCCTTATAAAAATCATACCCCCATCTCTTTGTTGCATTGCATAGCTAGTTGTGGGGATTTCATTAAAATTCGTATTTACATGATGTATTGATTTACATTGTGCATGCCCAGCACAAGAACCTTATGTATCTATTTTAATTGTCGATACATGAAATGTTAAATCGATGGCGGGGCCTTGGCCTTGAGCTCCTCACCATGATTAATAACAATATTTACGTCATTTACAATTTTAGTGCAATAGGGTCAAAATCGGGATATTACATTCCCCTCCCCCTTACATTAGCACTATCCTCAGTGCTCATCAAAATTGAACAAAAATGAATATGCCACTCTCATGGCATCCTCCATCTCCCATGTACCCTCATCGGGACCGTAGTGCTTCCATTGCACCTTTACCTATCCGATGGATCAGTTCCGAAGCAATGTTACCCTCTTGTCTAGGATGCGCAATGGATTGGTTTGGAACTCTCCCTCGGGTTCCACCTGGATCACATCCCAATTAATCACATGGTTAGGATCATTTACATATTTCTTAAGCAAAGAAACATGAAAAACATTACGAGCTCTGGTGCTAGCAAAAAATGCAAGTCTATATGCAACTGACCCTATTCTTTCAAACACTTCAAATGGCCCACAATACCTAGGTGATAGCTTGGCACAACACCCAAGATTCAAGGAACTCTTCCTGGGTCTCACTCTAAGATACACATGATCCCCAACACTGAATTCCCTATGCACTCTAAGCTTATCTGCATAGCTTTTATGTCTATCCTAGGCTGTTTTTAAATTCCGTCTGATCTTTGCAATCTCTTGTTCCATTTCTTCAAGCAATTCCGGCCCAAAGACAATTATGTTCACTGGATTATCCCAAGTCACTGGTGTCATACACCTTCTATCGTACAAAGCCTCATATAGACTTATTCCCAATGATGCTTGTTTCCCATTGTTATATGCAAACTCTACCAAGTGTAGATAATCCTCCCACTTGGATGGTTTGTCCATAACATACATGCGAAGCATGTCTTCAAGCACCTAATTTACTCTTTCTGTTTTCCCATCTGTTTGAGGATGGTATGCAGTACTAAATTTCAACTGTGTACCCAAATCTACAAAGAGACTTTTCCAAAAATTGGAATTGAACTTGGTATCCCTGTCAGAGATTATTGCCTTAGGAAATCCATGTAATCTGAAAATTTCCTTCATGAAAATATTTGCAATGGCATCGGCTTTATGCGTGTACTTAACCGGTATAAAATGTGTTTCCTTTGTTAACTTGTCCACCACCACCAAGATGGAATCATGTTGTCTCACCTTCATCAGTAAACCTGTAATAAAATCCATGGAAATTACTTCCCACTTCCATTCTGGAATTGGCAATGGATGCAATAAACCTGCTGGGTGTTGGTGTTCAACCTTCACCTGCTGACATTTCATACACCTAGAAATGTATTCAGCGATGTCCTTCTTCATCCCTGGCTAGAAATAATATTTTCTTGCTGTAGCAATTGTTTTATGATATCCTGGGTGACCGGAGTATGGAGCTTTATGGATTTCATCCATAACAATCCTCCTCAAATCTGCCACATTTGGAATATAGAATCTATTCTTATAAGTAAGAAGTCCGTTTTCTTCCAAATGGTATCCTTCATACTTCTTTTCAAGGTCTTGCTACTGCAATTTGTCCTTTAATTGCACATACACTTTATCCTCAACAATGTGGTTAACAATCTGCTGCCTCAAATCTAGTTGGCAAGTGCTAAGCGTTGCCACATGCATTTCGTGTACTTTCCTGCTGAGTGCATCAGCCACCTTGTTTTCTTTCCCTTTTATGTGTTTGATCTCAAAATCAAATTCACACAAAAATTCCAACCATCTAGCTTTCCTGGCATTCAAATTTGGCTGATCAAATAAGTATTTCAGACCACAATGGTCTGTCCTTAGCTCAAATTTTCTACCCATTAAGTAATGCCTCCACATCTTCAAAGCATGTACTATAGCTGCAAGTTCTAAATCATGAGTAGCATAGTTTTTCTCGTGCTCCTTCAACTTTCTCGACTCATAGCATACCACGTGGTTGTCTTGCATAAGAACTTCTCCAAGTCCTTGGTTGCATGCATCGGTACACACCACAAAGTCTTTTTCTGGGTCTGTAATTTTCAAAATTGGTGCACTCGTAAGAAGATTCTTCAACCGTTGGAAACTTTCCTCACATCTTGGTGACCATACAAACTTCATCCCCTTCTTTTGAAAAGAAGTGATCGGGTTTGCAACCTTGGAGAATCCTTCAATAAACCTCCTATAGTACCCAGCAAGGCCCATAAAATATCTCACATCTGTCACATTCCTTGGAGTTGGCCAATTCATAATGGCTTCAATCTTCTCAAGGTCCACAGATATTCTTTCGTCTGAGATAATGTGACCCAAATAATGAATTTTATCTTTATAAAAGTCGCATTTTCTTAACTTTGCATACAGTTTAGGCTCCCTTAGCAATTGCAATGTCATTCTCAAATGTTCTTCATGCTCTTCTTCATTCTTAGAATAGATGAGAATGTCGTCTAGAGAAACAAGAACAAACTTGTCCAAATACATGCTAAAAACACTATTCATGAGACACGTGAATGTAACCGGTGCATTTGTGAGACCAAATGGTACAACCACAAATTCATAGTGTCCATACCTCGTTCTAAAGGCTGTCTTATGAATATCTTCCTCTTTGATTCTTACCTGATGGTAACCTGACCTTAAGCCAATCTTTGAAAATACCTTTGCTCCTCTCATTTGATCAAAAAGGTCATCAATTCGGGGCAATGGGTATTTATTATTCACAGTAACTTTGTTCAATTATCTGTCGTCAATACATAACCTGAGTGTTCCATCTTTCTTTTTCACAAATAGAACAGGTGCTCCCCAAAGCAAGTTGAGGCACATCACTCAACAAGAGAAGATAATTCTCTCACATTCAATTACAAAATAGTCAAAAGATGTGAATGGGAGTTGGAATCATTCTTTTATAAAATCTCTGATGACCTCCTCAACAAGTTTCCTCTTGGATGACCTACTAGAACCCTTTACAAATGCTCCCCCCATTGGGTGGATGAACTTTCCTGCTTTTCTTTATGACATGCTTTTCTCCCTTTGGAAATTGTGCCCTCCTTGACCTTAGATGTTTCCTTCTTGCAACAACACTTGCTTGCTTTGTGAACTGGGCATTGAAATGGAAACTACACCCTTTTGGATGTTTCCTATTTGGTAAACTAGACTGTCTTTTTGGAAAGTGCGCCCTCCTTAGCTTTTCTAGTTGTTTCTTTTTTATGGTTTTGGAAAATTTATCCCCACCTTCCTTCTTTTCATATTTTTTTCATATCTTCACCTCCAACTCCATTTTGGAAACATCATCCACATGGAGCGCCCTCTTGGCCTACTTGCTCATTATCCATTAATTTTATTTGTCAAAATTAACTTTAAAAAGTAAATTTTCCAGTTTATGGGACTTAGGCTAAAATTAATTCTAAGCAAATAGAATTAATGCAATTTAATTCCCTTAGGGTTGATTTTGTCCCCCTTTTACCCATGGGACTAGATGAACCAAAATTGGGGACATGACATAATCATTGGTGATACCTTATACTGTTGTGGTGTTTATTCTATCCTCCGACGATGTCTAACCCACGAGGAGGCTGAACACGTTCTAAATGACTGTCACTCAGGGGCATGTGGCGATCATCTTTCAGGGATAGTTGTAGCTCAGAAAATATTACGCACTGGATACTATTCGCCTTCTATCTTTAAAGATTGTATTGAATCTCTCAAGAAGTATCCTCCCTGTCAGCTTTTTCATTATAAAAAGCGCTCGCATCTAGCCCCACTACATCTTGTGATTGGCGTTGGCCCCTTTGCAAAATGGGGCATATATTTCATGCATTGTAATCCTACCTCGGCCTGGGGGCACGGTTACGTCATCGTTGTCGTTGACTATTTTACCAAGTGGGCCGAGGCTATGCCTACATACAAGGAAGAAGACAAAACTGCCGCACTCTTCATGTTCAACCCTATTATTGCACGATTCGAAGTCCCACAAGCCATCGTCACTAATCATGGATCCCATTTTCAGAACAAGATGGTGGATGAATTAAGCACTAGATTTGGTTTTCGACATGAAAACTAAACCCCTACTACCCTCAATCGAATGGACAAGTAGAGGCCATCAATAAGGTCTTGAAAACCATGATCCAACGGATGGTAGGGACACACAAGTCTAATTGGCACAATATGATTTTTTAGCCCTTTGGGCATACCGGACTTCCGTAAAAACTACCACTGGATTCACACCCTTTCAATTGGTCTATGGACTAGATTCAGTACTACCGATAGAGTGCAAGATTCCATCGCTAAAACTCATTGTCGAACTCCTTCCCAATACCACCGTTGAAGAAGAACTTTTCCTCTACCTAGCGAAACTCGACGAAACCCACCATGACGCTACTCTGGTTAATGAAGATCATAAGAAGCGTGTCAAGGTCCAGTATGACAGATCCGTCAAACCTCGTGTCTTTAACGAGTGTTATTTGGTCTTCGCATATGACCAAAAACATGATAAGCTGGGGGAAGGCAAGCTCTAGTCCATGTGACACGGTCCATATGTGGTAAAATGTGTGTTGGAGAAAGGAGAATATGAGCTCTAAGATTATGATGGGATTTCTCTGGGGAAGCCTTGCAATGGGCTCTTCCTGAAACAGTACTATGCTTAATTTTTTATGCATTAGTGCTATGTATATATTGTACATGATGTGTGTTTTGTGTGGTGTGATGCTTTTCTTGAGTGTGTTAGGATATTGTTTCTACGCTTATACCATGTTCTTCCTGAATGTGCATATGGAAACATGTGTTGGATTTGCGGACGACGCCAGTCGGCATACCCATAACCTTGCTTCAGTAGCTTGGGTACTTTAGTCTCCTATCGGCGAGCTCATTAGTTCAGGAGGAATTTGTCTTGGGTACGCAACCAATAACACCGCCGAGTATCAAGCTATGATTGGAATCTTAACCAACACTCTCTCCCTAGGTATAGACCATGTTGTTGTCCACCTTGACTCACAACTAGTGGTCTCCCACCTTAACCTTGTCTACGCTATCCGCGATCCTACTTTGCTCCGTCTATTTCGACAAGTACATCTCTTGGAGAGGTCTTTTGAGTCTATTCAATACCTGCATATACCTAGAGAGATTAACACTATTGCTGATTCATTGGCCAATTTTATATTAGATTGGTACATTGCACATTCGTAAGACATTTTATTTAAAATATGTAAAAATGACACAACATGTAAAGTATCCATAATGTATAAGAAAAACATGTACAAGATCCCATAATAATCACTAGAACACTGTATATAGAGCCGCAAATAGATTTTTATATATCATGTCGTTATAAATACAAAAATGTGGTACTAGTACAAAAATTTGAAGCACATGAAATTTCAGTAAGAGTCTCCTCTACAAAATTCTGAAGACTGTGGCTTTCAGTACATACATATATGAGCCTATTCCCTAGGATGCTCATGATAGCAGATGATGGCCCTAGCTACTTTTCGAAGTAGCGAACCAAAGCGCTTAGACACTCCCACTGTATGTTGCTGGTAGCGACGAGGCAACTTGTGTACACGTGGCTCTGGGATATCCAAAGTCAACTAGTGGACTCCAGGAATGGATACCTAATTAGGGTAGCTAAACCGGAAGCATACTTTAATTATTGACCAGGGAGTGTAATTGACCAGGGAGTGTACTAACTTAAGAGGTGCTAAGCACTGTATGTGCTCTATAGGATAGTCTTCACCATTTTAGGATGATGGGGTGTATCTTGAAGGTTTCTAGAAAAGGAAATGGAAGTGATCTGCTCTTAATCAACGAATGAAGGAATATGAAAATATGGTAAATCTATAAACTAGAAATGTTGAAACTAATATATCTTTGTGTTGAGAATTAAATGCTGGAAAACTGTAAATCTAATCTAAGAAATAGAGTGCTGAAAGCTTGGGAAACTGATCTAGAAATAAAATGCCGAAAACTGGAAGTCTAACTAGAAATTCAATACAGAAAATTAGTCAAACTTAATATATTCGAATCCAATGCTGAAAGTGATAATCAATTACTCTATTCAAATCCAAAGAACTAAAACAATTAACTCCTTTATAACTGAACTCTGATAAAAGAAATATTCATGGCATCACAGATCTAAATCATGGTCTAAAATTAATATAGCGAGCTGGAAAACAGAGGTAATTACGCCTGCACAGAATGCGTGTGCAGGACTACAGGAAGCGTATTATCGAACTACAGAATCAATGTTGGCGAACTACAGATGAAAAGTGCTAAAATGAAATGATAGCTGAACTGAAATAAAACCATGTCATTCAAACATTACCAAAGTACTCCATATACGATAAGGATTTAAATCAATTCATAGTACATATGTAAAATACCTGAAATGGAAATGAAGCTCCTGACCTACGTGTTGGAGGGGCCCTATCCAACTCGCATTTCAAGAGTGGGAAAAGGTCTTATAAACGCAAAGCTTGAATCAACATCACTTCTTCCATTAAAATTGTAATCTCATGTTCAGAAAAGTCTTAACATAGAATTGTCTTGAATAACATATACTGAAATGTAAGTTCTACAAAAATTCCAATAGGAACCTCTCACTACTCAAGAGGTCCATATATATATATATATATATATATATATATATATATATATATTTGAAACATAACCTAACTATGCTTTAAATGTCGATTATGCTGAACAGGAGTTCTCTTCTACAAATCAGAAAAAATGGCACTGAGCCACTTATGGTCTTTCAGTCCTCGAGCTAGAACTGAGGGTTGTCTCTTAGATTACCTGCACCTGCTCATATACACTTATTTCCATACAATTAGCTCATAGAAAACTCTTTTAAGCATAAATGGGTAATCTCTAAACTAATCTATTAAATAATCAAAACAAACCATTAAACCCCACAAACAAGGGTATTTTCCATGTCCATTATTGTGCTTGTGTGGCATAAAAGGGCTTACAAAGTACCTAATTAGGGGCTCATCATCACCCCCAGACTGAAGGATTCACCCATCCCTAGGTGACAAATTTTGTTCTTGGGTAGCTTCTCTGATGTCCCAATCAACGATTCTGGGAGCTCCTGCCTGCCTATGATAGCCCATGGTCCGGTCACCTCTAGCCCATGCCCTTTTCTCTTCATCCTCGTCAATTTGTGCTTTGATGGTTAATGGGAGAAAGAACGGGGGACTGAGCTTCATGCCTATCCATCTGAGCTGGTGGTTGATTAAGGATTCCCTGTATAATTTGGCCTTAGTGAGTGTCGTCTTTAACCTGACGGGGGAGTGTGGCTCCTTTTTCTTCAAGTCTTCTATAATTCTTGCCCACCTCTCACTGATGGATTCATGTACTTCCTTGTATTTTCTTTGAAGAGTGAGGTCGAAATGAGTGACTACTCCCTGTTTTTTTCCAAGAAGAATAGGTATTAACTCCTCATCTGTAGTGATAGTCTGGTGGTCCTGAATGACTCTTTCAGAATGAGATTCTTCGGCCCTGACCCATAATGGGTTTTTCCACTCCTCATCCATGTAGAGAAAATCATCATGTGATCTCTCGACCTCGTGGTTCATCTAGGATCAGAGTGCTCTTAGCTGGAAGTCACCTATGTAGGGATTAGGTGACCAGTTAGGTGAGTTCGGAACCGCGAAGTTGTGCAAGAAAAATTCGCACAATTGATATTTTTCTAGCTTTGTGTAGCTCAGAGAGGTGTCCATGAATTCCCTTGCAGTGTTTACTTCCATAGGCAAGCCTTGTTTTAACCTCTGTAGCTGAAACTTTCCCCACTTTTCCTTTAAGTAAAGCATATAGACTCTGGACGATGGCCTGAGTTGTAGTAATCCATCATAAATCTTAGCAGTGACAGTCAATGTGTCTTCCAATTGTTGGATTCTCTGGTCTTTTTGAGCCAATTCTGTCTGAGCTTGGCCCAATTTCTCCTTCAATGCTAGATTTCGTTGTTCTTCCAGCTTTAACTCTTCTACATGCTGCATTTTCAAAATCTAGGTCTTCTCATGTGCAAACAGTGGGGTTGCTGGTGAAGTTGGATGGCTTCTCTAGATTCTTGCTTCAATTTTTAATTCTTTCAACTCCTCCCTGACCTTCACTATTTCTATCAATGCCTCAGCTAGCCAATTAGTGGCTCCAGGGTTTACATTCTTATCAGCAGGGTTTTCATTTTGATCAGTGGGGTTCCATTAGTCATCATCCTGTTCTTCAGGTGTAGTTGGGTCATCCTGGTCTACCCAATCGTCATCATCGTCAGATACGTTTTGAACTATGGGGCTAGGCACTCTCTCTACCTTCTTTGCCTGTTCGTTCTTGGGTTGCTGTGGGATCCTCTTACTTTGCCGTCTTGCCCCTTGCTTGCTAGTGGAAACCCATGATTCTTTTTTGTGGGAGGTGTCTTTTGAATGTTTTATCCTCATTAGGGTATCGGCCATAACTTTGTTGTCACTATCCAGGTTGATCTTTCTCTTAGCCCCTATTACAGAAGTGGATTTTTCCTTCGACCCTGAAGCTAGGGGTATGCCTACATTGGGTGTACCCCTCATTCTCTGCATATCATCTATTGAGATTACCACAAAACCCTCCCATGAAAGCTCTAGAACCTATATTGTTAACTCTTCACGAATTATCAATTTGATTAGCCCATGGTGGGCTAATGCATCTTCTTTTCCCTCAACTACTTTTTTACTCATTTCTCCCAGATACAAGAGAAGATAATAGGGGATGTTGATGTTGCTATTCAGTGTGATATGGCTCCTGTGTCTCAGAAGATCCAGAATTCGGAAGTGGAAGAGAGGGACATAGCTTAGCCACATTACATGTTTCTGAACAACAACACCTATTTCGTCCCAAGGTGCTAGCATAGTGACCCTCTTGACTCCATTTTTGTCTTCTTCATAAACTTCTCCTGGTCCGAAGAAAGATGCCTTTGCACTCTGGTTGGCTTCTTTGTCTTCCCTGGCCCAGTGTAGACCCATGGGTATCCCTGTGTATTTTGCAATTGCCTCCTCATCCATTCTGATACGTAGTCCCCTAACCCGAGTGACGACCTATTCATCTTTGATGTGATTTAAGTTCCTTGTGAATTCTAAAGCCACCTCTGTATTAGAACCTCTCAGTCCTGAGATGAAGGGCATCCAGCCCGCATTACGGAAGATTGATAAAACCTGTGGGTTCTCATAAATGGGCTTGTGATCCTCTGGTTCACTCTTTTTGAACCCCTTTGTCATCTTGAATTTTCTACTCTAATCGACAAAACAAAAATTTTGAGTGTGGTTGACTTACCTCATCTGACCAGGAATGATCACAGGTTCAAGGGGTAGCTTGATGGCTAAGTGATAACACGAACTTTCAGTTTTCCTTCTTCTGGAGAGCTTGTATTGCAAACCTGGGTCTTTTTGTAGATTATGCTGCCTTATTTAGTTTCCTTCACACACTTCTCCCGATCATTTTGCATCATACTTTCCACCTTATACATTTCTTTCCATTATTTCATCTTGTGTTACTTTCCATCATTGTTCATTGCACTTCTTCCCTGATCATTGGGGAATATGGTAGCTGGATGCGGGATATGTCATTTGCTGACATATCTAAGGGTAATTAATCATGATTCTGTAAGGTAGCTATGAACCGTGCCGCCGAATTAACTTAAAAGCTTCCCTCAGCTTGGGAAAATAACCGTTTTGTGGGGGTTTTGATTTGATTTGAAAATAAAATAGAGAGTTAAGTGATTACCTTCCATGCTGAGCATACTTGAGTTTATGATTTGCATTGGATTGTATGTGCGCGAAATTCTGTACTAGAGTTGAGGTGTGTCTGTAGTAAATTTAGTCGTGTCAGTAGTGTCATCGATTTGCTTCTTGCTGGCATTTCCCTCGAATTTGCTACCTTTGCTTACATGTCTATTCGTGCAATCTGTTGATATGTCTTGTTCATTGTGTTCAACATTCTGTTTGTATTGATGCTCTAATTGGAGATTTGATTTCTATATCTTGTTGGTGTTTTGGTTTGCTTGAATTGATTGTTGGCTCGCTTGATTTAGATTGTTGGCTCGCTTGATTGTAGATTTGGAAAGCTGATTTTTGTTTGTATGTCTTTTGATGTCTGCTTTTGATTCTGCTGCCAAATGTTGGCTGGCTTGCTTGATTTTGCTTTATGGCTCGCTTGATATGGCTTTTTGGTTATGTTTCTTCGTAGGGATGAATTAAGTTCATCAGCTTTGTTTGTGAGAACTTGAGTGGAATTTGGTATTGTCCTCTTTTTTATTTATTTTTTTATTTTCTTTTTTCTTTTGATGTTTCCTTTTTTCGATTTTTTTCATCTCTTTTTTTCTTTTTTCTTTTATATATATATTTTTTTTGTTATATTTTTATGTTCTTTTCTTTTTTTCTTTTTTTTTGAATCATTTTTTCAAAAATTTCAGTGATGCTCTAGGTGCTCTATCAACATTAGGTTTTGTTGATAGAGTGTCTGTGTGAACTCCTCTCTAGATTTTATTGTTTTATAGAGTTTGAGTTTGTGTCCATTCACAACCATAGGGAATTTTTCTTCATCTATTGTTGTAATTCTAATAGCTCCATTGTCATAGATGTTTTCAATGATGTAGTGTCTGAGCCATCTGATTGCTAGTTTGCCTTTAAATGTGTGAAATCGTGAGTCATAGAGTAGTGCCCATTCACCTTCTTTGAACTTCTTCTGCTTGATGTTCTTGTCATGCCATTTCTTTCTTTGTTGTTGGATGATTTCAGTGTGGCCAAGTGCTTGTTGGGGTTGCTCATCCAGCTGATTTAATTGTAGTATTCGTTCTTGCTGGATGTTTGAAAGTTCCATGTTCAACTCGGATGCAATCCTCAATGTTTTGATCTCAAACTCAATGGGAAGCATTATTTTCTTTCCATAGACTAGCTCATATGGGGTGAAGCCTATTGTTGTCTTCCATGTAGTATTATAAGCCCAGACTGCCTCACTTAGTCGGTCTACCCAATCTCTTTTGTGGAGTTGTATAGTTTTTGTCAAGATCCTTTCTATTTCTCTGTTTGTCACTTCAGCTTGACCATTAGCCTAAGGGTGGTAGGGAGTAGATTTTATGTGTTTAACCTTGTTTCTTCAAAGCAAGTCCTCTATTAGATTGGATGTAAATTGTGGGCCTTGGTCAAAAACTAGCTCTCGTGGGACTCCAAATCTATGAAAGATTTGTTCTGTAAAAAAAATTGCCACATTAGTTTCATTTGCTACTGCAAGTGTTGCTACTTCTGCCCACTTTGTAAGGTAGTCAATGCATACTAGGATGTATCTTTTTTGATTTGATTGTGGGTTGAATGGGCCAACGAAATCAAATCCCCATTTCTCAAATGGTTCCAATGAGATTTGTGTATGGAGAGGCATTTCTTCACGTTGTGTAGGCTTCCCCATTTGTTGACAGTCATCACAATGTGAAACATATTCATAGGTGTCCTTGTGGAGTGTTGGCCAATAATATCCAGTCTGCAATATCTTATAGGTTGTCCTCTTTGCAGCATAATGTCCTCCACATGGTTCATTATGGGTGGCATGCAGTATGTCATGGACTTCATCTTTCCTAATGCATCTTCTCAATACTTGGTCTGGTCCCTTTTTGAAAAGCATGCCTTCTATCCATGTGTAGGTGGCACTTTGCCTTATGACTCTGTTCTTCTCTTGGTGGTTGTAATGTTGTGGAAACTTTCCATACACTAAGTAGTTTTCTATGTCAGCAAACCATGGGCTTCTTGTGGAGATTGCAAAAAGATGCTCATCAGAAAAACTGTCATTTACCACTTCATGGCCTTGTCCATGGGTGAGCCTAGACAGAAAATCAGCCACTACATTCTGTTTGTTTGGCTTATCCAAAATTATGATGTCAAACTCTAGCAGGAGGAGTAGCCATCTAATGATTCGAGCACTTGTATTAGGTTTGTTCATGAGATACCTGATTGTTGAATGGTCTGTATGGATAAAAACTTGGTACCCAGTTATGTAGTGCCTGAATTTGTTAATGGAATGTATGACAGCCAAAAAATCCTTCTCTGTGACGGTATAATTTAATTTTTCTCCTGCCAAGTTTTTGCTGATATAGTATATGGCATATGGATTCTTCTCTCTTTCTTGTCCAAGGATAGACCCAATGGTCTTATCTGATGCATCACAGTGGATGTGGAATGGGAGTGCCCAATTTGGTCCTTGGAGTACTGGGGCCGTAATTGTTTTCTCCTTGAGTTTGTCAAATGATAACATATAATGTTTTGTCCAAATGAATTCGGTATCTTTTGTGAGAAGAGAAAACATGGCTGCAACAATTTTGCTATAACTCTCAATGAATCTTCTATAGTATCATGTTTGTCCAAGAAAGCTTCGCACATCTCTATGCTTCACAGGTGGTGTTAGTGTTCTGATGACTGTGACTTGTGCCTGATCAACCTCAATTCCTCTCTGTGAAATATGGTGTCCAAGCACGATGCCTTCTTCCATGAGCATTCTGCATTTATCGTTGCTGAGGAATAAGCTCATCTCAATACATTTTTTCAAAACTAGTTCTAGATGTTTTAGTGCTTGGTCAAAATTCTGGCCATAGGGTGTGAAGTCATCCATGTAGACCTCCATTTGTTCATTAATAAAATCAGAGAAGATACTTAAGATTGCCCTCTGAAACGTTGTTGGGGAATTACAGAGCCCAAAGGGAAGCACTCTGTATGCATAAGTGCCCCATGGGAATGTGAATGTTGTTTTGTCCTGGTCAGCTGGGTGAATGAGGATTTGGTTGTACCCACTGAACCCATCCAAAAATGAGAAAAAAAAATTCCCAGTTAATGTGTCCAGTACTTGGTCGATAAATGGGAGAGGAAATTGATCTTTCTTGGTTGCTTTATTAAGCTCTCTGTAGTCCACACAAATCCTCCACGTCCCTCCTTTTTTAGGAACTATGACCAGTGGTGATACCCACTCACTATCTGAGATTGGGTATATGAACCCTACATCTAACAGCTTCTGTAACTCCAGCTTTACTATGTCCTTTAATGTTGGGTTCATTCTTCTCTGTGGTTTCCTGATAGGAACAGCACCTTCCTTTATATAGATATAGTGCTTACAGATGTCTGGGTGGATACCCTTCATGTCAGTATATGTCCATGCAAAGGCTTTGTTGTTGTCTGTCACTACCTTCAGTAATTGTTGTTCTTGTCCTGGCTCCAAATTGGAGTTAATATTAACTGTCCTGCCAGGCATTATCTCAATTTTTTTTATCTGAATTGGATGTTGTTCAAGTGTGAGTACCTCTGCCCACATTTTGTCAGGATTGTGGTTTAATGATTCCTCTCCTTGCTGCTGACCTGTGCCAAGAAAATCTTCAAACATATTCTGATTAGAAGGAGCATTTTGTATAAACCTATCTAAATGACTATCTTCATCGATGGCCTTTAGTGATAGGGAAGCTTCAATTGTAAGGACATGTCATATTTTTTGGTTGGATATGTCATCATAATCGTCTATCGAGTTTTTATATTCAAGGTCTGAAGACTTCCTTGCTAGGGGATAAATCGTGATTTTCTTACTAGCTTAGCCTCTAGTGATTGTCATGTTGCCCGATCTGCAACCTATGTAAGCATCTGCAGTTGCCAGCCAGGGTCTCCCTAGTATTATTGGGTATCCACTAAGTTTACTTTTTACTTCGATGACTATAAAGTCAATTGGGTATTCCCAGGATTCTATGTTGATAATTATGTCTTCGAGCATCCCTTTGGGTTTTACTGTTGATGTATCAGCTAGTTGTAGGACGGTAGTTGTTGATCTGACCATCGATTGTAGTCCCAAGGCTATCATGGTATCCTTAGTCATTATGTTTATTGCAGCTCCTAAATCAATTAGGCTGTTGGCGATATGTTTGTTGTTGATGGTCACGTTTACTACTGGGCTGCCTGGATCAAGATATTTGGGGTTAACAACGACACCTAGCATTAAATATACCAACTGGCCTACTACGTTTATCATGGGTGGGTCACGTCTTCTTCTACCAGGTCTTTTCAAATAATTATATTTAATAAATTTGTTGCAGATAGGCACATCTCTAATGGCCTACAAAATTGAAATTTGGATATTCAAGTGTTTCAATTCGTTCAGAATTGCATTTTCCTCTTCTTCTTTTGTATTTCGTACAACTTTTTCAGGGAATGGAGGGTTTATATTTTGTGTGAGTGGTCGAATTTCTTCCTCCTGAGGGCTTGGCTCGTCTGGATGCTGAATTTCAGGTTGTGTTGTTTGTTCAAGAGTTTCAGCTTTATATTCTTGATTATGCTATGTGTGTGTGTGTTTTGCAATGTTTTCCCAGACCTAATATTAATCTCGTTTATTTCCAAGGTATCCACTACATAAGTCGGAAACTGCATCATTTCAGCATTGTAGGCTTGTTGCTGTCCTAGCCTGTTGTTATTAGGGTTTGGAATTGGTTGGGAAGGAATTGGTGGAGGTCTGGGGGGTGGTTGGTTTTGTGGCGGTGGCATGATGAGTGGTTGCTGCAATGGAGCCCTCCAATTGGATGAATAAGGATATTGATTTCCATAATTCTTGGTTGGATGAGCAAACAGTGGGGGGTATGGAGAGTAAGATTGTGGGTAATAAGGTTGTTGATATAGTTGGGTTTGCTGCCACTGGTTTGGACTTGGATGAGATGGCCATAGGGCTGGTACTGAGTTCCAATTTTGCTGGTTACTTCCCTGATTATAGTAGGTTTGGTTGTTGGGTTGGTAAGGCCTAGCAAAATTATTTCTTCTTTGATTGACGAAACAGAGTTGTTCTATTGCACCTTCGGTTGTGGGCTCTTGAATAGCAGCTTTGCATGAGGGAAACAGAGGACATTTATCAGTGGAGTGCTCGTTAGTACAAAGGCCACATATTTCTATGGTGTTTAGTGTGTATTGCCCCTTCTCATGTTTTTTCTGCAGCGTGGACAAAAGACTGCCAATGCTTGGTTTATTTCGTCCTGTTTCTTCTTGATTTGAAGTGCATCAAGTTGCATGGCCAGGGATTGTAGGATATCGGTCTTCATGTCATCTAAAAGGTTCCCTAGATTAGACTTTGTAAGGTTTGGTCCTGAAGATGTTGATCCCCAGTAAATGGGTGTGAATCCCGTGTTCCACTTTTACCTTTCCTAGATCTAGAGTAGTTTTTGAAAATTTGCAAGATTTGGTCGTAAGTTTTCTTGAATATATCTCCATCTCCCAGAAGGTTCAAAACTTCTAGATTTTCTTCTTTTATCCTTCTAAGAAGGACAAGTTTTAGTGATTCTTGATCTAAGGTGCAGTAACTAGCTCGCTTGTAGTTGAGCTGAAATCTTTGGGCATAGTCTTCTAATGATTCTCTTTCTCCTTGTTGCATTCTGAAGATTTCATCTCTTGTATCTTTTTCCTTACAGTAGTCCCTATATTTTTCTAGGAAAGTTTATTTCATTTGGTCCCATGTAAAAATGTTGTTTCCTTCTAAGCTCATAAAACATCTGAGTGATAGATCTTTCAATGTAGAAGGAAAGAGTCTTAGTTTTTGTGCATCAGTGGTGTAGCCAAATGATCTACAAACTACCTCAAACTCAAACAAAAATGTGTCAAGATCCTCTGAGGTTAGGCCATGGAAGTTTGGTAGGTTATTAGGGTTTATGTTCTTCATCCTGGCATCTCCAAGAGGTACACTATTGGGAAAAGTGAACAGCTCTCTAGGTTCCTCCTCTTCCTCTTCCATAGTGGTGTTTGAGCTAGATCTAGCAAAGAAGTTATCTAGGTTTGGGTCGTAGCTAGAGTCAGGTTCGTCTTCAGAGTTACGGGATCCAAATTGGGAATTATCAGAACTATTGTTGCTCATAGGGAGGCTAGGCAGAAAATGTCCAAACCTATCTCTTTGTCGTCTAGGCATTCATGGTAAAAAATTTATGTTTCCTGGTTGTTTTTGTGTGTTTTTTTTCAAAGGTGTCTCCTATGGATTAAGCACCTCCCCGGAAACGGCGCCAAAAAATGGTGGACTCTAGGAATGGATACCTAATTAGGGTAGCTAAATCGGAAGCATACTTTAATTATCAACCAGGGAGCGTACAAACTTAAGAGGTGCTAAGCACTGTATGTGCTCTATAGGATAGTCTTCGTCGTTTTAAGATGATGGGGTGTATCTTGAAGGTTTCTCGAAAAGGAAATGGAAGTGATCTGCTCTTAATCAACGAATGAAGGAATATGAAAATATGGTAAATATATAAACTAGAAATGTTGAAACTAATATATCTTTGTGCTAATAATTAAATACTGGAAAACTGTAAATCTAATCTAAGAAATAGAGTGTTGAAAGCTTGGGAAACTGATCTAGAAATAAAATGCCGAAAACTGGAAGTCTAACTAGAAATTCAATACAGAAAATTAATCAAACTTAATCTATTCGAATCCACTGCTGAAAGTGATAATCAATTACTCTATTCAAATCCAAATAACTAAAACAATTAACTCCTCTATAACTGAACTCTGATAAAAGAAATATTCATGGCATCGCAGATCTAAATCATGATCTAAAATTAATATAGCGAGCTGGAAAACAGAGGTAATTACGCCTGCACAGAATGCGTGTACAGGACTACAGGAAGCATATTATCGAACTACAAAATCAATGTTGGAGAACTACATATAAAAAGTGTTGAAATGAAATGATCGCTGAACTGAAATAAAACCATGTCATTCAAACATTACCAAAGTACTTCATATACAATAAGGATTTAAATCAATTCACAGTACATATGTAAAATACCTGAAATGGAAATGAAGCTCCTGACCTACATGTTGGAGGGTCCCTCTCCAACTCACATTTCAGGAGTGGGAAAAAGTATTATAAACGCAAAGCTTGAATCAACATCACTTCTTCCATTAAAATTGTAATCTCATGTTCAGAAAATTCTTAACACAGAATTGTATCGAATAACATATACTGAAATCTAAGTTCTACAAAAATTCTAATAGGAACCTCTTGCTACTCAAGAGGTCCATATATATATCTATCTTTGAAACATAACCTAACTATGCTTTAAATGTCGATTATGCTGAACAGGAGTTCTCTTCTACAAATCAGGAAAAAAGGCGCTGAGCCACTTATGGTCTTTCAGTCCTCGAGCTGGAACTGAAAAAGTATTATAAACGCAAAGCTTGAATCAACATCACTTCTTCCATTAAAGTTGTAATCTCATGTTCAGAAAATTCTTAACACAGAATTGTCTCGAATAACATATACTGAAATGTAAGTTCTACAAAAATTCCAACAGGAACCTCTCGCTACTCAAGAGGTCCATATATATATCTATCTTTGAAACATAAGCTAACTATGCTTTAAATGTCGATTATGATGAACAGGAGTTCTCTTCTACAAATCAGGAAAAAGGGCGCTGAGCCACTTATGGTCTTTCAGTCCTCGAGCTGGAACTGATGGTTGTCTCTTAGATTACCTGCGCCTGCTCATATACACTTATTTCCATACAATTAGCTCATAGAGAACGCTTTTAAGCATAAACGTGTAATCTCTAAACTACTCTATTAAATAATCAAAACGAACCATTAAACCCCACAAACAAAGGTATTTTCCATGTCCATTATTGTGCTTGTGTGGCATAAAAGGGCTTACAAAGTACCTAATTTTGGGCTCATCATCAACCGCTAGAGGTTCTCCTCTAGCTCTTCTATCTCCTCCATGGCATCTTAATCTGTAGCCTCCATATCTTGTACTACTCCTCTCCGTGCAATCGAAGAAGCACCTACTAGACAGGACGGACCAACATCTACACAAACATGTATCAATCATCAATACTACTCCAAAAACATCTAAAAATCATAAAATGTAAAAACACAACAGAGTTGTCATTCTTACCTAGATCTCCCCACTTCATGTCCTCAGGAAGAACTAAGTCTGGGTCTCCTTTGAATCAGTGCCCTTGTAGGGGTAGTCCTCCACCATGAGGAGTTGTCCCCTCAACCACCTGAAGAAAGGGGGACCATAGCTAATGTTATGACCCCCACCTCCGTGGCGGACCATCACCTCGGACCATTGGACCATGTGAGGATCCCGTGGATCCAACTCATCTAGCTCAACTTGTGGGCGTAGATTTCGAACCCGCTCTAAGAAGAATGAGACCACGACCGACCCATAACCAAACTGCTTCAGCTCACCACCCCGACATTTGGTGAGCTGCTCTCCGAGGGACACGAGGAGCCCTTCACACCAATTGAAAACTGTAGGATCCATACACTCCTCCGCATATAGCATGTGGACCTTAAGGGACAGGTGAGGAACTCTACTCCTGGCCACCCTCTCAATAGTGAACAATATCGTGTGTAATGGGTGGTCCCTCACATCTTTGATGGGGATTTTCCCACCAGCCGTTTACGTGCCAGGAGTGCACCACTATGCCACTACCTCCTCAGTAGTTCGATCACTCCCTTGTGATCCTGTCAATGACACTGGATCTCCCCGTCAGGACAACCCCGTTAGAAAATAGATATCCTTGATACCTATGGTTAGTGTATGTACACCATCCCGAAAGTGCTACTACTCAGGATCCCAGCATCTGATCAAGTATTAAAGTAGCGGTACTTGGGCCCTCATGCCCTGTACATGAAATTATTTAAGTATCCCATTGTTTTGCAATGCACTCATGCATTGTGGATCGTTGGCCACTTGGGAATCATCCATTTCATGCTCTCTTTCTCTCCATTGGACCATCTTTTTTCTCAAACCTATCCAAACAACAATAAAACATTCATTAGAAGTGTGCCCAACCTTCCAAGTTGTCAATTTTTGGTATATTCTTGAGTTCATGGGTCCAATCCATGCCGACGCACCCCGTCCATACAAACAAGGCGCCATCGGTGCAATACAGCCTTACGAGAATGGAGCCAGCAAGCCCTAGGTGCACATACCATAAGGGGGAAGTGCGCCAGCCTGAAGACACGTTTCCCCCCCATTACACAAGACAAAAACCCATAAATTGGAAATTAAAATCAATTCTACTCCACTAAAAAATGAAGAGGACAAGGTTTAGGCCTACCTGACGCGGACGGCAATAAAAATGGCTGACCAGAACTCCCGCAATCGACACTTAAAAAACAGCTCTAAATGGTATTTTTCACCTCCCAATTTGGTAAAAATAAATAGTAACTAATTTTTACTATTTGCCTTTTTATTATTGAAAATGGAATAGTTCCTTTTTAATTTAATCTTTTATGGGTCATGTTTTCTATAGTTGGGGTTATTTCTATGTCTAGATGTCTAATTGAGTATTCTGACCTAGTTTTTAGAGTCCACGGGTGAAGTAAAGTGTTGTGTTAAATATTTTTGTTGCGATTGTGATCATCTTACGCTTGTTATCAGGTGTGGAAAACTCTTCGAGCATTCTTGTGTTATTATTCCGCTCGTTAAATCTGGACATTAATGAAACCGAGCTTACTCTTTTTTCCTTCTCGGGCTCATTAAAGGATGAAAATAAGTTACCGAGTTATATTTTATCACTTTTTTGGGCTCATAAAACTCCCACGAAAAAGCGACCCCATAGGAGTCTTCCTTTAAGCTCTTTTCAGGCTCCCTAAATACGAAAAGATTGCCAAGCGAACTTGATGCTTTCATGCTTGTAAAAGTATATGAATGATCATCTCCTGGTGATAGTTTACCCCTTTTTCGGACCAAAAGGTACTATTTACGAAAAAAGGAGCACTCCATCCAAGCATGACTGGAAGAGCTCTCTCTCACATTGTTTTATCCTTTTTCGAGTGAGGAGACTAACTTTTACGAAAAATAACCTTTGGAGTCTTCTTTAGTTCTTTTTCAGACTCTCTAAACATGAAATGGTGCGATTTTACCTTCTTTGGACTTGTTAAAATCTAACATAGAAGGGCTCATTTTGGGACAAACCCCTCCTATCCTATGTTCGTAAAACATTTGGGATTCGACTCGTACAAAGGATGAGATACACTGAGCATCTGTTACCCTCGTCGAGATTGTTAAAAAACAAAAGAGGTACTCATCAATCATGATGTGTATAAGGAAATAATTTGTGTTTCACTATAGTTATGGCAATACATAGTCACTCTTGGACATGGCACTCATTTGCATATGCATTCAGTACTTGGGTAATCCATTTGTCGTCGAGTCACTAGTCTCTTGAGTCTTGTCACTCCTTTGGGTCATCCAAAGAATGTTTCCAACATCAGTTGCATTAGGGGGTCAGTACCATTCTCATCATGTCAATACTACCAAGTCATGCCATGCCTATGTTCAAGAGGAGTTTTGGTCTTTCATTCACTATCTGCAGTCATTTCACCTTCCATCATGTCGGTCGTCCTTGATTCAGTCTTACACATTACTGTCCGATTCACTCCAAACATCTGTGATTTCATTTCATGTCAATGATGGGGGATTCATCATGGCCCTCCTTCGACGGATTCATCCTTGTCGAATTCAACACATCATCCGAGGATTGGATCTAGGAACCAATCAAGTACCTTGGGCCTGCATACCTCAATGGCAAGTTACCTTGCTTTTAACATGAGTTCACATCATTGGATCTTGATTAAAAGATTCCATCAATTTTTCGACCTCAACTCATTGATTCACATTCGATGGTATGTTCTATGATACCTTAGGGCTCATTGACATCAATGGTGATTTCCCTCACGCTTGTTAACGGTATACATCAATGTCCGGTAATCAAGTGGTTTCTACCATGTTTGACTCCAAGACAATGTAATCACATGGTTAGATTAGTATCATTGCGGATTCAGCTTGAAGACCCTAGGGAAATCATATCTTACCCAGGTTGTGATTGAGATTGTTTGAGTCATATCACACGGATCCAATTTATATTGGTCATGGTTGTGTTATCATCTCATCATGGATATACAATTGTGTCCAGTAGCCATGATTGTGTTCAGTCAGTCTCTACTACCATGGATCTGCAGTGTATTGGTCGGAAAACATGTTATGAGTCATGTGAGACTAGTATCTCAGAGTCGGTTGTATTGCAGTAGCTTCTTCCATCCAACAAGCCCTTGATGTCGATCCTTCACATTACAAAGCATTTCACATGTCTTATTTTACTAGCTTCATGCTTTGTGGGGCATTCTGTTACACCAAAATCTCGTCATCATGAGTCATGTGTCAACTCCATGCCTTAATCCCTAAAGTTTCCCTGGCTAAAACATCAAGATCAAGTTGTTTTCCTTGTGTTTCCAAAATTTCTAGTTTCACTGGTGCATCCTGCTTTCCAGCAAGAGGTGCCATACCATGGCTGGCGCATGATGCTCTCTGGAAAAGTGTGCCAGTGGCTCTTGCTTCCCTTTTGAAAGTTGCAATGACCCCTTCCTGGCACCAGTTTCCTTCATGCAAGGTGCGCCAGGTTTGGTTAATGTGGATAACAAGGAGCTTTGAGCGACTTCTCGAAGCTTAGTGACATGGAGGTCTATCCCTAGTTGATAGGAAGGCTGGTATTCGATCCCCTAACCTAATGGGAAGATCCCTTAAACCTCTCCCCTTAATCCTCAACTTACTCTATCCATTTAGCCTTTTAAATAAGACCTCTCTCTCCTTTGAGAAGGGAGGAAGGACTATAGTACTCTCATGCTGGTGGAATTATCCTAGGTGATCCCTACTCATCCTTTGGAGGCTTGGATTGGATTGTTGGATGAATTTTACGACATTGAGGCTTAGGTTGTGACTATCTTTCTTCTATGTATTTCCCATTCATTTACAGTAATACAAACTCTTTGCATAAATATTGTTGTATTAATAATATCTAGGATTTCTTCCTTAACTATTACCTTAGATCAACTCATGTTTAGATATGCTTTTACTATTTGCTTGTTTCCATATGCTTGACAAGGTTTTGTAGCTCGAGATCTGAAGGCCCTGGATCTTGGAGCAACAAAGAGGAAAGGATTTCCAGATCTGAGGTAAGTCATCTACCTTTTCTCTTGCATTTCTATTGATCTAGGAAAGTAGATTTTGTTCTGTACTTATTTGTTCTAGATCCACCTGGACTAGGGAGATCTTTCTTGAGTTCGCTTGAGTAGATTGTCCATAAACACTTTCATGCATATCTACACTATGTAGAGCTCTCCATTGTTGTTCAAAAAGCTTACCAGACTGTGTTTAACCCATAAATTCAAATTTAGAGACAGCACTACAGACTTGGAAGGGAAAATAGATGGTTGTAAGTGAGCAAAGAGGTTGGGAAAGCTAGGAACCCTTACCCCTTGAGTTTTGTTGTTTTTGCATGCTTGAGAAGTCATGTATTAAGGATACAGGTGGTTCTCCAATGACATATAGCATGTTGGTATCCTTCTATGCACACATTGGAAGCACCTGGAAAGATGGATTTCCCATGAGAACTACGGATCAGTGAAGGGGATTCCTAGGCAAAGAATAGCATTGTGTGGGGAAAGTATTGTTGGAGCCAAGGCTATGAGGGGTGAGTGAGATCCCTATAGAGCTATGTATGGGAATTTGGCTAAGCATAGATAGCATAATGAGTTGTGGGTTGAGAAAGAGGAGCTTGTAGGTGTTTCCTTCGCCCTAGTGGCGTCTTAGCCTAGCTTGGGGGTGGCCTCTCAATGGAAAGAGTATATGCTGGAAAGAGTGGCTACAGTTGGGTGGAAAATCACTCTTACACAGGAAACTGCTTGGATTTGCATTGGATAAAGATAAGTATTATTTTATATTTCAATGTGCAATTCTTCTATTTGATGCCTATGATAATTATGCTGATAAATGTGTGCAAGATGTGTGTGGATAGAGTTTAATTTCGTTATGCATGTTTATTTATGTTTCTACACACATATTTTATATGTTATTAAATTCGTAACATGGCTATGGGGCGAAATTGGTGAGGCTGGAATTGGTTAATATCCCCTCTGCTAGTTAGATTGAGGTAATGGGACATTGCATGTCAACTGATGATGATGTAGGTGATCTATTTACCAAGTAACATGCAATATCCACTACCTCTCTCCAAAATTCCGATGATAACCCTACAACACTAAGCATACTCCTTGACTTCTCCATCAATGTCATGTCCATCCTTTATGTAACTCCATTTTGGTGAGGTATCTAAGGAGTAGCCTTTTTCCTTAGTATCCCACACTTCTTATAGAACTCCTTGAACTCATTTATGTAGAACTCTCCTCAATTATCTGTCCTCGACACATTTATTTTCTTCTATGATTGGTTTTCTACAAGAGATTTAAACTTTTTAAATTTACCAAAAGAATTGAATTTATTATGGAGGAAACAAGCCCATGTGTTCCTCAAGAAATCATAAATGAATGAAACATAATACATAGATTTATGTAGTGATGGAAAAGGAACAGGTCCAAATACATCGCTATGTATTAACTCAAAGACTCATTTTGATCTTGTAGAAGCATATGATAATCTCACTTGATTTTGTTTACCCTATATGAAATGTTTACATAAATTTAAATCTAATGAGAAATTAGACATACCTTCTACCATACCTTTACCATGTATTGCTTGAATTCCTTTCTCTCCAATATGTCGTAGTCTTTGACAACATAGCATTTTCTTATCTACAAGGATAATAGGGGTCTTATATTATTCATTATTATCCTCATGAACAACAAAACTATTACGATCGTCATTAAAAGTGTTTCCCAATATCTTGTACATAGTTCCAATCCAAGATCCATACATTAACATCATTGCTACTTAAACCATCTTGTGTGTGTCATTTTCAAATACAAAATGCACACTTGCATTTACCATCTTACTTATAGATATTCATTTTCTGGCCAGATTTGGAATGTGAAAAACCCTAGAAAGAGTTTTAATCATTCCATATCTTATTAGCAGCTTGACCCTTCCGAGTCCTATGATTTTGGTTGTCGAGTCATCTCCTAGGGAAACATCACCTCCATTATACTTTTCATATTCACAAAACAACTCCTTGTGAGGATTTATATGAAATTAAGTAAATGAGTTGATCAACCATAGATCATGATTTTCATGTGTACCTACAGATTCCAAGTAAACATCACCTCCTTCTTTTGCAAAGGGTTTTGTTTCTATGGAAGGGGCATCGACATATCCCATAACTTTATCAACACTCTTAGATCCATAATATTTCTTATAATGGCCATGTTTACTGCATTTATAGAACTTCATGAGAAAGTATAAATATACATGAGTATCATTGTATGAGGTATATTGGATGCATTTTTTGTAGCAAGCATGGCTTGTGGAGTGATTCCTTCCTTAAGGAGTAATTAATGGTGTTACCCTACCTTAAGTTGTTATTTATATATCTTGGTGTGTTTATGTTGTGAATATATTTTGGTTATTTTTTAAGTTTAAGAGTTCTATGTCATTGTTGTGATTCAATTTTTGGGTTAGGATCACTATACAATATCATCAATGTAAGGAAACCTTCATAGGATTCCCCTCTTTGGATGCGATTATGTGTTTATGTGTCCTACGATGTACATTTTGTTAAAAAAATCCATGTTACATGCATGTCTTTGTAATATAATGAGAATCATGAAATGTATTGTAGGTTGTGTAGGATTCTAGACTTATGGTGAAGATAAATGGAGTCCCCGACATGCATCAACTAGGCATCCATTGTTGTGGTGTTATGCTGACACCTATTTAAGGACTTCCTCTAATTGTGCAATTGGTTAAACTATGATGTGGTAGCTTGACTTTGGCAATCCACCCTCAACGACAACTTGCTGATGGGTGACCAATGTACGAGTGTTGGATAATATTGTTGGCTGATATGGTTTCTGTTAGTCCAAGAGACGTTCTAAGGTTGTCTTTAGAACTGTGCCTAGGCATCAATAATATTTTCTGAATTCTTTACTGAATCAAAATCACAATTGGCAGAAAATAACGTAGAATTCCAATCTTGAAATAGATGGGCAGTATTTCAATGTGCCAGAAACCAAACTTTGAGTATCAAATGGAAATTGAAATGGGATAAAACAAAGGTACTGCAGAGAGTAAATCTTTATTCTATGTTAAAGAATGACGTGTTGAGCCTAGGAGAGGAATTTAACAGTCCTAACAAAATGATCACAGAACTGCCACTGAATAATACAAGGTTATCACCTCCAGACAAGTTAACATGAAAACTTCACGTGCTAACCATCTTAGAAGAAATAATTTTAAGCAACTGCACTCATATTAAACCCAGAACAGATCTATGAATCATACATAACATGGAAGAGATGAATAACAGGAGAAAATACTAACTGTACACATTAAAACTTTGAATCCATAAAGCTTCAAGATAAGGAAATGATATTCTTATTTCTGTATTGATCGAACTGTCAAATATACGAACTGATACTTCTTACAAAAGAGAGACGACCCTTTGGCTAATGCCTACTCAGCTATATATAGCCTTCACACTCTATAACAGAAGTTGTTACAATTTGTTAAATCCCAACGGATTTCAGTACTTTTGTTTGTACTCTTTAACAGAGTTTATTACAAATAACAATGAAATGAAATACTATTGGCTATTCTATGACTACGACCCGAGACCAATTTGCTGGCAAAGCAGTACATCTGGATGGACAGAACTCTCACCAATCTGAGACATATATGTATTAGCAGTACTTCCTTCTTTAATGGATATTACGAACTTTTGGTACACCTGTCGGACTTCTTATAGTCTCCTAAAGACATAGATGCAGCCACCCTCATGCGATATGCTTCTTAGCAGCACCTTCATCATCTATCCCTTCTACCCCATCCAATCCCTTTTCTCTCGAACCTTGTTTTCGACGAGGCAAAAGGTCATCTAGGTTGCCAAGCTGTGAAACAGGACCTGATTCCTTCATCAACCGTTTAAACTGCTCAGGTACTACCGCTTCACCATTCGATCATCCTTCGCTGGGACCGGCGTACCCCTACCTTCCATGCTTATACATTCAGAAGGCCCATCTCCTTTTTAAACACGGTAATTGCTGAATTTTACGTAGACATCTCGGGTGAGACCTCCAGCTTCTCCTGCCAGATTGTTTGTGAATGCGCATCTGTGGGCTGCTCATGAACACTAGTCGTCCGAGTCCTCAGCGCTCCCTGCGAGCCTCCATTAGAAATGAAATGTGCCATTGAGAACACTTATCCTTCAGCTTAATCTAGTGAGCTCTGACCAATCTATGCATTTCAAGCTCAACGCCCCGGACCGGTGAGGCTCAGGAGCTTTATAATTCAAATTATGCAACTGCGGGAGTATTTGTAGTGTTGCTTGCATGATCCTAGAAAAACCCGTTGTACTTGGGTAATGATTACACAACTACTTTTTGGGATTTGCGTGTTGAGAGAGGACTGCAGCTTGTACGATGGAGGCGATAGCAATGAGCACTGGGAGACGCTACTTCAAAACGACAGCGGGAACTGACAAGACCATTGAAAGGAATCTCTTTTAAAACACGTGGAAGACAAAATCCATTGAGCGGCTGTGTACCCAAAACCACCAGCAGTTTTCAGGACCCCCAGAAAGTAGTTTAAGGAAACCGCTTCAGGGCCCCTGAACGCTCCTGGGACTGCCACGTGGAAGTAGCGGTTTCACCTCAGGGGGGGACCGGGCGTGATAAACCTCGTGCAACTTCACCACCCTGATGCTTGGATGGTTGTCGATCCTTTGCTCGGATACTTCGAGATCTGTGCCAAGAAGATGCAACTTTTAAGAATGGGTTCCGCTCTATGCACGACCTCCCTGTCTAGCGCTTTGTCATTCATAAAACCGCCGTGATGGCTTTAATGATTTCAGGGCCCTCGAAAAGTGGTCTAAGAAAACCTCCTTGAGGCCACTGAACATCTGTGGAGCTGACACGCGTCCACGGTGGTTTTTCTATCAGGGGTGATCTGGGCCGAATAAACGCAACGCGCTCAAGGGTCCTGACTACGCTCGCTTTCAGTCGGTCCATAAAAACTGATCTTCTGAGCTCTAGCTGCATCATTCGGTTACTACAACGTAAAAGTATTATGCTTCATATGCGTCGTTTACTGCTTTAGATCTTCATTCTGAAAAATTCTTTAGTCTGGTGACGAGTTGCCCTCGGCTGATAGTAATACTAACAGTTTCCACTACATATCATAATTGTAGTGGTTCTTGATTGGCATGACACGTGTTATCATCACATCCAACGAGTCATTGAAACCTCCAACAATGATTGCGTGAGATGTCATTCCATTATGGTAATTTGTATGCAACATTTTGAAACTCCCTCCCTCCCTACTCCACATTTTATTGTCTTCAACCTCCTTCTCTAGTGCCCATCACTCTCTTGCATTGAAGATTCCATTGGTGCCTGCTTTTCCTTTTCAAGTTGAATGTGCTCTACAATACATTTGGTTTCAAGAGTAATATTTCGAAGTATACCGCCAAACTATATATCGCCTCATCATAATACAACATAGGATGTTTTCGTCCTCATACGCCAACATATGATATTCTACCTACACGACATTTTGTCTTTGACCTCCTCTTCAAATGCCCCATCGGTCTCTTGTTATATGAATTCCCTAGTGCCTACTCTTCCATTTCAAGTTGAATGTTCTCTATAGAGCATGCAATCTCATGAGCAACATTTCAAAACTTTACATCGTCTTATATACCAACACAAGGAATCCTCCCTATGCGACATTTCATTTGCTTCATCCTCCTACTCTAGCACCTTATCGACCTCCTTCTCTACAATTACTGTAGGCCCTTGCTCTGCAATTTCAACCTAAATGTGCTATATAACTCATTTGGTCCTTGTGTTGGCATTCATTGTGGTATTCCTTTGACATGTTTACGATGGCATTGGATTTAAGTTTCCTTTGATGTTTAGCCTGATTAATTGGATTGCTAGGTTTGTTTTATAACTAAAAACTTAATTTTTTCTATTTTATGTAATGCATGCCACCAAGGTCAAGTTTTATCTCGATATAGTTTATAGAGTCCATGGAATTTCCAAAAAGAGATAGTGATGAGGCACTAGAGTAGGAGGTCGAAGACAATGAAATGTCGAGCAAGAAGCGAAGGAGTTTCAAAATGTTTCACAAGAATTACCCTAATGGAATGACACCCTACACTATCAATGTTGGAGGTGCTAGCTACTCATCGAATGTGAAATTGTCACCTTGTACACCAAACATGCTCCATTGCATTTATGATTTGTAATAAGGTTGTTTCTACCAATGGAACTGTATCCAACCAATATGCTTCAAACACTTGTCAACTAGTCCATTATGAAGAGGGAGTTATCAAAGTCTAGCTATCATGTCAAAGTTTTGCCAACTATACAACAAGAGGAAGTTCGTGCAAAGGTGCAATGAGCCTCGCTTGGACCGCAACGATGGATGCCCAACGAACTTTCTCACCGATACTATATCAACTCTACATTCATGGCATGTATTTGGTAATTCCTATTTATTTGAAAGCTTCGCAATGCGTATCTTTGAATATAAGAATTTTAAAAAGTTCCTCGAGGAATGTACTTCTTGGATGTTCACTTGTGTAGTGGGCGACATTGAGGCCACTATGTTTTGTTGTTGTTCAAGGGGCCAATATGTCTTATCGTACCTCGCATTGACATAGAGTGCCTTGGGATCATACTAACATTAGATGGACTTAGAAAAGAAGTTTCGGTAATTAATTTAATATTTCTTGTCAAAAGTGTTGTATGTGAACTTTTAGGTCTCTTTATGGTAAAAAGTGTTGTATGTGAACTTTTAGGTCTCTTTATGGTAAAAAGTGTTGTTTTAGGTGAACTTTCCAACCTCATATAATTGCAAGAACAAGGAGCATGGATGTGGTATGTATAAATTTTTAGTTTTTAAAATATTTTTCATTTAAAAATTTTATAATTTTTTTTTAATTGAGTAATAATCCATTGTAAAAATAAAAAGAATAAACATGTCACATCATAAAAATTTGCATTTAGTTAAAAAATAGCATTTTTCTTAAAATTACTTAATGTACACCTATTTAATAAATCATCAATTTAAGTTAGTTGTCTTTTACATGATTAGTACATAAAGATGGCTTATATTTCTAACTACACCTTTTCAATTTTCAATTGATTGGACTTTTACTTTGTGGACGAGACATTAAAGTCTTTGGACATCATATGTAATATTTTTCTATTAACCCTAGGAAGAATAGTCATGTACAAGTTTTTATCCATTTTTTATTTCAAGTATCATGGTTAATATACAAAGATTTAGTATCATTGAATTATTTCTTTTAGCGTTGCTATCCTTCTTAATTTCCTTTGTAAACCTTGGTTTCAAGTTTTAATTCAAATTGTAAATTCCTATTTCATTGAAATAAGATTGGAAATTAGATATTATCATTATAGTTAAGCTTGCGTTTTTCCTTTTTTTTAAGCGAGATTTTTTTACAATACTTATGATTTGTAATGTCCCCGACCTTTAAATAATGTTAAGGGTGTTAACATTAAGTTAAATTAAGCACAACTTATTGAGACTAAATAATAGTATTCAACATTTCTAAAAATCTAACTACACATTCTAAAGTCAAATTATTTGTTTAAAGTTACGATATTTAATTAATTACTTAATTAAGATAATCACGACACTTAATTAAGTTAATTGCGACACTGGACTAAATTAATTACCTAAGATCATAATCTCAACAAAACATTATTAAGGCATAATATTCATCATCGTTAGTGAGAATAGGGTCCTAAAAGCCAATCATGCATTATAATTTACCTAAATCATAATTGTTAAGTAGTTGAGTACTGTTGTTATCAATTTTCCACAAACTAAGTTAATTTTTGGTGTTGTTATGTGTGTGTTATTAACGAGGTTGAAAAGTAAAAATATAACACATCAAGACGCTTATGTACGCCATATCCTACAACCACACCACAATCAAGCAAAACAAAAGGCACCGGCTACAATCGCAGCCCACAAAATTAGCTCCCGATGGTTGTCCCCTACAACCATTCTTCACTAATAAATTCCAGATTGTATGGTTGCCTCCCTCCGGCCATAAATCAATGTTACATTCATATTACATTATTCAAACTCAGATCTGCAAATAGGAGCAGATCCATGCATAGAACATTTCCAATCTAACAACTAGTGCGCTCATCCTGGCACCGACAAAACTATTGGACCAAAACAAACATATCTTGGTCATCCAGAAAGCGTTTTCGATGAAATGAAAGGAGATCCTAATTGGAAACGCTGCTCCGGACGCAATGAAATAGGTCTCATGACTCATAAATGAGCATAAATGGGTGAACCAAAACCTATGGTTGCGCCCCTCTCAATATCATCGAGCCAAAATTACAAATTTCTGATTAAAAGAAAGAAGAATAAAAGAAAGGTAAGGAGCGGAGCAACATATTATATGAAATTCATCCTTCCTACATATAGCACCTGGAATTCAATACATGAACATGCATACAGCCAATTCAACCACCATTACACATATACCAAATAAAATAATGTAATAGAAAAAAAAACATAAGAGATATACTTATCTCAAAATAAGGGAATTGGCTGCAACAGGACAAATTTCCTCCCATCCGTAGACATAGTCAAGCCTTCCTCACTTAAAAATTTCACCCCCGAGCTGAGACCATGGATCCACGGGTAGAGGTACACTTAGCCTAGCAACTCTCGAAACTACCTCTTCCGAGAACCACAATGCTTCCCACTACTGCTTTCCTATCTGTCTCCACTGCCTATGGGAAGTGACTCCTCTCACCACCTATTTCCTGGATTACTGTGCGAGAACCTAGACTAGTAGAGTGATATAATGGAAGTAAATGGAAATGACTAGACTACCTCTAAGTCTCAACACACTCTCAATACTAACAATATTCCCAACATGGTGAGATAACACAGGACAAGTGATCCAAGGCTCAAGATTAACTTCAACAAGGAGAGAGTACATGTATAAATAGCTTAAGGAGGGCAATTTGAACCCAAGGTTTCCAATTAGAATGGGTTCAAGTGTGTTTGGGCTTCATCATGGAAACATAGCTCAAATTAGTGGAGTGGTGGCCTAGTTAGGAGATTCCCTTTCTCCTATTAGCACCATGAGGAGGAGTTACCAAAAACCAAGGAGTGGAGCCATGAAGAACACAAGGAGGCGCACTAATGCACATGGGCGGTTACAAAACATGAAGTAGGGCGAATTTGGTGAGAAGGGGATCCAATAGGGTCATAAATATCATGTAATCACAAAAATAGGGATGAATGTAGCAGTGGGGCACACTTATGGAGGTGGAGGCACAAATCGAGGAGGTGGAAGCTAAATTCTAGCTTACAACTCCTAGAATATAGGGAAAGGGCTCATAAATGACAAAAATACATAAATAGGAGGGAATTTCTGCCAAGGAGGGCACACTAGGCAAGAGGGACCCACTAAAGTATGTATAAGGTGCAATAATAACTCTAGAGTTCATAAAAATCGAAAATGGGTTCCGTTGTACAATGTTTGAGTGACCAACACTATTAAAGTCACCAAGGCACAAAAAGAACTAGGATGGAAAACTACCATCCATCAAGAAGCTATAAAGTGTTAGGGATTTCCCCCATTCCCCCTCACTTTGTGATATAAATGGTCTCCCATACTCTTTTAGTTTCCTTTGCTCAACCAGTTGTTTATTTAATTAAATAGCAACAATCATTCAAAGAGAAAAATAATGATAATAATAACAACAACAACATTAACAATTAATAATAATTCCAAAGTCCATAATCACATCAATAAACAAATGAGAATAAGTCCATATTCATATTAGCAAATAGAACATAAGTCTATGGCTTAACAACCGAGGTATTGCATCCCCCTCCCCTTAAACAATGCAACGTCCTCGGTGCATATTTATTACATACATGTTGTAACAAAACAATCTTTCAAAATAGATGAGGGTATGCTTCCCTCATAGCATCTTCCATCTCCCAAGTTGCATCCTCGGTGTTGTAATGGGTCCATTGGACCTTTACCTGTCTGATCTCTTGATTTCGAAGAAGCTTGACCTTGTTGCCTAAAATGGCAACAGGTTGTACCAGAAAATACCCTTCCGGTTCCACCTAGATCACAATCCATTCGATCACATGATTAGTACCATGTACATACATGTATATATATCAATAAAGAAAATAAAATCACTCTTAATTACCTGGATCACATTCCAATCAATTACATGGTTAGCATCAAGTATATACTTTTTCAATAAAGAGACATGCAGTACATTATGTACTCTAATGCAAGCGGGTAGAGCCAACTCATAAGCAACAGGTCCTATTTCAGCTAAGAACTCAAAAGGTCCATAATATCTAGAGGCTAGCTTGGAGCAATTCCTCAAGTTTAAGTAACTCTTCTTGGGTCTAACTTTCATGAACACATGATCTACAACTTGAAACTGTCGAGCAGTCCTATTCCGATCTGCATAGATTTTCTGCCTATCTTGAGCTGCCTTTATATTATAATCTTAACTATCTGATCCTCCATATCCTTTAATAAATCTGGTCCAACAATGACTCTGTCTGTGGGGTTATCAAAACTAATGGGAGTATTTCACTTCCTTCCATACATGGCCTCAAAAGGACTCATATTCAGAGAGGAATGATATCCATTATTATAAGCAAATTCCACCAAGTGTAAATAATATTCCCACTTAGATGGTTAATCCATCACATACATCTTTAACATATCTTCAATCACTTGGTTAACTCTTTCTGTTTGTCCTTCTGTCTGAGGGTGGTATGTTGAACTCATGTTTAGACTTATGCCAAACCCCTCAAACAATCCTTTCCAAAAATTAGAAGTAAATTTTGAATCTATGTCTGATATTATAGCCTTGGGAATACCATGCAATCTGGATACTTATCTCATGTAAATATCTACAATGATAACTGCTTTATGAGTTGTCTTCACTAGAATGAAGTGTGTTGCCTTAGTCAAATTATCTACCATAACCATGATAGCATCATTTTGCAATCTTGTCTTAGGAAACTTGGTGATGAAATCCATTGTCACTACATCCCATTTCCATTCTGGTATTAGCAAGGGTTGCAACAACCCCGCTAGATGTTGATGCTCAATTTTAACTTTCTGACATTCCATGCACCTAGCTATATATTCCGCAACATCATTCTTCATCCCTAGCCAATAGTATTGTTTCCTTACTACTGTTACTGTTTTCTGATAACCCAAATGTCTGGCATAAGGAACATCATGCATTTCCTTCAGAACTATCTTCCTTATACCTCCAGCATTGGGACATAAACCCTATCTCTATGCATGAGGATCCCATTTTCTTTCAACTTATACTTATCAAAATTTCTGTGGAATTTTCTGTTGTTGCAATCCTTCTGTTACCTATTGATAAATTTCATCTGTAACACTGACTTCATTGATCTTATCCTTTAAATCTGATGTACTAGTGCTGATAGCTGCTACATGCATCACATGTATCTTCCTACTAAGTGCATCAGATACCTTATTTTCCTTACCTTTGATATGCTTGATGTCAAAGTCATATTCACATAATAACTCCATCCACCCCATTTTTCTTGCATTTAAATTAGGCTGCTCAAACAAGTACTTTAACCCATCATGATCAGTTCTTAACTCAAACTTCTTACCCATTAGATCTGTTATATTTATGGTCGCTTCTTACACTCAAGTTTTCATTTGAGTGGACTTTTGTTTTGTAGACTCATCATTAAAGTGTTTGCATGTATGATATTATGGACTATATTTCTATTTACCCCACGAAAGAAGAATATTGTAGAAATTTTTACTTATCATATTATATTGCAATGAGATCATCGTTTACCAGTTGTTCATTGTTTTGACCGGCTATCAATTTGTGTAGCATTCCTACATTTTAACCAAATTTTTGTGATTCATGATTTCATGTGTTCCACTTATCCAAAAAAAAAATCACTGTTCATTTTACCTCACCTCTTATTCTAGAGATGACAACAAAATGTTTAGTCCCCTTGATATGCATTCAATTGGAATTTCATTACCTTGTAGTGGCAATGTGTTTGCATCTCTTATTCCTGCAACAGGAATGAACATGTAACCACTACAACTATTGATTGTAAGTTGATATGTGCCATTAGAATTTTCTAGTTGTAAGTTGCCATGTGACATTAGCAGTTGTTTGCTATGGAACTATTCTACAATTTGCTTGTTATAATTTTGATACTTCCAGGATGGTTATGTTAGATATTCAAACAATTTATATTATTATCACAATAACCATATGCAATAGGATCACTAAAATATATACAAGCACAACATAACAAGAGAACATAAGATTTACCCTGGGAAAACCCTCTCACGGGAAAAACCCAACAAACTTCTTCAGTATAGATTCATCAAAAAGTACAATGTCAATCTCGTGCAATAACCCGAGAACAAGATACAATAGAAACCCTAATAAACGATGTCTTCAATGCAGCTACTCTTTCTCTCAAGCAAACTTGTCCTTCTTCCTCTAGTCATGCGAACTTTCTTGAGTGAGTGATGCACCAAATGAGCTAGGTGCCTCTCTATTTATACTAGTCACAAACTAGCCTTTTTACCTAACTGGGCCGACTTGACTTTCTTTAACTGGGCCGACTTGATTGGGGCATTTTTTCCCATTGTTTGGGGTAGACTACCTGTTATAGGTCAAATATGCACTTCTCCGTCTGTAATCACATTATGCTGTCGATCACACAAAAGGACACCATGGATTGAAGAGCTAGATTGCCCTGGATGATGTATGGACTGAACCTACTCTCTTCAGTTGAAAATTTCCCTGATTACTCTGATCCTTTGACATGTGCGCTACTCTTTGGGCTGTAAACCAACACACATCTGCTAGTATGCCCTACTTTACTCAAGAGAAACTAGCGCACACCTTGGAAAAGCTGCAGGCGCTTGTTGTAAAACACTAAAGTTGTGTCCTGTGCGCTACTATGCCTTAAGGAAACTCACGCACATCTTAGGATGAAATCAAAAATATACTAAATTGATGAATCGGGATTAGTTGAAGTTGGTTCTTCAACTTCCCCAACCTCCCAATTCAACCACCTCTCGATTACAACTGCCTACCTTGTCCCATAAATACAAGGAGGATCCATGAGAGAGGGACCTAGAAAGAATGCATTAAGGGTTGTTACGCTGGAGGAAAGTCCCAAGTCATTGTGAAGAGCAGGAGCCCAGGACTCGGTTGTAGAAACATCTCGACACGTCAGGTATATTGTATTGATTCATGTTTCTTTGACAATAAAAAGGTCGAAATACCCTTCCTGCCCCAAATCAGATGTCTATTAGATTGTATGTCTATTTGGCTTAACATATGATTGTATTTGATGTTAAATTACTTTCTGATTTCATCATATTTTAATATAGTCAAGATACACTGAGGAAGGTATCCTTTGTATTACAGGTTCATCAAGCGGGAGATCAAGTGAAAGCTAGGACCAGCCGTCGGTTAAAGGTATGTCTTTCGATATCCCGATCTCTGTCATTTGTAAGAACTAGTTGTAATGCAATGAATATATTTACCTATCAACCTCGCTTAAGTTGGTAGTGTATCTCCTCACTATAAGGTTAAAATCTTGAACAACACTGCCCATTGTTTGGGGCAGTTTACCCATTGAACCGACTTGTCTATTTTACATTATTTCTTTTAGGGTTTTTACATAATCAAATATAATATGAATATTTCCTGAAATAAGCACAATAAAAATACAATAAGAGTATCTTCTAAAGTTACATTCTTCAAACCTCCCTCTTAACAAGGAAGGTATTCTTCTGGCGCTATCATCATCATCACTATCATTGCTGCTACAACTATGTACTCCGAACATTGACTTCTGACATATCTCTTGAATCTATACATCACTAGAATTTTTTAACCATCCAGTGGGTCCATCCCAGGAGCGTACATTACATCGCACACTGCGACCTTCTGTGTTACCTCACCCTATATAATGAATGAGAAATCCATTCAATGGGTCCATCCCAGGAGTGTACATTACATCGCACACTGCGACCACCTGCATTACCTCACCATGTGTCCAGATCATCTCGTGAGTGTATCCTAGGAGACTCAATTACGTCACATAACTCGTGACTACCTGCTACCATGTCACATCTCAACATCAGGACAACAAAACCTTGTGAGTGTAGCCTAGGATACTCAATTATGTCACATAACCCATGAATACCTGCTACCATGTCATCTCATGTGGAGAATAGCCTAGGCCCAAAACCTGCGTCTTCACACATGTGTGTTTTCCAACATAGCACTGCAGTTAGGAGACTCAATTACATCACAGACAGTGAGTACCTATTGCATCCCCAGGGGTGTAGACTAGGAGACTCAATTACATCAAATAACCCATGACTACCTGCAACAATCCCGTGAGTTTAGTCCAAGAGACTCAATTATGTCACATAACCCGTGACTACCTGCTACAACTCACATCTCAAGTGGAGACATGCACAGGAGACTCAATTACGTCATATAAATCGTGACTACCTGTGTCTCATGCATGCTATGTTACTCATCACTCCCTCTTGATCTGGACCACCCCAAGCTTGTCCCTAAAGTACTCAAACTTCACTCTAGACAGAGGATTCGTCAACACATTGGCTATCTGATCCTTTGTCACTATATACTATAGCCTCACTGCTCCTCTCTACACCATATCCCTTATATAGTGATACTTGATCTCGATGTGCTTCGAATTGTCATGAAACACTGAGTTCTCAGACAACTTCACACAGATCTGGTTGTCACAGAGAATACAAGTTGCCTCTAACTCGAGATCGAACAAACTTGCAAGCAACTTCTGAAGCCATACTGCCTTGTAGCTTTCCGAACAAGCTGCTATATACTCTGCTTTAGCTGTACTAACTTCCACACTTATCTGCTTCCTACTAAACCATGCGATCATACCATATCCCAAACTGAAGTAGACCCTGATGTTCTCTTTCTATCCATGACACTATCGTCTCAATCCACATCAACATAACCCTGTAGGTTAATATTCTAATCTTACGCATATCTAAGACCATAATCAATCATATGCCTCAGGTACATCAACACATACTTTGCCGCAACCAGGTGAACACGTCTAATGGTACCTTTCACACTATTTTGACTAGCCTAACCTCCTCATGGTCCATATATGTTCATTGAACCTCATTATGGCCCAATCTATGAGTTACACTTGGTCTCATGTCATTGATGGGTGAATTGGTCAAATCTAAGTAGCATTATTATGAGCTACTCAACTTGCCACTAAGCCTCTCAATTTTGTCTCTTGATATCATCTATATATTGTACTCATGTTAATGAATAATATTAGAGTGGAATTCTTCCCACTGGAGTGATTTTCCTCTAGTGTTCTGTTTAATATTTCTTCTACATTCTTGCTATCTCTTTGTGCAAATAATTCTAAGTGAGATTGTTTTTGCTATCTAGATGTAGGTTGGATTGTCACATGTATCAAAACCTAGTGTTGTGATTGTTGTGCATTATAAATTCTAATAGTTATTTTGATAATAATATAGATTGTTTGAATATCTAACATAACCATCCTGGGAGTATCAAAATTCTAACATGGTTTCAGATCTAGCCTGAAAGAAGACCTTGTGCAGCAAAAAGTGTCGGAAGTGAAAACTAGGGTTTAACATTCTGGAAGCTTTTCTCCATAGTTTGTCCTAAAAAGGTGGTCAAAGTAACTCTCCCTAGAAGGGCGCATCTTTCTATGGAGGCAGAACTCAGATCAGAGAATTTTCATTTTTGGCCCTATCACTACTACTCGGTAAAACTAGGGCACCAAGTTTTTGGCAATTCTGTTCACATATTTGGAAGAAAAGGAACTTTCCTCAACTCGCCTTAGGGAGGCACATCTCTCTCTCCAGTCAATTTTTCAAGAATACAAATTTGAAAAATTCTCATAAGACATCAAGCAAGCATTTGATTGGAGCATCTCATTTGGTAAGTCCTACATATTTATTTCCATTTGAGATTCTCATTTTATCAAGATGACAAACAATACCAAGCTTGAGGATAAACTTGAAGGAGTAGATAACTTTTGTTCCTGGAAGTATAGAGTGATGCTCATTCTAGAAGAGAATGAGTTGGACAACTATGTCAAATAAGAAGTTGTAGAGCTAGAGGGAGATGAAGACAAGGCTAAGCATAAGAAGAACTTGGTTGAGGCCAAGAGGATCATTTTTTATTCCATCAAGGATCACTTGATCCCCCACATATCATCTTTGAAGACTCCTAAAGATATGTTCGATGCACTGAAGAGATTATTTGAAGGGAAGAACATTAATAGAAAGATGACCTTGAGAACTCAACTCAAGGGTGTGAAGATGCAGAGCTCGAAAAGTATTCAATCTTATTTCACAAGGATCTCCCAAATAAAACAACAAATGGAATCTATTGGGGATCATATTGAAAGTGTTGAATTGGTGATGACTACATTGAATGGTATCCCAAGATCATGGGAAGCATTCATTCAAGCAATATGTTCTAGAAGGAAGCTTAGCAATTTCAGTAGGTTTTTGGAAACTTGTGCTCGAGAAGAAACCAGAATTGAAACCAAAGAAGAGAAGATGGGTGAAGACGATGACCAAGCATTGGAAGCACATATGAAGAAAGAGAAGTTCAAGAAAGAAGATCACTCTCACAAGTCTAGAAGGTTCCACAAGAATCTAAGACCTCTTAGATACTACTCAAACTTCAAATGTTACAATTGCAAGAAATTTCCCCAAGAAGAAAGGCAACAACAAGAAAGAAATAAGAAGAGGCATCATGCTCATACTGTAGAAGATGACGAACTAGTTAAGAAGAAAGCAAGGGAATATTCCTCAAGTGATGAAGAATATGTCTTGAGCCTTTGATGATACATTAGTAATTGGAGAGAAAGAAGGAGGCTTGTACAAATAAAAAGGTGCAACCAAATCAAGCATTGGTTCATGAAACTATGGAACCAAGTGAACTATGGCACAAAAAGGCTTGCACATATATATACATTGCAAGGATTTACCGATTGTAAGAAAAATTGTGACTAGTCTACCCAAGATCCAGACAAAACATGATGGTGTATGTAAAGGATGTGAAGAATATGTTTCCAAGAAAAATGAGATCTTGAATACAATACATTAGGACCAAGGATGAAGACTTTAGAAAGCTCTAGACTAGATGAAGAAAAATATCAAGGTCTTCAGAATTAGATGATGGAGCAGAGTACGCTTCCAGAAACTCCAGTGACTTCTGCAAGGAGGCAGAAACTAAGACGTATCCTAGAAAACAAATGAAAGTTAAATATTTAAAATTTCATTTGAGTTATCCTTTAAGTGTTTAATGATATTGTTCATGCATATTTGTATTCCTAGGATCAGGAAGTGTATTATGCATGTTATAGTAAATGCATTGATATGGCTAGGATATTGCTCATAATAGTTACATGTAGATCTGTGATACTATTGTTTTTTATGCATTTATATATGACTAAGATTGACTATAAGTAGGCTCATGTAGTGCATGTTATGGGTAAGTGGCCTATTGTGTTGCACAACATCTCATGAGTCCTAGATGGAGCTAGTCTAGGATGAAACCGCTTTGCTAACATGTTGAGAGCATTGCGTGCTCTTAATAGTATGTTCTGGTAGAGATGGAAGGCATCTAGATAGTTACCATGTGTATACAGGATATGGATGAGTGTTGTGCAGAAGGATTGGCTAAGATGCATTGGTTACATGACTATGTGCATTATGCATAAGAATTTGTCATTACATGGAATGCTACTAATCATATGACTAAATTTGACTTGTAGGAAAGATCGTGTGCTATGACCTACAATAGAAGGATGAAGATACTTGTTCCGAAGAACAAGTGATGACTGTTTAACAGTGACCCTCAAGAAGATTTACAAATTCAAGCATACTACAGAATTACAAGGCAAGGTTCATGGTTTCTCTTAGAAAGAGGGAGTCAGTTATGAAGAGACGTGTGCTCTTGTAGCAAGATACACTTCGATTAGAGCTATACTTGCGATAAATGCAGTGATGAAGTGGAAGGTACACCAGATGGACATGAAGACTGCCTTTCTGAACGACGTAGTAGAGGAGGAAGTGTATGTGGAGCATCCACTAGGATTTGAGACACATGACAGACATACTCATGTGTGCAAATTGAAGAAGGCCTTGTACAGGTTGAAACAGGCACCCAAGATGTGGTGTGATAGAATCCAAAAGAGATTTTATTTAGCTAAAGAAAATATCAAGTAGAAATCCTAAAGAGATTCGGGATGATGGATTGCAAGGCCATGGACACACCAATGGCATCAAATTTGAAGTTGTTGTGTGATACTTCTTTAGAGATGGTGGATGCCACAGTATATAGGTTGATGATTGGTTCATTGATGTACTTAACGAACATAAGGCCATATTTATACTTTGTGGTGAACACACTGAGTCAGTACATGGTAGAGCCGATACGTGTTCACCTGGTTGCGAAAAAGTAATAGTATTCATGAAATAATGGCATGTAAATACTTTAGTTAACTAGTCCCTTTTATTTAACACTTAGTTAACTGAAATCATGTTGATTGATTTACTTGAAGTGACCACTGTGAGTTCTTTAGTTAACTGAGACATATCTTTAACTGATGATGTAACTGAAGCATTGATACATAACTGAAGCTTTAATAATTCGAGTTCTCTTTAATTAGTTGAAGTGTCTACATGGGTAATTTCAAATTCTCTTGATCTCTATGATTTATCTTTTATTTCTTTATCTCTTACTGCATGGTAAATATGTGCTAACTTTAATTATCCATCACATTACATTATACTAAGAAGAATTATTAGATGTTGTGATCATATTATATTATTCTGGACCAAATGATCATATGCTAAAGTAATTCAATTTAGAGGTAATCAATCTCTAAAGGAGACTTAATAGTAATATGGTGATCATGGTTAATAATATATCACACAACATTAAATGCTTTTAACAAGTAAACCATGACCTTTATACGGAAGTTCCACCTCTATACGGGAGGTCCATCTCATGGATACCTTTATACGAAAGGTTCACAAGATAATCATGACTTGACACACACAAGTTCGGAGCCTTGTCCAACAAGACTTTACAACATCATTACTTTGATCAATTACCTCTATACGGGAGGAATAACCTTTACACGGAAGGCAATCAAAGTGCTCACCTCTATATGGGAGGATCAATCTTGACTACACAAGATTGGTTTGGAGAATGTCTACTGGTGTTGTATATTTAACAATAGGTTGATAGAGATAGTGATGTAGTGATACAGGTTGACAGAGACAGTGGTACATGTATAGGTTTATCGAGGAATTGATATAGGTACATATTGATAGAGATAGTGATAGAGGTACATGTTTTGATAGTGATATAGTGACAGTGGCATATTGATCTTCTTCATATCAAGGTGGAAAGATAGGGAAAGTATATGGAGTTGTATCTTCCTTCCAGTCGGTGCTGGTAAATTAGGGAGTTGGAGCTTCCTTCAGGTTGGTCGATCCTGTAAATCAGGTGTTTAGAGCCTCCTTCTAGTCGATGCTGGTAAATTAAGGAGTTGGAGCTTCCTTCAGTTTGGTGCCTATAAATCAAGGGATTGGTGCCTCCTTCCATTCGGTGCTGGATAATCTTGGAAGTTGGTGCTTCCTATGAATGTAATCTTGTTATAATATAAGAAAAGCATTCCATGGATTTTTCCCATTTGGGTTTCCAGGTTAAATATCTTATGCATTGTGTATGGTTTATGTGATGATGAATGACATTGTTAATGGTTAATGTTTATGTAACAAATAAAATAATATATAAACATATCAATAAACAAATAATTAAATAATAAAAGAAAAGTAATTAAACAGATATTAAATAAATTTTATATGTAATTAATCAAATAGATAGAGATGTACCTTTCCATTGAAAAGGAACATAAGACCATATTTAAATGGTCCATAAAATTGTAATGTAAGCATCTCTCATCAATATATATTCAATATTATTTATTCTTTCCAAATGGACTTATTTTCTATTGGTTGACTATTCACTTGAATAGTCTTATTGTGATTTGGACATGATCACAACATGAGAATATCCGGATACGGATATTACATTGGTATCAAAGCCCCTTCTTGTGCTTGATTCTATCCTTTGGCTACAAACCATTCTCAGAGATTCTCTAATTAAGGATCTTTGATCCACATTGTCTTTTGGCCATCATTTTTTGGGTTTCCCAAAAATATAGGAACTTGTCCAAAAGTAGGCTTTTGGCCCAAAGAAGATTCAGCCGCAACTCTGAAGCAAATCCAGTTAATCAAAAATATATATTATTTCGTTGCAAAATTCAAAGACAACCGCAAATCAAGAATACAAGAAGGGGAAAAAACTCTAAAAGAAGTAATTATTTCTGTTGCAAATAAGAAGAAGAGAACAAGAAGTAAGAAAAAAAAATATTACAAAGAAGAAGTGGAAAAAAATAATTATCCGCAAGAGAAAAAAATAAAGAGTAAAAAAAAAAAAGTTAAAGAATAGCATTCATGAAACTGCACATGGTTTTATGAAACCACACGTGGTTTTATGAAACTACAGATGGTTTTACTTAATATATTAAAATTATAAACAAATTTTATAGGTATATACAAAGAAAGATGCGGCCTTCATACAAAGAAAGATGCGACCTTCATCACTAATGCTTTGAGGAAAAAACATTCTTAAGAGGAAGGCCATGTAACAAATACAATAATATATAAACATATCAATAAACAAATAATTAAATAATAAAAGAAAAGTAATTAAACAAATATTAAATAAAATTTATATGTAATTAATCAAATAGATAGAGACATACCTTTCCGTTGAAAAAGAACAAAAGACCATATTTAAATGGTCCATAAAATTGTAATGTAAGCATATCTCATCAATATATATTCAATATTATTTATTCTTTCCAAATGGAGTTATTTTCTATTGGTTGACTATTTTCTTGAATAGTCTTATTGTGATTCGGACACGATCACAACATGAGAGTATTCGATACGGATATTGCATTTTACATGATATAATTAATGTTTGAAATGGTAAAAAGTGTTCAATATTGATTCATCCCCCTCTTAGTATTTCCAACATGAACAAAAGGAAGAACGCAGAAGGAAAAAATGAACAACAAAGAGCACGATGACAAATTCAATCACAACAAATGACACCTAACCAAAAGCATGAAGAGAGAAAAATAAATTATGAGAAACATAAAGCATTTTCAAAAAATGATCACAATAAATGGAAGTTGACCAACAACAAGAACAAAGAATGAAATATTCTTATATCTATGCCAGAGTTGAACATGTAACTATCATACTAGATAATGATGCAAGAAATGTTGAGATAGCCCCAACAAAGTAAATTCAAAATAAGGGTAATCTATCAATAGCATTTGCAGATATGCTACCAGTAAAAATTTTAAATAATCTATTTCTCATTGATTATACACATCCTCTTACTTCTTACTATTCACGTGTTTCATCATTCAACAATGTTATTCACCCGATTTCTCATTTAACTTTTGAAGCTACCTTTTACATACTTCATATGATGCAAGGAATGTTGAGATAGCCCCAACAAAGTAAATTCAAATTTAGGATAATATATTGGTAGCATTTGTAGATATGCTACTGGTAGCATTTGTAGATATGCTACTAGTAGCATTTGTAAATAATCTATCTCTCATTGATTATACACATCCTCTTACTTTCTTACTATTCACATGTATCATCATTCAACATTGTTATTCACCTATTTCTCATTGAACTATTGAAGTTACCTTTTACATACTTCATATACATAATCATGATCATCTATAAATTTAATGTAACTTCCTCGGACTGCAACTAGCCTATATCCTTCTAAACTCTCGATCTACCATGCGTCGAGAGGGATAAAATACCTTGAGGTGCAAACCTATCCAATAAGAGATTGGCAATAAACGAGGTTTGCACCTCAAGGGATTTGATCCCTCTTGACACATGGTAGATCCAAAGTTTAGATGGATCTAGGCTGGTTATTCAAAGCGTCAATCTTTGTTTTCATTTCCATAATGAGATTTCTTCTCTATAACTATTGAAATTGCATTCATTGCTCTCTTTAGATGAGTCGGTAACCCGTTTTGAGTAGAGGATCTTCTTTTTCTTATAAGATTTGTTTTTCTTTCATGCTTGTCATGTTTGTGGTTTCTCTTGTGTTGA
The DNA here is from genome assembly GCA_027924585.1 of Larix kaempferi. NCBI lineage: Eukaryota > Viridiplantae > Streptophyta > Pinopsida > Pinales > Pinaceae > Larix > Larix kaempferi. The sequence continues at coordinate 6,788,954 of BSBM01000807.1, forward strand.
TGATGTTTGTGTTGATTGAAGTTATCATTGATGTCAATTCCTTGAAGCCCCTACCAACAGTGATGACAAGGCTACATGCAATGTCCAAAAGAATCCCTACAAATGTCTTAAATATGCCCAACAAAATCCCCTCGATGAAGACATAAAGCACATTGAAGTTGCATAGTTTGGATACCCTATATTTGGAGGCCTTTTACACCCTAAATAAATGGTCAAATGGTGACATACTACACATAGTTGGAAAGCTTACTCCAAATACTTTCCGACGATATGTATAACTTCCTATAACTCCAAAGGAATCAAAATATATGAAGGTTTTTGTGGATACTATCCAACTAGAAATGTAAGGTCAGCTTAACGAGAAGAGTACATGGCAGCCCTAGTGAAAAATTTCAGCCCTTCAACTAGGATAAATACAAGTTAGAACTTGACATTTCTTACACAACATCACATGTCATCAAGACAAGTGCGTAATTTCTACCGAGGATAAGAAACCCTAGTAAGGATACTTGGCATATCAAAGGAGTATCTTGTACATTGCTGGGTTTTCCATTCATGGACTAGGGATTCTACCTGTATGGCGAGGTAGGAGAAGCATCTTGTTTTAGGGTTTGATGCTCTTGGAGAATACTAGATAACCTAGGGATGGTGATGATGCAGTAAACCATAATGATGATCAGTATGACCCAGCAGATGTAGAGAAGACAAATGATGCAAAGAAATGGTCAAGGGTAACATATACTATACTCTTAAATACTAGGGGGTTGCAGCCTCCTTCTAGTAGAATGTTAAACTAGGGAGTTGGATCTTCCTTCAGGTTGGAGCCTGTAAACTAGTGTTGGCACACAAAGGGTAGACCCATGGCTCAAACTTAATTTACCAACAAAACCCTTAGATACTGGCCCTTTCGACATCACCTGCAAGAAGATGAAGTCTCACCCGAGGCATTTATGGGGACTACAAGAACCAAGTTTCCATAGTGATAAAGAGAAGGGAGGAAAATTTTCTAACCATTCTACTTATCTTTATAACATGCATGTAGAAACAAATAATACATTCATAGAATCGAATAGGCACATTCATGGAAACAAATCATAAGTTCATAGCAATAGATAACACATTTGTATTAATAAACATAAAATAGAGCATTAACACCCATAAATTGTTCAGTTAGCTCATCCCCCTCTTCACATAACCCATTTATCCCATTTTCCCACATATTTGGCCTCCATAAACCCAAAATCCCTTAGTTTCCAATAAAAAGGTCAAAAAGTAATCATTTCCCTCAAGAAATTAATTAAAATCCTCCAAAAAATACCAAAATCCCCCAAAAAAAGAAAAATGAAAAAATGAGAGAGAAAAAAGGGGGGAAATATTCAAAATAAAATAAAAAGGAGGGAAAATATAAAACACCACTGGCCAATACTAGTGGCTACCCAAAACCATGGGACAAAAAACCATCAACCAAAATTGCTATAAAAAGGTGGTGGAGGCCCTCATTGTGGCCCTCATTTTCATCAAGCTTTAAACACATAGAGCAAAGTTTGAAAATATGAAAATGAATGAAAACATGAAGAATATTGCATCCTATTTACTCAGATTAGTTGAAGTTTCCAACTCCATCATAGGATTAGGAGAAGAAGTCGATGAATCCTTGGTCATACAGAAAGTTATAACATCACTTCCCTTGAGATATGATGCCAAGGTCTCTGCCATATAAGAAGCTAAGGATTTGACCAAACCAACAATGGATGAAAAACATGGGACCCTCACAACATATGATATGCGGACATATATAGAAAACGAACATCCAACAAGAGAATCGGTCTTTAGAGCCTCGAAGAAAACAAGGAACAAAGGGAACAGGTAGAAGAAAAACAAGCCGATGAATCCGATGAAGAAGAAGCAAATTTTGTGAGGGAGCTCAAGAAGGGAACAGGGAAATACAAAGGTAAGTTACCTTTTAAATGTTTCAATTATGGCAAAATAGTACATTATGCTAAGAAATGTCCTTTTGAAGAAAATAAAGGCTTCTACATCAAAAATAGTATTTACTCCAATCAGATATTGATGACCACAAAATCCTATCATCGACAGTAGGGATTCTCCCCAATGAATAATCCCAATTAGATCACTCATTGTTTGGTATGGGGAATCCGTCCGATTAACAGTCCGGATACCGTAGGTGTGTTTGTTTAATTTATGTACCGATTGCATCCCGGCCCGCCGTTTATATTTTATGCTTAAAGTATGATTATGCAAGTGCTTCTAATCTAACTAATGCATCTATCCTAAAATTGACAGGTAGAAGCCTCACAAGTGATGCGTATGTTCTTACCTCCCGTATTATCACTTCTACCTTATCAATTATCTAACCCTATTCTACACTAACTAATATATCCTTGCAAAAAGCAAGTTTAAATAAGAGTAATAATCTGAAAATGCTCATACAAATCCAACATATAGCTATTAAGATAAAGTATGCACATTCACAACAGAAAATTACCAAAGATAGCTATGATTATAATTAAAACAATTTATTACTTTGTTAACACATAGATATTTGCATAGATAAAGAAATCATTCATCATTATTGAAATAGTTCAACAAAATTAGAAATATCTCACAGCATGAACTTAAACATAAGAATAAATAGTTATGATCTGTCAATCACACATTCCACACAAAAATCAGTGCAAGCTTTTCCCAATGAATGAGTCTTTCCTCATTAGCAGAAAAATAGTTCTCTTACACAATGTATCCAGTCTCTAATTCACTGGCCAAAAGTCCATTTATCTAGTACCCTTCCCCCATACTTATATTACAAGAGAATTGTTTGTACATGACTGATCATTTCGGCTTCCTCTACGTTCTTTGGCTTGCCAAATTTGTCTTTTATGTCAACTATTTCCTCTATGCGTGGTCTTTCAGCTTCCTTTGCATTATGATTGATCACTTCGGCTTCATCTGCGTCATTTGGATTACAAATCTTGTCTTTTATTCCTATTGTTCCTTCTGCTCACATCCTTTCATCTTCCACGGATCCCAAGGAAACAACAAAACCAATGTATCAGCAAAACTCATTATTAAGCAAATCATAATGAACATAATACAAATTTAAGAAGCATGATTTATCAATATGGTTTGCAAAACAAAGATTTAAACTTCCATGATCTTGTTTTGGCATGAGAATGATAACTAATGCGGAGGCGGAAAGTCAGAAAAAGCTTTTAAAACTGGCCAAAAATCATCCTTCCGCAATCCGCAATCCGCAATCTGCAATGTGGGCCTATGGGAGTGTGGAATTGCAGGCACCAATTTCCAATGTTCAAAATTCCATCCGCAATCTATAATGCAAGATTGCGAGAGTGCGGGAATACGGGAGTGCGGAAGACAAATTCAAAAAGTCCAAAATCCGCAATCATAACTACGGAAGTGCGGACATGTGGGATGCGAAAAAGCGGACATGTGGAATGTGGAAATGCGGAATGCAATTCCAAAGTTGGAAATGCAGTCTGCAATCCACAATAGGAAATGCAGGAACGCCAAGGTGTAGGGATGTGGTATGTGGAAAAGCGGGATGCGGGATTGCAGGCAAGCGGATTGCGGAAATGTGGGAGACCATTCAACAAACCGAAAAATCAATCCACAATCCGCAATCCGCAATTGGAACTACGGAAAAGCAGGTTTGCGGAAACAAATTTAGAAAGTCGAAAATACAATCCGCAATTGGAAACGAAGGAAGGCGGAAAGTCGGGATTGCATAATTGCGGGATTGCAAATATAGTTTCAAATGGTTGGAGATGCAGTCCGCAATCCGAAACTCGACATTGGACAAGCGAAAATGCGAAAAAGGCATGATGTTAAACTTAGGAATGCAAAAGTGTGGAAATTACTTTTCTTTTGTTATTTTTCAAGAAAAACTAAGTGTCAGGGGTAAGATGAAACAAACTTTGAGTAAGATCAAAGGAGAGGCCCTACAATTTTACAAAAATTTTGGGGATTAGGTTGTAACTGCAAAAATTGGTGACTAGTTGGTGAACACAAATATCTGAACAAACCCGTTTTAGGATCACAATTGCTTGTTTGTTATTAATTCTGATTGTAAAACTCTACCCTTATCATTTTACCATGATTTTAAAAGGCTAAAGTTATATGCATGGAGAGGAGCTTTCTTGAATCATATTGGTTATTCATTTTGGGAAATAGGGAAACCTGGACCAGATTTCCATACCACTATCCTGAGGCCATAATATGGAGTTCATTATTAGTCTCATTTTTTGGTTACCTCTAAATATGACTCCACATGATCATAACAAAATCAAACAGATGTATTTGTTTGTTCTTCATTCCCATGCTATCAACATTTCTTTAGATTCTTTCTTTTGACAAGTTTTATCGTCCGAGTTTTTCATCAATAGCCTTCTTCAGTCTTCAACATTTGACATGGGTTCCTTCCATCCATAATGTCCTTTTGTGTGAGTGATGAGTTTTTCTTTGTTTGTCATACTCGCGGATGGAGAAGAACCCTTTTGTACTTATCATCTGGGCAATCTTCTTGATTGGATGTATTTATTTTCAAAACCATTTCTTTGATGGAGATGAAACTTTTCAGAAATTTTGTTTCTTCATTATAATCCTTTTGGCTATAATTTTCGTAGCATGGGATCATTTTAATTTCCATACATCTCCAAGACTTGCTTCCTTTCCATGGGTTAGTTATAGTAGGCTGCCTAATATGGTTATTTATGTGTAAGTGAGTGGAGCCACAAGATAGTAATGTATAATTCATAGATCCTAGTTATTTCACAAGGTTTACATTGACACAACATACAACATGAAGCATGTTTCCCCCTTTAAAACAAAGCATCAATTAAAATCACTAATGACATTGTTTTTACAAAAAGAATTCCTTTTGTCATGAATCCAACTCTAATCCTTTTGGTGATTAACAACGTTTCACATGAGATTGTTCAGATTTCTGCACTTTTGCATATCACTCTGAAAGCTGAGATGGGGTTTATTAAACAAATCAAGCAATTAAAGAAAAATCAAAACAAAATGGGATAAGGCTAAATCTAACTATCCTGAGATGAAAACAAATGAAATCAAACAAAAGGCTAAAATCAAAAAAATTATTTATGTACAACGGGTTTCCCTAAATCTAAGAAAAGTATTGTTTGAGTGCTAGGCCGTTGACAGGGAGGTTTTCCTTCTACTATTGTAAATATTGTAACTTTTAAGTTGTTGCGCCAACTATTAGGGTGAAAGAAGGATAGAACAATCCAAGGTATTGTCAGGGGATTAAAGGGAGTCTCAACACCACAGATTGCAGATCATTTGTTAATATTCAGCGCATGAGGTCAAGTGTCTCTAAAGATTTCATCATAATGCCACTAGTTCCATTGCACGATCGGATTGATTTAATGTTACAATGTAATTTTCCACCTTGTGAGCATCAGCACTCTTTGGCCTATAGGATCCATTTCACTGACTCTGATCCACTTTATATCCTTCAGACACTATTTTTCCCTATTTTTTCCCTTGTATGCTAGCTGCATCATTACAGCGGGCATACCCACGAGTTGCATCACTATAGCCCACGGGTATCATGTAAAATGGTAAAAATCACTAGTTTATTACTTTTTACTCCCAAAAAGCGGTCATAGGGTGTCCTTTCACTTACCTTTGGAAGGACTATATATTGAGCACATATGGCTTCTGGACGGAGGGAGAAAGGAGAGCAAGAGAACTCTAGTGGATTTTTGCCCTATCTTGAGTCTACACTCATTGATCCTTGTAGTTGTGAACCCTTTATGTTCACCTTCCAAACTCCTATCATAGTTTGAGTTTGCCATTCCATGGAGGATTGAAGTGGTCGAGGCACAATTGGATTGATCCATATCTTGGTTCAGATTGGTTGTTGACAAGAGGTCATATCACATTGTACTTTTTGTTATTTATTAATAGAAATACTCATATTCTCATCCATTAATGTTGTGAATGTTGTTTACATTACATTGGGTTGCATTTACTTATAATATCATGGACCATTGCTATTGATGATGTTAATGTTGTTTATACATTACATGCGCTTGTTGTATATCGGCTGTCAAGACTAATTTGCAGGTTCAGGTGCATGAGTGGAAAAGCTCGAACGAAGATCTACATCAAACGTTTGGATCGAGGTTGGTTATATTCCTCATTATCTTAGCATTGTCAATCATATAGCATAGCTATGGGAATTGAGTTAATTTCTGGTAGTCAGCTATCTGTTATGGTCTACCCCAAGCCATAGTGGGTTTTCTCCAACACATTTAATTCTTCAAAAACACAATCACGTAGTTTCAAAATCACTTGGAAAGTAACATAATTGAAAATACATTGTTAGGGATTATTTGCTAAGTGACAGAGTACTTCCCTGTGAATTTGGGCGAGGTATTTCTTCACTTACAATCAGTTAGTGTACTCCCTTCTAGAAGATACTTGTCAAAACAGTAGAATTGAATAAGAGTAATGAAATCATGGGAAGTAATAATAATGTAATCAAACTCCTGTTGTTCTTACCTTTTACTGATAATCATTGATAACTAATTCAGATGCAAAATTACTAATCAATTCAATCCAATAATGCATTTCAAATGGTAAAATTTTGGAGGTGTCATTCACATTTATGGGGCAGTAAGAGATATCAACAAGATAGAATGGAAACCATGCTCCCTAATCACCTAAAATCATGATAAATTTTGCTAGAGTTTGTCTAATGTAATATTACCCATATCTTATGGTTGAGTTGACAAAACAATTGTACTCACATAAATGCTTCAACTCTAACCGAGTACCCTTTACCAATTAGTTACTATAAGGCTTCAACATATCAAATTCCTTAACCATGAATATCATCTTATGAGTTACTGTTTTGTCAATAAGAAACTATCTTCCTTCTTCACCACTCAACTTTGTTTCATGATTTTCTGTACGATCAAACTTTTCAGCTAGTGATCCAGGGGGAATCAGATCTCATAACCAGTTTAAACCATTTGTGTTGACGATGTTATGTCACCATGTTGTGATGAATAGAAATTTTAATGAAAACATCCTTGTGTGATCAACCTTTTCAAAATTATTCATGAAAGTATTTTGATTCATCAACATAATGGCATGTTAACTAAAGTTTCATGAATACTCTTTCTTTTTGCATGCCATTATTTCATGATTTTTTCATTATTTTATATAGGTCATTTCATAGATTATGACTACATTTTTATTTTCAAATTTCAAGTTCATTTGACATGTTTGGCAGTCAGCTGAAGTTTCGATAGATATCAATATTTTTAAGATTTGCCATCTTTACAAGTATCTGATTCTTCTTTTTTGAATTGTGATACATACCTTTTGGTTGAAATTTTGATTGATCCTATCATGTATATAAGTTTTAGGTTTTTTGGTTAAATTAATGATTTTTATTGATTTCAAGATAGCTTGGTTTTCAATAATAGTTTTGATATTTGTGAGTCTTTCGAATTTTCAATTTTGTTTGTTTTAGTTTGCTTAAATTTTTGGGGTTGTAAATAAATAACACTATGTTGGTACACTACCTAGTTTTTACATGCTTCTTTGTTTATAAACCTAACAAACTTAAAAGGGAGATCCTTACAAAGACTTTTTGTTTTTGTCAAAATTCTGGCCACGGCGAAATTAGCCTTGGCTTCGAAAATTTTATCATAGACCATACTAATGGATTGATTGAGTTACCCGACTATTATTTAGGGTCTTTATCTTTCAAAATGATGATACAATGTAGATGAGTTTACTTTTTAAGTAATCCTTTTCTCTAGATTGAAGTAAGTCAAGAATCGTAAGTCATTGTTAGACTTTTTACGCCATCGCTCGCTCTTGAGTGAAGCCACTTAGATATGCTTCCCCATCGACTAAGTAATCTCTGTTGAGAATAACAATAACCTTAGTATTATTAATTTTACATAACATTAATAAAAGCTAAGGGATTAACTGAAGAACAGGAGGTCTCATCACGAGCTGACCTGTCATGATCATAAGCTCTGTTGAAGTGACATTACCGAATATGGTCACCAAGCTAGGTTAATGGCTCTTAGTCATTAGATTAGGAGAAAGGAGGTCTCATCACGAGCCGACCTTTTCATTTTTCGGCAGTTCTTGTGAATGATGCTACCATTATCTGGTCACCAAGCCGGGGTAGTAGCCTTCAGTTGATGTCCTTGTCAATATTAGTTTTTGTTGTAAATAAATTAATAATTAAATAGGTTAACTAAGGAACATAAGGTCTTGTTGTGAGCCAGTTTGTTCATGATCATGGATCCTATTGGATTGAGATTGCTAATATCCAGTCACCAAGCTGGGGTAGTGGATCTTGGTTTTAAATCAAGAGACATGGGGTCTCATCACTAGTCAGAGTGCTCAATTTCTGATAGTGTTTGTGAATGACACTGTTGTCATCTAGTTACCACGCTAGGAGAGTGGTCCTTAGTTAATGTCTTTATTAAAAATAATGATGAGAAAAAAATAAAATTTTACTTTTCAATTATCTATATCTAGTGGATGGGATACAAGCATCTCAATGAGGTTAAAAGGTTTTTCCTGTGGTATTGAGGTCATACCTATATACTATGTATTCTATGACTTGTTTTGATTATGAGAAATTGGTTCCTTGGAAAGCTTTCTTCCTCAAATAATAAGAATAAATCATTTATCTTTTTAAGCTTTTAGATAATGGTCGGGATAGTTTTATTGATTTTGAAAGTTGTTGGTTCAATCTATGTCTATATAAGCCAATGACAAGATCAAGTTATGTGATTGGGAGTTTGACATTTGAAGAAATATTTATCATTATTTCTTTTATATCTTTAAAATTCAGATTTATTATTCAGAGATAACTGGTTCACCCAGCATGTCGCCATTTGTTGGCACCCCCAACAACTCCCCTTGATTTTTTACGAAATAAAGGGACCCCATTAGAATTTTATAAATACTTAGTTTTTTAAATTACCTTCGATTTACCTTGCTTGGTTCAACGGATAGTTTGATTATTCTCTCTCCTCAGATTTTATTTTTCGGTACTTTCCATTAGCTTCTTTGGGCTTATTGTTTGAAATTTGGTGATTTGGATTATGGCCATCAATGTCCAATTTAATTTCCATCTTAAAAAAACTCACACCCAAGTTTGTTGACAAGCACATTGTCTTTCATTAAATTTGTTGACAAGCACATTGTCTTTCATTTAAGCTCATTTGATTGCATCATTAAGATTGCATTACATATGTTTGATTTTGGTTCATATAAGTAAAAATTATTATCATACTATCAATGATCTTAAATACTAATGTGATCTAATACTAATATAATGTGATTTAACCTTGTAGTGCCTTTTGGATTAACAAGCTTACATGTATTTTCTCCATATTTTTGGAATTTACAATGACACAATCAATTATTATTTAAAATTCCTTTATTTAGAAAATTTTTCTTTATAAAATTATAACATTATATTCTGGTTAATTGGCTACCTTTTGGAGCAATAAATTACTATTTAAAATTCCTTTATTTAGAAATTTTTTCTTTATAAAATTATAACATGATATTCTGGTTAATTGGCTACCTTTTGGAAGACACATTCTTGTAAAACTATCCTATTTAAGTGTCTTTGGAAAACGTAGTATTAGTACATATTAATGTTATTATAATGGAAAGAACTTTTATTTGATAACAATAATTTCTTTTACATGAATTAATGTTGCTAAGATAATTATGATTTCTTTTGCTTAAAAAGTTGGACTACAAATTCTGGTGATTTTAGTCTTTTTGACATATGATTATTCTAATTTCCAATACCACAAGTTTGCCAGAGAGAGATTTATAATTTTATCCTTTTCACCAGCCATATTATCACCAGGAATATATTTCATATCAAAATTTGTTTAACTCTTATTAAAGGATGCCGCATCTCCAAATGGATTTCACACTAATTTGAGTATAGCATGAAAATCATGTAAATGCCACATTATGAGAATGGAATCGTTGGTTAATGCACATAAGTATTATCTTCAATAAAAGTACGTAGGGTTACAAATATCATTGGTTTATGCTATCATGTTTTCTTTACTTATTAATTTTGGATAGCATTCTAAATTATGTTTTGACTTTTGCAGTGTTATTTCTCGAGGGCATGAAGTTTGCTCTTCCATTTAACTACCCATTCTCTAATAGAGAGATACCTTCCACGAAATTCATTTTTATTGAAGGAGCTTATTGGATGGCATTTTATATATTTGATCAAATTTGTTACGAATACCATCAAGTCTGAGATTAATCAGACCTAGATTTAGAACAAAGAAAAGGACGATGTATCTAAAATTATGTCAACACTTATGAGTCAATCTAGCTATGTATCATTTGAACGTTCTGTCAAGAAGATAATGAAGGCGACTTCCATTGTTGAAATTGACTGCCACGTATGCTGGAGAGTTGGTTTTCATTGTCATTAGTATATAGAACCAGCAATCGTTGAAATTTGTTTATGTATTTGTAACTTCGGAAGATATTCACTTGTTTATTGTATGTATTACATTTGTACTTTATTGTATCCCCAATGGAGATGTATTATTCCTCCGATTGGAAGTGTCATCATTTGTACTTGCAAGTGTCACAACTTATATTGTAAGTGTCACAACTTATATTTGATGGGTTATTAGACCACTTTGGTGGGGTCAGCCCTGTATGAGTTGTGTGGGTCAAAGGGTTATTAGACCACCCTAGTGGGGTCGACCCAGTGTTAAGTGGTAGTGGATTATTAGACTCTCCTAAGGGAGGTCGGCCCAAAGTCAGTTGTGATGGGGTGTTTAAGTCCCCTAGTGGGGTCGGCCCAGTTAGCACTATGTTAAGTGGTTAAGTTGGGGCCGACCTAGTTAGAGTTAAAAGTCAAGTGAAGTAAAGTATAAATAGAGAGTGTGACTCTCTCATTTATTTATTCATTCACACACTCACTCACTTCGTATTAGTGAGAGAGAGGAGGAGTGCACACAAGTAGAGGAGGAGATGCTGCTAGGAGACTATCTCTTGTTTTTGGATTTCATCTTAGTGATATTTGTATTGGTGTTTATTCTATCTTTAAGGAATTTGCGGGGTTTTTCACCTTCTTGGTTTTCCCCAGTGAAATGCTTTGTGTCTCATGTCTCTTGTGTTTGATATGTTGTACATGTTGTTCTCTCAGTTAAGATCCTAGATCATATTGAATTAAATACTAAAAAACTGACATGGTGTCATAGATAGCCTGAAGGAAGGCATGGTATGGCATTTATGACATTTGTTGCACTTGCGACAAATCGAAAGCTACGGCTTGGTATATTGAAAACCAGTCATCGTGGCACTTTCGCTATAAATCCATTTTGGCGAAGGTTCAAGATCTGAAACTTCTACAGGTCGAATATGAAATGTCCATGTACCTTGTGTCCAAAGGAAAACCTCATATCCGTTGTACTTTGTGAGATATGATCCGTACAAGTTAGGGTTTTTGCCTCTTCCAGAATGCAATCCTAAACAGGTGACCTAGGAAAAAAGGTCATATCTCGGGCTAGGAAGCTCCAAATGAAATTTCGTAAAAAGTGACAGTTAGGGAATGGACTATAGTTTCACAGGTCCGAGTTTCAGAGGCCGAAATGGAAACAGTGACACGTGGAACGCCGTACAAGTTCGCTATACTGTTTTATCCTATAAATAGGTCACGTTGCGACACTTGGCATATCTCTCTCTCAAAGAATCCATTTGAGCTCAAATCTATGGGGTTGGAAAGATGACAGGTCATTCTACCACAGGCCAAAGTTTCAGACCTTGAGGATCCGAAATTTCAGAGATACATCATAAACAATATGGCATATATTTCTGTCCAAAAAAGAATTGGATTCTGAGCACTTTCATTTTTGGTTTGTCACTGCTGTGGGAAATTAGGGCTTCAGAGAAAGTTGGAATTTTTGGAGTCTAAGACCACGACTGGATGCTCCTCAGAAAAATCGAAGTTTAGAGCACAAGATCGAACTTTTTGGTTGGGCAGAACCATGGGCATCATCAAACCCTAGTTCGGGATTTTGATCGAAAAGGTGGAAAATTAGGGTTTCTGCAAAAGTTGGAATTTTTGGGATCTGAGACCATGGCTGGATGCTACTCAGAAAAATCAAAGTTTAGAGCACAAGATCGAACTTTTTGGCTGGGCAGAACCCCGGGCATTATCAAACCCTAGTTCGGGATTTTGACCAGAAAACCAGAAATTGCAAATCTGAAAGTTTCAAAGGTAATTTTGAGGGGTCAAATTTTGCAGATTTCAAAATTGAAGTATACCAGCTTGATCAGCTCAGCAAGGCACATCTTTTCATCCAATCAGAAGCTTGAAATTCAAAGTTTGGATTTTTAGGGTTTCTCTATCAAACCCTAGCTAGCTCCAGGTCCAGCTTCAACAAATCAAAGTGGATTGGGTTAATCCTAGAAGAGAATGATTTGGACACCTACATAAGTGAAGAGATTCCAGTTCCAGAGGAAGATGAGGCTAAGGCCTTACATAAGAAGACTACAAGCAATCCCGACAGGTATGACTTGAGGAGATACATGCATGTATGATTATGTATGAGATCTTGAGGATGACACTAGTGCACACTTAAGCATGCATAGTGGTCTAGGATGGATATAAGTTCAAAGACAGATAATCCAGGAAGAAAATATCAAGAGGGAGCTCACTCTAGCAGTTCCTGCAAGGAAGCAAAGATTGAGAGGGAGTCCACCCAACAAGCAAACAAAGATAAGTATTTAAATTGTCATTTCTTGTATATATGATTTTGTTCAGTCATGTACATACTTATGTTCCTATATTTAGGATGTATATTATGCATTTTAGAAAAGGTTGCATTAATGAACAAGATACTACTAATATAGTAATGGGTAAGTGGCCTATGGAACTGTACAACATTCCATTGCTACTTATCTAGAATGAAACCTCTTTGCTGACATATTGGGAGTTGTGCACACTCTTAACAATGTTTTGGTAGAGATGGAAGGCATCTAGAAAGTTACGGGATATGGATAAATGTTGTATTGAATCATTGGCTAAGATAATTGCATGACCATATGACATACATTCTTATGTGTAAGAATTTTGTTTTGAAAAACTATGAAAAGTTTCTAATCATGCAATTGAATTTGACTTGTAGGAAAGATCATGTACAATCACCTACAAAAGAAGGACAACGACATTTGTTCCAGCGACGAAGTTCAAGAAAACTACCTAGTGAAGATATTGAAGAATATGAAGTTCCCCGGATCATGGATGCAGTAATGGAAGGATGCCATGATCGAGGAATACCAATTGATCATGAAGAATGATGTTTGGGATGTGGTCCCAAGACCAGAAGGGAAGTCTGTTGTGACTTCCAAGTATATCTACAAGATCAAGCATGTTGCAGATAGTAGCATAGAGAAATACAAGGCAAGGTTTGTGGCTCGTGGCTTCTCCCAGAAAGAGGGGATAAATTATGAAGAGACTTTTGCACCTATAGCCAGATACACTTCCATCAGAACAGTACTTGCCCTAGCTGTGGTGATGAAGTGGAAGATACACCAGATAGATGTCAAGATAGCTTTCTTGAATGGTGTAGTCGAAGAGGAAGTGTATGTGGAGCAGCCACTCGGTTTTGAGACACATGACAAGGAGTCATTTATGTGAAGATTGAAGAAAGCCTTGTATGGCTTGAAGTAAGCACCCAGGACATGGTATGGCAGGATAGATAGTTTCCTGTCCAGCTTGGGCTTTACTAAGAGTAAAGCAGATTCCAACCTTTACTACAAGGTTAAGGAAGGCAATCCAATGATACTCCTATTGTATGTGGATGACCTGCTTGTGACAGGTGAGGATATATTTATTGCCGACACGAAGAGGAAGCTTGCTACCGAGTTCGAGATGAAGGACTTGGGAATGATGCATTACTTTTTAGGTATGGAGGTGTGGCAGAGTGCAGATGGAATCTTCCTTGGACAAGGGAAGTATGCAATAGAGATCCTGAAGCGGTTCGGGATGATGGACTGCAAGGCCATGGACACACCTATGGCATCGAATGTGAAGCTATTGAGTGATGCTTCATTAGAGTCGGTTGATGTCACGGTGTATCGTCAAATGATTGGGTCCTTGATGTACCTGACGAACACAAGACCAGATATTTGCTTTGCGGTGAACACCTTGAGCCAGTTTCTGACAAATCCTAGACATCTTCACCTAATTGCTGTAAAGCATATTCTGAGGTACCTGAAGGGTACGATTGATTATGGGATCAAGTATGATGCGAATCAAAAGTTTAACCTGGAGCTTTATGTTGATTCAGATTGGGCAGGTAGTGCTGCAGATAGAAAGAAAACTTCGGGGTGCTGCTTCAGTATGGGATCAAGTGTGATCTCTTGGTTTCGCAGGAAGCAATCCTATGTAGCACTAAGTACAGCCGAAGCAGACTATGTTGCAGCTTGTTCGGCTAGTTGTGAGGCAGTATGGATAAGGAAGCTACTGTCCGATTTACTTGATCTCTAGTTAGATGCTATCTGTATCTATTGTGACAACCAGAGTTGTGTGAAGTTGTCAGAGAACCCAGTGTTCCATAACAGGTCAAAGCACATCGAGATCAAATATCACTATATCAAGGATATGGTGCAAAGAGGAGCAATGAAGCTCCAGTATGTTGTGATAGATGAGCAGACTGCAAATGTGTTGACCAAACCACTAGCCAGAGTGAAGTTCGAGTACTTCAGAGAGAGGCTTATTGTTCTTCAGATAAAAGATACTTCAAGAAAGAAGTGATGGGACGCATTTGTAGGAGCCATTCCAAGCATCGTGGTAGGAGGATCATTCCCATGGTTGTGGATGTAAGCATTGTGTGATGAGCATCAGGATGATGCTGTGACGATGATCAGGATGATCATGCGATGATGATATGCATCAAGACAATGCTGTGATAATGATCAAGATTACCATGCGATGATGATATGCATTAGGACGATGCTATGACAATGATCAGGATGATCATGCGATGATGATGTGCATAAGGATGATGTACTGTATGATGATGATCAGTTTTATCATGAAGCATCAGGTTGATGCTCAGTGCGAGAATGATCAGGTGGATTATGAGTATCAAGATGATACTTTGAGGCCATAGATATGTGGTAGGTTGTGTAGTAGCATGTAATAGCTCCCTGGGAGATCCGAATGGTTGAGCAGTAAGCTCGTAATCAATCCTGGGATGCTCTTTCGAGGTTTTGCAAGGGAGGCATGTAATCAGTCCTGGAGATCCAATAGGTTGTGATAGGCACGTAAAAGTCCTGGGATGCTCTTTAGAGATCTTGTCGGTTGTGCTAGAAACATAAACATTCTTGGGATGCTCTTTTAAGGTTTTGCCTATTCACACGTAATCAGTCCTGGAGATTCGATAGGTTGTGCTAGGCACGTAAAAGTCCTGGGATGCTCTTTAGAGATCTTGTCGGTCGTGCTAGGCACATAAACGTTCCTAGGATGCTCTTTTAAGGTTTTGTGAAGTTCACATGTAATCATTCCTAGAGATCCGAGAGGTTGAGCAGTAAGCTCATAAAAGTCCTGGGATGCTCTTTAGTGATCTTGTTGGTCGTGCTAGGCACATAAACGTTCCTGGGATGTTTAAAGGTTTTGTGAAAGGGCTGCATGTAATTAGTCCTGGGAGATCTTTTCGGCCATGCTTAGGCACATAAAGGATCATGGGATGCTCTTGTCAGGTTTTGAAGATGCACGTAATCAGTCCTGAGGTTCCACCTCTATCAGGCAGCTCGCAGAGATGATGAAGACCTACAGGAGGCTAGGCCTACATCTAGCATGAAAAAGGGATGGCTCTGTAGAACTTCCTATGACGAGAAGAATTGAGAGATAGCCCAGTGATCGAGATGATGAGTACAACAACAGTGACGATGATGCTCCATGATCTAGTAACGATGATCCAGCTCCAGAATTGAGGACTTGTGCCTATATGTATTGATGACCTATGTCAAGAGAATACATTCCTAGTTAAGAGGGAGTGTTGATGTATTTGTAACTTCGGAAGATATTCACTTGTATATTGTATGTATTACATTTGTATTTTATTGTATCCCCAATGGAGATGTATTATTCCTCTGATTGGAAGTGTCATCATTTGTACTTGCAAGTGTCTCAAGTTATATTGTAAGTGTCACAACTTATATTTGATGGGTTATTAGACCACCTTGGTGGGGTCGGCCCTATATGAGTTGTGTGGGTCAAAGGGTTATTAGACCACCCTAGTGGGGTCAGCCCAGTGTTAAGTGGTAGTGGGTTATTAGACTCTCCTAAGGGAGGTCGGCCCAGATTCAGTTGTGATGGGGTGTTTAAGTCCCCTAGTGGGGTCGGCCTAGTTAGCATTATGTTAAGTGGTTAAGTTGGGGCCGACCTAGTTAGAGTTAAAAGTCAAGTGAAGTAAAGTATAAATAGAGAGTGTGACTCTCTCATTTATTCATTCACACACTCACTCACTTCGCATTAGTGAGAGAGAGGAGGAGTGCACACAAGTAGAGGAGGAGATGCTGCTAGGAGACTATCTCTTGTTTTTGGGTTTCATCTTAGTGATCTTTGTATTGGTGCTTATTCTATCTCTGAGGAAGTTGCGGGGTTTTTCACCTTCTTGGTTTTCCCTGGTGAAATGATTTGTGTCTCGTCTCTTGTGTTTGATATGCTGTACATGTTGTTCTCTTAGTTAAGATCCTAGATCATATTGAATTAAATGCTAAAAAATTAACAAAATCAACGGTCAAGTTAATGACTTCAAACAGTTTTCTGCCATAGAAGAGCATCCATGAAATTGCACGCCATGTTTTTTAAACAATTATGCAAGATATCCACCAAATTACAAGATCATAATAAAGTTTCTAGAAATCCATGCGTAAGAGTTTGACAGTTGAGAAGAAGCAGCCGCAAATCCATGGAAAAAATACTTGGTTTCAGATACGATTATCTATGATGAAGGAAGATTTCTTCATTTTCCTTATTTTACCATTTAGAATACGTCTTTTACTCAGTACTCATTTTCTCTCTTCATAATTAATATTCACTATTATTCTTTGTGATATTATTTTTTATGTGCAGATATCATGGAGCTCTAAGGAAAGGAAATCGCTGAGATTAAGATCCATCAAATTATTGATTATGAAAATGTATTAATGCTCAGAATTCAGATCACAGCTTTGATCTACTGATTATGGTTTTGCAGAAAGAAGATCACCGAATTTTCGTTATCATTCCAGCTCATAGAAATCACGTACTAGTTGGAAGAGGCGAATTTCAAGGTTGATATGGGATCCAACCGTGAAGAATCTGACAAAACAGTTGAAAACCCACTTCACAAATGGGATCTTTTACCCTTACTCAAGATCGGTTTTGAATATCTCTCAATAGGTTTAGAGAAATTCGTGCCCGAACAAAGATGATTTTCCATAAATTGGTTGCAGCCGGTTTGGTGTTTGGTGGAACGGCCCAAAGTTTTGAAGATTGGATTCTATCCTTCCCACTATTTTGTTCAGGTATAAATTCGACCTCAGAGGTCTGATGAAGGGGGAGAATGCTATTTAAATTATGATGGAATTAATTCCCAGAAGTACTATATGGTTTTCTCTAGGAGGGAAGATGGATGGAGCTGAAGGAATTTTCATTTCTGAAAACTCTGTGCATTTCTTTGCTGAGCGTTTCGAGTATGTAAGAGAAGATTGTTTACATTGGGAGTCAAGACATCAACTGTGCTGAAAGTTTCTTTTGAGATTTTATCTCTATGGTACTGTTAAGCACTTGTTCAAATATTGCTATCATTTCGAACTTAGTTTTTGAATACTTATATATACTCCTTTGTGGTATTCATGAATCCATGAAATAAAGCATTGAGTGGGTGCACATTAAAAGATTATGTGAATGATTTAGGTGCGCATGCATATGTGTGGGTATGCATTGTGTGAATGCATGGTTGTGTTATGTATGTTTGATTGCAATTAGATAATAGATGAAATGATGAATTAGAGGTAATTTTGAGATCATTTCATAAGCTGCTATGAATGGAGGAGAAAGATTGCATAAAGGTAGTCATGTTTGAAGGGCTACCAGGATGCTCTGCTGGAAGGACAGAGTTGCATAAAAAGAATATGGTTGTGAAGTAATGAGTATTCAAAATTTATTTAAATTGCATGGATAGTGTGCCTGTGTCTTGCAATTTTATTATGATAATGATGCATATATAGATATATATTTCATTGCATTTAAAATGTTAACAGCTGGAAGTGTTTGAATTATTGAGTGTTATAATTCTGATATCACTTCAGTGACTGTTGTAGCAATGAATAGACTATATGCATAGATACTCACAACATGTTTGGTTGATTGAAAGTTTCAGATTTCAGGTAGAAATGTCTTGAGTATGGCAATGAGAATAAGTCCATAGTAAAGACCGGGATCTACCATGTGCAAAAGCCAAAGGTTATGAGAAGGTTCTCATGGTTGTAAAATTAACTTATGCATGAAATAGATTTGTAAATTTTAGGTTTGAAATTTGGCTAATAATTACTAATGGTTGTTTGGCTTCTCTAGAATTGTGTCAAAAGGGCGTGTTGTAGGTGGATGTTCATGTTATGGCAGCAAGTGTAAAACCATAATGAACAAAGTGATACCACTTACAAGAGTCAAATAATATGAGGATGGCCTCATGGTTAAACAAATCAATTTCTGTAGGAGACAGAATTGTAAATTCATGTTTGAATTTAATTATTAATGCCATTGACTTATTAGGGAAATCGGATTTGAATTTGATTGTCAAAATGTTGTTGATTGTTTGGTTGTTTGAGGGGTGTGCCAGGAAGACACATTGTAGGAAGACCATGTGTGATGGCCTGCAGAAGCTAAACTCCATGGGAAGGATCCCATGATTTGGAAATGGGTTTCGGGTGAAACGCCATTATAAATTTTGATAATGTCTCAGCGGAACTGCATGTCGGTAAACCATGTGAGTGAGAGAGTAAAATTATGCCAAGAAGGCATGTGTGGGTTATGGAATGTGAAAATATTGGGGTGGAAAACCGAAAGGCTGTTGACTCAGAGAAGGGAGCCCCCACTCTTCGCAAATGAAAAAAAGATACATCTATAAAACGGATGAGTATTTTGTAACCCTAACTAAGAATATACATGTCTGGTTAATAGATTTAAAATGCAGAGCATGTTTTATTATTTCATTATTATTCTAGACCGCTTGAGTGTGATTAGGGGCTACATGGCTCACGTCGGAAAGGGATGCATACCTTTTGGGTGTTGGGTTATGTTAGGGATGTCAATATTGACTACACCCTAAGGGAATGGACGCATTCCTAGTGTTTCAATACTTGATAGTGAATGTTATGAAATATGGTTACAATTTTATAGCAGCAATACTAATGAGCTTGCTTATCCTTCTTGTGCTATCAACTTACAAAGATGCAATTTGGTGTTGCACATTAAGGGGCAAAGTGAAGAAAGGGTACTCAGGAGGACTGTACAGGCATTGGTAACCTTTCTACGCTCACACTAAAGAACACTAGAAGGGATGGATAGGACCGAGGAGTTGTGTGGTAGAAAAGGGGTATCATCATTGTGTAGTGTGAGTGGGTATTGTGGGGCCATACTAGCCTGTAGTCAAGAAAGTCACCTATAGAGTTCCTAGAGGGAACCATTGGTTTGCATAAGAGAAGGAGTGCTATCCTTGTGTGGATGAAGAGTTGATGTGTGTGTGAAGGGTTGTGGTGTGTGAAGGTGTGGTGATATTGATGAAGGCATAAAATCTCTATTCGGTCAGCAGTAAGGTGGGATACCAAGACTGAATGGAAACCCTGATATGCCTATGGCTTCATAGTAGAGCCTTGACCTAGAAATGGTTGTGGTGCAGTTTCCTTCCATTGGATGATGGCCCACACGAATGTGATGGCTTGGAAATGGAGAGGGAAAACCAAGTATGGGACTGGTTTGGAACCACCAATGCTTGGTAAATCCAGAGAGTAAACTGGTTGAGCATTAACTACTTGATGTTGTGGAGTAGCATGTGTGTTGGCCAAACATCCACCCCACAAGCGATCCAAGGCTTGTAAAGCAGAGAAGGAAACCTGTGGAGTAGCGAGGAACTGCCCAATACAGATAAGTATTTAATTTTCATTCTTTTTTTTCGGATAATGAAAATTTCATGACAAGTCTTATGACAACCAAGCTGATATGATGTTGTTTCTTTATTGGAAACCTTGGTCATTGCAGGAAGCAAGGACCCTGAAGACACCATAAATGCTTCATAAATACAGTCGGTGCACTGGTTGGGCATTAAATGTTGTGGAGCAGTCGGCGTGCTGGCCAAACATTCCTTGAATACTTGATAAACCCAGTTGGAGTACTGGCTTAGCATATTGATAAATGGGATGTCTGATAAACCCAGTCGACGTGCTAGCTTGGAATTTCCTATTCGAATGATTGTGGAGTAGCCTGCGTGCTGGCCCAACATTCATTATTGTATCCACAGGAAATCCAAGGATTGTAAAGCAAAGCAGGAGCCTGTGGAATAAAGTGAAGACATCCAATACAGATAAGTATTTGGTTATCTTGCAGCTTCTTGCTTATTTAATATAAATATATGTGTGTACATGATTTGGTTATGATTTCTTAAACTCTTGTTTAGAGATAAACCCTATGAAAATAAACTAAACATGTGAATTGATTCAGCGTTTGAGTGTAGGTATTGCTGGAAGCAAGAACTATGAAGGCATCCTAAGGATGCATGTGGACATGTGTGAAGAACCTGCAATAAATAATTAATGCAAATACACGAGATATCAGAAATAATAGAACTCAGAATCACTTTTATATTGATCACGGGCCACTTCGAGGGAGCAACCTCCTTTGAGCAAGCTCAATACAATTAACTTCACAGTGCCTTCAATGACCTCAACACACACTTATATACTAAGTCTATGCCCAATACTATGAGTCAAAACCATGGGACATATAATACTACGGGACGACTTACAAAGCATATGCGTCCAATACTATGGGTCAATACTATGAGCTAATATAAACTATGGATCAACAAATACTACGAGATGACTTACAAAGCATATGCATCCAATACTATGGGTCAATACTATGGGCTAATATAAACTATGGATCAACAAATACTACGGGATGACTTACAAAGCATATGCACCCAACAACAATATACTAACATAGTAAAGAGAAGGGTTGACACGGGTTCCTAACATCCCCTCTCCCTTAGAAAAAGCTTTGTCCTCAAAGCTTTGGTTGGAGAAATTGCTGCAGAATATGAAGGAGTGGTTCCCCGGTCGCATCCTTGGGTTGCATTTTGGGCCACTGACGGCTTTGGAGTGTCAGGGAGGATTGCTTGGAAGGCTGTAGATGAAGAAGAACCCTATCAGCTGCATGGAAAATGCACTTAGAACGGTGCTGATCGGCTTGTTGTTTTAGGCGAATTCTGGCCATGTGAAGATTGTCCTGCAAAATGAGAAGAATCTGATCGTGGTTTCGAAGAACCGAGTCATTTCCTGAACTAGGGAGCTGCTAAGGGTGTATGGAAGAAGAAATGGCAGTGTCTATCCATAGACTGCTTCATATGGTGTCCTTTGACATGTGGTATTGTACCACTAGAGCGCTGCTAGGAAATCCATAGAAATAGTTGGCCAAAGTTGTGTAGGGATGGGTAAGGGTTTGAGCAATCCCGAAAGGAGTTTTGTTTCACCCTTGTTGACCTGGAAAGTATCACAGTCAGCCACCATCTGTTGAATTATCATTTTCAGTCCCTGCCAAAAGAAGTTGCATTGTTCCCAGTCATATATTTTGAAGAACCCAGAGTGCCCTGCTGATGAAGAAGCATGGAGTTCATAGAAGAGATAGCCCTGTTGAACATATTGCAACCAATTTGGAACAAGCAGAGAAAGAGTTGTAAGAGAAACTGGGTCATCAATTGTGCGAGAATGAGCATCTGCCACCATATTGTCCTTACCCTTCTTGTAAGTGATCACATAGGGATAACCCATTTCAGGTGTGTTGGGGAGGAGACCCATTGTTCCAGAAAATTTTCCAGACTCTGGAGATCAGTCTTGATGCAGAAATAATTCCCTAATAGGTATGGCTGCCACTTCTGTACTGCATGCAAACTAGCCATCATTTCCTGCTGAGAGGTAGATGCGACTAAATTCTTACCGAAAAGGTCTCTTGAAGGTGGCAAGCTCATTGGTTCAGCAAAGACACCTGCATATCTATCCAAGGAAGTAGTGGAGACCGTTGATGGGTGCATCTGAATGGAATGGAGTTGAGCGATGAAACCATGTGAATTCTTCTTAAGGATTTTTTCTAGGCGATGTGAACCGATGATGCAGAGAGACCCTGGTTATAAGCCCATTAATTTGTGTTGTGCCCCATTGACTGAAAACTGCATCCAAAGTTCTGCAAAATGCCATAAGATGGGGCTAAGTGTGCGTAACCATTGAACGCCCAAAACCACATCACATCCACCTAAGGACAAGGAAAACATGTCAGAGTGCAGGTTATAATCTTCCATAGAGATACGCACATTGTGACACTTCCCCTTGCAAGGTAAGGTGCCCCCATTGGCAACCATGACTTCAAAGTTGGAGCAAGGATGGACAAAGCAATCATCCTGTTTGGCAATTAGAGGGTCAATGAAATTATGAGTGCTACCAGAATCAATGAGTATGGTAAGAGGGAACTTTTTGAAGTATCCCCTGACCTGCATTGTTTGTGGGGTTGTGACACCGGTTACAGCATGGAGAGAGATCGCAGGTGGGTCGTCCTGAGATGGGGTGTCAACAGGAAGGTGCTGAATGTCGACCTGATCATCTACTGTATCTGGAGCTTCTTCACCAAGTTCAGAGGCAGGCAGAGAATCCACATCCAAGAGATAGAGCTTTTGTTGAACACATCTATGTCCCAGAGTGAATTTCTCATCACAATTATAACAAAGCCCTTCTTCTCGGCGTGCCTGCATCTCGGTTTCAGACAACTGCTTGATAGGAGTTGGTCGAGGAGCTGGCGAGATGGGAGGTCGTTGAGAACCCATATTTTGGAAGGGAACAAAAGTGGGTTTGGAGCGTTGTTGGGCGACAAGCTTGTCTTCTGCCAACTTAGCCAACCCTAGGACTTCTATCATTGTGTTGGGACAGAACATTTTAACCTCTGACCGGATTTCATCCTTAAGACCACTGATAAAACAACTCCTGTAAAATTCATCAGATAATCCTTCTATGTGATTGGCGAGTTTCTCAAATTCTGTCTGATACTCTCTCATTGTGCCAGTTTGGTGAAGTTTAGTGAGTGCTCCTGTGAAGTCGTCAAAAGCACTAGGACCAAATCATGGCAAAAGGATTTGGCAAAAATCTGTCCAATTTGGCTCAGGATGAGCTTTGATGTACCAACGGTACCATTGAAGGGCTTCCTGTTCCAAATGAAAGGATGCAAGTGGAACTTTCTGGACATCAAAAGTATTATGCAAACTGAAATATTGTTCTGCGTGGTATATCCATCCAGTCGGATCAGTAGCATTGAAGCGAGGAAAATCAAGCTTCAGCCCACGAAAATTGCTGGAAGAAGAGAACCCAGTGGCTGCAAAAGATTCTGGCTGTCAGTTATTGTTCATGGCTAAATGCTGAAGATGGAGGCTGAGAAATTTTTCATCCAGATCTTGGAGTTTGGTTTGGATGGCTGCAAGTGCTTCCTCCATGGTTTTTGCTCCTGCGTGGGTGACAACCACAACCAAGAGTTTTTTTTTTTTTTTTGGAAATGGATAGAAAAACACAAACAAAAGCTTATTTAGTAAAGGAAGATTTGGATTTGGGAAAAACTCGGATGAGTAATTGGGGTTTGACTAGGTTTTGGACACTTTCTGATGCATAGGGAAGCTAAAAATGGGGATTTCAAAAGCGGGGTGAAAGAATGAGAAAATTTGGTAGAGAGGGACAAAGAAGCAAAATTAGGAAAGGAACACGGTGGCAAAAGTTGAAGGCGTTTGGGTGAAAATTGAAGGAGTTATGGCAAACCCTAAAAATAGACAAATGTGGGATTTCTTGTCTTGGGAAGTGGAATATGGGATAGGGTCTTCAGGAATGAAATATGCAGAATGGGATTGCAGAGATGTCAGTGAAGTTTCAGGGAAAACAGAGTTGAAATAAGGGAGATATAGCCGAAAAATAGAATTTTTGACAAATGTGGGATTTCTAGTCTTGGGAAGTGGAATTTGGGATAGGGTCTTCAGGAATGAAATATGCAGAATGGGATTGTAGGGATGTCAGTGAAGTTTCAAGAATGGATCCGTAAACAAATGGATCTACAATGGCGCGGAAGAGATCGAAAATGGCTGGATCTGAAATGACGACTGGATCTGGAATGACTTTTAGAATAGATCTGAAATGGCTGGATATGAAGCGGAAGTGATCGGCAACAATTCAGCTGAAAATAGATATGGACCCCAGGTATGTGCGGCTTCCTATCGGTTCAGGGGATTCACTCGGCCACCAATGCTGTCTGACGGCTTGCGTATTGGAGCAGTACCCCTCACTCCATGACTCGGGTAAAATTGATAATCGCTTTGCCACAAATGACAGCTCTTGGTTTACCTCATGGGTGGGAACTAGTCAATCAGGTAGGGGTCATTGCCCTTTTCACTGGCAGGTCCTCTCAATGGGCCAGCTACTTTGGGTTTCCTGTGGTACTCCTCACAATGATTTTTAGGGCTTATGCCCAAGTACTTCCCACAATTAAGCGGATAGGGGTTATCCCGAGATCCGAACTTGCAACAGCGCGAAAAAAAAAAATTGGCAGAAATTCCACCCAACGAGCCCAAGAAAGTGCTCTGATACCAGATGTGCAGAACCTGCAATAAATAATTAATGCAAATACACGAGATATCAGAAATAATAGAATTCAGAATCACTTTTATATTGATCACGGGCCACTTCGAGGGGGCAACCTCCTTTGAGCAAGCTCAATACAATTAACTTCACAGTGCCTTCAATGACCTCAACACACACTTATATACTAAGTCTATGCCCAATACTATGAGTCAAAACCATGGGACATATAATACTACGGGACGACTTACAAAGCATATGCGTCCAATACTATGGGCTACTATAAACTATGGATCAACAAATACTACGGGACGACTTACAAAGCATATGCGTCCAATACTATGGGTCAATACTATGGGCTAATATAAACTATGGATCAACAAATACTACGGGACGACTTACAAAGCATATGCGTCCAATACTATGGGTCAATACTATGGGCTAATATAAACTATGGATCAACAAATACTACGGGACGACTTACAAAGCATATGCCTCCAACAACAATACACTAACATAGTAAAGAGAAGGGTTGACATGGGTTCCTAACAACATGTGACTGTCCTAAAAAGCTCAACATGAGCGGTAATGAAAGATGGTGCCAGTGGACTTGTGTGGGTCCTAGTAGCCAAAGGTTTTGTAGGCAACAATGGGGAAGGGTTCCCTGGTTGAAAAGCCTTCGACAGACCTTAGACACTAAGTGCCATAGCCAAGAAAGGGAAAGTCAAGCATTCACATTGAAGTGAAAGAGACTAAGGAGCATGAAACCATAGTGGTGGTGTAGCTCTGGATTGGAACAAGACTAAGAGGGGGAAACTCTTACTCTTCTCTTTCCTTTTGATTGATGCATTTCAGAAACAAAAGATTGTTGAGTGCATGTCATGGCTGAAAATAGATTGTGTTTAATTGCTTGAAATGAATTGTGAATGCTGAAATAATAAATTTCCTGTGAAGGGATGAACATGAATGAGTTCATGTGTATATTGGGAAAGCACAAAAAGTGTGGAAGTCTCATGAGTAAAGCATGGAATTTCCATGTCAATTAGGAAAATAATTGACCGATTTTAACATTTGTTATGCTTGGCCTAACAGGAATTTCCATGATGAATCTCACAGGTGAGAAATTGAAAGCCATTGATTGCAGTTGTTACCAGCCAAGTGTTTCTAGTGAGAAAAGTGAGAGCCAATTGTGCACATTAGCCACCACAGCAGACCAAAGGCTATGGGGTTTGGCTGAAAATCTTCCTCAAATAGTTGTTAAGAAAGTAAGAAAGATGGAAGCCATGAAATTCCGAACTTGTAGATCAACTAGAAGGTAAATAAAAGGAAGGTATTGTTGTGGATCAATGCCCACCTGTAAAGCTGGAAGAGCAAAGCCAGTAGGAGCAGCTTGTAAATAAAAGGAAGGGATTGTTGTGGAGCAATGCCCGCCTGCAAAGCTGGAAGAGCAAAGCCAGTAGGAGCAGCTTGTGGAAGCCAGAGGACTTGGTCCTGAAAGTTCAAAGTAAAAAGATGAAACGCAGGACAGACCTGCCACATTTTATGAATTTGGACATGTGTAAAGTGGGTATGTATTCCTAAGTGTTGGAACACCGAGGACGGTGTTATTCCAAGGGGGAGGGGATTGTAATATCCTGATTTTAACCCCATTGCATTAAAATCTAAATGATGTAATATTGTTATAAAATCATGGTGAGGAGCTCAAGGCCAAGGCCCCACCGTCGATTTAGTGATGCATATGATTTATGTGCTAGCCAGGCACAATGGAATTGCAAATATCATGTAAATATGCATTTTAATGAAATACCCACAACTAGCTATGCAATGCAACAAGAGATGGAACATGTTTTTTACAAGGAATTGAGAGGGAAATATTCAAACCCTTGGAGCCAATTAAGTCAATCAAGTGTCAATGGGAGATCCCACAAAACCCTTAACTACCCATGTTGACTTTTGTACCCAATTATTCATTTCTCCCAAGAGTTGGTTGAAGTAGTTAATGCCTTGGGGAATGGAGAGGTATGGCTGTCCAAATTCGGGTATGGGAAAGCCACCCTTGATGGAAATTCAGTTTTGACTCATTGTGCAAGAAGAGAGCCACAAAATTGCTCCTCAATCCATTATTCACCCTTGCCTTTGCTCCCTCACGTAGTTTGAGATTCCTGGGCGTTTTTCCTCTACGTTTTTCTTGTGTTTCCTTGTTTTCTAGATGGCAAGAGGGCGTTTTTGGTGTTGCAGAGCTGTTGGAAGGAAGGGAGCTCGATTTGGGGTTTCATTGAGGCCGTTTTGGCCATTAAATACTCATAATCGTGGGAGAAATCGATTTTTCTCCCTGTGGTTGAATTCCCCTTTCCACAGTCCGTTTTTGGTGTTCCCACAATTTGGGGAAAACCCATGGCCATATTGTTTGTAAATCCCATTGTTAAAAATGTGTATCCATGCCCAATGATTGTTCTTGATGTGTGTAGATAGAGTATGTTGGGGTAGGGGTTATGGGTATCCATTGTTTTGGCTTGAGCTTGAGTGCAAGCATCTGGAAATAAAGAGGGTTCAGATTCAGCCTGATAAACCCAGCTGTGGACTGGCTTGTCTTAGATGTGATGTATGCTTGGGCTGTGCTGAACTTGAGAGTCCCCTTTTCCTTGTAGAAATCATGTCCATATCGGGGGTGGTCTCTGAGTGCTGAAAGAATACAGGCTGGGAAGACACCTATGGTTGGGTGGAACATTGCAGCGACATAGCTAGTTGCTTAGGGCAACTTTACCATCAAGATAAGTATTCTATTTCTGTGTATTCAATTCTGCAATGTATTGGTTGTTCTAATTTTGTTGAATGTATGCATGAGGAAAGTGTGTGGACAGTTTAATTTCGTTGTGCATTTTATGTTGATTTGCATCTGCACACATTTGTTTTATTCGTATGAATCTAATGAAATGGGCTGAGTTTATGTAAAATCCCCAGAAGTGTAGTCATGTTCCCTTCCTTGCATTGGATCGACGGGAGGGGACGTGAGAAGAACCTTCATAATGAATAAACTAAGGGTGTGATTTCGAGGCTAACTTTTCCAAATTTTTCCTGTAGTTTCTCTCAACAACTTTATAATCCTACAACAACAGAATTTCCAATTTTCATCTTTTCAATTTGAGTTCATTCCAGCAGACTTCTCTTCATCGTGCATCCAAGATTTTATTATTTGCCTTCCAGGGAATCAAACATCCGAAGAAGGTAAGGTTGGGTAAGCAAGCTCTAACTTCAAGTAATAATTTTACATGGAAATTCACGCACATAAGTTTTTGAAGTTGTCATTTTCTGTCACCCTTCCTATAGTCCATAATCTACTTTCTTACCTTCTTCACTCCATTTCTATTGCTACATTGAAGAACCTAGGATAAAACATACATTCAAGTGTTTTATATCATCATCCTTTTGTTGTGCTAAGAACATCATGTCAAAGAACTCATTGCCTAATCTCATTGGACCTACTACCTTGTTCTCCTTCATATCTTGCCAAAAACCCAAAAGCAAGAAAACAAGAGGGGAGGAGATTATCTTTGTTGCATGAGGACATGCAAGATCTTAAGTGTGGGGGAGATGTTAAGCTCCAAATTTGACATGTTTTGGAGGATTATTTAATTAAGTTTTATATCATTTCTCTTCTATATTTCACTCATTCACACTTTCATTGTCACATATTTAGCTATTTCATCCATTTTTACTCATAAGGACTTCAAAATTCTTAATAATGCTAAAAACATGAATATTCCATGTAATAATGATTATTTGGAACATATGCGTTTGTTTCTTAACCAAATCCTTAAGCATGTGGTAGGATTCAATGATTTCCATGTTGCTATAGAACCAGATTTCATATAGGTGACAATTTCTACAGCTCAACTTGCCACACAAATTTTGAACATATGGTGTGGAATTTTGAAACTCTACCACAAAACTTACTTGCAAAATATGCCCATTTAGGTGACTAGCGAGGAAACACCCCAGAAAACATGAAATGGGTGGTCTAAGGTTGGATCTTTCAAGCCTATTTTCCTGTATGTTCCTGCATCATCTGTTTATTCTTGCAATGTATGTTCCTGCAACATCTGTCTATTCCTGGAATTTCGGTTTGTTCCCGCAGCCAGCAATTTTCCCTTATCTTTCCACCAACGAATTTAGGATATGGATTTTGTTTTAATTCTCTCATGATATTCAACCAATTCAAGTAATCTTCATTGTCCTAATCATAACTAAGTCCAAGATTGGGTTGGTTGTAGATCCATTTGTATAGGATTTGATCTTATCTTGTTGTAACTCCTTTTCTTTTGTGAAAGGAGAAATTTATGTATAAATAAGAGAGCATGGATGCATGGGGGGGAGTCAGATTTAGGGAGGAGGATAGAGGTTGGATTGTAATGTCCTTTTTTTGAAATTTATTAAAATGGTGAAATTTTCAACTTTTTCCACTAGTTCGACCTTTGACTAGTATTGGTCTCTTGGTCTACAAATGACTCCAAATGCTCCCAAATTGTTACAGAAGGTGTATGGATGATATTAGGACATAATTATGAGTCTTAGGGATGCTTTAGAGTCTTCAAGAGGATTCTTCAACTCTCCTTTAAGTTCTGGCCAAAGTAAGGATTTTGACTAGCAATTTCTCTTTGACTAGTATTGGTCTCTTGGTCTCCAAATTACTCCAAATGAATGTATAATGGGTCTGAAGGTATTTGAGAGGTATTAAGACATATAACAAAGGCTGATGGATGCTTAAAAACTTTTACAACACTTCTGCAACATGCATTTACAATATGGACAAATTAGGGAAAATTACTAGTAATTTCAAGCTTCAAATCCCCCAAGGGTAGTGGATAATGTTGGCTTTCCAAATGTTGTTAAACCCTTCCAAATTTCTGAACACGGGTATGGTACTGATAATTGGATTTAATGATATCCCCAGTGTATCCTTAATTAGTTCCTATGGCCTTATGCAACTCCTTTAAATCATATGTTTATATGCAAGATTTCACATAGGGGTAAAAGCTAGTTATTTTCACCATGACTTATGAAATTCGAATTTTAGGTGCCAAGGGCTTATGCTCTGTTAATGGAACTTCTCCAAAACTTTAATAAAACTCCATACATCAACAAAATCACAGAGAATAATTGATATAACTCAAAATAGTGTCTCTTCAAACTCCAACAACAAGATCTAGGGGAAATGGCATCATTTATGCATTGTTTGGTATTTTCACATAACTCCACTTAGTATTTCAACCTAAGAGTCTCATGAGCAATAAAAATGGAGTATATATATCAGATTACAAATATATGGGGCCTCAAGAGCTATCCCAAAGAGTTCATCACCTCAACAAGTGCGCCTCTCCTCAAGGAGCAAGAATATGCCAAGAAATAGAAGAATGGTTGTAGAAGCAAGCTGAAAGAGATGTGACCATGAGCTTCCCTGTAGCTTCAACCTGTAACAAAAGACTCCATTAAAGCTCCAAATGAAAGCTCTGAATGGCTTTTCCAATTACCAACTAGGATGGGAATCCTTCACCCTCGCAATTGGTGCTAAGGCAAGTAGAGTAGCACTCCACTAGCTCTCCTCTCCAAATGCAAAATGCAAATTCTAAAATGATCAAAAGATACCATCCCTCTTTGTTATTGTCTTTTATAAAATTCTAAGGTCCTCCATGGGTCGAATTCCTCCCAAGAGCTTCATGCCAACTCAAGTTGGGAAGATATTCCCAAGTATGCCACTTGTCCTTCCAATTCTAGCCCTCTCCTTCTCCAAATTCAAATTGGTGTCTCTTTGGCTGCCCTAACTCACTTGAGCGCCCTCTTGGAGGATATTTTTAGCCCTAACATGTCATATATGTCAGATGTCATCCTTCAAGTCCGATTTGTGTCATAGGTGTCATAGCATCTTCATCATTGTTGTCATAGAGCTAGGGAATCTAGTCCAAGTGTCTCACTAGCTCCAAGATGCCTCTTCCTCTTCCATGGGAGTTACTCTTCCACTCCAATTCGGACTTAATTGATTCATGCCAAGTATATTGACCTTCCAACTCATCCCAAGACCCTTGGGATTCTTATGGATTTGAAATGAAAAGAGGAGGATGCCATGTGGCATAGAAAATCTAGCTTGTGTGGGTCCCACATCCTCCATGTGTCTTCATGATCAATTGCGACTTTGATTTTCCCTTGTATTTATTTATTTAGCTCCTTTATTAAATATTTATGCCATTCTAATGTTCAAACATCATTTATCATCCCCCTTATTTCAAATCCCAAATCTTCCACCCCCCAACCTAGGGAACTAGTAATTTTTCTCCATGGCAGTTCATTTGGATGGGTATATTACAACTTTGAATTGGGAATTTCTCTTAATGTGACCCACCTTGTCCATTTGGATCTAATTTCACATTATTACTAACTTGGACTTCATTCTTGGAATTTATTTGATCGTTAGCATCCATTTGAAAAACTATCATGAGTATGGCCATGAAGCTTAGGCCACTGTGACCCAATGCAAAATTTTGGGACATGACATGGAGAGTAAGATCATTATGTAAATTCTTCATGCTAGAATAAAGAACTTTTTGCTACAAATTGTGATCCTACTGTTACAGTATTTCTTGGTAGTGTATGCCAAGGGAGGAAGGGCCCCCTCTGTCTAGTATATGTTGTCCTAATTTATCTTTTCAATTGTGTGATTATAGATGCATGTGTGTGTCAGTTTAATTTCATTTTACGAGCAGATTGCAATTGGTGTGTTGGCTTGTCATTAGAATCTTTATGGAGTTAATATCAATAGTCTAAGGCTCACAAAGGGTCTAGCGTCCTGCTTACATAGCCATGTTGGATAGTATTAGTTCCAAAAGATTATAGAATTTTATTGGAGAGTGTTTCAGAATTGCTTTGGCTTCTGATAGTTTCTTCTGGAATCGGTATCAACAATCCAAAGGCTCACATAGGGTCTAGCATCTTGCTTACATAGCCATGTTGCAATAGTATTGGTTCTAAAAGATTGTAGACTTTACTTGAAGAGTTGTTCAAATTTGCTTTGGTGTGCTAATAGCTTCTTTTGGGACTAACATTAGCAGTTCAAAGGTTCACAGAGGGTCTAAGAACTATGCTCATATAACCATGCTGCATAATGCTTAATTTCAAAAGAAGTGTGATTAATGTGTGAATATTTTATTTGAGTGTGAGGGATCCCAGCTTTGTTGTTTTCAGATTCGTCTATTGAAGGATAGAGGTGTGATTTAGATAGGTTTTGAAACACTTTAAGATTCAACTATGCATATAATTTGCTAAGCACTTCACAACTTACGAGCCCCCAAGTTGAAAGTTTAATGTGTTGAATTATATCATATAATTTACCCCACAATACTATAGGTCGTAAGAGCGAAGAACTAAGAATAGTCGTCAAACTTACAATTCTCATTCATTGTAAGTGCGACGAATTATGAACATTCATCAAACTTATGACAATCGTTGGGGAGGACAAAAACAAAATAAAAAAATAAAAATATCAGTAATTATGTAGTAATTATCGACAATACGAACGAGTTACTCCGTATTGTCATAATATGTCATTGAAAATTGACCCCATATGTACTAGTGTCTAAAGGAAATCTTGGGCCAACATGCTTTGGTGGACTCATATGCAATGATCAAAGCCACATTGAATGGATTTATGTTGGTTCTTTAGTAATAATCACCAACAATGTCGTGGAATTGCATGCCTTAGAGAGGCCTTCATATTGCCATTCATTAAGGTCACTCCGAGCTAGTTGTTAAAGAATATTCTTAGATCATCGTCCACATGTTGAGCAAGCTCCATAATGGCTCGACAATTAGAAAATTCTCAAAGAACTAGGATTGGAGGAAATCCTAGAATGGATAGCAAAACACTTGGCTCATATTTCGGCCCTTATCCCTTCTCATGTCTTCCAAACAATGAACAAGGTGGTCGATCACTTAGCCAATGCTGGGGTTGAGTGAAATCATGAAGTTCTCGAGATTGATTGGTCTCAAACAATCTCAACAACATTAACCAATGACTATCTTTCTCTTTCCAAATAAGCTAATAGCTCCCCAAATGGGGTGGAAGGAATGGGTAATGATGCCACCGAGCATCCCAACCGTGGCAATGTAGAGCCCTTTGTCCACCATTGATTATAGATGGCTTTACCAATGATGTGATGGGAATTTTGTGGAAGTTTTACATGAAGATAGTGGATTATGCGAGCATGATACCCACATCCCTCCTACTCGATGATAGCAAAAGGATTTCCCTGACTCTACCATCATTTCACCTTAATGACAATGCCAACTAAGATAGTCCAACCAAAGGAAAGGGAGGTCATGAATAATGATGGTGATATGTTGGTGATTCTTTAATAGGAACTCCTAAATCTAGGATAACCTCCTTGTCAAGACAGTTGGATTTTTTCTCTTTTGCTCCTCATTAGTCTGATAATTTAAGTGCTGCTCAACTTGATTTGGTCCATCCCTGCATTTGGGTGGGGGTTTGGTCTTGATTTGTCCAGCTCTAAGGCCTTCTTGTGTTGGGCTAGCGACTGGTTCTAACAACAACATGTAGGGGATTTGATCTCTCTCTGTGGTTTCTTGGTCGAGCTCCAATCTTCTCCCTAAAAATGGAAGGTAACAATCATGGCCGATGTGAAGACAAGGGAAGGAGGCTAGGCCCATAAACCAAGGCAATGAAGGAGGCATCTATGGACGAAACTATATACTAGAAGCAAACTCTTGTCATTATTAAAAAGGAAATTGCCAGTAAAGAGGCCTGACTAAAAATAAATAGGGTTATCTTCATCAGGTAGATATTGAGCATGAAATAAGCACATTGGTTCTAGAATGCTGGCACCTCTAGGTCACGAGAGTCAAAATATTTCAAAACCGCTGCCTTTCACTAGCAAATGAAAGCTCTTCTTGCCAAAGTGATGCGGGATAGTAAATCAGAGCACAATGAAGTGTTGTGAGTCATCTTGACAAATCCCAAGAACAAATTTGGAGCATGGACTCCGACCTTAATTTCATCCTCAAGGCCACCACAAGCTTGGAATTTTCCAAGAAGGACAACAAGGCTACTCATGGTCGAGAGGTGCCTATCATTTCCATGTCAGATGAAGACATAGGCATTTAGCTTAATTTCTGTCAATCCTCTCTTATGGTTTTCTGGGTCAAGTAATTTTTGTTTATATGACTAGTTATATTCAACTTTTTATTTGGATAAAGACTCCTATAACTCAAACGTTAAGATCAAAATGATAAACAATGACAATCTCCAATTTTGTTGTTAACTTGGTCTCCCATATAGAAAACTCAATAATTTTTTATGTATACAATTTCTATAAAATCATATAATCTTACCTAGCTTAAAAAAACAAAACCATCTTCTCGAAATCACTTATATTTACGAATCTAAAAATACACTCATCCAACATGGTAATGGTTCCTAATGACTGAAGTAAAACATGCATGACCATAACAACCCTATAATTACCAAGAATATAATATATTATTTACATGTCTTTGAAATAAATCATAGATAATTTAACCATAACGTACATTTATGGATTGCAAATCAAATATAATTATGTTGCATTTCCGTGTGATAAAATCACTACGTTTCGTGCATTGATTACATATGACTATATAGTGGCCACGCTTTCTCTTTCATTTATAAAAAACATAATTATGTATCACTTAAAAGGCAAACATTTTTTTAACATAATAATCATAGCTTTTAGTGCAATTATTCTATGTAGGCATTTTGCATGTAATTGAATTTGTTTAAAGTTTTTCTTTTGATCCATATAGCCTTGGATTCT
Source organism: Larix kaempferi (assembly GCA_027924585.1). Taxonomy (NCBI): domain Eukaryota; kingdom Viridiplantae; phylum Streptophyta; class Pinopsida; order Pinales; family Pinaceae; genus Larix; species Larix kaempferi. The sequence continues at coordinate 6,823,780 of BSBM01000807.1, forward strand.
TTAACATCCATAATTACTACACGAGTTTGAATTTAACTTTGTTGAAGTAATAATTATATATTAGAATTAAGAATAATTGTCCTTTTTCTACCTTAATCATGTGTTCTCCCTATCCTTGTTTTGATATAAAGTAATTATTTGGTCATATTGTGAATTTTGACCCAACTATGATTCCATGGATATATATGTGGCATAGTAGGTGATCGTCATGCATTGATCAATTATTATAATACCAAGTTTTTCCCATTTCCATTATACATAATAAGTTTAGATCACTTGTCTTTTACCTAAGAATTGTACCCTCGTATTTTACCAAACAATTATGCATGGAAAGAGTTACCCTCTAGTTAGAATATTGCATTATAAGTAGTAAGTAAGGTTAGTATGTGGGGTCTTGGTAAAACGTAAAAAACTTGTGACTTGATGGAGTATGAGCAAAGGGGATTGGAGATCTAAATTGTCGACAAAGGGAAGTTGGTTGATTTCTTGAAGGATTTGTTAAAGGGATTACATGAGAATTATATTTTCCCTTTTAAGAAGAGGTGTTGAATGGGTACAATTTGAAAGAAGTGTAATGTTACCAAAAACCTCTTAATAATTATATATATCTGTGTGTGTGTGTGTTTCTTGTAGTGGGTATAATTGTGGACGTCTTATTAGTCAACAACACCATATTTAAGTACAATCCTTGTTTCATTTGTTTGAACAATGATGCTATATTGATAAACTCATATAACTTTGTATAATTATAATTTATTATTGTCTTAACTCCTAGATATAATTAGCCTTGTAAGTGTACTACTATCATTCTTATGTATTGTGCTAGGCCTTAAGCACTTTAGTGTTGTCTAGTTTTAATGGAGATCTTGGTCTACTTTTAATCCAAGCTTACTCGCTTTCAATCATAGTTTATGCATGTTGTACTAGCCACTTATGACAACGTTCCAACTATAACATCAATTAGATTGCTCAATTCATATATAGATATATATTTTCTCATGTTAAACTATTGCCATGATTTACTTGTATGTTTATTTCTATGTCTTTTTTACTCGTTAGCATAAGCATTGTTTTTACTAAGTGAAGTCGACCTTGGGGACGTGGCCTCTAAGCCATGACTTACTTAGCATGCATGCTAATATTTTACTAACCTTTTATGCAGGGGATCTAACTACCCAATTTTCAAGTCTTTACATTAACCTATGGTGCGATCCATTTGTCATTGCACAAGGTGTTAACACAATGGTCCAACGTTCATGCTTTACATTAACTTATGGTGCAATCCATTTAACATTGAACAAGGTGTTAGATCAAGGTTGAATTGCATGGTTATAATGTCTATTGAGTTGGCAACGTACAAGAATTAAATATGGAAAATGAAACCTCCCTCCTCGAGCTTCCACGAGGGCCTACGATGGTAGGGGAGTAAATGTTTGGTTGTACACTTCACTCAAATGGTAAAACTCCTCATTCGGGACTGTTCTTCCCTATTTGCATTTGTGTTGGGTCGTGAGACCTCTAGTTCACTCAAGGTATTTTCCCCTCCATTCGACCTCAGGTCACAGGGGTTGTTTCTACTCATTTACCTCTTACTTGAGCTAGGATGGTGTCTGTGGTTCAACATATAGACTCTATGTACAGTGAGGAGGGGGTTAACAGTTCTTTTTGCTTGGAGGATGGGGGGTTTTAACCTCCTAGTTGTTCCAACGGGTCCAACTCTTGGCCAAGGTAAGAAATAATGGCCAGTCCATGTTATCTAAGTTTTAGTTTAGTTGTTTACGAGATACATCCATTGTATTAAGAGTTTGTTTTGTTTGCAACAGGTGAACCGTGAGTGGAGTGTGGCTCGTGAAGCTTGCTCGTTCATAATAGAACCTCTGGTAAGATCATGGCCTCAATGGCCCACATTCCTCTTTTGAAGCTGACTTTTATGTTGAGAAATTAAGGGTTACGTTGCCCAGGTTGTTATGGTCGGACTATTGTAGATTATAATGATTGTTATGTAAACCTAATGTTTATTTCCTGAAGGTCTTTTGCCTCTATTAAGCAACATCAATATTTTGTTTAGTTATAACATGGCAATTCCTATGTATTGACCTTAGGTCGATTTGCCCTCTGTGGTATTGACTCTCTATATTAAATGGTGAAACGTGCACTCTATGTTTTAAATGATATTCATGTTTATTTATGTATTAATCAGGGCAAGGCCCGTGGAGTTTATATACTTGTTCTTTATAAATTGTTTTCCCTACAGGGCACAGGGTCTATTTGACATAGTAGAATCATGTATTGTATTTGGTTGTTTAAACTCATGTGTGTGTGTTGAACGTTTTGCCCAACTCTGAGTTTACATAGAGCGTAGGGTTTGTTCCCAAAGATATCCTTGTTGTTGTTTTATTATCCTGAAATTTTTTTCATCTAAAAGTTGTTAATTTATGGGAATCGATCCCAGGTTATTTCTTAACTTCCATATGCTTTGATTGTATATTAATGAGTTTAACAATGGATTCCTCCCTCATGGGGATTGGTTGTGTGCTTTTACACCCAACCTGGACGCCCTGAGGTTCGACCTCATGCTCATGGTTTGTTTTCACAAAGGATCTATGTATTAATTATTATATATTAATACACAGATCCTTTGTGAAAACTAATACGGTCTTAAAATAGAGTTTGGTTAAGGGCTTGTCCTTGGATTCTTAATTGAATCTCCTCCATCTTTTGCTTAATTACGAGAGTTTTCTCTCTAGGCTATTAAGCCTATGATATTATATTTATAATTTTTAACTATTTTATATATGGTTCTGCTTGATTATTGTAATTACTTAGCTCATAACAGGTCTGGTATTTGAACTATTAATTTACCCTGCAAATATAGTTAGTCTATAAAAATCAAGTAACTAATAATTTCAATCCATGACAACAGAGAAATAAATAAGAATTACAGTTAGCAGTTGTTAGACAAATAAATAAATATTCAGCTAATAATAAACGAATATTCATTAATTTAACAAATATTAAATAAAACAATGAAATATGAAATTACTTATAGAATTATTATGAATCAATTGAACTTAATCCCTAAATCAATAGAAGTCCAATCTAGTCTATGACTAATAAACATAGCATTAAATTAATAACAAAGATCTATTTAAACAACATCAATAAGCCTTTCAAATTGAACAATACTTGAGATCAGCCAGGAATAATTGGCTAAGATAATTCAACAAGGCTCCTATTAGATGCCAAAGGGCTATTGGAGCTGCAATTAAAGAAGTTAGTCAAGTATACATCAAACATAATTAAATAAACTTAAACATACATCCCAGGGTATTTTTTTAAGGATTCTAATAAAATACCCAAATATAGTATTCTAGGTGATTATTTTGGATTGAAAAATCATATATATAGATAGGTAGGCAAAAATTAATTATGAAACATATAATTTACTACTGAAAATTGTTAATTTTGGCGAATATTACAATAAAAAAACATATTTTATGTATATATAGGCGATATTAGAGAGTAAAAATGACCAAATAACAAATTTATTTTTTGAAAAAAAACCCGAAAAATAGCCAATTGGCAAAATTTCGCCCCTAAAAATTACATTACATCTGTAAGGTATCATTAGATAGAATTTAAGAAGTAAAAGATACTTATCAGCCTTTAAATGTCCAACTAAATGGAGAACTTCCATGTTCCTCCTAACCATAGACCTCGAACAGTTCCTTGTTCATTCCATAAGTCACCCCCAAACCAGACCAAGCACACTAGAGTAAGGAGACTAGGGTGATGTTATCTATCTTGATTACTACCAGCAGAGTAACCACAAGGTTTTTTTACCAGCTCTATGTAGAGTCCTGTAATTTATTTCCCCTTCTTCCCACAATCCTTCTCAGATCAGCCATATTCTCTTCATGGCAAACTGAGCACTCATGGACCTACAATTGAACCCTCCAGTGAGTTAGGGACCATTACCCCCTATAATGTCCATTCTCTACTACATTTATTCTTGAGGAAAAAGGCTCCTATTTTTCATTCAGGTAGTTTTTTCTCTTATTTAAGAAAATCATGCTTTGTGTTTTCTTTCCTTTCCTTTTTATCTTACTTTAGGAAATAGTTTAGATTTTCTTTTAACTCACTTTATCTCTTTTATTTTAATTTATTAATATGTGTTTATCCTCACATTTGTCCTATTTTTCTATTTGGCTTTTCATTTGGCAACTACTTTAGAAGTCATCCTATCCTCCAACATGCTTAGTCTCTTTAAATGGATTGGTCCCCCATCAATTGGAAATTTAAAAGGAGATAAATAATATAACAATAAGGTCCTTTATTGTATTTGATACTCCAAAGCCTACCGGCTCAACATCAATCACACATAACAAGTCTACTTAGTCTCGATGCTCCAGAGCCTATAGCTCAACACCAACTCAAACAAAGTGAGTTTAGGTAGTCTAGGTGCTCCAGATCCTATAAATCAACACCAACTCAACCAAAATGAGACTAAGCAGTCTAGGTGCTCCAAAGCCTATATCTCAACACCAACTCAAACATAATGAGTTTAAACAGTCTAGGTGCTCCAGAGCCTACAAGCTCAACACCAAACTCAAACACAATAATAATATAAAGGGTCTTAATTTTGGGATATTACAAGAAGAGACTTCTAAGAACCTATGGGAGAAAAGTTTTCAAGAAAGAAAAAAATACACTTCTCTCCTGAAATAATTGATGCCCTAGTATGTACTTATACCCTAAGGAGAATAAAGATTGCAAACAACCTAAATATTTTAACTGAAAGTGTTGAGGATGTGAATCTAGGAGAAGGGACGAATTATGGGAGCCATGATGATCTATAAGGAAACACTTTCAAACCTATAGACCATAACCATAGGATCTTCCCTCCAATTTCGCATTCCCCTTGAGGGTTATAAGATGGGACAAACTCTAATCATCACGAACCTAGGGGGAATAGATTAGAACAATTCATCTTCCCAAATTGATCCAAGAAGTAGATCCTAGAGTTAGGCTTAAGCAATAGTATCTATTGGTATTAGTCTACAAGGTCTAGACACAATATTTGAAACCATGATTGCATCCCTACCATAGTTGTCGTTTTGGGCCTTATGTCAAGAAATCCCTAGAAGCATTATTTCCACCTGATTCTATTTTGGTGATCTTAATGAAGAAGACAGTACAAGAGAGAAGGGAAATAGAGAAGGGGTAGGTGAAGGGAAGAGAGAGTGGGAGAAGGAATGGAACCCAAATAAGGACATGAATAATCTTTGAGGTAAGATCTAGCCATAACCTCTAGGGTTCTCTCTTCATGAGGTGTCTAAAACCCTAAATCTATCATCAAATGAATTACTAGAAGAAAAGGAGATAGTAAGGAAGGGAAAGATAGAGGAAAAGGATACAAAGAAAGGATGAAATTATAAGTGGAAAATAAGGAAGAAAGAATGAAGTTTGTCCTAAGTGAATATATGGTCCTAAAACATGTCATGTTATACAAAGAAGAAAATTTTGTGGATAGGGAAAAAAGAAGAAGGAAAAATGATCCAATGAGGAAAATGAAGGAAAGTAATTGGGGAATGAGCCTAGTATAGTGATATTAGGAACACAACATGGATAAGTGCACAAGAAATATAAGATAGAGAAGGAATATTCTTTCATTAAGAAGATTATATTTCATGAGACTTGAGATGGTGAAAGTTTTCTATTAAGATCAAATAGACTGAACTCATGCTTAACCTTGATCAAGTTTCATTTTCAAGCAAAGGAAGAACTATCATCTCATATAAACATCTAATCAAACACATAAAGGTCAAACTATTATTGAAGGATTTTTGGACTTGATACCAACTTGAAAAGGAGATCACACCATACGCTAGCACAACAGAAGGCAAAAAAAGAGATTCAAGATGGTAAACAATCTACCAAGGCTAGGGCCCTTACCACAAGGAAATTATCTTCAAAGGGTAAGAAATTATTTTACTTTCCCTAATGTGGTCTTGGATCTTCCCAAAAAATTATCAATTAGGAGGGTGGTTGAGAAGTATCAACTGTACATTCTCATTTTACAAGAAATAATGGTTGGGGTGGACGAAGCTAGGAAGTTTTTAAATTGCCCTTTTTATGGTTGGAACTTTAAATGTTTGGGAGGTAGTTGGGAGGTCAGGAAGATTGGTCATTGGGTGGAAAAATATTGTAGAAAGGAAAGAGTCTACCTTCCTCAAATTTACCTTATATATTGAATTATTCTCAAAATGATTGAGAATGGGATTCACCCTTGTAAAATTATATGGCCCTTATGTATAAATCAATGAGTACGCAGAAGAATTGCTCAATAAATCTGTTTTCTAGAAAAAAAGATCCAACCTATGGAGGTGAAGTAAATTTTGTTATAAAGAATGTGTTGGGAGGAGATGGAATACTTGATCCATTGGAAGGCTTTTTCACCTTTGAACTAGAAGAGAAAGGGTGATGTGATGTAGATTCGATTAACATAATGCTTACTTGGAACAACAATATAAGAGGAGAGGAAGGATTAACTTAAATTTTAGATAGTTGTGTGGATTCTAAGGGTATGTTGGTGGAAGCAAGACATTTTAAATCTTGGACATGTGGGGGGGGGGATCCTTAAATCATATCCCCATTTTATTCTAGATTGATAAAGGAGATAGAAAGCCACTAGCCTCTTTCGAATTCAATCCTTCTGGCTTGCACACAATGACTATAGAAATGCTTTTGATGAAGAGGAAGAAGGCTTTGCCATGGAATAATTTGGTGACAACTTGGTAAATACCAAAAGGGTGACCATGGAATGGGAAAAGAAAAATATAAGGAATCTAAGGAATTCCTTCTTGGAGTTGAAGGAAAATTGGAGGTTGCCTACCAAGATATTGGAGGTAGTATTTTCACTTAAGAGAAGTCGAAGGAGCTAAAGGAACTAGAATAAGAAAAAATGAATTCACTAAAATGGGAAGAGGAGAGATGAATAATGAAGAGTAGGATTGTGTGGTTGTGATAGGGGAATACGAATATAAGGTTTTTTCACAACTTTGCTAACACAAGAAGAAATCACAATTCTATTTGGGATCTAAAAAGACCAAATGAAGATAAGGCATCTACTTTCAAAGACATATTTGATAGAGATTATTGCATAATAGAGATCAAAGCTAACATAATAGAGATTATTGCAATCTCTTATTTTTCACTAAATTTGTAAATCATCTGAAAAATTATCATCTAATGGTGTTATTTATTGAGGAGGTGCTAAAAAAAGTGGTTCACTCAATTCAACATTGCAAGACCTGTGCTAATGATCTACCAATCAACTTTTACATTGGATTCTATGACTTTATGGACTCTAACATGTTAAGAGTGGTTGATGAGTATTTTGGGAGCTTTTAATGCAACTTCTTTACAATGATCCCAAAGAAGGAAAGCCTCTCTTCTTTTGAGGACTTTAAACTAATATATTTGTGTAATTTCATCTACAAGATAATTTCTAAAGTGATTGCTTTGAGAATAAAATCTAGCTTGTTAGATAAAATCTCTAAATAGTAGTTTGGGTTTCTCAATGGGAGGCAAATACAGAAAGTAATGGGCACTTTTCAGGAGTCTCTACATATGACAAAGACCACGAATATGCCATCCTTTAACATTAAATTAGACCTATCCAAATAAAATGATAGGGTAAGCAAACTTTATGCCAAGTTATTTTTATTCATATCGGGTTTAAACCTCCCTTCATAAATTGGACAGAGTGATCCTTTCCTGGATATGTTTCCTTTCGTGTCCTTGTCAATTGTTCTACATCATTTTTTTCAATATTCAAGAGGATACATCCAATGATGTCATTTGCATCCTCATTTATTTCTCCCAATATAAATTGGGATAAGTCATTGTATTTCCCATTTGAGAAGCATAAGGGGTTTAAAAACAAGAATAATTTCTATGGAATTGAGTTTGCTCATCTCTTATCCATGGATGATGTCATCTTATTTGGAAATAGGAGATGCAATGATACTAAATCTTTTAAACATGCCCATAATTTTTTGGGGATGGATACAATAATGATTATCAATATTCAAAATTTATCTATATCTTTTAACAAGGTGTTACCATTGCATGAATAGGCCATTAAACTAATACTACCATGTAAGATCTTGAACCTATTAGGTATAAAATACATGGGTTTTGAGTTTGAATCCTAATTCTTATGGATACAAAGGTTGGTTGTTAGTCTATCACAAGATCAAGAAGAGAATTAATATATGGTTTAATCGGTGGCTCTCTTTGGGTGGAATATTATCCCCAGTAAAATATGTCCTTGAGTCGATTCTAGTGTACTAGATTTTGATGGCTTTCATCCCAAAGACAATAATAAGCAAGATTAGAAATAAAAATGTCTAGCTCCTTTGGGCAAGAAAGAAAGAAAAATTCATTTCAATATTAAAATGGATGAGGTTGGCAAGGCCAGAGAATTCTGGGTGGGAGGGTGCTCAAGAATCCATTCTTAATTGTGAAAACACTAACAACGAAAAATTTATGGAGATTCATATTAAATTAGGGATATTGGAAACACGCTATGAAGAATAAGTACATCAACCCTGTGTGCATGGAATCCTTGCTTAGGAACCTAGTAAAAAGCATGAAAGTGAATCTATTTTCTGGAAGGTGTGGGTAATGGGATTTCCTTTCATAATAGGTTATTTAGGATGGAAATTAGGCAATGTTCAAAAGGTGAAGTTTAGACCCATGGATACGTGAGAATAAATTGTTTAAACTATTAGAGGAAATTACAATATTTCTTGCTAAAAAAGGTTGTCTTTTTCTTTCACACGTATTTAACCATGAACAAGCGAACACTTGGTCCTCAGGTTGGAAAAAGGCTTATGCAGTAGATTAGTTGATAGGAATGTTGGTGGAAGAATGGAATGTATTTAAACATGCCTTAAACAAGGATTCTTTAAATCTAATAGAAGGAGATCATGAGTTGATGTGGACAGTGAACCCTTCTAGGGTTTTTTACACTATTCAAATGGGATACTCAATGGATTTTGTCTCAAATATTGAAAAGCGATAGAGATGGTAATGTAAATAAGTTTGGAAACTAAAAGCATGAATGAAAACCAAGATCTCCTTGTGGCTTTTTTTCGATAATAAAACCATGACATGGAATCATTTTCAAAGAAGATCCTATAAGGCCTAAACATTTGTCTATTGTGTAAAGAAAATGGGGAAAGCATACAATACCTCTTCTTAGATTGTCATTTTTTAAAGGAAGTATGGGACTCCATAAAAAATATAATAGGTGATAAAAGAAGTTGGTTTGGATCCTCCATGGAGAATGTCTTGGATAAATGAAATAATGATAGTGAAGTGGTTGAACATTCTTCTATTCTAGTTGTGGTCATGAAGGCCATATAGGTAGCAAGAAATAAGGACTTTTCCAAGATGAAAAGTATACCCTATCACAAGTGCTTTATAGGATTATATATACTTATTATGGGCTCCCAAAGACAATAATAAAGAAAAAAAAAGAGTCTAGTGAGTGAGATCAGGATGGGGACTACATACCCCTAGGGTTATTTTATGGAACTTCCAAGGGTAATCCAAGCCTATTTGGAGTAGGAAGATGCCTTTACCTCTTAGATAATCATACAATCTATTTCCTTTGTGGGCTTGGATAAGGAACAAACAATTGGGCAAAGCTTAGGGAAATTTACATCCTACTAGCATAATCAAAGAAAAGAAACATGAAGGAAATATAGATATTTAGAGACACAAGGTTGGTTGTAGAATGGATTGATGGAAGTTTAAACACACAAAAATTGTTCCGCCAAGATGTGGTCAACATGGTACATGAATTTAAGACTTCTTTCACTAAAATTTCCTTCACTCATATCTACAAATAAAACAACTCAAATGTTGATAATATTTATAAAGGGTAGTTGGAGCATAGATTGGAATGTTGATGATGACTAAATCTCAAGTAGATGAGTTGTCCTCTCTCTCCTACATGCATATTTTCATATAGATCTAATTTGGTCCTCTCCCATGCTTGATGTAGGATGTCTTGTCACTTTTTTTGGGAAGTGGTATGCATCCTTAGAGTGCTTTCTTTATTTTTTATTTGAATGTCATATGGCTAAATGCTTGGACTGTTAACAAAACCTTTTTGGATTTAGTGGAATAAGTTACTTGGTTGGACTTTGGGTATGTTAGCATGGAAATATTTTACTGAATGCATACATTTCTCTTTCAAATACAAAGAGATAAGTTGTTTTCTAAGAAAAAAAATGACTGCATGTGGCGGGATTTTAAGTTTTTTTTTCATATGTCTCTGTTCTCAGTTTCTCCTCCTTAAACAAAGGATAAATATGTGAAATTCTATGCCACACTAGATCTAAAGAGCCGAGGATACCTCACAAAGAAAGAATGAGCAGAAAAAATTGAATAAGAGTGAAAACTGCAATAAAAAAGAGCAGAATAATAATAATGTAGCAGAACTCAGATAGGAGCAGAATAATATCACATGTTCCAATAATAAGTATAATAAAAAATGATGTTAAAATGGAGAGAATTCGAATCATGCAGGAGAATTCGAACCTCAGTTGGTCTAGCATAGGGATTATCACCACTAGAGTGCTATGGAAGACTCAAAGTCAACTGAATTGAACCTAAACTTAGCTAACTGAAGTCACAATCAGTTAACTGACTAAGGAGGGCACAATAGTGAGTCTTTCATGCATGCTAGTCAGAAAAGGGCGTATGGGGCCACAATCAGTGGCATCCAGATCTCCAACCCCCACAAGATTCAAATAACTCATGTGGACTGCACTGGAACACTCAGTTGGTTCCTATAAAATAGGAAACTAACTAAAGTGGTCCTAAAATGATGCATGCAGGGCTAATAAGGTGGTAGATGGATCCTGGATGACATCTACACATCACTAGAGGGAAAATGACACCATCAACAACTAGGAAAAATAAATAATGCTAGGTAGGACAAGGATGGAGTATTGAAATATCCTAACACCCCCCTTAATCCATACTTTGCATCATGGGCACTGGTTACTAAGACCAAAGGTCACCCATACAATCAAATAAATGATAAAAAATAAAGAACTGTCCATGAACCAAGGAAATAAGGAAAAACATCATGGGAAAAATACTCCCCTAAAAGGGAACTCAAAGAACCTTCATGCTAAGCAGAGAAGGAAAAAACTTTCCTCAGTAAAAGCCTTTGCAAAAATTTTGGCAAGTTGCTCCTCTGTAGGATAGAAATGCAGGTGCTAGATCTGGATCTGCTCCTCTGATGTGCCTCCCACTGTGTAGAAGTTTTATTTGTCAAAACAAGTCTTTCAGGAACCCTTCTTTCTACTGGAGCGAATGGCTCATTGTGGTCCAAATCATGACCCTTTGAGTACCTTTTGTCAGACAACCGAAATTGTTTCCTAGTTGTAGATCCCCCATGGAAAGTCTCTCTAAGAGATTGTGGATCAAACCCCACCATCATGTAGCACCTCACTGAGAGAAGTGGATCTGCATGACATAGTGCAAGTTTTGCATGATACCGAGATCTGGTGGTTCTATGGTTAGATGGATCCCCAATTGTGTTTCCAACAGCTATAAGGACTTTGTGAACCCATATTGGCCTTGGCCATGGATTGGGAGCATGCATTGGATCTGGATATGAATCTGAATCTCCTTGAACTTTATTCTCAACATCAAGATCTTGATCCTCATCTTCATTAGAAGAGGTATCACTCTGATCTTCATCAGATTCCGATGGGCTAGGAAGAGAGTGTGGAAAAAAATGTGAGAATTCATATGCCTTAGAGGCATGGTTTGCAAACCCTTTCGCTATAATATTCCCAGTGGAGATCTCTACAATCTCAACTGTGTCAGGACCAAAGACCACTTTCTTCGGTGAACCTGTGTGAGTCATTTGATATATAGACAACAAATTTGCTAACAAATAAGGCACAAATAGAACATTCTTGAACTTTCCATGCTCCATATGTACTGTGCCCTTCCCTTCAACAAATATCTGAGAGTGTCTCCCATGTGAATAATTGGACCATCTTTGAGATCTAGAGAAGAAAATGATTCTCTGGAGGAAACCATGTGGTTGGAAGCTCGTGAATCTATGAGGAGGGCTTGTGATTTTGAAAATCCAACCTTCAATGCATGGCAACTCTCATGACCATCAGACTCACTTCCAAAATCAATCTCTCTTGCACCTTTTGGGAGGGCAATGTTGTGCTGTTCAAGAAGCTTGGTCATTTGATCTATCTTCTTATGCATGCAAGATCTCTCTGGGTGGTTTCCTTTCTTTCAATAAGAACACTTGGATTTCTCAAATCCCTTCTATTTGTCCTTCTTAGAGCAGGAGGCTCCTTCTGATGGAATTGACTTGGCATTATGCTTGGGTTCAGATTTCCTCTTATCCTTGCCTTTGTGCTTCCTCTTCCCATTCGCACTTTTTGGTTCTCCAACCAGAAGATCTTGATATTTGGAGGCCTTCAAGGCACCTATTTGGATCAACTTATCTTGTTCTTGGATGAGAGATTCAGTGAAAACATATAAGGAGGGAATCTTCCAACCAGGGATCGACATTCACCCAGAATGGAAGGTAGAGACAAAAATAGAGAACTCAGGACCTAGCTTTCTCAGAATGGATATCACCAGCTACTCATCCTTATTCTCAATGCCACACTTCTTGCATTGCATAACCAGAGATTTGGATTTTGAAAAGAACTGTCGAATGGTCTCAAAACTGCTCGGTTGTAGAGCAATCAACTCATTTTCTAGAATATGGCCTATTAGCTCATCTTGTTTGCCGAAGAGGGTCTCCAACTTCAACCATAACTCTCTTGGAGTATTCAATCCTTCGATGTGGAAGATTATATCTCCGGAAATATGAATACACATGAAACCAAATGATTCATCCAATCTATTCATATACTTGGTTTTCTCCATAGTTGATGTTGGTTCGAGATCCTTCCCCATTGTCACCCTATGCAGTGATTTGTTTCGCAATACCATCTACATATCATCCCTCCAATCAAGATAATTGAAGGGTGTTAGGATCCTGGGAGAGAGAGGAGAGTTCAAATTTTCCATTACAACTGTTGGAACGAATACAAGGTGAAACTGCTGGTACTGCAGAAAAAACTGCTGCAACTGCAAAAAATTGTTGTAACTGCTACAACTACTGTTCAACTCAACAAATTTGAATAACCTGAAAAAAAACTCTCAATAAGGAGGTATACTACTACTGAGCACTGCTTTAGGTCAGTAGGCACTTTTATCCGGATCCTTCACACCTGGCTAGACCTCATTGGATTTCTCCACTAAATTTAATGCAATGGCACCAGGCTTTGTTGTGGAAATCCAGAGGATTCGGGTGCACTACCGAAAGCAGCTGCTCAACCTATTCGCTCAATGGCTCCAATACCATGTGAAATTCTATGTCACACCAGATCTAAAGAGTTGAGGATACCTCACAAAGAAAGAATGAGCAGAAAATTTGAATAAGAGTGAAAACTGCAGTAAAAAGGAGTAGAAGAATAATAATGCAGCAGAGCTCAGATAGGAGTACAGTAAAATGCTATTGTTGTGAAATGGAATGTAATGCTGATATTTTCTGTCTTAGCATATTAAATATTAACATGGTATCAGAGATAACCTGAAGGAAGGCAATGCATGGCACTTAGGACACTTGCTTCACTTGCGACAATTTGAAGGTTAGGGTTTTGTATAGCAAAAGCCAGTCATCGTGGCCCTTTCTCTATAAATACATTTTTGTGAAGGTTCAAGATTTGAAACCTTTACAAGTAGTAGATAACATCCCCACGTACCTTGTGTCCAAAGGATAACCTCTAATTCGTTGTACTTTGTGATTTATGATCCGTACAAGTTAGGGTTTCGGCCTCTTCCAGATCTCAGTCATAAACAAGTGACCTAGGAAAAAAGGTCACAAATTGGGCTAGGAAGCTCCAAATAAAATTTTGTAAAAAGTGACAGGTAGGGCACGGATTGTACTTTCTCAGGTAAATTTTTCAGAGGCCGAAACTGAAACAGTGACACGTAGCACTCCGTACAAGTTTGCTCTCCTGTTTTATCCCATAAACAGGTCACGTTGCGACACTTGGAATAACTCTCTCTCAAAGAATCCAATTGAGTTCAGACCTATGGGGTTAGAAAGATGACAGGTCAGGCTACCACAGGCCGAATTTTCAGACCGTGTGAATTCGTAATTTCAGAGATGCATGAGAAACAATCAAGTGCATATTTCTGTCAAAACAAAATTGTTTTTTGAGCACCTTCATTCTTGGCTTATCTCTGCTACGGGAATTTAGGGCTTCGGAGAAAGTTGTAATTTTTGGATCGGAGTCCACGACTGAATGCTCCTCATCAAAATCGAAATTTAGAGACCAAGATGGAAATTTTTGGTTGGTCAGAAGGGTGGGTTTGATCAAACCCTAGTTCGGGATTTTGATCGGAAAGATGGAAAATTAGGGCTTCTGCAAAAGTTGGAATTTTTGAAGTCTGTGACCACGGCTGGAAACTCCTCAGAAAAATCGAAGTTTAGAGCTTTGGATTGAACCTTTTGGTTGGGAAGAAGGGTGGGCTTTATCAAACCCTAGTTCGGGGTCCTGTCTAGTGAATCCAAAAGTTTCAAAGGCAATTTTGAGGGGTCAAATTTTGCAGTTTTCAAAATTGAATTATACCAGCTTGATCAACTCAGAAAGCCACATCTTTCCATCCATTCAAAAGTTTGAAATTCAAAGTTTGAATTTTTAGGGTTTCTTTGAAAAACCCTAATCTAGCTCCAGATCCAGTTTCAGCAAATCAAAGTGGATTGGGTTAAAAGCAATCCCGATAGGTATGACTTGAGGAAATACAGGTATGTTTTGAAATATGTTCATGATTAAGTTTATGATATGATTGTCTTCATGTTATTGAGGTTAGTACAATTATGATTGTTTGATAATGAATGCATGTGAATGATAGAAGGCATTCATTGATTAAGGTTATGACACTTATGATTGTACTAATGCACTTGTGGTGTTGTATGAGGATGATGTTGTCTACTAACAAGATACAGGTACATCAAGAAAGACAAAAACCATGATGACATAAGGACAAAGACTCATCCATAGTATTTGACCACATAGAAGATCTAGTTACGAGGTATGTATGACTTTGTTCTACTATGCTTATGCAGGTTCTAGCACAAGGTCTCTAAATCATTGAAGAGAACAAAGAAGATATTGTTTAGGTATGTTAGACATAACTAGGCATGTATACTAATCCAGGTATGTTTTCCTAAGTTAGAATCCTACTTTGTGCTAGGATCTTAGTATACCCATGTATTGAATGATCATGACCATACATATTCAAGATTACTTAGAATCATAATGTTGTGATAATATTGAGCTTATACTAATGAATGTATGATTATGTATGAGATCAGGATGATGACACTAGTGCACACTTAAGCATGCATAGTGGTCAAGGGTGGATAGAAGCTCATGACATGGAAGGGAAGTAGAGACCAAGAAGGAAGCAACCTCACAAGACATAAAAAGATAAGTATTTGAATTACTGAATAGTCTATGATATTGCTCGTAATAGTTGTATGCATATTTGTATTCCTAGAATATATCATGCTAAGTATTCATACAACATTGAACAATATACTACTAATATGCATATGATTGGTAAGTTGGACAAACATTCCATTGTTGCTTGTCTAGAATGAAACCTCTTTGCTGACATGCTGAGAGCTGTGCACGCTCTTGATAGTATGTTCTAGTAGAGATGGAAGGCATCTAGATAACCATTGTATCATATTTGTATGCATAAAAGGTTATCATGTCAACATGATTTGATGATTATGAAGTATTACTAATCATGTAATTAACTTTGATTTGTAGGAAAGATCATGAAGAATGATGAACACCGAACAAGTGATGGATGTTCAACAAGAAGACTTACAAATCAAACATGCAATAGAAGGATCGTGGCTAGAAGATTCACTTAGAAAGAGGAAGAGGATCATGATGAGCTGTTTTCTCCAAGTGGCTAGATAAGACCATTCTCTTAATGGTGTAATTGAAGAAGAAATGCGACTCGAGAAAACTCCCAGGATTCAAGAAATCTCTGTACGGGTACCCAGGATTGATAGTCTTAGTGATCACCATGGGTGATGCGGATTTCAACCTTTGCTACAAGGTTAAAAATGGTTTCTATATACATATGACATTCTTCTCTTAGATGGATGCAAGAAGGAACTCACCACAAGAGTTCGAATGATATTGAGGCTCATATCAGTAGACCCATTTGACAAGAGATAGCATGGATAGATATGCAGAAGATCACTCAGAGTAGGAATGATGTTCAGTCACAGTGGGAGAATTGATAGCTTCTTGACAAGCTTGGGCTTTACCAGAAGTAAATTTGATCCTAACATTTACCTTAAGGTTATGGATGATACTATTATTGTATGTGGATGATCTCTTTCTGACAGGGAATGAGAAACAGATCATGGAAAGAAAGAAGAAGCTAGCTACAGAATTTGAGATGAAAGATCTCGGATTGATACATTACTTCCTAGGTCTGGAAGTATGGCAAGGCTCAGAAGGAATCTTTCTCAACCAGGGAAAGTATGCCGAGAAATCTTGAAAAGATTTGATATGTTGGAATGGCCACTCTCATGGATTCCAACTTGAAGCTGTTAGCGGATGACTCATCAGAGTTAGTGGATGTAACTCTGTACAGACATATTATTGGGTCATTGATGTATCTGACGAATACTAGGTCAGATATATGCTTTGCTATGAACACCTTTAGGCAATATCCAATGGAACCTAGAAGTGTTCACTTAATAGCTACAAAGCATGTGGTGAGGTACCTGAAGGGTACGATAGACTTTGGTTTATGTTATCTTGGAGATCATGGTTTCAGATTGTATGGCTACACAGATACTGATTGGGCAGGAAGTGTATTAGACAGAAAGAGCACATCGGGAGCATGTTATTGCTTGGGATCTGCCATGATCTCGTGGTTTAGTAGGAAACAGTCTAGTGTGGCTCTCAATACAGCTGAAGCAGAATATATTGCTGCTTACTTTGCTATTTGTGAAGCAATATGGCTTCGAAAGTTATTATCTGGCTTATTTGACTTAGAGATGAAACCCACTGAGATCCTGTGTGACAACTAGAGTTATATCAAGATGACAGAAAATCCAGTGTTCCATGATAAGTGAAAGCACATAGAGATCCGATATTTCTATATACGGGATATGGTGCAGAAAGGAGCTATCAAGCTCGAGTATGTAAGCACTGACGAACAAGTTGTTGATATATTGACCAAACCTCTGTCTCGAGTAAAGTTTGAGTATTTCCGAGACAAGCTTGGTGTAGTTCAGAAGGACCCTCCTCAAAAGGGGGAGTGATGTGGTCACTTATGATTAGATTGCCTACATCGACAGTGAGGTTGATGATGTGGATACCTATATTGGTGATGCTGACAATGAGGTTGGTGAATGGTCCTTAGACAGGGTCTAAAGTTGACAAGTGGATTGCATCATCCTTGAACACATGTTCTAAAAGGATCTGTAGACATATGTCTCTGAGAAAGAAGAGGGATTGTATCATCCCCGGACTTCGGTCCCATAATTGATCCATAGACAGATGTCTCCGAGAATGTGGGGATTGTATCATCCCCGGACTTCGGTCCCATAATTGATCCGTAGACAGATGTCTCCGAGAATGTGGGGATTGTATCATCCCCGGACGACGGTCCCATAATTGATCTGTAGACAGATGTCTCTGAGAATGAGGGGATTGTATCATCCCCGGACTTCGGTCCCAGAATTGATCCGTAGACATCTGTCTCTGAGAATTGATGATCGGACTGCATCGTCCCTAGACATTTGGTTCAAAAGGTACGTGAGAGGATTGCATCGTCCCTGAACATTGGTTCAAAAGGTATGTGAGAGGACTGCATCATCCCTGAACATTGGTTCAAAAGGTACGTGAGAGGACTGCATCATCCCTGAACATTGGTTCAAAAGGTACGTGAGAGGGCTGCATCGTCCTTGAACATTGGTTCAAAAGGTATGTGAGAGGACTGCATCGTCCCTGAACATTGGTTCAAAAGGTGCGTGAGAGGACTACATCGTCCCTGAACATTGGTTCAAAAGGTACGTGATAGGACCACATCGTCCCTGAACATTTAGTTCAAAATGTACGTGACTGGATTGCATCGTCCATAGACATGAGACTTGTCTAAAATTGATAAGGATTGATCATCCTGGAAGTAGATCTAGATTGTATCATCCATAGATATGAGACTTGTCTAAAAGTGATAAGGATTGGTCATCCTGTAACTAGATCATGTGTACTGCAGATGATCCAGATGTTGTAGATCGAGATGATCCATATGCTGTAGATCGAGATGATCCATATGCTGTAGATCGAGATGATGATGATGTAGCTGATCAAGTGTTGTAGAAGATGAAGACTCAGTACTGAAGATGATGATGTTCTAGTATTGAATATGTTCCAGTAACTGTTGAGTTACTGATGATGATGTATGAAGAAAAGCTTCCAATGATTTATAGATGTATCATGTACCATATAGTTGATGACTCCTTGCTCCTGCAGATGTTATTATAATATCCTTCTCGTTAAGGGGGAGTGTTGAAATATTGTAACTTCTAAGAATATTATATTTGTACTTTATTATTCCGGAGATGTTTCATTCCTCCGTGAAGACCTTATTGTATATCCGAAGATGTTTATTCCTCCGTCGGAATGTGGTAACTTGGGTTATTAGACTTCCCTAGTGGGGATCGGCCCTGTATGTGTTATGTGGGTCAAAGGGTTATTAGACCACCCTAGAGGGGTCGGCCCAGTCAGTTGTAATGGGGTGTTTAACCCAGTGGTTAAAGTTGGGGCCGACCTAGTTAGTGTAAAATCATGTCGAAGTTGTGTATAAATAGAGGAGGTGTGTTCCTCATTTAACACACATTACACTCACTTATGAATAACGCATAGGTGAGGGAGAGATCTGCTATGGAGGAGAAGGAACTCATGTCTAGGGTTTACATCTTTGTATTTGCTGGTCATCTATATTGAGGAAGCTTTGCTGGGTTTTCGACCCCATGAGGATTTCCCAGGATAAATCTGTGTCTCTTGTGTTTATGCTGTGCTTGTTGTTCTTTCAGTGATCCTGTATATGCTATTGTTGTGCAATGGAATGTAATGCTGATATTTTATGTCTTAGCATATTAAATCTTAACAAACCTAAACTCAGCTAATTGAAGTCACAATCAGTTAACTCACAAAGGAGGGCGCAATAGTGAGTTTGTCATGGATGCCAGTCAGAAAAGGGTGCATGAGGGCACAATCAATGGCATCCGGAGCTCTAACCCCCAACAAGAGTCAAATAACTCAGGTGGATGTCACTGGAACACTTAGTAGGCTCCTATAAAATAGGGAACTGACTGAAGTGGTCCTGAAATGATGCATGCAGGGCTCAAAAGGTGGTAGATGGATCCTGAATGACATCTGCACACCACTAAGGGGAAAATGACATCATCAACAACTAGGAAAAATAAATAATGCTAGGTAGGACAAGGATGAAGTATTGAAATATCCTAACAAAATGAGGGTTTATGTTTCAATGTTTAAAGAAGAGATCTAATGAATCCTATGTGCATTGAATCAACTACCAATAGATGGATCAATGTGATTAGTGATCACTATGAACCCCAAATTCAATTGGTGTGGATAGTTCTTGGTTAACACATAAATGCTTTTGGAAGCCTTACACACTTTTTCTATTAGTAGAAAATTATCTACACTTGCAAGCTTATTCTACTTGCACAACCTCTTGAGTGCATTACAATACTTTTCTACCACAACCCTTTACAGACTTGGTACATATAGCATCTATATGCTCCAATAGTATAATCACATATAATCACATGTTTGTTGTAATGTATACTCTTGATCCCAACAAGTTCAAATTTGTATTGTATTATTTTACATAAGACTACTTCAATAACAATATATTGCATTAGTATATAATTGGGTTGTGTAATTCAACACTGTAATAAGATGGAACATTTCAAATATGAGTTGGATGAGTTGTATATTTGAATATCACAAGTTGTGTACACAAACATGATGTCTTTGTCATGTGAGTAAAAACTATGTCCATTTCTTTTTTATATATAAGCTTATCATTTTGTACTTAAAGATCATAATATGGCTTTAAGATATTTCCTTATATCATTGTACAAGATCATTTATGTTTTCCCAAGTAAGGTGAAAGGCGTAAACTATAGCAGAGTTTGATTACCATATAAAAATTGTTAAAGCCACAAATTAAAGCTTCATTATTTGTTCTATAAAAAGAGGGGTTTTATCCTTTTATGGTATTCATTAAAAAATTATATTCATGAATAAAATCTTCTACTAAAACTTAATAGAGATATTCTCTTAGAAAGTCTTACTCTAACTATCTAAGTCTTTAGGATAATTTATTTAAATATTGTAAACGAGCTTATGCCAATGTGTTCATGGTAAATCGTTTCTCTATTTAAATTTGTAATTTTAACTTATTTTCTATTATAATATAAGAATTAGCTTGTAAATCATATCAATGTTTGTCTCATTTTGCGCATTTTGCATTTAGAGATGTTAAATGTTGTGCGAGGTATTTAAGCATAGAAAAGGATTAGATTGAAGTTGTACCAACTTTTTGAAAACATAAGATCTAAGTTGAACCTATGTGTTTTAAGAGAATTCTCATGGTTTAATTTTGACATTTTTCATGATAACTTTTGAGCAATGTTTGAAAAAAGTGAAACTTGTCAAAGTCATTCTTTTAAAATTGTTTACCTTTAAATTCCCAACAATGGCTAAGAAAAATAAAACTTATCCCAGTCAACTCTTTAAAATTGTTGTTTTTATTATTGAAAATAATAAATTGACATGTTAAAAGCATAGCTTCTTAATGATGCCTTTGATTCAAATTGTGTTTGAAAGACCATAATGATTCATACATAAGTTCAAGTGAAAAGTTTAGTTTATATAAACTAGTGAAAAATTAAAATTAGGAGGAATATCTAACTAAAATATTAATTTTAAATTATCATTATAAATTATAGTTTATAAGATTTTAATTTTTTTTGGTTGGCAAAGTGGTGGAATCTTCTTGATTAGTAAGTTTGCTTTTGGCTAAGTTACCACGAACCAGGGGTATCTAAGCCCTTGGGGATAGCACCCGACCTGGACCACACCAACCCTTAACATGGTTGGATTTTTTGGTATCCACAGGATTAGAACCAACGACCTTTCCGCTTAGGGGATGTCTTAACCATGCCCCGCTACCAACTATTCTACATCTCAACGATGTTTATAAGATTTTAATTAAAATATTAATTTTAAATTATTATTATTAATTCAACTATTAATTTTAAATTATTATTACAAATTGAATAAGAGAAAACATGGATTAGATACATATAAAAAATTATAATCAAAACTTTAAAACATAAAGAAATTTATGGTAAAATTTGCATTTTTTAAGAAATTTATGGTAAAATTTGCATTTTTAAAAATCTTATTTATTGGGAATATTTATTTTATTATTATAGATTTGTTTTTTTTATAAAAAATTCTAGAATTATTTTAGGAAATAATGAAAATAAAGAAGAAGACTTGGTTTGATAATAAAAAGTTTAAAATATAAAGACAAAACATGTTGCAATTATTATTAAAAGAAGTTAAAGAAAAAAATGGAAATGTCATAAATGTTTGGCTATATTTAGATGAGATAAAAAATAAAAATTATCAAAAAATATAAAATAATTCCATTTTTCTCTAACTAAAACTCTTTGGCATATATTAATAAATACAAAAAATAAATAACTCTATTTATCCTCTACTCAAATATATAATGACTACATATTCAACAAACATCATGGTGATATGCGACAAAATATGAGTCATGCATGAGTTGATTAATATAGCATCTTACAACATTCTAAATCAAAACAAAATATTACCCTAATTCAGTTTTATGACAAAGATTATTTTTCAAATTTTCATTCTTTTAAATTAGTTCACATGGTGCTTTTCTAACCTTATTTGACATATTTTAACTTATGTGATTCAATCACATGTTCTTCTTCAAACAAAGGCCAAATAAACACAAATAATTCATATTGACAACTTATGCTCAACAAAAGCCAAATAAACGCATATAAATCATATGGACAACTTATTCTTTGGTATGCATATTTTGAGACAAAGTTTTCAGAAAAAGAAACACCTTGTCACGTATTTAAAAACTATGCACATGAATTAGTCTATCAGGAAGCTCATGAATTTGCAATCCAAGTTCATAAAGTTATGGTCTTAACATGTTTTATTTTATTATTTTTTAAATAAGATTTAATTAGAGAGTTTTATTTAAATTATAAATGAAAACTTTACTTTATTTTTTTTTAGTAAAGATGGTTCTATCTTTTTTATTACTTATTCAGTTTATATTGTCTATCAATAAATTTTATATTTATTTAATTAATTTTTTATCTATAAATTTATATTTATTTAAATTTTTTTATCTATAAATTTTATATTTATTTAATTAATTGTATTTATTAATGAAAGATATTTTAATTTTTTAATATATATAATCTTTTAAAGAAGTTTTCATTAAACTATGAGAATTTGTAAGTGCTATACATTTGGGTGTACTATGGGTGCCCCATCTTTATATTGATATACTAATTATAAGTGATATTTTTATTGTAAATGATATTTTCATTTAGGTGTATAATGGGTGGTTACAAACGCAGCGATATGACTAAAGTCAACAAAGGTGTACATACCCTACCTGCATCCAAATTTGAACTTGTAATCTCTTAAGAGGACACCCATGTTTTTAACCATTAGGCCCACTCAAGTTGTACAATCACAACCATTCAACATTGTCATGCATATATTTGTCTCTTGTATATTGTTTTGTCATAATCACCATCCTTTAATTTGCTATATCCATTATCCAATGAGTTTTGTATTGTATTATTTCATATAATCTTATAGTTTCCAAATTCTTTTATTGTTTCTACAGGCTATATCAAGGCCTTCAAATCAATTAAAAATCAATAAACAAAATTCTTAATATAGATTTGATATATAAGAGTTAGATATAGCTCCAAGAGTTAGCTCAATTGGTCTTGAGTTAGACATGAGATTTTCCCCTCATAGTAGGGGAGGTCACAAGTTCTCTTTCCCTCACATTAAGAGAAGTCACAAGTTCGACTCTCTTGATCCCATATGAAGAAGTACTTGACCAATAGTTTGAGATCTTCCCCTCATAGTAGGAGAGGTCACAAGTTATCTCTCCCTCACATTAAAAAAAATCACAAATTCAACTCTCTTGGTCCCCTTAGGACACTATGAAAAGTACTTATCAATAGTTTGCCATCCATAAATCATAAAGAATACTTTTATACCATAAAGAAATGTTGCTTCATCGGAAGCACAATCCCTTTTGATAAAAAGTATACTCTCCGTAGGGCTCAAGGCAAAGATAAAGAAATTAAAAAATTATAATATAATAAATGAAAATTCATCTACACCGACTGAACAATTTTCACATGTTCGCCTAATCCACCTGCCTAAAGTCTCATCAAATCCTAAAAGGCCCTCAATGGACGCTGACCCGACAACATTTCAATATAGGACATTGGAGCTCCCGAGGAAAAATACTTAAAAACACCAATTGAACAATGATTCCATATTTTGATTGGTGTCTGTTTTCAATGCACAGTTTACCGACCTAAGTCCTAACGGAGGGATCTAGACATATTATCACAAACAAATCCTAAACAGAGCATTAATAATAGTATCTAATGCTCTATTTTAATCCAAGTGCAAGCGCAATGGTTGAATGTGATAAACTATTTGCTAACCATGTATATTGCCAATATTTTTAGAATTAAAAATAAAAATTGGCATCATGGAAATGAGTACAGACGACCATAGTGTCTTTCAATCACACAGTCATAGCCGTGCACAGCTGTATACAATATCCTATCCTCAGTGTAATGCACCATTCTCTTTGTAAGGCTCAAGAAACCTGCTGACAAGCCTGAATGGAGATTAAAGAAATGCAAATGAATGCTCAACTTGCATACCCATATGCTATATTTCCCTCAGGTATGCTCCATGTTTTGTCTTGTATGTTAGTCAGAAAGCAGTTGTCCCTTGGTATCAGGATTTGAATTCTTGACTTGGCTTTGATATCAATCAGTGAAGGTTGGAAACCATACTTTGCCTGGATGGTAGTATAATGTATGGAGCTTGTTCATTTTGTTATAGAACTTGATTGGGGCAGTGACTGGGTTGTTTTCAGTGGATTGAGGACTGCTCCAGTCAGCAGATTCTCAGACCAAAACAAACCCAAATGCTGATTTTTTCTGTTATAATACTGTCAGGTATACTGAGAATGAAGCAGATTGTTGCCTCACTTATGGACTTAACCAGTATGGTTTGAAACCGACTTGCCAGTGCACCCTGCATTATCAGTATCACTGGAATAGCAATTGTTAGTGATATTGGCAATTTCCCCTATGAATTTGGACCATTGATTTTAGCATAGCATTTGATCTCCATGCCAATGTCCTGTGAACATCATTACTTCAACCCATCTGAGAAGTAATTTTGTTTGGTTGGAAGTTGCTTCTTGAAACATGTCCCCGTCCGACAGCACCAGATGATATGTACTTCACTTAGCTTACTTGATAGGTATGAGGGGCTGGGGGATCTATTCCGCCAACATTCACCCGAGAATCGCACCCAGGTGGGTGAGACCCCAACCAGAATGGGACGCTGTCAAACCGCTTATTCCTTTGGCAACCTCACCAGTGAACCACGACCTCATTCGCTGAGAGAAGTAATCTGTTAAGGTCAATACTTCGATCCTGGTTAACCCTTATCTAATGTGGAAGGTTTCTTTTAAGGTCAGTGTTTTGAGAAGTAAGGCCTTGAGAGGAACTCTTTATTTGTTTCAGGTTCTGGAAAGAAAACTTATTTGATTCTGTTCTTTAGACGTCCTTTCAAAACCAGAGTCAAATAGGACTTCCCCTAGATGACCTTTCAAATTAGAGTCAAATAAGACTTCCTCTGAAGTCCTTATTTCTCAAAGTATTGACCTTAAAATAAACCCTTACAGAAACCCACAATGAGATGCAGACGCATAGATTAGGACTGTATAACTTTATATAATTTTGTTTTCGATCTTGTAAAGCAGCCTTTCCTTGTTGGACTGCCCACTCCATTTGTTTTGATTGTTTTGAGTAATTTCAGCTTTTTATCAGCTATGCACCTACACTGTCATATGATGATCCATCAGATTAGCCCTACTGAATCTGCCATATTGGAGACCTAAATATCTACATATATTTTTGTCCAAAAGTTAAAAGTTCATCTGTCACATTTGTGAACTACTGTGAAGAACAAAACCGAAAATAGTAAGACAAACCCCTAAAGGTAATTGTGGCTCTCCTCCTCTGTGCATTGAGGCTTGTCATGCACAGGGTACATGTATGGGAATCACTATAAACAAAAATGTGGCAAGTTGCTCTCTTGGGAATAAGATTATCTTGCCGATAAGGTCTTATGATATTAGGGTCTGAACTCTCCACCAGTGGAGTTCATATGCCCACTACCAACCATTAGATCAATTGTCCTTTATTTGATTTCATGGTGGGTAACGAGACATCTTGGCACCTGCTTCAAACCTTTCCAAATTGCCAAGTTCAGCAACGGATTTGTTAAGCAGATGAGTGTTTTTTTGCTATATTCTGTATTCAGCTTATCTTCTAGTGATATTATGTCCAACTTTCTTCATAGAAATAGGTATGTCAGAACTCCGTACGTGGGACTGAATTATACCCAGAAATATAATTTATGGGTCCTTAGATTTGCAAATCTTTTATATATTGGACATTACAAAGTCCCTGCTATAGCTTATATCTCTATCTGATATGTGTCCTGAACTATCATCGAGGCTGGGGCTGTCTGGAATGCAGGCCTAAACATGAGATTATGTACTATTTTCTATTTCAAGTTAGTATTATATTCGTTTACTTAACAAAACAAATTGTGTTTTATCATTGTATTTCTCATGGTGTAGTTTGGCATTTTTTTCTCTGTCAGCTGATAATTTGATAAGCTTCCCGGAGTGACACAAATGTTTGTTCTCCTCCCATTTCTTGCCAATAGTTGCATTTGATGAACATCCTAGCTGTTTTACCTGTTTATCTTAAAAGACCGTGTGAGGTCCTATAGAAGGCAGAGAATTGAGTTTTGAAAGAACCGCAAAAGTAATCTGAGTGATTCGAAAGAACCACAAAAGTAATCTGAGTGATTCATCCATGGTGGTGGATTTGCAAAATTTGTCTCTAAATCGGTGATAAACAAAATAAATATGTGATGTGTAATTTATTTTACTTATTAATGTGGACAAAGTTTTACTAATCTGTTGATTAGATATAGACTTATAGTAAACACAACTATGGTATTTATGATTTTGAATTTACTTAAGTAAAACCAGTATATATCCATTTTAATCCTGAATTTATTAAGTATTCAAAGTTTAAAAAAGCTGAGGTGCAAACTCATAGGTGCTTAAAAGATTAGGATTAAAATGGATATATACTGGTTTATTTTGTTATTATTATTATGTTGGGTATTTTTTTATTATTATGATTAGCTTTTATTTTACAGATATCAAATTTTTTTTCATTTAATTTATTAACATTAGGTTATATTATACATTTCATCCATATTAGACTGTACAATGCATCTAGCTTCTCTTGATGCAATCATAAGGAACTCTGTAAAAAACTATTATTTAAATGATGCATACTTGGAACCGAATATAAAGTCTATACGATAAATCATAAATACTTCATCCTGCCTTTGATCATTTTGATGTATATTTCTGGACAAGTTGGCAGCTAATTCCTTATACATATGCACTTGTGTTTCATCGTGCCGTTGATTACTAATCTCCCCATAATTTTGCTACATTTTTATACATGTGCAGAGTGGGAGTGATCTTTGACGATTGGCACTTGAAGAAGGTGGCAGTGATCGAGCAATAGTGTAAGAATTTTTGCTAACTTTTATTGATTATGTTTCTTGCCACCTTGTATCTGACCTGTCTAAATGCTTGAGGATGGATTCCCTTTTCTTGAAAATTAAAATATTATCATAGCAGGGCTGATAGAAAAATATCGTTGCTTTGGGCTAAATATTTAGTAGCCAAAGTTCGCCGGGCTGTGATCTAGTGGCAAGTTGGAGTGATTGTCACAATGATGACTCTGGTTCAAAAAACCTGATGGGTGTGCTCCCATGATAATTCAGCTGACATATCAAGGTGGAGAACACTGGTTCTGTGCTAATGTGGAAGTACTCTTGATAGTGAACCCCATGCTAATGTAATCATTTTAGATGAGGTTGATTTAGATAACTTTGATGGAATATAATCATAGATAACTTTCAGTAGCTACATCATATGCACAAATCATCTGATTGTAAAATTGATATTGTAAAAAGTTTTACACCCGCTGCAGTCAAAAGGGGCTTTTCTAACAAAACTAATTTTTAAACACATTATAATTGCTTGTGTGTTCATGATTTTGAAAGAATGTTTTTTCTGCATGCGTCAAGTTCGATGTGTCACAAAGGTGCACATCTCAAGACACGCTCATCTACGCAAGGGCACATCCCTCCAGGATACCTAAAGTGCAGTTTTCTAAGTTTAATTCATAGATAGTATAACTAAATTAATGCACGTCGAACATTATCTTCTGCAGTTTTTGCCTTGGTTATTAACTTATTTTCTACTATGTCCAGAACCCCAAGATGGTAATTTTCTTCTGCATTATTTAGTAATTTACTAATACATTTTCAATATTCTCATCATTTGGTACCGGAGGAGTTAGTCTTGGCATCTGCAATCGTTACAACGTTCCCTCATTTTTACAAGGGATTCTCTCTCTTCTACTTCAGGCCTATGCAGCCACCATAAAGAATCAGTCCCCTTCCTCTTCAACTATCTTCTTATCTAGATATTAATTTTGTTATTCATTTCATCTTCGACATCAACATCAAGATCGCTCTGGGTTCACTAGAGGCCGCCCTCCCAGCCTAGACGCTCTCTCTCTTGAATCTGTTTGCCATTGGCTAAGGTTTCTACTCCCAGTCACACAATGTTTCCTTGATTTGTCTTGTGTTCCTTTGTGGACACTTTCTTCACCCTAGACGCTGCTCTCTTACAATACTACTTTGCCTTGGCGACAACACCCACCCAGCACATTCACTCTTCAGGTTTTGATGAAGACCATGCCTCCTTACCGTATTTCTGCTTGCCCTCCCCTTCAAGGAGATTGTACACCCACAACCTAGGCCCCCCCTTCTTCTCACTTCCAATTGGATTCTCAAATTTCTCTATAGAGGTCAAATTCAGGGAGAACTGTTGGATTCATGTATATACAGTCTCATTGCATACTTTAAGACTTGTCCAGATACGCCTGACAACAATAAATTGCAAATCCCTAGGCTCTAACTGGAAGGCGTGGCCTGGACCTGGTGGGGTACTCAATCCACCTCTCCGAAGACCTACATTGAGCTAAATGCAAAACAATCTAGCAGTTCCACCTCCAGGCCGATCACTACGTGGGACGAATTATATCAGGCCCTTCGTCGATGTTTTTATTCTCCCGACTAATTGTACGAAACCTGATGTGCAAATGGTTACAGCTTTGCCAAACCCCAAGGTAGTCCGTTTAGCGATATATTACATTTTCACCAAGCTCCGGTCCAACCTCAAATCCGAGTGTCTGAAGAGGTACTTATTTTGGAATTCAATTCTGGATTATTGGCAATTTTTCGACATGAGGTTGACGTATTTGAGAGCCATACCTAGACAGTGCCTTCATTCATGCCTTGGCTGTCGAACGTGAGTAAGACGGAAAAGCACCCTCGCTTCCCTACCACAAGTCTTGCTACCACCCCCTCATCGATCCCTTCTTCTGTTGGACGAAATCCCTCCTTCGATTGTGGGTGTCATTTTCACAACACACGTGTCATTTTCACAACACACAGACACTCTTCTGCAGATTGTAGGGCACTTCAACGCTAAGCCACCACTAAAACCTTATACACCGATTCCAACTTTGGTTCTCTTTTGGGACAACCTTTTGACTCAGGCTCTCCTGTGGATTTCGAGGTCTTCTCTCTTCCCAACCCCACTGCACCTAGCCCCAACTTGCTTTTAATGACCAAGGATACTTCTCTGCATCCTCACGACTTCTTGTTGACTCACAACTGCCAGGTTAAAATCATCACTATGATTCTTGACAATGGCAGTCAGAAAAACCTCATTTCTCATCACTTCGTTGTTAGACTGCAACTTCCCATCACTTTCCATGTTTCCATCCCTCCCCTTATCACTTGTGCTGGATCAAGAAGGACAGACCTTGACCTTGCTTATGGTAGACAAACACAGCACGATTACATTTGCTATTGGCCCCTTCCAGGACACCATTGACTATGATCTTTCTCCACTGGATTGATTCATAGTAGTATAATTCGGCTGTATTGACAATTCCCGTATGAAAATTCGGAGCAATTCGAATTCATACTAATATAGATTCTTACTAATGAAAAATTAAAATTTAAAAACCAATTTTAAAAAACCAAATTTTAATTATTTAATAACTATAAAATATAAATAACATTCAATTTATTATATACATTTAATGTATATAATATTTTTTTAATGTACATAATGGTTTTTAATGTATATTTATGCTAATTTGGTTTATATATTTGATTAAAAGTATTATATATAAGAAGTCTACTTCTGTATTTTATCGGGATTGGATTTTTTTATTGCATCTTTTTTCCGTATCGAATCGTATCTATATCCGTATTCATACTCGAATTATGCTACTATGGATTGATCTGATCTACTTTTAGGTATCCTTTCTCGACATCATCATAATGCTCTCTATGATGCTCATCACAACACCTATACATTTTGTAAAAATGGCCAAATCTATGCCCTCACCTCTATTGGAGTCCCTTCCCCCCAACTCTCCTCAAGCACTACTGTTTCCCGTCCCATCAATAAATATCTTTCCCTTCATGTGGTGCACCTTATCCAATTGGATAATGATTCTTGGCACTCCCCACCCTCTCTGCAGCCCTTTTGTGTCCTCATTATCGCTGCTCAGCCACTTCAGTCATCCAAACGCTATATCCACCCTCTCACGCTCCCCTAATTTGTATTGGCAACATCACTCTACAGACTCTATCTTCAACTCACTGTAAGTATGTTCCACTTGATCACCATTCCCAACCCATACCCACATCTGACCCTGTCTCTACTCCCATGCCCTCTCAATTGTTACTGGCACCGTCCTCTTCACTAGTTCCTTTGACCAAATGCAGGGAATTATGTTTCAGTTCTACCCTCAAATGGATTTTTGCCTCTGTCTATCAATGTCTGTTGACTTGGTGGAACACCCTTAATAATGTTGGTTATACAGCCATATGTGCATGCACCGTTGGGTGTGCTTCCACCTTAGCACGCAGCTGCTTAGGGCATTTCGACATATTATAATCCACTGCAGCCTGCTTAGAATACAAGCTCATTTCCTTTTCCACGATGCCAGCGTAGAAGACTGCGCCTAGCTTTACTGGTTGTGGTTTTACTTGGCCATTCCTTGGTCTTTGGTGATGGTGTTATCAAACCTGCAATCTCAGTTCTCTCATCAATATTTGGACTCCAAGTATCCGCTCCATAGTGTTAAGATTCAATATGCTAAGATAGATAACATCAGTATTCCATTCAATTTCACAACAATAGCATATACAGGATCATTGAAAGAACAACAAGCACATCATAAACACAAGAGACACAATTTATCCTGGGAAACCCTCATGGGATAGAAAACCCAACAAAACTTCCTCAATATAGATGATCAACAAGTACAAAGAGGAAATCCCCAAACAAGAGCTCCTTCTTCTCCTTTGCAGATCTCTCTCTCTCCTATGCGAGTTCACAAGTGAGTGAGTGTGTTAAATGAGGAACACACCTCCTCTATTTATACTTTACATTCACTTGACATTTTACCCAGCTAGGTCGGCCCCATAACTAAATGACCAATTACTAACCAGGCCGACTTCTCTAGGGGACTTAAACACCCCATTACAACTGACTCTAGTGGAGCTAATGCCCCGACTTACATGGGAGGTTTTACCTCAATGACTTTACATAATAATGACATCCCGACGGAGGAATAAACATCTCTGGATATATAATAATGTCCCGACGGAGGAATAAACATCCCCGGATAATAAAGTACAAATAGAATATTCTTAGAAGTTACAGTATTTCAACACATAGCTCCATGATAGTGAGGTTGTCATTCTTGCCCACCTTATATTGATTGACCTTTTTTCTTTGTTTCCAGGGTCAGTTTCAGGACATCTCGTCCAAATTATACCTGATGGAGGCGATTATCAGACTCGCGATATGACCAAGCTTGCTACAGACTGGGCATGGACAAAGAGAGTTCAAACCTTGCTTCTCAAGTGCATCATCCATGCAAATGTACAGTTCTGCACCCCATCATTCAGGCAGAGTTCAAAGTCCACCTGTTTCGCCTCGAGATTATCTTTGGTCTGGTCTCTTTTCTATATAGAGTTGGGACCTTTGGAGATTCTGCTCCTGGTAGAGAGAGATACCCCTATCTTGCACTCTGCTCCTCAGAGGCCATGGCCTTGAATTGCTCCACTGACTATGTGTGGGGTTGGTTCTCAGAGGTGTCTTGACTTCTCTAATCGATGTCCATCTCCCCAGAGTGCCTTCCCCCTTCAAGTACTCCCTTGATACACCAAGCCATCTCATGTCGACTACACAAGGACTGAATTGGGCCATTAGAGAGGACATCTATAGATTATATATCTAGGTTACCTAGACCTCACCTTCGACGAGCTTGGACTTGAAGATGTCTTTCTACCTACATCACTTTTTGGAGTTACAGGATGGCATCATTGTCCGTCCCCCCTACACAGGCATGCACTGGATGCATTCACTTAGGATCCTTCTAGGCCAACTCGGAGTCGACTCTCATCGACTCCGAGTGGAAACTGATCACCATATTCCCCGACTAGGGATGATTTGCTAGTTGTGCACCTACAAGAGCCGGAGACGCAGATGCACCTCATTTTCATGTGCCATTCATATTATGAGATCAGAGGGGCCCTTCATATTATGAGATTTGAGGATGCTATCATTGCCTCTATAGGGACTCGGGGACCTCCCTCTCTACTTTCTTTTGGTATTACGATAAGAGATGCCTAGCCTTCTTCTTCAGGGAGATTTTCAACCACAAATTCCACTTCTTGCACACCTTGCCCCACCATGAGACTACTAGGACAATCACCTCGTACTTTCATGTTGCCCCGTTAGATCGGAGCAACAAGAGACAGATAGAGTCTCAAAGTACTTCAAAGAGTAGAGTGGTGAGACCTCGTCTCCCCTCAACCTCCCCTTTGGGAGGTGGACTGATATCCTTGAGGCAAGTACAAAGGTGTTGGACTAGGCCTCAAACCACACAACATCATAGTGATAGATGGACTAGCACCGGACAAATCTAAAGTAGGGCGTCTCTTGCTCGTCGGAGAACCTCCTAGCCACAACTTAGTAACTAGAGTTGTATTCAAAGCTTCTTTCCTTCAACCTTAGATGGTAGGAGAATAGGGCTTCCTCGCACCTACATCCCCCAATGATCATATAGCGAGATCCAATCACAGAGACGGAAGACTCCGATAGTGAGCTAGTACCTCGGTCGCCCCCCTTGCCTTTGGTCATTAGGTGACGAGATCTCAACCTCATCCTCAGCTCTCTATCTCTCTCTCTTCATCGACGCCGGATGTTTCCAATATTTGACTCTCACTCTCACTTTGTATCACCACATCCATGATACCATTATATATCTTTTGGTGTTGGTTAACCCTAGTGGTTAGCTCTTTTAGTTAGAGACTTATCTATGGGGTACTTTTTCTCTCTTTCTTTTCTTGTCTTTAGTATTATCTAGGAGTTGCTGTTCCTCTTCCACATTGTATTCATACTGGATGTATCTTTTAGTCCCATTGACCTACTTTTGTGGTCATTTGTTGGACATTAATAAAATTATCTTATCTGCAGTGTTTTGGCCCTCCTTAGGCAGCCTTTATTTTTGCCTCTACATTGATGGCTCAGCCTTTATTTTTGGCTCTACATTGATGATGGCTCAGCTCTTAGGCATCAACACAGTTGGTATATACAATATTGTCCATTGGAATCCTAGTCTTTTACCGGCCCTTTCAGCCTCTGTTATGAGGGTGCCACAGAGAGGCTCGACTCTTCTTGCTTTGTCTGCCATCTTTATGGTTTCTTTGCAGTGGACTTGGCTTTGTGCAGGTTCCTGATCTAATCAATTCTACATTGGTCACAAAGGTTCCTGCTATATCCTCACATTTTGTCACCACTCTTCCTGCTCTCCCTCAAACTACAAGCAGCAGAACCGTTGGTTTGTTGCAGCCCGGCTACAGTTCTATTGTTCCAGCAAAGGCGAAGGTTTATTCTTGGTGCGTTGTCCCTGTGTATATGTCAAGTGATCATCTGCCCCAGCTGACGGTTGTTTTCATGCAGCCAGATATTCTTCAGGTCACACTTGCCGTATTGACAGGCGGTCTCTTTTCTGCTTTTCGGCAAACAGATTGCTGCTCCACACTTTCTTTTCTCAGGCCGCACCTCCCAGGTCGAGCGCCATCTGATATCACACCCTACCTAAACTGGGAGGAAAGCGGGGACGCTTTCCACATTAACCGGGGCATCTGATGTGCTGCAGAGGCACACATCTTGAGGCGTGCGCATCTTCATTATGGAACATCCTTTCGGGATACCTACAGTGCTGTTTTCTAATTTTAATTAATAGTAGCATAGCTAAGTAAATTCACGTTGAGCGTTATCTCCGTGCAGTTTTTGTCTCGGTTATTTTTACTATGTCCCGTACCCTAAGATGGTTATTTTGTAAATGTCATAAAGACACATGTCTGGAGAATGAAAAGTAAGCAGATCTGTTCTGGTTTTATTATTTCTGGGTTTGTTCCCTGTTGCATTATGTTTTTTCTGCATTATTGAACAGAATGCTTCCAATTTTTTCATCAAAATTGAAAATATTGCACCTCTTCTCCGTAAAAATACAACATGTAAATGCTGTGGATTCATGATCTAACTCTTAGAAATACAACACATTCAAGTTTTCATCTCTGGAACATAATTCATAATAACACAGAGAAGATAGAAATAACTAGAATTTGATCTTGCATTGCCCAGTACATGGACATAGCTCCTAACATAGAAAAAGGGTGCAACACTCGTAAGATGTGTATAACCTGTTTTCCTTTGTTGCTTATCTTCTTGCCTGTTTCTCAAAATGTGATTTTATTTGGAATAAAGGATCTTAGGTGACATAATCTGATAAATCTGAAAATGGATTAGCTTTCTGTGAAAAACTCAGTTGCAGAATTGCCTCACACACTCAGAGAGAGATGTTGTGCTCATGCTGTTTTGTTGGCAGGTTGCAGGTTAAAGTAATGCAGTTTAGCGCTGCCTTTTAATTGGATGGAGACAATGGATGCTGCTGTAGAGCAATTTTTGTCAGCTGCTAATGACGCTAAGGTATCAACAAGTTTGACCAAAACAGCGATTACAATGCATTCTTGCTCATTCGCTGTTAGTATCTATAAAGTAGGAAGAGAAATTGGAGTTTGAATTGGAAAGGATTTAGTGAATTTGAATTGCTGTGTGAAAGCATTTCCATCTTGGCATCTATTGTTGTTTTAAATTGCACGTGAGGCACAAATAACCACTAAGCACTCAGGAGCAAGGACTTGAACTAAGCACTCCTCGTTTCTGCCCCGTGCACTGCTTCTTTCTTTCCATGACATCAAAATCTCTCTTTCATTTCCTAAAATGTGTTTTTTAAATCTTAAGAAATCTATTCTTTATTGGTGCTCTTTGTTTTTGAGTTTGGCTGGGTGTTAATGTTTTTCAATTTCTTCTCTTTTTGCCATGCAGAGAGACAATGATCAATATTGGTTTTGTTTTTTTTTTGTGCTTTAGCTTGTCTATATCCCCGTCTTTTAATAAATAGTTGACTGTGAAGTATCTGTTGACATTTGTTTTTTAAGGTTTTGTTGTTACAAGTATTGTGATAAGTACAAGTGTTTTCAGACCATTTCCAAGGGCTTTACCAAACAGTGAAATTAATTCACCAGTTCAATGGAATTCCAATTTTCAGGGTGGTCAGGCCATATATTATAAATTCAGCACAAGGATGCATGTCTGTAATGCAGGAAGGATTCAAGCTGAACCTTAGGGGAATTGAATTTTGACCATTGTCTATGAAATCCAAGAATTTGTATAGTTGGCAGCACTGTTTAAGTGTTGGTTGATAGCCATCCAAAGCAAAGGCAATTAGTGACAATCATGCGTTTCAAAACTAGATGAAAATTTACTGTCTTGTTTGACTTTTAGGTTTTTTTTTAAATTCAACAACAAATTTGTGTGTGTGTGTGAGAGAAGGAGAGAGAGATTTTTCACTTACAGATATATCCTCACCATGTGCAGCTACACGGAGAAATGTGCAGGCAACTTGCTAGGCTTGTCATTAAAATGATGAAAATATTTCCTGCAATGGAAGCAGCACGTCCGAGGTGTAAGTCAGGTATTCAGGCCTTATGTGCCTTTCATTTAGCACTTGAAAAGGCCAAATCCCTTCTTCGACATTGTGCAGACTGCAGCAAACTCTACTTGGTATGTAATTTTATTCCATCATTCGCTAAGTTAGGAAACATTGAAAACTTAAAATTGTCAACCGCAGATGTCTAATTCCCGCTGTAAACCAAGGCAGAAGAGTGATAATCTATTTGCTTGTCAGGGAGAAATTTTGCATTACCCAATTGGAAAGCTTCCTAGTGTAATCTGATTGTCTTAAACTTTTTCGGCTTTTTCTTTTCCTCGTGAAAAAACCAAGATACTAAATTTCATATAATAATAATATGTGGGATTCAGACATTTATGCTATCAAATATTAGATTGTGTGGAGTCTATGGATGTTTCCTAAGCTGACTGAACGGTGCATTGGTAAGATATAAATATGCCTCACATTGTGTGCTTTGTGGCCAGGCAATTACAGGTGATGCCCTATTGATGAAATTTGAAAGGATCAAGGACGACTTGTTTCAAAGTTTACAGCGTCTTGAAGTTCTTGTACCAGATTCCTTAGCCTGGCAGGTATGTAGCTTGAAAGTGATCTCTATATATTTTCATAACTTCTTTTAAGGCCTGCATTTCTGAAATAAGACTATTGACTAGATGGATTGCAACAATACAACTTAAGCTATATTCCTTTTCTGTTTGTTGATAACTATTCAGGCATTGTTGTTCTTCCGTACATGATTTCGTTTTCTATTCTAATTGAGTTGAACTTGACTTTTACCTCTACTGTTCATGGGAGTGAACTATTTCAATTTCTAGTGAATTTTATGATTTTTTTTTTCATTTTTGTATAACTGCAAAAAAGGAAATACTCATAGTAGCATCATATCATGTCATATTAAAATTTAGCAAAGTTCATGTCTTGTGCAGATTGCTGAAATTTTCAAGGAGCTTGAGAAAACAAAATTTTCACTTGATCCCTCAGAGAAGGAAATCGGTGATAGTGTTATTACATTACTGAGGCAGAACAAGGATCCTAGTGGTTTAAATGACATATCAGAACTAGAAACTTTTCATCATGCAGCTATGAGGCTGGGCATAGTATCTTCAAGGGCTGTGTCCATTGAAAAAAGAGGTCTGAAGAGGCAGCTTGATAAATCACGCTGTGAGGAAGACAAGAGGAAGGAATCTATCATTTTTTATCTCCTGCATCTGCTCAGAAAATATAGCAAGCTATTTAGAAATGCATCTATGGATGATGTTGATTCTCAGAGCTTTGATACATGTTCTCCATCAGTGAGAAATTCTGTAGAGGAAGCTAACATGAATGGAAGAAAGAGTGATCAGCATGAATCCAAACTTCATTCATTGGATTTGGAAACCAAGAAAACTTCTGCAAATTCAGTAGGCACGCTGCCAGGACTTCCTGACGAATTCAGATGTCCAATTTCCTTGAAATTAATGTCTGACCCTGTTATTATTTCCTCTGGACAAACGTATGAACGAGTCTGCATAGAGAAGTGGTTCAGTGAAGGTCATGATATGTGCCCGAAAACTCAGCAAAAGTTATTATATATAGGTGTAACTCCCAACTACTGTGTCAAAGGCCTGATTGCCAGTTGGTGCGAGAAACATGGAATCAAAGTTCCAGAACCACCTGCTCCACCTCCTTTGCAACAGATATACTGGAGATGGGATCAATCTGGTTCTATTAAATGTATTGATGATAATCGGCTGAAAAGGGTCAAAGTAGAAGAACCATTGGAAGATCCCCAAGTTACATCCTTTGATGAGGGGAATATGGGCAGAATATCAATTCCCACCCTTGGGAATAACAACTTTTTGGAATTGCCAATCATGCACCTAAATGAGGAATCAGTTCAAACCAGTGATGTAGATCCTTCTATTCCCCATGATATAGTGAACTCAGAAAAAGTAGAAGATAGTAGTAGAAAGTATGAAAGGTTGCTTGCAAATCTCAATGAACCATATCTGCAACTGCAGTGTGCAGCTGCAGAGGAGGTGAGGATCTTGTCCAAGAATGACAATGAGGCTCGCTCATATATGGGTGCCAATCATTTCATTCCTGCTCTTGTGAGTTTCTTGCAGTCTGCAATAGATGCATCAGATATTAAGGCACAAGAAACTGGAGCTTTAGCACTATTTAACATCGCTGTTTACAATGATAGGTAGGCAACTACAATCATACAGATGATAGCAATTTTCTGACGTTTTGAATTGGCATCTTGTGCAATCTTTTGCTTGCATTTCTAATAGGTTTGACTAAGAGTATTCCTGAATTGTATTTTGTAGGAACAAGGCATCAATGTTATCATCAGGAATCCTACCGCTGTTGTTGGGTCTTCTTGATTCAGAAAGAGCTGAAGCAGCAGTAGCAGTTCTGCTGGTGCTGTCAAGTTGTGATGACAATAAAGTTAGCATTGGTTCCTCAGGGGCAATTCCACGTCTCATTGAACTTCTAGACTCAGATTCTAACCAGTGTAGACAGGATGCCTTAAATACCTTATATAATTTATCGACATTTGTTGGAAATAAGTCTAGAATGGTGTCTGCAGGAGCTGTTTGGAAGATCGTTCATCTTCTCACTGCTGGTAAAATTGATTGTACAGAAATATGTATTTCCTTTTTATATAACCTTGCAACTATTGAAGAAGGAAGAGAAGCAATTGCCGAAACGGATGGTTGCATTGTGGCCATTGCAGAGCTACTTGATACTGGCACCCCTAAACAACAAGAACAAGCTGTAGCTACACTCTTGTTGTTATGTACAAATAGCTCTCAGCACTGTCAATTGGTTTTACAAGAAGGTGTGATTCCCTCCTTGGTAACTCTTTCTGTGAATGGGAGCTCATGGGGAAGGGACAAAGCACAGAAGCTGCTACAGCACTTCAGGGAACAACGGCAAAGGGATGCTTCATGGCTGCCTACTTCTCCCAAGGTGGTTATATGTAATACAGAGGCAACCTCAATGAATCCAGAAAACTTGTCTAAAGGAGGAAAAAGAAGATTGTGTAAGACAACCTCCAGAAAGATTGGCAGAACTTTAAGCTTTTTCTGGAAATCCAAGTCATTTGTTCTGTACCAGTGTTAGTTGTCGGCATATAAATCACCTGTCTGTCTGTCAGTAAAGTTTGTAAATGGTGGTGCAGAACATGCAGGCCATGGTAAGATCATGGGTGCCTAATTTTAAGCCCTGAGCTTCTTAGGCCCAAAATTAAAAAATCCATCGTCTGTTGGAGGGATGCTATTTTACATTACTGTAGGGTATAGCCTGAATATCTTTCCCATCAGATTGTTTTGGAAGGAGCACACTTCTTGCTTGGACCAGAAGTAGACGAGAAATCATCATGCAGCTCGATGATTTGGAATTCTTGTACAAATATTTCCTTGAAAATGAAAAAACAAATACCGAAATAAGTGGCTCTGGCAGGCTATAGTGAAAAAAAGCACTAGTTTATATCAGGGCAAACATGAACCCAATCTTATGCATATCTCTTGTAGGAAAGGAGCACACCCATTCTTGCAAATAGATTAGGAGGAAGAGGAAGGAGAGTATAAATGTGGAAGGAAATTCCATAATGGGGATATGCCAGTAGAGGAAGATAACCTACCTACACAACCAATAAAGGGATGCTTTGAATTTATTACAAAAGGTAATTTTCCACACTATTAACCTTCTAAAATGAAGGTTTCAAAACAAATTTACCTTTAAATAATATGAAATAGGGAGATCATTTTTGTTGGGTGGCATATCAAAACTTTAATGCACTAAATCGCTAACTGGAATTTGTCAAAGTGATCAATGGTTAGTCCAAGTACTGAGTTTTTTTTCTTTTGCCATTCTTAGTTATAGTCCCAGCGGATTACTACATGATGGATTACTAGAAAGTTGTCGCCTCATATAGCCATTTTCAAGTCATTTAGGAGTGTTCGGGTCAGACATTTTCCTTCAAGTTCATTCACCCGAAGTTTTTTGAAGAATTCAATACTTTTGATACTAACTCAAACATTGAGTTGAATACATATCAATCATACTTTTCTCTTTTAAGTTTGCTAATTAAGTATATACAAGAGAAAGTACAAACGAGCTAGACTGTGGGTAATCCTCAAAGTAGACTACCCCGCAATGGTCAAAAAAATATGAGCAACTTTTTGGTGCCATCTGTCTCTCCTTTGGGGGAGTTGTCTAAGCACTGTAACTGAAAGTAAAAGCCTATACCTAGACATAGAGAGATCCCATGGGGTCTACTTCAGAGTAATAACAATACCCAAATAGAAAGACCTAGAGAGATCATTCCCAAGAATCAGATCCAC
Source organism: Larix kaempferi (assembly GCA_027924585.1). NCBI lineage: Eukaryota > Viridiplantae > Streptophyta > Pinopsida > Pinales > Pinaceae > Larix > Larix kaempferi. Next base: position 6,864,007 of record BSBM01000807.1, read on the forward strand.
ATCATTTATCTTTGGTGGAGTGGCCTCTCCCTTTTGGACCCGAGTTGCATCTTTTGATGTGCTACATGAAAAATAGCTTCTGCCTCTTCTACAACTTCCTATAAATAAACAAAACTTAATAAGAAATATAATTTTTTATTTCAAATAAAAATATATTTTTAATGAAAAATAAGAAATTTGTGCCTCACAAGTGTGCTAAAATGCAATATGTATATTAAAAAGATGCTTTAGTGAAATAATGCTGCATGATAGCAAATACCTGTTCAAATAATGTTAATAAAGATTTAGTATGCAACATTGATGCACATAATTATGTAAATTTGAACATTAAAACGACCAAATTGCAAAAAGAACTTGATTTAAATTACATATATTATAAAACAAAAGAAATAATGAAAAATATAAGCAATATATATCATATAAATGATCTAATATTTTTAATAGCCGTCTCCAAAATAAAAACTATTTTTTTTTTCGAGACTCTTTTGAGGAGGATTGCTATGCGGTTAGAAGTCTAAAATAGATGTGAATTTTAATTCTTCCATCATGAATCATAATATTCTAAAAGAAGTGAAAACTTGATGGAGCATGATGAAAGAGAAAGAGAAGCTACTGGTGATAATCGGGCCACAAGAGAAGTTGTCGTACGGATTTGGCAGCTATACCACGAGGGGGATCGGCCCTTGAAGGAGATGGTTGGATGGTTAGATGGGTGGCGGGGGATCAAAAGGAAAGGAGTGAGGGAATGGAGGATCAGTGTGAGGGAAGTTTAGCAACGTTGGAAGTCAACATGTAGATCTATTCATTGTGCAGTGGGGGAGGTCAAGCCATGAGGGAGGTGGGGTGACTGGCCATGAGGTCACGTGAGGGCATTCTACAAAGAATCAGGTCGACTCCTCTAGGTAGAGCTCTAGGGGACGCTCCTCTTCTCGTGGTCGTTCCCCCAACCAAACCAACGGACGAGTTTATGCAAGAAAGACTTGCCCAAGAGAGAGTTCTCCCTTAGATCTCGTGCCCTTGGATGGTCGAGATTTAAAGGGTTCTAGTGATGTTGTCTCTCTAGATCATAAATACGCCATGGTTGATGTTGCCATGTAGAATTAAGAATGGCCATCTCTTACTCAGCCTAAGTTATCTGGATCCCTTCCTCTTAACCCTGATTTGGAGGTATTTTTAGCAAGGGATTATGATATGCAGGTACTTGAAGGCCCTAATTCATTGAATGAGGGTTTTGCCTTGGATTCGAATCCCTTTGAGTTGCAAGTAGCTTTTAAGATTGTTGAAGCAGAGTCGGAGACGATTAGAAAAGATGGAAAACTTTAGATTGAAAGTGGTGAGGCCCTCACTTCAAACCACCTTGATTCTACCATCCCGGTGGTTGAAAATGTTGAAACCCTCTGCCCTCAAAACAAGGTTGAAGCTGGTGACAGGGACTTCAACTTTATTTTGGATAATAATCAAGAATATGCAGAAGGACGACAAAACATGGAGCGTCGCGGGGTGATTTTATACTTTCTTCATCACATGTTGGATGAGGTAGCCTTCAATAAGTGATGTTTATTGACCTAGGAGGCAAAATGAGTCTCATTAAAATCATATTGGGGTTTGGGTTACAAGTATGTGTCTTCTGTTTAACATCGAAGCGACAACTAGACATATTCTCGAATATGGTACATGGCATAGTGCGGGCTCCCTGGCTTTTGTGCAATCTTGGATAGTCGACTTCAATCCAGATGACAGAGGGGAGGCCAATTATCCTTTATGGCTTGAGTTTCCTACATTCCCGGCTAGTCTTAAACCCTTTGTGGGTCTATTCGCTTAGCGGTTTGGCAAAGTTGTGATCCCTGACGACAAACGTAACTCTTTCGGACCTAACCCAAGAGTTTGTGTAGAGGTTGATCTAGGAAAAAAGATGCCTCCCTTAATCTTAGTAGTGATTGCTGATGGTTTCCAACGATAAAAGGTGCGGTATTTGAATTTGTCGAATGCATGTTTTGCTTGCCAAGCATAAGATCATCTCATTTGTGATTGTCCTCACCGAAAACCCCCTCGAGGGGCTTCCCAATCCACAAGGTGTGTCGGTGTTTCAGAAGTAGTGGCTCAGCGTGGCAAGGATGGCTCTTCAATTGGTCTTGCTCAGGTGGCCAAGGAAGGCACCTCTCAGGTTCCTGCTAGAGTGTATGTTCCTCCTTCAGTACTGCGACCTGGTACCAAGGTAGTTGGGGATGTGGTTCTGGAGATTTGTAAGGACGTTGGGCTTTGGACTCAGCTAACAACTCCAATTAGCTGATCGAGTGCCCCCCCTAGTCACCCCCAGTTCTAGATCATGTAGTAAGCTTCAACATGCGGTAGCGATCTGATCTGGAATATGGAGGCGGATGAGGGTTGGAAGCTCAAATCTAACAAGCGCAAAGGGAATTCATCTCTTACGTCTATGGAGAGATTTGCTAGCATTGTGAGCCCAACTTCAAAACTGAAATCCGTCAAGGAGACGGTGACCCATTCTCCTGAGAGAGGGGCACCTTCCTTGGTTATTATCAATAACTTCAACTCCCTAGCCAATCCCTTGTTCCTTAAATGAAGCTCTCCCTTTTTTCTTGGAATTTCAAAGAGATGACGATCCTAGGTAGGAAGTAGGTTGTTTGAGGAGTTCTTTAGAAAGTCAAACCAGAGATAGTCCTTTTGCAAGAGGTCAAACAACTAGATTTGAGCTTCACAATTGCATGAGTTATATTTGGAATGGCCTCTTCTGGGCCATAGATCATGATCACAAAAGATGAGGGGTGGTGTTAGCGATCTCCTCCTCTTTTCAGAGCTTTGTTACAGTCTCTTTTCAAAGATTTGTTACAGCCTCGGGAAGTGACCTGAGTAATCGATGTGTGTGAATCACTCTCCTGCTTCAGGAGAGATTACTTGGATTTTGTTCTATTTATGCACTAAACCTTAGTTCCAAACGTACTCGTCTCTTGGCGTGGATGGATGCTTCTCTTTCAGATGTTGAATGGGATGGAGACAAGGGAGGAGGGGTTGGTTCGATGATCATCGGTTCAGAGAAGTATGCTTGGACTAAGTGTAATGCCTCTCTTCAGCTTTTTGACTCTAACTGGGGGAAGAAAGCTCTGGATTATGATGGATGGTTTACTTGGACCAATTTTAGACAGAGCTTTACTAGAGTCTAGGCTATATTGGACCAAATTTATGGCCTGAGGGATGATATTTCATTTTCTGGCACCATGCGTCCAATTGATGTTTTGATTACAGCTACATTGTCATGTCCCAAAAATTTCCATTAGGTCACAATGGCCTAAGCCCCTTGGCCATAGTCATGATAGTTTGTCAAATTGATGCGAAGGGTCAAATAATTGCCAAACATGATGTCCAAGTTGGTAATAATGCAAAATTAGATCCAAATGGACAAGGTGGGTCACATCAAGAAAAAATTCTCAAGTATTGGTTTGTAATATTTCCCATCCAAATGAACTATCATGGAGGAAAATTACTAGTTCCCTAAGCTGGGGGTGGAAGCATTAAAAGTTGGAGTAAAGGAGCTACAAGACCCAAAATGACCTTAGACTTACAAATTCACATTAAATGGGTCAATTAAATAATAATACAAAGAAAATAAGGTGGCATTGGATCATGAGGGCACATAAGAGGTTGTGGGACCCACATGTGGCAAGATTCCTCACCACACTTGGCATGATTCTCTCACCAATTCGAGTTCAAGATGAAGGGTAACATACTTGGGGGATTTTAAGAGGTATTAATCATGGCATGAATCATGTATGGTCGAATTGGAGTGGAGGATAACTCCCATGAAAGAGGAAGAGGCAACTTAGAATAATTGTGACACTTGGAGCTAGATTCCCTAATTCCTATGACAACAATGATGAAGATTGTATGACACCTATGACAAAGTTCAGACCTGATTGCTGACATATGACATATATGACATGTCAGGGCTAAAAATAGCCTTCAAGAGGGAGCACAAGGGAGTTATGGAAGCCAAGAAGCTTCCCCATTTGAATTGAGGGAAAATGGATACTGGGAATTGTTGGACAAGTGGCACACATTGGAATCTCTTCCCAACTTGAGTTGGCATGAGGATTTTGGAAGGAATTCGACCCATGGAAGACTTGAGAAATTTATAAAAGAGAAGAACAAAGAAGGAAAGAGGCTTTTTGATCAGTTTTTATTAGCATCTTTGCAATTTGGAGAGCTTCTAGCTTGTCCATGCTTGTGGAGTGTTTACTCTACTTGCTTTAGTACCAATTTCGAGGGTGAAATATTCCCATCATAATTGGAAATTGGAGAGGCCATTCAGAGCTTTCATTTGGAGCTACAATGGATTTATTTGTTGCAGGTTGAAGCCACAGGGAAGCTCGTGATTCTTTCTTCTTCAACTTGTTCCCATCTCTATCTCACATTTCTCTGCATATTTTGGCTCTTGGAGGAAGGGCACACTTGGTGAGATGTTGATCTCTTTGTGAGAGTCCAAGATACTCCATTTATTTGTAATATGATATATATACTATGTATTTAATTCTCAGAAGACTCTTAGGTCGAAATACCAAGTGAAACTATGTAAAAATACCAAACAATGCATAAATGGTGCCATTTTCCCTATATCTTGTTGTGAGAGCTTGAAGTTGCTTTATTTAGATTTGTACCAGTTCATATCTGTGATTTTTATGATGTATGGAGAGTCATTAATGTTTCGAAAAAGTTTCATATACATTACATAAGCCTTTGGAACATAAATCTTGAATTTCATAGCAAGTGGTGAAGTTTCCTATCATTTCCCCCTATGTGAAGACATGTCCACAAACCTCTGATTTATGGAACTTGCAGCAGCGTTTAGAAACTGATTAATCCTGTATTTGGGTGCCCATTGAAGTCCTTTAACTAATCCATGTCTCTGTTCTCAAAGTTGGGAGGGTCTTACTACATTTGGGAATCCATTAGTGACCTCTACCCTTGGGTATTTGAACCTTGAATTTACTAGTAAATTTCTCTATTTTCTCCTGAAGTTAAATGAATGTTGCAGAAGTATTTTGAGAGTTTTCAAGGATACATCAGATTCATTTTTATGTTTCAATACCCTTCAAACACTCTCAGTCCCAATTCGAAATCCTTAGGAGTCTTTTGGAGCCTTCTATCCTTGGGGGTTTCAACATCGATTTTCCTAGTAATTTTGCATTTCATTCTCTAATTGTAAATGCAAGTTGTTGAAGTATTTGGAAAGTGTCCAAGCATATAATTGTTGCTTTAATGTGTCCAAATACATCTCAATCTACTCCATACACCATTCGAAAAGATTTGGGATCATTTGGGACAGTTTGGGGCTTTACTAGTCCAAATTTCAAAAATTGACTAAATTGAGAAAAAATTCAAATTGGGAACATTACATACATGTTCAGATCACCTTCCAATTATGACCTCAATTTTATTAGGGCATGTGGAAGACTCCAAACCCTCTTCTTTGTTCAAGCCGAATGTCTCCCATTTGGAGTCTCCAAATTTCCATGCTCTGTTTCAGAGTATTTGGAATCTTGTTCCTCGACCTCAAGGTGATAATGGATAGATTTTTGAGTGGAAATCAACTATTCATCATTCTGTGAAGTTCATGAGGGGGTGGGGTCGTATGATCGCATGGAAGCGTAGGAGGGAACTTCAGGCGGCCCGAAGGCATTTAAAGGAGGTTTATATTCTTCTAGAGGAGGACACTCATAACAATGCACTTCAAGAAGATACATTCTAGTGGGAGATGGTGGTATGTAAGGAGGAGGAGTATATTTCCAGGGGGGCTCAGATTCATGCCAGATGCAATATCCCTCTTTCTCCCTTAGGGTTTCTGCAACATAAAGTACAACTGTGTACCCACCAACGAGAAAGAGCTCATGGCAAGAGCTCTACAGGTAAAAAATTGTAAGTATGATTATGTTTTCCTAAGTGTTAAGTGAATTTGTAGACTTAGGATACTAAAGGCTTGATGCAACGAAACGACTGGGGCATGGAATCCACTAGGGAGAGAAGGTGAATAGCTTGATAGCCATGAGTTTTTTATGACAGTGGTCATGCTAGTGTCGCGAGAACTTGAAGTGAACTGTGACATTCACTAAGCAAAACACTTAAGTTTAAAAGTATGTTACTATAATTAGTCCTAGATAAGGACGTCAAAGAAACTTCTAATCGTCGGAAGGCAGTAATAATCTACTTTGAACTAACTATTAGCATGGAGCTAACCCATATTGACTACCATTAAGTAAACATAAGAAGTTAATCTAAACAACATTAGTGCCTTAGCCTCGACAAAATATTTTGTTAAATTTCCTAAGTGGAAAATGATTAATATTTTCCTAATTATAAATTAAGAATAAAAGATAAAATGATTTATTATTACTAAGAAAACATATTGTTATTTGTAAATAAATATTTTAATGGTAATACAAATAAGATAAATAAAGTAGATCAAATTGAAGAAGGACTGATTATCCTTGATTAAAAGTAAAAGCTTATCTACAAAAGAAGAAAAGATTAACTAACAGTTAATGCATGAGTATGCATGGATAACTAGTAACTAATGCATGCGTATGCATGAATAACTCTCAGCTATTAATATTCAGTTAACTAATTAAATAAAGATTGACTATGTAACTCAATAAGTTAAGATTAGCTAAACTAAGTTAAAGTTAGCTAAGTAAATATAAATTAACTGATTAATTAAAGGTTGACTAGATAAAGTCGATCAGTTAAAGTTAGCTAAGTTAAAGATCAATTAATTGATTAATTAAAGGTTGACTAGGTAAAGTGGTTTAGTTAAAGTTAGCTAACTAAGTTAAAGAGAAATTAACTGATTAATTAAAGATTAACTGAGTAAGTCGATCAGTTAAATAAATTAAATAAAGCTAATAAGTTAAGTTCAAACAAGAACTTATCGGGGTAGTCCAAGCCTAAAATTGGCTACAAAGAGGACACTTTGGTGTTCGTAAAGGGAGATCTTTGGAAGCCAAGAATTCATGGGAAACGAAGAAGGTTGATTAGAGAAAGATCATGGAGTATTACTTTTTGCCCTAGTGGATTTGTTCCCATCTCGGGGATGGTCTCTCGGTAGGAAAACCTACGTCGAACAGAGGTCAGTTGGATGGGAGGAACGTTGCAGTCAAGTCCTCAGTCGGACAGCATTAAAAGACTGATAAGTACATTTATGTTTTTGTTGTTATTCGGGAAGTAGCAATTATAGATCTGAATCATCTCTTTCAGTCATTCTTGGATGAACAATTTATAGATATATTTAGAAATCAGGTTTTATCTTACTAGATTTTCCTCTGTTAGATCTAATGATGAATTAAACTTAGAAATTGTATCATTTTTACAGATCGAAATTAATTCCTTTCGTTTATCTGAAATTTGTATATATATATATAGATGAGTCGAATTAGTAAATGAAGATCATCTTAAATTCAGTACCATTGGAGATATATTTTATGTTATCGTACATGCTTAAATTTTATGATGGTCACTGGCAGAATTAATGAGCCATGATCATGGGACAAAATAGATATAACATATTATATCATTTAAGGAGAAAGCTCCTATTTATTACCCACACAGAGATAGAACCCCATAAAATGATTCCAGAACAAAGTTCCTAAACTCTGATTGGTTTATTAAATATATATGCATGATATTTATATTTCAAATAAACCGAACTTATGTATGTATATATATATTTCCAGAATCTATATAATAACAAACCTCATAAATCCTTTCTACCATATAATCTTCATCATCAAATAAACCTTTAAACTATTATTATTAATCATAGCTTCTATCACTCTGATTCAAGGCACACACAGAACATACGATTAAAACATGAAGTTGTTTCTTCATACTGGCTCAAGATCGAATCCCATAAGACTTTTACTCCATTCTATCACGCTTCCAGTGTTGATTGAGAATCGCTTCCCAATACATTTACACCCTAGCTAGGCCACGCAAAAGTGTTTGGCAAGAGTTATTGCTCTTATAAATAATAAATAAAATTACAAATTGAAAACAAGGCTTTTCCCATACACCTACAGGAATGCAAACACAAATTCAAATACACAGAATCATCATCTAACGCAGATCAAGAGATCGAAACTCATAAGATAACCAGGTAAAACCTCAATAATTAACTAGGGACATGCGCAACAGAATACAATAACGAATTCAGGATGTAAACAAAAAACAATGAAACCACAATAAGTTCATATTCAGCGATTTAGCCATAGATCATACAAGAAATGTGGAGAGACTCAGAATACTGCTAACAGTAAACATAGTAAATAAAACCCTAGATAAACAGTAAGATTATGCCAAAACTGATAAGACTTACCATGTTATCCAAACAGGGAATACTTTGTGTATTAAATAGAATCCAGAAGTTGAGCCCGTAAGCCCTCACTTACAAAACACTATACAAAATCATAAAAACACCTAAACATGCTTAACCATTGAAGTACATAACCCATGGGAAAATTTCCCATTTAGGAAACAATTATAGGATTAAAGCAACAGAGTATGCCCAACAAAAAGAAACTGAAGGGCCGCCAACACCTACTTGTCTCTCCATTTAAAACGCAGCCATCAAGATACCCACGAAACCCATCAACGCAGACTGCATGGAAAACCCTTTACTGAATCTCATGAAGGGGAGATGGTATCCAATGGACCTAGGAATTCCTAGGTCCATTCGCTTCAGAGGACTCTTCTTCCCAAACGATTCAACCCAGCAAGCAACCTCTAGGTAAGCCAGCAAACAAGAAATTATTTCCTAGCATGAAAAACCAAAACAAACGTCAGTGAACCTACTGGTGAAGCTTCTGCGAATTGAAATCAAAACTATAACAATGATGAAACATAACTTACCTTCACGCGATTCCAGCTTGAGAATGTCAACGCCCTTCTGTAGCGATTGTGCACAAACCAAGAACTACGCTCTGGTTATGTGCATACCTCCTCCGAAACAACGAAGTAGAAGAGAGCCCCTGCTCTCCCTCTCCAATGCCCAAACCTCCAAACAACACAGGAAAGGGAATTTGGCTTAGGGTAATTCGCATTCAACCCAATTTCCAGCGTGGATATTTTCCCACAAAGTTGTCACATGACCCTCAATAAGTTTCACAACTGCCATCCACTAGTGCTTAAATGTTTACCCACGCCCTATAGTAGAAACCCATGCACTTGGAACATAAGCGCTTCATTTCTTAAGTCATAGCTATTGAGCCATAGTTCACCATCCTAGTATTTTTACATTGGCATTGCTAGTTATCACATTTGAACTTGTGTCCAAACAAAGTATGAGGTCTTCACAAGTCACCTATCACAAAGATTAAATATGCATTAGCTCATAATCGAAGCTAAGTAAGCCCATGACATGGGTGGACCTAGGGACCCTTCACATATGTCATAATCATCATGTTCAAATTACAGAAGGATGTAACAAATCATAATTAAACAACCATAGACATTTAGACAGAATTGACTCATGACACGAGACCAAAAAACAAACATCACCTTCTAGTTATGGAGCATGAAGCAGAAATAAGTATAGGACAATCATATTAACAATTAAAGGTACAAGCAAAGCAAATCATACCAGATCGATGTTATGTAGATGATTGACGAAAGGATCATAAAATATAAACAACAGGTTATTCATAGTATTCAACTCAGTGTTGAAGTTAATTTTAAAGAAACCATAGGACTTGCATTTAATTAGACCCTATACAAAAAAAAATTGAAATCACATTTTGAGGGACATTACAATATTACATTGCATGTAGGAGGGAGATGAGGGGTCCAAGTTTTTCTTCGACTTCCTGAAGAAGAAAGTGGTAGCGAACAGGGTTGTGGGCCTTCGTCACGTGAATGGAACTCTTGAGGAGAATCCAACTAAGATCTGAGGTATGTTTAGTGCTTATTTTCATAATATTTTCTTTGCTTACCTTCTGGTGGAATTGATTTTGGTTTCCAGGGATGTCTGTTATATCGATTCCTCATAAGGTCTCGCTTAGTGATAGGGACAAGTTGGATGGATCTTTCACTAAATAGGGACTCTTTGTTTCTCTCCCATCCTTGCAGAATGGGAAGTCCTCGGGTATTGATGGTTTACCTTGTGAGTTCTACAAGGTGATGTGGGATACGGTAGGAGATGATTTTTGTAACCTTGCACAGGAGGTTTTCTCTTTTGGGAAACTTTTAAAATCTCTCAATTAGGGCCTTATCAAGCTTATTCCAACGAACGCTGCGAGAGATTCTATTGGGGTGTGGCGTTCGATTACCCTATTGAGCATTGCCTACAAAATTATGGAAAAAGTGATGGAATCGATTTAATATTGAGAGGGGGGGGTGAATTAGTATTAGCGCAATTGTCAACAATTTTTAACTTCTTTAACAGATTAGTCTAAATTTAATATTGATCTTTAATTATGCATCCAATAAAACATTCATCTATATATGCCCCAAGAAAAAGAACACAACACACAGAATTTGACATGGAAACCCAAACGAGAGAAAACCACAAAATGCTCTTTTGTAATAAAAATATTACATTCAAGGAAGCACTGACTTCCTATGCTTACTATCACTAATTGGAAGGAGGCACCGACCCCCTGGTTTTACAGGCACTGACCTGAAGGAAGCACCAAAATTCCCTGTGTTCTCCAGCACCAACTGGATGGAGGCTATGACCCCCTGTTCCTGGCCCCGTCCTCCCGCCCAAATATACAAAATAAGATGTTGCTTTACTGAACTTCCAACATGTGCACACTTATGATATTCTGATGTCCGTTATGTTGTGCACACCTTCTGTATGCATTAGTATTGTTGACACTTCTTTGCATACATCACTTGACTTCTCATTTCACTCAATACTTCACTTTTGTTGATGACTCACTTCATATATCGTGTGCTACTTCATCTGCTGCAGTCTGCGCCACTGATTAGCTGTGTCATTCTACTATTGCATAACTTCACTCACCAACTGATACTGAGATTCAATTGATAGATTGTTGTTCTGATATTGCACACTGGTATCAGATGGAACTGCGCACTTATTGAGATGTGTATGTTCGGTTTAAGTGCCACAATATTTCATACAATCTGCGACGTACTGTGCATCATATGATTCATCCTTTCGGTTTAACGCACTTGTCTCAAATCATCTTCATCATGACGTGCATATTAGATTCTGCTGTTGTTATGTTGTCGGTATCCGATGGACTTCTCTACTTCGCACAGTTCAATTCAACCTTCGTGCATCAACTAGAATTCTACGCATCTTCTGATATACTTCAATTCTATCTATGTGCTTATTTCTTAAAACAGTTGTGACTGGCAGTGTGTTGCTTGTGCTACTGTCTTTCAATCCTCACGCACTTGTGCATCCTCTGCGTTCTGTCATTTTGTCTTTGCACAACCATCACAAATCTACAACATCATTCTGCGCACCATCAATGATATCATTCCTCTGCTTGTGCACACTCGGCTCCTTGCTAGATCATATTGTTTTGTTCCTCGAGCCCTTGATGCCCCAAATATAAATCTGTATTTTCCATTTAGAATCTCTTCATCTTCACCATCAAGCTTACCTCAAATATCCAATTTGCTTCACTATTTATACATGTCTTGCATGGATTGTATGTCCACAAGTTGGTTGTGGTATTCCTTCTTCCTTGTTTCACGGATTGTGCTTATGCCACATGTCATGTTCTGCGTCGCTGATGTGTCCTTTCTTTGTGGGTTTTGTGCATACATGGTCCTCGACATGGTGGGACTTTCACTCTTGTTGTTCCAAAACTTGTAGGTCTTACACACTTGATTTTTCAATGCTTTGCAGAACTTGACACGATCTTTGACTTGGTGGGACTTTGACCCTTGTGGTATCTTCACTTGTAGGGCTTGCGCATTTGTTGTGTCATTGGTTGTGGAATTTGCACATATGCTGACTTCAACCACTACACCTTTCTTGAAACTTGTGCGCATTTCAACAATTGAAAGTTTCTTCTTATTGGAGATGACTTGTGTTAGGATATTTAGACACTTAGGAGTTAGTTAAGATCAACTTGTGTAATATATCCGTTAGGGATAGTGTGTTTCTTTAGTATGCATTAGTATGCGTTTGTAAATACTTAATTCGACGGTCACGATATGTTTCCAACATAGAGTGATCTGACGGCTCAACTTCTCTTAGATCAAACCTAACCTTGATCTGTGGCTTAACACCCGATTGGTCCATGATCTCTATTTAAAGAGCATGGAGGGTCATTGTTTAGTTGATCGATTATGAGAAGCCATTTGGCCGGGGCCATGGAGTGTTTCCCTCAAGAGGGTTTAAACCACGTCAAAACATCGGTGTGTTGATCTGTGATCTGTTTGTGTGAAGTGGTTGCTCTTGGTGTTCGGTCCTTTGATAGTACCCTGTGTACCCGAACATGGTATCAGAGCTTTTATGAAGTGCCGCTTCCGGTTATGATCTAGATCTTGAACTGTTGTTGCCGAAACTCGAAAGGGTTTCTAGTTCTGGTATTTCTGTGCATTTCTGGGATGTGGGAGGTGTTCCATTGCGTCCGGAGCGTCGTTTCCATTGGGAAATAGTTTTCGTTTGATCGAAAACAGTTCCCGGTTGCTCCAGAAACGCGTATTTCATCAGATCTGAAGGTATAATGTTAGAGTGACGCATTTTTTTATTTCGTTTTTTGAAAAGAAAAAAAATCTCATATTTCATCTTTTTTTACTGTTAGATTTTTTTTGGGTTCGGATTGTTTCTTTCTCGTCTGCGTATGCTCTTTTTCGTGCACCTTGAGCGATCTCGGCAAATCAAAAACAGAAAGGGAAAGGGTTTTTTCTCGGTTGCGTATGCTCTTTACCGTGCACTTTGCGCGATCTCGGCAAATCAGAAACAGAGAGAAAACGTAGAATTTACGGGCAAGCTAACAAGATCTAACTCCACAAGTGTGGAAAAGTTTTTTTGTTTCGATTTGTGGTTTGTTTTGCAGGAAAAAGGGCAAGCACGCAAACCGAGCAAGAAGAGTAAAAAAAAAAAAAAAAACCTCCTTCCTCATTCCCATATTTTACATACCTTTTAATCTAGCTCACTTGGTTCAAAGTTGCTTTATTCCTTAATAGGTCTTGAGTTCAAGTCTTAGGAAATTACTTTTAAAAGAAAAAGTGCATTTAATTTCTAATTTCAAGTTACTTTATTGTAAAAGTGCATCTCACTTAAATAATAAAAAATAAAAATACAAGTGAGTCACTTAAGTTTTTTTTATTGTTGCACTATTTAAAAGTAATATCATTGTAAAAGTGAACTCACTTATTTTACAAAAGTGGTTCACTTAAAGCAACTTTCTTGTAAAGTGATTGTCAAAAGGTTCATCTTGGGAAGAGGGGGGTTCTTTTTTTTGCTGGACATTCTCTAGCTGCCACGTCACTATTGGGGACATCTTCAACAGTTTCTTTGTTCAAGCATAACTTCATCATACAGAGTCCGTTTGCAGTGCCATTTTTTTTTAAACCGCCTATTTTTTCGAGATCTTCACATCCAGACTATTGGTTTCTATTTTTACAGCCATTAATTTACAAATATGGCCGCCTCTTGTGATATTCTACTTAACAGTTCCAATTATTTCTCATGGAAATCTCGTATGGAGGATGTTCTACGAAGTATGGAACTTTTTAGAATTACAACAGGGAAAGAAAAAGAACCCACTGATGATGATAAGAAAATAAAATTGGCAAATAGATGTGATGAAGCTCGTGGATTGATTGGGATGTCAATCTCTACTGATTTGCGATTTCACATATCTAGAATTGATGAACCTAATGTTGCTTGGGACAAGTTGGAATCTGTGTTTGGTAAACACAATGAAATTCGAGGTCATCAACTTGAAAATGAGTTGATTTCTTTAAATCCAAGTGACTTTTCATGCATTCAAGATTATTTATCTAAGTACAAAACTCTTAAACTCTTATGTGAAGAATGTAAGATTGAGAGGGAAGACAAACAGTACATTTATCATATTTTTTCCAAACTTGGACCTGCATATTCTATTTTTGTATCTACATTTTACTCCATGAAAGCATCCTTGAATGCAACTAGCTATCAAGAGCCTAGTCTTGAATCCTTTTGTGATTCCTTGATTAAAGAACAAGATAAACTCATTCATCTTAGAATAAACAACAATGCAGATACATATGGGAAAGCCTTATTGTCCCAACAGAAAGAAAAGTCCAAGCCTCCCAAGAAACAAAATTTTCGCAATAATAAGTCAAACAAGGGTCCCAAACCCTCTCAGTCAGCTCCTTCTTTAAAAAATGACAAAGGATCCAAGCCAAAAGGCAAGAAGACTGAGCGTCATTGCAACTATTGCGGGAAAGATAATCATGATGAATCTAAGTGTTTCAAGAAGATGGCAGCCTTGGAAGCAGCAATGAAGAAGCACCACATCAGCCTAGATTCGTCTTCAGAATCTGCCTCTCTTGGACATGGACTTTGTGCTTCTGATTATTCTTATAATGCATCTTCTTCTTCTACTTCAAATGAATGGCTCATTGATTCTGGAGCATCTTATCATATGGCTAAGGATCAAGCCATCTTTTCTACTATGCATGAATGTAACACCAAACAAATATTTTTTGGTGATGATAGATCTCTAAGTGTTGTAGGAGTTGGAACAGTTCCAGTAGATAATGGTCATTTTAGTGATGTACTATGTGTTCCAAGAATTTCCTACAATTTGTTATCAGTCTATTAGATCACTCATTTTGGTGAAAGTAAAACTGTGACCTTTACACCTCACCAAGTTGTAATCAAAGATTTTAAAGATCCTCAACAGGTCCTAGCTACCGAAATTGTTGATGATATTACCAGGTTGTACAAGTTTAACAACTTTGGGTCATCACCTTTCCATTCAGTTTTTGTTGCTCATAGTGATAACTTGAGCAAACTTTGGCATGAGCGATTTGGTCACTTAAATTATCGCTCATTGCAACAACTATGTAAAGAAAATATGGTGACAGGTCTTCCGATGGTATCTTGCAGGGATGGTGTTTGCTCCGGTTGTGTACTCGGAAAACATCATCGGGACAGTTTTGACAAACGTGCCTCTTGGCACGCCTCGGTTCCCTTAGAGCTTGTGCATAGTGACTTGTGTGGTCCTCTTCCATCTGCTTCCTTTTCTGGTTTCAAATATTTCTTAACTTTCATTGATGATTACACTAGACGCACTTGGGTTTATTTCCTAAAACTTAAGAGCAAAGTATTTAACATGTTCTTGGCCTACAAGGCCCTTGTTGAAAAACAATCTGGTCATCAAATTATTAAGTTAAGATCTGACAATGGAGGAGAATATGTTAACAAACAGTTCACTACTTTCTGCACTGAACAAGGCATCCAACAACAACACACTCTTCCATATACACCACAACAAAATGGTGTAGCTGACCGGAAGAACCGCACTTTAAAAGAAATGGCTAATTGTATGATCCAATCTAAGGGACTAAGTCTTCAATTTTGGGCTGAAGCCATAAATTGTGCAAATTACATAGTTAATCGCACCCCCACAAAAGCATTACATTGTATAACACCGGAAGAAGCATGGAGTAAAATTAAACCTGATGTAAGTCACTTTCGTGTGTTTGGTAGTGAAGCATGGGCTCACATTCCGGATGAAAAACGGAAAGCATTGCAGCCTAAAAGTGAAAAGTGCATATTTGTTGGATATTCTGAAGATGTAAAAGGTTATAGACTTCTTCAACCACATTCTCATGCTATAATCATTAGAAGAGATGTTAAATTTGATGAAAATCTCTTGGCCTACGAGCCTAACTCGGCGATTGTGCCATCTTTGGCCTGCGAGCCTGATTCGGCGTTTGTGCCTCCTTCTTCTTCTTCCAACTTCCTTGACAGGTTTCCAACTCCAGTTTCTGATGATGACAGTGAGGATGAAAATCCACCTCCGCCTACTCATGTTCCTCCAGTTGCACCAGCACAAGTGCTTCCTCGATGGGTCCGTTCAACATATGAAGCAGCTGGTGATCTTGCCGGTGATCCTAGAGATCAACGTCGAACACGTTCTCAGTTTCAACGAGCCTCTTCTCTTTTGGCTCAAGTTTCCGAGAATCATGATCCAAAAACTTTTGCAGAAGCTTCAGGGAATCCAGATTGGGATGCAGCCATGGATGAAGAATATCATTCCTTAATGGCGAACGATACTTGGGATCTTGTACCTCTTTCAAAAGGAAGAAAACTTGTCAGATGTAAATGGGTCTACAGAACTAAGTATGCACCAGATGGAAGTGTTGAAAGACTTAAGGCAAGGTTAGTTGCCAAAGGTTTTTCCCAAGTTGAAGGGATTGACTACAATGAAACCTTTGCTCCCGTCGCCAAAATGAACTCCATCCGCCTTGTTCTTTCCCTTGCAGCCTTACACAACTAGGAAGTCCATCAAATGGATGTCAAATCTGCCTTCTTACATGGTGATTTACAGGAGGAGATTTACATGGAACAACCTCCTGGCTATGTTCAGAATAACTCTAGCCTTGTCTGTCGCCTTAAGAAATCCTTATATGGCCTTAAGCAAGCTCCTAGAGCTTGGTATTCCAAAATGGATAACTTTCTCCTTGACACTGGTTTTTCTAGATGCCATTCTGACCCCAATGTCTATACCAAGAAAGTAGGAAACCATCTCATCATACTTGTTCTATATGTTGATGACCTTATTCTTACTGGTAGTGACCCTAAGCTTATAACCCATGTGAAATCCAGTCTTAAACAAAATTTTGAAATGTCAGACTTAGGACATTTGCATTATTTTCTTGGTCTCCAAGTTCTGCAAACCAAAGAAGGAATCTTTCTTTCTCAGTCTAAGTATGCTTGTGACCTTCTTCGACGCTTTCACATGGAAGATTGTACACCATCCCCTTCTCCCTTCCAGTCTGGAGTCAAACTTTCTGCCACTTGTACTTCACCTGAAGTAGATGCCACCTTGTATCGTCAGCTTGTTGGTAGTCTTTTATACTTGACTCATTCCCATCCTGACCTTTCCTTTGTCGTTGGTCGAGTTGCCCGTTATATGAAGACACCTCATGAAAGTCACTGGAAAGCAGCTAAAAGAATACTTCGATATATTCGATGTACAGTTCAGTTTGGGATTCATTACAGTACAGGGGGGAAACCTTTGTTGGTTGGTTTCACTGATTCAGATTGGGCCGGCGATCCTGATGATCGAAAGTCTACTGCAGGTTATGTTTTCAGTCTGGGATCTGGACCTATTACTTGGGCTTGTAAGAAACAACAAGCTCTTGCTCTTTTTTTAGCAGAGGCAGAATATCGAGCAGCAGTTAATGCCAGTCAGGAAGCTTTATGGCTTCGACAGATCCTTTCAGAGTTTGGATTCGAGCAGCAACAACCTACTCCACTTTGGTGCGACAATCAAAGTGCCATCAAGCTTGCCAAAGATCCAGTTCTACATCAACGCAACAAACACATTGAGTTACATATGCACTTCATCAGAAATCTTGTTCATGATCGTGTTCTTGAAGTGCTCTTTTGCCCTACAGATGACCAAGTTGCAGACATCTTCACCAAGTCTCTTACAGAAGCGAAGTTTTCTAAACTTCGATCTATGTTACGAGTTCAGGAACTTGTCATTAAGGGGGGATAGGCTCTAATGCCTCCTTCCTTCTCCTAATAGTGTCACTTTTGTAAATCCTTCAATCCTATCCCAAGTTGTTCTTAAGGGGGGATGTTAGGATATTTAGACACTTAGGAGTTAGTTAAGATCAACTTGTGTAATATATCCGTTAGGGACAGTGTGTTTCTTTAGTATGCATTAGTATGCATTTGTAAATACTTAATCCGACGGTCACGATATGTTTCCGACATAGAGTGATCCGACGGCTCAACTTCTCTTAGATCAAACCTAACCTTGATCCGTGGCTTAACACCCGATTGGTCCATGATCTCTATTTAAAGAGCATGGAGGGTCATTGTTTAGTTGATCGATTATGAGAAGCTCATTTGTAACTTTCTTTCTTTGCATAATAAATTGTCCCGTAGAAGCTATTTGGCCGGGGCCGTGGAGTGTTTCCCTCAAGAGGGTTTAAACCACGTCAAAACATCGGTGTGTTGATCTGTGATCTGTTTGTGTGAAGTGGTTGCTCTTGGTGTTCGGTCCTTTGGTAGTACCCTGTGTACCCGAACAACTTGTGCGCTTTCAGGACTTGTATAACCATTCTTGTTTCGTGTTGCTTACGCACTCTGCTTGACTTGCTTGCGCACTCTTGAATCTTCTCTAAACTTGCTTGTGCTTACTAGAGTCCGTCCCATGTATTCTTTGGATTGCTTGCACACTCTTCAAACTTCTTCCCAACCAACACTTTAACTTGTGCTTGAAGGACTGTGACTGGATGGACTTGTGACCAACTCAAGTACATATGCCTTATGCACTTCTTCAAACTAGACATGCATGAGGTACCCCTGGACACACTTCTTCAACCTGGATGCAACTTGTAGATATACTTCTTCATACTGGCATCCATATCCTTTACTACTTTCTTTGCACATAAACTTCTTCAATGTGGATTTTCCATACTTGTTCAAGCTGACATGTAAATACTGAATCCACTTGACTTCATGTAACAACCCAATACCTGCAGTAGTCCCTTGGGATATGGGGTGTACAATTTTTCTTTAAAATTCATTTGGAAAACTCATAAGTTAGTCTCATAACTTAACAAATCATGATAAACCAAGTATATTCTCATCCACAACATTCTTTGTTTATTATTTGCCTCTTCAGTTTTACTTTATGTAAAAACAATTTATTCACTATTTAACATTCACATCCTTAGATGTAACTTCAAATATTAAGTTAATTCTCTTCATAAGACATAGTCATCTAAAATGAGAATTATATACCATTTACACTTAACAACTCACAGAGTTTTGGTTCCTCCATGAAGATAAAGATACCGTAGAATCAAATACATTATTTTAAATGCATATTTAAGACTCGTGACTTACATTATTTTCTTAATAAGAATCATTATCACATGTGCCTTGCTATAACTATTTAATACATGAGTTATAGCTATTTATATCCAATTCATAATGATCTCTAACTCAATATCCATTGAGAGATCTCGTATAATTATCAACTTACGCTCAGACAATGAATGAGCTTATGTTAAATCTTAGTGTGTCAGCTCTTTAAGCCTTTCTAAAAGGATCCAAACACTTATTATTATCTTAGGAAGGTCTTATTAGTACAATAACTTCTAAGGCACTTTGAAATTCTTCTAACTAATAATACATCAACTTTAACTGGATTAATTGGCTAAGCATTCTAATTGCCATTATACCATTAGGAGGACATGTTTTTGTTCAAGTACCTTTTAATACGTAATTATTCTTGTGATACCATTTACAAGATTACATCTAGTATCACTTTGTAATACTCTTATATAATATCGAATATATCTAATTATCATCCAAGAAACAATAAACATTACACATATAGATGTTGGCTTTAGGGTTATTATGACTCACAATCCAATAATAAGAGTCTCTTACCTTTATCAAGTTAGAGCTATTTCTTTACTTTAATTAGGTAATCCAACTTATATATAGTTGTAATGGGTATGTTTAAAGTACTCTTTACTAGAGACTATGAATACTTTTTTATACCTTTAAACACCCTTCTCCTTAGTTGTTTCAACATCAGTATTTAATTCCATATTTACTAAGAATGTAGTTTATTTTGTTGATGTATATGTAACTTCGGAATGTATTTCATCTATGTATATTGTACTCCTATAGAGATGTGTTATTCCTCTATACGGAAGTGTCGTCATTTGTATTGACAAGTGTTGCAAGTTTTGTAACTTACCAATGGGTTATTAGACCACCATGTGTGGGGTCGGACCTGATTAAGTTAACCTGGGGTTATTAGGCTGAGTTAGACAAGTCGGCCCCATAGGTTTATTAGGCTGCTCATAACAAGTATAAATAGAGAGCGGGATCTCTCTATTTGATCATCTCATTATCTCACTCTACATCACTCGGAAAGTGGCGCACATGTGAGGAGGAGGATCAGCTGCTAGGAGAAGACTATCTCTGTGTACTTGGGTTGTACTTTGGTTGTATCATTGCTCTATCTATCTCTGAGGAAGTTGTGGGGTTTTTCACCTTAGGGTTTTCCCCACGGAAACTCTGTGTATCTATTGTCTCGTATGTTTGCATCTTGTGATGATTGATATGCATTGATATACTGTACATGTTATTCTCTCAGTAAAGATCCTAGAGTATTTTGAATTAATGCTCAAAAATTAACATGGTATCTGAGAAAAAGACATTGTGCAGTGGCAGAAACCAGGGTTTCTTGTTTATTGGGTTTCTCTCCACAGATTTTGGAAAAGCAATATGATATATTGACTCTCCTCAGCAAGGTGAATCTTTCTGTCCAATCATAATTCAGTTCTGAGCACTTTCAGTTTTGGCCCTAAAAATTAGGGTTTCCACAAAAATAGAAATTTCTGAAATCTGAAGACATAGCTGGAAGCTCCTTGGAAAAATCAAAGTTTAGAGCTTTGGATCGAGATTTTTGGCTAGGTGAATCTCCGTGAATCTCAAACCCTAATTCAGGGTCCTCCCTAGTGAATCCGGGAAGACTAAAAGGCACTTATGAAGGGTGAAACTTTGCAGAAATTAAATTTTGAGTATACCAGGATGATCAGCTCATCAAGGCACATCTTTATATCCTTTTAGAAAGTTGAAATTCACATTTTAAATTTTTAGGGTTTCTCTAACAAAACCTAACTCAACTCCAGATCCGGATTTTTACAAATCAAGTGGTAAGAACTAAATATTTTCTATTTTTATTTGAGTTTCTCATTAAAATGTCTCACCACACCAAGCTTGAGCATAAGCTTGAAGGGGTTGATAACATCCGAGCAATTAAGTATAGGATTGGGTTAATCCTGGAAGAAAATGAATTGGACACCTACATAAGTTCTGAGGTCCCTGTCCCAAAGGAAGAAGAGGCCAAGGCCTTGCATAAGAAGAACTTGGTCAAGGCAAAGAGGATCATTTCTGATTCTATCAAAGACCATCTCATACCACATGTGTCATCTCTAAAGACACCCAAGGAGATGTTTGATTCCCTAACCAAGCTATTTGAAGGGAAGAACATAAATCGAAAGATGACTCTGCGGAATCAATTGAAAGGGGTAAAGCTTCAGAATGGAGAAACCATTCAATCTTATTTCTCTAAGGTCTCTCAGATCAAGGAACAACTTGAAGTTGTGGATGAAGTAGTGGACAATGGTGAAGTTGTTATGACCACTCTGAATAGCCTACCTAGGTCATGGGATTCATGTATTCAAGGAATCTATGCAAGAAAGAAATTGATCTCTTTCAGTAGACTGTGGGAGGAATGCTCTCAATAAGAAGCTAGGCTTGTGGCCCGAGAAGAAAAGATGGGAAATGAATATCAAGCTCTCACAGCTCACACCAAAAGAAGCAAGCCTAAGAAGGAACACTCTCATTACAAGAAATCCTCTCACACCCATCATAAGAATAGGAAAGATATGAGATGCTTCA
This sequence comes from Larix kaempferi, assembly GCA_027924585.1. Lineage (NCBI taxonomy): Eukaryota > Viridiplantae > Streptophyta > Pinopsida > Pinales > Pinaceae > Larix > Larix kaempferi. The sequence goes on from BSBM01000807.1 coordinate 6,885,656, forward strand.
CATGTAATGAGAAATGACACTTTGCTGTAGATTATCCCAAGAACAAAAAGGACAACAACTTCAGCAAGAGGAAGAAAGGCAACAAGAAGAGATATCATGCTCATGCTGTTGAGACTCCCAAGAAGAAGGCTAGAGCAGAAAGTGATGATGATGACTCATCAAGCGAAGAAGAGTATGTTCTAATCTCTGCTCTCACAGGTACTATCTCGCATGGTTGTAATGATTGGCTTATTGACAGTGGGGCTTCCAAACACATGACTGGGTTTAAAGAATCTTTTGTAAATCTATCTGAACATGAGTCACCCCATAAAGTGAAGCTTGGGGATGACTATCAATATCCTATCAAGGGAAGTGGTGAAGCCTCCTACAACCTAGACTCTGGGAAGTCTTTGAAGATGAAAGATGTTCTATATGTACCTGGGCTCAAGAAGAACCTACTCTCCATATCTGCATTAGATGCAAAAGGTACGAGGGTTGCATTTGTAGATGGCCAAGTTCTAATGTGGCCAAAAGGTAAAACTATAGATGATGCAGTGGTGATTGGAGAGCAAGAGGGAGGATTGTATAAATTGAAGAGACAACCTGAACATGCCATGGTACATGAATCCATGGAGCCAAGTGAACTTTGGCATAGAAGGCTTGCTCATGTGCACTATAGAGCACTACCAATTGCAAGCAAAGTTGTAGAGGGTCTTCCTGAAATTAAGACCAAACATGAAGGTGTTTGCAAAGGATATGCAAAAGGAAATAACATAAAGAAGGAATTTTCAAGCAGTGAAAGCAAGGCAAAAGGAATCTTGGAAATCATCCACTTTGATGTATGCGGTCTGATGTCATCCAGTTATCTGAGTGGGTATGTTTACCATGTCTCTTTCATTGATGAATTCTCCAGGAAGACTTGGGTTTACTTCTTGAAGAACAAAGATGAAGTGTTTGATAAGTTTAAGGAATTCAAAACCTTGATGGAGAACCAAACTGATAAGAAGATCAAAACATTCAGATCAGACAATGGCGGAGAATTCACTTCAGGAGATTTCAAGAAGTTGTGCAGTGATTCAGGGATTAAGAGGGAGTTGAATGCTCCTTACAATCCACAACAGAATGGAGTTGCAGAAAGGAAGAATCGAACAATCATGGAAGCAGCATGGGCAATGCTGCATGACCAGGATCTACCTATGCATCTATGGGCAGAAGCAGCTAGAACAACAATATATGTGTAGAACATAACACCCCACAATATATTGGACAACAAAACACCAGAAGAGGTCTTCTCTGGTAAGAAACCTAAAGTCAGCCATCTCAGAATATTTGGTTGTCCAGTATACACTCATGTCCTAAAGGAAAAGAGGACCAAGCTAGATCCTTCATGAAAGAAGGATATCTTTGTGGATTACAATGAAAGCTCAAAGGCTTACAGAATATACTTTCCAAGGTTCAAGAAGATTGATGTCAGCAGGGATGTAACATTTGATGAAAACTCAGCATTCATCAAATCAAGGAAGACACCTATTGAAGATCATGAAGAACCAAAGGAAACCAGATTTCAAGACACTACCATGACTGAAACAATTCCAGATGATGATCATGAAATTGAAGATCTGCAAGAACCTGTAGATCCACCTCGTGAGAAGGACTCTCACAAGAGGAAACCTGCATGGGCTAGAGAGCTCATTCAAGATGCAGAAAGATATGGAATTCCAGAAGAAGAACACAGAGCAAAGAAGAGAACTAGATCACATACTAGCTATGTTGCTTTACTCTGTGATATCATGAACAAAGAACCTTCAAGTTATGAAGAAGAAGTGGAAAAGAAAGAATGGAAGGATGCCATGGTCGAGGAATACCAATCAATAATGAAGAATGATATTTGGTATGTAGTCCCAAGACCTGAAGGGTGTTGAAATTTTGTAACTTCAAAGAATATTATATTTGTATATTATTTATTCCGGAGATGTTCCATACCTCCGATGTGATTATAATATAAATCCAGAGATGTTTATTTCTCCGAGTTGGGTGTGGTAACTAGGGTTATTAGACCCACCATGTGGGGGTCGGCCCAGTCAGTTATAATGGGGTATTTAACCTAATGGTTAAATACGAGCCTACATGTACTTGTGTAAAATACATATCAGAGTAGTGTATAAATAGAGGAGGTGTGTTCCTCATTTGATACACTCACACACTTGAGGATAGCGCACTTGTGGAGGAGAGGTCTGCTATTGTGGAGGAGGAGATCATGTCTCAGGGTTTCATCTTTGTATATTGCTGGTCATCTATATTGAGGAAGCTTTGCTGGGTTTTCTACCCCATGAGGGTTTCCCAAGATAAATCTCTGTCTCTTGTGTTTATGCTGTGCTTGTTGTTTCTTCAGTGATCCTGTATATGCTATTATTGTGAAATGGAATGTAATGCTGCTATTTTCTGTCTTATCATATTGAATTCTAACATGGTATCAGAGCTAACCTGAAGGAAGACAAGGTATGGCACTAAAGACCCTTGCTTTACTTACGACAATTTGAAGGTTAGGGTTTTACATAGCAAAAACCAGTCATCGTAGCACTTTCGCTATAAATCCGTTTTGGCAAAGTTTTCGGATCTGAAATTGTTACAGGACGAAGATTAAATCTCCAGGTACCTTGTGTCCAAAGGACAACCTCTAATTCGTTGTACTTTGTGATTTATGATCTGTACAATATAGGGTTTCTGCCTCTTCCAGATCTGAGTCAAAATCAGGTGACCTTGGGAAAAAGGTCATATCTTGGGCTAGGAAGCTCCAAATAAAATTTCGTAAAAACTGACAGGTAGTACACAGTCTGTACTATCTAAGAAAACGTTTTCAGAGGCCGAAGTTGAACCAGTGACACGTGGCACTCCGTACACGTTCGCCCTCCTGTATTATCCCATAAACAGGTCATGTTGCGACACTTGGCATAACTCTCTCTCAGAGAGTCCAATTGAGGTAAGACCTATCAGGATGGAAAGATAACAGGCCGAGATACATCAGAAAATTTTTTCAGAGGCCGAAGTTCAAACAGTGACACGTGTCACGCCGTACAAGTTCGCTCTTCTGTTTTATCCCAAAACAGGTCACGTTGCGACATTTGACATAACTCTCTCTCAGAGAATCCAATTGAGGTCAGACCTGTCAGGATGTAAAGATAACAGGTCAGGCTATCTCAGAAAACGTTTTCAGACCCTGTGGATTGAAAAGTTTGGAGTTACACCAGAAACAATCAGGTACATATTTCTGTCAAAACATAATTATTTTTGAATACCTTCATTCATGGCTTCCGGAATTTAGGGCTTTGAAGAAAGTTGGAATTTTTGTAAACGGAGACCACGGCTGAATGCTACTCATCAAAATAGAAATTTAGAGACCAAGATCAGATTTTTTGGTTGGGCAGAAGGCCGGGCTTGATCAAACCCTAGTTCGGGACTTTGATCAGAAAAGTGGAAAATTAGGGCTTCTGTAAAAAATGGGAATTTTTGAAATCTGTGACCATGGCTGGAAGCTCCTCAGAAAAATAGAAGCTTAGAGATTTGGATCAAACATTTTGATTGGGCAGAAGAGTGGGATTCACCAAACCCCAGTTTAGGGTCACGTCCAGTGAATCCGGAAGTTTCAAAGGCAAAATTGAGGAGTGAAACTTTGCAGTTTTCAAATTCTGAATATATCAGTTTGATCAGCTCATCAAGGCGCATATTTCTATCCTTTCGAAAGTTTGAAATTCAAAGTTTGAATTTTTGGGGTTTCTCCGACAAACCCATATCCAGCTCCAGGTCCAGTTCTTGCAAATCAAGTTGATAGGGTTAATCCTAGAAGAAGATGGATTGGTCACCTGCATAAGTGAAGGAGTTACTGTTTCGGAGGGAGATGAGGCTAAGGCTTTACATAAGGAGATTACAAGCGATCTCGACAGGTATGACTCATCGAGGTATGTTTTGAGATTTGTTCATGATTAAGTTTATGGTATGTTTGTCTTCATGTTATTACGGTTAGTACAATCTTGATTTTAGATTTGTTGTATCACCTTAACAAAATTATGAATGCATGATAGAAGATATTCATTGGTTAGGGTGTTGACACTTATGATTGTACTAATGCATTATGATGTTGTGTGAGGTTGATGTTGTTTACTAACAAGATACAGGTACATCACAAAAGACAAATCAGGCTCCATGACCATGAAAACATGAAGACAAAGACTCATCCATAATCTTTGTTCTACTTACGAGGTATGTATGACTTTGTTATATTATGCTTAACCTATGAGACATGCAGGTTCTAGCTCAGGATCTCTAAATCATTGAAGAGATTGTTTAGGTATGTTGTACATAACCAAGTAGATATACTAATCCAGGTATGTTTCCCATGAATCTTACCTTGTGTTAGGATCCCTTATATAAGTATACTTGGAATGATTGGTTATGCTTATTCATAAAGTTAGTAATCAAGGGATTATGCATATTATATCTTTTATCTTGATTGATGATATGCATGAGTAAAAGAAGACTTCCCTGAAATCTTGAATACTAATGTTTATTAACTATAATCATGACTATACATTTTCAAGATTATTTAGTACTATAATGTTTTGATAGCATTTAGAATATACTAATGAGTGTATGTTTGTGTATGAGATCATGAGGATGACTCTTGAGCATGCACAGTGGTACAGAATGAATAGAAGTTCAAAAGACATACAGAAGATCAAGCGGGAGGCAGGCACACAAACATAAAAGATAAGTATTTGAGTTGTTATTTGAAATAGTAATGATATTGCCTATAATAGGTTGTATGCATATTTGTATTCCTATAATATATCATGCTGAGTGTAAATATTCATAGAACATTGAACAGTATACTACTAATATGCATATGATTGGTAAGTTGGACAAACATTCCATTGTTGCTTGTCTAGAATGAAACCTCTTTGCTGACATGCTGAGAGTTGTGCACACTCTCGATAGTATGTTCTGGTAGAGATGGAAGGCATCTAGATAGCCACTGTATGCATACAGGATATCGGAAAGTGTTGTGCCAAATTATTGGTCAAAATAGTTGCATCACTATGTAAATGATATCTGTATGCATAATAGGTTATCATGTCAATATGATTTGATGATTATGAAGTATTACTAATCATGTACTTAATTTTGATTTGTAGGAAAGGTCATGAAGAATGATGGACACCGTACAAGTGGTGGATGTTCAAACAAGAAGATTTACAAATCAAACAAAATATAGAAGGCTCATGGCTAGAAGATTCTCTTAGAAAGGGGAAGAGAATCACGACAAGATGTTTGCTCCAAGTATGGTGTAATTAAAGAAGAAGTGTGAATCAGGTTCTGTATAGGTACCTAGGATCGATAATAAATTGATAAGCTTAATGATCACCATGGGTGATGTGGATCTCAACCTTTGCTACAAGGTTGAATATGATTTCTATACACAAATGACATGGATGCAAGAAGGAACTCACCACAGAGTTCGAATGATATTAAGGCTCATATTAGTAGACCCATCTAACGAGAGATGGCACAGATAGATATGCAGAAGATCATTCAATGCAGAAATGAAAATGAAAGATCTCAAATTGACGCTTTACTTCCTAGGTCTGGAAGTATGGCAAGGCTCAGAAGGAATATTTCTCAACCAGGGAAAGTATGATGAGAAATATGACTTGAGGTGTTGGAATGGCCACTCTTATGGATTCCAACTTAAAGCTGTTAGGGGATAACTCATCAGAGTTAGTGGATATAACTCTGTACAGTCAAATTATTGGGTCATTGATGTTTCTAACATATACTAGATTAGATATATGCTTTGTTGTGAATACCTTGAGTCAGTATCGAGTGGAAACTAGATGTTTTCACTTGATAGTTGCAAAGCATGTGATGAGGCACCTAAAGGATACGATAGACTTTGATCTGTGCTATCTTGGAGATCATGACTTCAGATGGCTACTCAGATGCTGATTGGGCAGAAAGTGTATCAGACAAGAAGAACACATCAAGAGGATGTTATTGTCTAGGATTAGCCATGATCTCGTGGTTTAGCTGGAAGCAGTCTAGTGTGGCTCTCAGCACAAGCAGAATATATGGTTGTTTGCTCTGCTAGTTGTGAAGAAGTTTGGCTTCAGGATTGTTTGACTTAGAGATAGAACCAACTGTGATCCTATGTGACAAATAGAGTTGTATCAAGATGACATAGAATCCAGTGTTCCATGATAAGTCAAAGATCATAGGGATCTAACAAGATATGACACAGAAAGGAACTATAAAGTTTGAATTCGTAACAGGTTACCGATGTACTAACCAAACCTCTACCTCGAGTGAAGAAGTTACCAACATACTAACCAAGCCTCTGTCTTGAGTGAAATTTGAATACTTTCGAGACAAGCTTGGTGTAGCTCAAAAGGACCCTCCTCGAAAGGGGGAGTAGTATAGTCACTGATGATGATATTGTCTCATCGAACAACAAGGTCGATGATGAGGTAACCTGTTCTCTACACCTAAATACTTAGAAATATTTAGATTTAGGACTCGTATACTTAGAATACTTAGTTTTACTTATACATGCTTTTGATGTTATATGTATTAGTAAGAATACATGCTTTTGATGATAGATGTATTGGTGAGAATACATGCTTTTGATGATAAGATGTATTGGTAAGAATACATACGTTTGATGACACATGTATTGATTAATGTACGTGTATGGTTGAGGATACTTGTACTTGTATTGATGAGAATACATGTGGGGATTGTATCATCCTTGAACACATGTTCTAAAGTGAGCCGTAGACGTATGGTCTCCGAAAATGAAGTCCTTAGTGGACAGGTAGGGATTGTATCATCCCTGGACTTCGGTCCCTGAATAGATCCGTAGACGTATGGTCTCCGAAAATGAACTCCTTAGTGGACAGGTAGGGATTGTATCATCCCTGGACTTCGGTCCCTGAATAGATCCGTAGACGTATGGTCTCCGAAAATGAAGTCCTTAGCGGACAGGTAGGGATTGTATCATCCCTGGACTTCGGTCCCTGAATAGATCCGTAGACGTATGGTCTCCGAAAATGAAGTCCTTAGTGGACAGGTAGGGATTGTATCATCCCTGGACTTCGGTCCCTGAATAGATCTGTAGACGTATGGTCTCCGAAAATGAAGTCCTTAGTGGACAGTTGAGGGGATTGGATCATCCCTGGACTTTCAGTCCTAAAGAGAGCCATAGACGTGAGGTCTCCGAGAATGAAGTCCTTAGTGGACAGTTGAGGGGATTGGATCATCCCTGGACTTTCAGTCCAAAAGAGAGTCGTAGACGTGAGGTCTCCGAGAATGAAGTCCTTAGTGGACAGTTGAGGGGATTGGATCATCCCTGGACTTTCAGTCCTAAAGAGAGCCGTAGACGTGAGGTCTCTGAGAATGAAGTCCTTAGTGGACAGTTGAGGGGATTGGATCATCCCTGGACTTTCAGTCCTAAAGAGAGCCATAGACATGAGGTCTCCGAGAATGAAGTCCTTAGTGGACAGTTGAGGGGATTGGATCATCCCTGGACTTTCAGTCCTAAAGAGAGCCGTAGACGTGAGGTCTCCGAGAAGTGGGGATTGTATCATCCCCGGACTTAGGTCCCTGAATTGATCCGTAGACGTGAGGTCTCCGAGAAGTGGGGATTGTATCATCCCCGGACTGCGGTCCCTGAATTGATCCGTAAACGTGAGGTCTCCGAGAAGTGGGGATTGTATCATCCCCGGACTTAGGTCCCTGAATTGATCCGTAGACATGAGGTCTCCGAGAAGTGGGGATTGTATCATCCCTGGACTGCGGTCCCTGAATTGATCCATAGACGTGAGGTCTCCGAGAAGTGGGGATTGTATCATCCCCGGACTTAGGTCCCTGAATTGATCCGTAGACGTGAGGTCTCCGAGAAGTGGGGATTGTATCATCCCCGGACTGCGGTCCCTGAATTGATCCGTAGACGGATGGTCTCCGAGAAGTGGGGATTGTATCATCCCCGGACTGCGGTCCCTGAATTGATCCGTAGACTTATGGTCTCCGAGAAGTGGGGATTGTATCATCCCCGGAATTTGGTCCCTGAATTGATCCGTAGACGAATGGTCTCCGAGAAAGTGATTTTTTTTTTTTTATATAATGATGTGGTTACTTGTATCGGTATGGATACTTGTATTGATGATGTGGTTACTTGTATCGGTATGGATACTTGTATTGATGATGTGGTTACTTGTATCGGTAGGATACTTGTATTGATGATGTGGTTACTTGTATCGGTAGGATACTAGTATTGATGACGTGGTTACTTGTATCGGTATGGATACTTGTATTGATGATGTGGTTACTTGTATCGGTAGGATACATGTATTGATGACATGATTACTTGTATCAGTATGGATACTTGTATTGATGATATGTATACTTGTATTGGCATGAATACTTGTACTAATGATGTGGATACTTGTATTGTTATGGATACCTGTGTTGATGACGATGCTGATGATCGTGAGATGACGATGCTGATGATCGTGAGATGACGATGCTGATGATCGTGTGATGACGATGTTGATGATCGTGTGATGATGATGCTGATGATCGTGTGATGACGATGCTAATGATCGTGAGATGACGATACTGATGATCGTGAGGCTCCAGATGTTGATGTTGTTGTAGCTGTTCGAGTGCTGCAGAAGATAAAGACTCAGTGCTGAAGATGTTGATGTTCCAGTATTAAAGATGTTCCAGTAACTGCTTGAGTTACTGATGATGTTGAGAAAGCTTCCAATGATTTATAGATGTATCATGTATGATGTTGATGACTCCTTGCTCGTGCAGATACTGTTATAATATCCTTCTCGTTAAGGGGGAGTGTTGAAATTTTGTAACTTCAAAGAATATTATATTTGTATATTATTTATTCCGGAGATGTTCCATACCTCCGATGTGATTATACTATAAATCCGGAGATGTTTATTCCTCCGAGTTGGGTGTGGTAACTAGGGTTATTAGACCCACCATGTGGGGGTCAGCCCAGTCAGTTATAATGGGGTATTTAACCTAATGGTTAAATACGAGCCTACATGTACTTGTGTAAAATACATATCAGAGTAGTGTATAAATAGAGGAGGTGTGTTCCTCATTTGATACACTCACACACTTGAGGATAGCGCACTTGTGGAGGAGAGGTCTGCTATTGTGGAGGAGGAGATCATGTCTCAGGGTTTCATCTTTGTATATTGCTGGTCATCTATATTGAGGAAGCTTTGCTGGGTTTTCTACCCCATGAGGGTTTCCCAACATAAATCTCTGTCTCTTGTGTTTATGCTGTGCTTGTTGTTTCTTCAGTGATCCTGTATATGCTATTATTGTGAAATGGAATGTAATGCTGCTATTTTCTGTCTTAGCATATTGAATTCTAACAAAGGGAAGTCTGTTGTGACTACCAAATGGATCTACAAGATCAAGCATGCTGCAGATGGCAACATAGAGAAATATAAAGCAAGATTTGTAGCTCGTGGCTTCTCTCAGAAAGAAGGGATTGACTATGAAGAGACCTTTGCTCATGTGGCCAGATACACTTCCATCAGAACAATACTTTCTCTGGCTGCAGTGATGAAATGGAAGATACACCAGATGGATGTCAACACAGCCTTCTTGAATGGTGTAGTCGAGGAGGAAGTGTATGTGGAGCAGCCACTTGGTTTTGAGACACATGACAGGAAGTCATATGTGTGTAGGTTGAAGAAAGCCTTGTATGGTAGGATGGACAGTTTTCTATCCAATTTGGACTTTACCAAGAGTAAAGCGATTCCAACCTTTACTACAAGGTTGAGGAAGTAAATCCTGTGATACTACTGTTGTATGTAGATGATCTGTTTGTAACAGGTAATGATAGTTTGATTGCCGATACCAAGAGAAAGCTTGCAGCCGAGTTTGAGATGAAGGACTTGGGGATGATGCACTATTTTCTAAGTATGGAGGTGTGGCAGAGTACAGATGGGATCTTCCTTGGACAAGGGAAGTATGCAATAGAGATCCTGAAGAGGTTTGGGATGATGGACTACAAGGCCATGGCCACACCTATGGCATCGAACCTGAAGCTTCTGTGTGATGCTTCATCTGATCCGGTTGATGTCACTATGTATCGTCAGATGATTGGGTCCTTGATGTACCTGACGAACACGAGACCAGACATTTTCTTTGCGGTGAACACATCGAGCCAGTTCCTGACGGATCCCAGAAGTGTTCACCTGGTTGCTGTAAAGCATATTCTGAGGTACCTAAAGGGTACGGTTGATTATGGGCTCAAGTATGATGCGAATCGAAAGTTTAACCTACAGGGTTATGTTGATTCGGACTGGGCAGGCAGTGCGGCAGATAGGAAGAGCACATCTGGGTGCTGCTTCAGTATGGGATCAGATGTGATATCTTGGTTTAGCAGGAAGCAGTCCTGCGTAGCACTGAGTACAGCTGAAGCAGAATATGTTGCAGCTTGTTCGGCTAGTTGCGAGGCAGTATGGCTCCGAAAGCTACTGTCTGAGTTATTTGATCTCCCGTTGGAGGCTACTGGTATCTTTTGTGACAACCAGAGTTGTGTGAAGCTGTCTGAGAACCCAGTGTTTCACGACAGGTCGAAACACATTGAGATCAAATATCACTATATCAGGGATATGGTGCAGAGAGGAGCAGTGAAGCTCCTGTATGTTGCGACGGACGAGCAGATTGCAGATGTGCAGATGAAACCACTAGCCAGAGTGAAGTTCGAATACTTCAGAGAGAGGCTTGGTGTTCTTCAGATTGACGACACTTCGAGGAAGAAGTGATGGAGACATTTGCTGAAGCCATTCTAAGCATGGTGGAAGGAGGATCCTTCACATGGCTATGGATGTAAGCGCTGAATGATGAGCATCAGGACGATGCTCCAGTTACTGCTTTGTATGTATGCATCATGTTGGATGCTTGTTATGATCAGTTGGATCATTTATATGTATGTATGTATGCATCATGTTGGATGATGGATATGATCAATTGGATCATTTATATGTATGTATGTATGCATCATGTTGGGTGATGGATATGATCAATTGGATCATTTATATGTATGTATGTATGCATCATGTTGGATGTTGGATATGATCAGTTGGATCATGTATATGTATATGCATCATGTTGGATGCTTGGACCATGTATCTGTATATGTATCAGGTGGATCATGTATCTATGTATGTATCAGGTGGATACATTGTATGATCAGGTGGATCATGTATGATGATATGTATTAGGTAGATACTTGGTATGCATCAGGTGGATGCATTGATGATCAGGATGATCATGTGTACATCAGGATGTGATGAACCTGCAATAATTCATTAATGCAAATACACGAGATGTCAGAAAATAATAGAACTCAAAATCACTTTTATATTGATCACGGGCCACTTCGAGGGGGCAACCTCCTTTGAGCAAGCTCAATACAATTAACTTCACGGTGCCTTCAATGACCTCAACACACACTTATATACTAAGTCTATTCCCAATACTATGGGTCAAAACCATGGGACATATAATACTACGGGATGACTTACAAAGTATATGCATCCAATACTATGGTTCAATACTATGGGCTAATATAAACTATGGATCAACAAATACTACGGGACGACTTACAAAGCATATGCGTCCAACAACAATATACTAACATAGTAAAGAGAAGGGTTGAAACGGGTTCCTAACATCCCCTCTCCCTTAGAAAAAGCTTTGTCCTCAAAGCTTTGGTTGGAGAAATTACTACAGAATCTGAAGGAGTGGTTCGCCGGTAGAATCCTCGGGTTGCATTTCGGGCCACTGACACCTATGGAGTGTCAGGGAGGATTGCTTGGAAGGCTGTAGATGAAGAAGAACCCTATCAACTGCTTGGAAAATGCGCTCAGAACAGTGCTGATCGGCTTGTTGTTTCAGGCGAATTCTGGCCATGTGAAGATTGTCCTGTAGAATGAGAAGAATCTGATCGCGGTTGCGAAGAACCGAGTCAATTTCCTGGACTGGGGAGCTGCTAAGGGTGTATGGAATAAGAACTGGCAGTGTCTGTCCATAGACTGCTTCATATGGTGTCCTTTGAGATGTGGTATTGTACCACCAGAGCGCTGCTAGGAAATCCATAGAAATAGTTGGCCAAAGCTGTGTAGGGATGGGCAAGGGTTTGAGCAATCCTGAAAAGAGTGTCGTTTCACCCTTGTTGACCTGGAAAGTATCACAGTCAGCCACCATTTGTTGAATTGTGATTTTCAGTCCGTGCCAAAAGAAGTTACATTGTTCCCGGTCATACATTTTGAAGGACCCAGAGTGCCCTGCTGATGAAGAAGCATGGAGTTCATAGAAGAGATAGCCTTGTTGAACATATTGAAACCAATTTGGAACAAGCAGAGAAAGAGCTGTAAGAGAAACTGGGTCATCAATTGTGCGAGAAGGAGCATCTACTACCATATTGTCCTTACCCTTCTTGTAAGTGATTGCATATGGATAACCCATGAGTTGGATAACCCATTTCAGATGTGTTGGGTAGGAGACCCATTGTTCCAGAAAATTTTCCAGAATCTGGTAATCAGTCTTGATGCAGAAATAATTCCCTAATAGGTATGGCTGCCACTTCTGTACTGCATGCAAAATAGCCAGCAGTTCTTGCTGAGAGGTATATGCAACTAAATTCTTACCGAAAAGGTCTCTTGAAGGCAGCAAGCTCATTGGTTCAGCAAAGGCACCTGCATATCTATCCAAGGAAGTAGTGGAGACTGTTGATGGGTGCATCTGAATGGAATGGAGATGAGCGATGACACCATGTGAATTCTTCTTAAGGATTTTTTCCAGGCGATGTGAACTGATGATGCGGAGAGACCCTGTTTGTAAGCCCATTAATTTGTTTTGTGCCCCATTGACTGAAAACTGCATCCAAAGTTCCACAAAATCCCATAAGATGGGGCCAAGTGTGCGTAACCATTGAACACCCAAAACCACATCACATCCGCCTAAGGACAAGGAAAACATGTCAGAGCGCAGGTTATAATATTCCATAGAGATACGCACATTGTGACACTTCCCCTTGCAAGGTAAGGTGCCCCCATTGGAAATCATGACTTCAAAGTTGGAGCAAGGATGGACAAAACAATCAGCCTGTTTGACGATCCGAGGGTCAATGAAGTTATGTGTGCTGCCAGAATCAATGAGTATTGTAAGAGGGAACTTCTTGAAGTATCCCTTGAACCAAATTATTTGGGGGGTGGTGACGTCGAATAAAGCATTAAAAGATATCTTTGGTTGGTATTCCTAAGATGGGGGGTCAATAGGCAACTCTTGAATGTTGACCTGATCATCCATTATATTTGGAGCTTCTTCACTAATTTTAGAGGTTGGCGAAGAATCCATATCCAAGAGATAGAGCTTTTGTTGAACACATTTATGTCCCTGAGTGAATTTCTCATCACAATTATAACAAAGCCATTTTTCTCTGCGTGCCTGCATCTCTGTTTCAGACAAATGCTTGATAGGAGTTGGTCGAGGAGCTGGCGGGATGGGAGGTCGTTGAGAACCCATATTTTGGAAGGGAAAAAAAGAGGGTTTGGAGCGTTGTTGGGCTGCAAGCTTGTCTTCTGCCAACTTAGCCAACCCTAGGACTTCCATCATTGTGTTGGGACATAACATTTTAACCTCTGACCGGATTTCATCCTTAAGACCACTGATAAAACAACTCTTGTAGAATTCATCAGATAATCCTTCTGTGTGATTGGCTAGTTTCTCAAATTATGTCTGATACTCTTTCACAGTGCCACTTTGACGAAGTTTAGTGAGTGCTCCGGTGAAGTCATCAAAAGCACTAGGACCAAATCGTTGCAAAATGAGTTGGCAAAAATATGTCCATTTTGGCTCATCATGAGCCTTGATGTACCCACGGTACCATTGAAGGGCTTCCAGTTCCAAATGAAAGGATGCAAGTGGAACTTTTTGGACATCAAAAGTATTATGCAGACTGAAATACTGATCTGCATGATAGATCCATCCAGTCGGATCAGTACCGTTGAAGCGAGGAAATTCAAGCTTCGGACCACGAAAATTGTTGGAAGAAGAGAACCCATTGGCTGTAGAAGATTCTTGTTGTCGATTATTGTTCATGGTTGAATGCTGAAGATGGAGGCTGAGAAATTTTTCATCCAGATCTTGGAGTTTGGTTTGGATGGCTGCAAGTGCTTCCTCCATGGTTTTTACTCCTGCGCGGGTGACAACCATAACCAGGAGATTTTTTTTTTTGGGGGGGGGGGGGGAATGGATAGAAAAACACAAACAAAAGCTGCTTTAATAAAGGAAAATTTGGATTTGGAAAAAACATGGAGTGGTAATTGGGGTTTGAGTAGGTTTTAGACACTTTATGATGGACAGGGAGGCAAAAAATGGGGATTTCAGAAGCGGGGTGAAAGAATGAGAAAATTTGGTAGAGAGGGACAAAGAAGCAGAATTTGGAAAGGAGCATGGTGGCAAAATTTGAGGGCGTTTGGGTGAAAATTGAAGGAGTTATGGCAAACCCTAAAAATAGACAAATGTGGGATTTCTGGTCTTGGGAAGTGGAATTTGGGATAGGGTCTTTAGGAATGAAATATGCAGAATGGGATTGCAGGCATGTCAGTGAAGTTTTAGGGAAAACAGAGTTGAAACAAGGGAGATATTGCCGAAAAACATAAACAGATGGATCTGCAACAGCGCGGAAGGGATCGAAAAGTGCTGGATCTGAAACGGCGACTAGATCTGGAACGACTTTCAAAATAGACCTAAAATGGCTGAATCTGGAGCGGAAGTGATCGGCAACAGTTCAGCTGAATATAGATATGGACCCCAGGTATGTGCGACTTCCTAACAGTTCAGGGGTTTCACTCGGCCACCAATGCTGTCTGACGGCTTGCGTATTGGGACAGTACCCCTCACTACACGGCTCAGGTAAAACTAATAACCGCTTTGCCACAAACGACAGCTCTTGGTTTACCTCACGGGTGGGAACTAGTCAATCAGGTAGGGGTTGTTGCCCTTTTCGCTGGCAAGTCCTCTCAATGGGCCAGCTACTTCGGGGTTCATGTGGTACTCCTCACAATGAGTTTTAGGGCTTATGCCCAAGTACTTCCCACAGTTAAGTGGATAGGGATTATTCCCAAATCCGAAGCTGCAACAGATGTGAAAAAAAAATTTGACAGAAATTCCACCCAACGAGCCCAAGAAAGTGCTCTGATACCAGATGTGATGAACCTGCAATAATTAATTAATGCAAATACACGAGATATCAGAAAATAATAGAACTCAGAATCACTTTTATATTGATCACAGGCCACTTCGAGGGGGCAACCTCCTTTGAGCAAGCTCAATACAATTAACTTCATGGTGCCTTCAATAACCTCAACACACACTTATATACTAAGTCTATGCCCAATACTATGGGTCAAAACCATGGGACATATAATACTACGGGACGACTGACAAAGCATATGCGTCCAATACTATGGGCTAATATAAACTATGGATCAACAAATACTACGGGACGACTTACAAAGCATATGCATCCAACAACAATATACTAACATAGTAAAGAGAAGGGTTGACACCGGTTCCTAACACAGGATGATGTATGGTGAGTATCAGGTTGATACTTTGTGGCCGTGGAACAGGTTGTGCAGATAAGCATACAATCCAGCCCTGGGAGGTTTGCAAATAGTCTTTCGAGGTTTTGCCTATAGCAAGTAATACTGCCCTGGGATATCTGGCAAACGCTCTTTCGAGGTTTTGCTTTGGGAGGACATATAATCCTAGCCCTGGGAGATTTGCAAATACTCTTTCGAGGTTTTTCCTATGGCATGTAATCCTAGCCCTGGGATATCTGGCAGATGCTCTTTCGAGGTTTTGTCCTATGGCATGTAATCCTAGCCCTGGGAGATCCGACAGGTTGAGTTGTGTGCTCGTAATCAGTCCTGGGATGCTCTTTCGAGGTTTTGCCATGACCACATATAATACTAGCCCTGGGAGATCCTATAGGTCGGAGCTGTGTGCCCGTAATAGCCTGGGATGCTCTTTCGAGGTTTTGTGGCACACATAATAAGTCCTGAGGATTCCATAGTATGGCCAGTGATGATGAAGACCTACAGGTGGTGGGCCTACATCCAATATGAAAAAGGACTGGCTCAATAGGACTTCCTATGACGAGTAGATTCAGAAATTGATTGAGATAGCAACAACCATGACGATGACGATGATTCGAGGATGATGATTCGTTGATGATGATCCAGAGAAGAAGACTTGTGCTAGAAAATATGTGTCGAGAAATACCTTCCTAGTTAAGAGGGAGTGTTGATGTATATGTAAATTCGGAATGTATTTCATCTATGTATATTGTACTTCTATAGAGATGTGTTATTCCTCTATACGGAAGTGTCGTCATTTATATTGACAAGTGTCGTAACTTGTCGATGGGTTATTAGACCACCATGTGTGGAGTCGGACCTGATTAAGTTAACCTGGGGTTATTAGGCCGAGTTAGACAAGTCGACCCCATATGTTTATTAGTCTGCTCAGAACAAGTATAAATAGAGAGTGGGATCTCTCTATTTGATCATCTCATTATCTCACTCTACATCATTCGGAAAGTGGCGCACATGTGAGGAGGAGTATCAACTGCTAGGAGAAGACTATCTCTGTGTACTTGGGTTGTACTTTGGTTGTATCATTGCTCTATCTATATCTGAGGAAGTTGTGGGGTTTTTCACCTTAGGGTTTTCCCCACAGAAACGTTGTGTGTCTATTGTCTCTTATGTTTGCATCTTGTGATGATTGATATGCTTACTATGATTGATATGCATTGATATACTGTACATGTTATTCTCTCAGTAAAGATCCTAGAGTATTTTGAATTAATACTCAAAAATTAACATATTTACCTCAAGGATTAATTTATTCAATGTTTGATCTACCTTTTTAAGAAAATGGATAGCTCATATGATTATTATGCATAATCATATTCCAAGAGGAAACCTTTCACAATAAATACATCCTTCTTTCAATTTATACATTGCTTATATAAATATAAGGATCAACTATATAAATAAGATCTAACCAAGAATTATACATTTACAAGAATTCTTTTTAATGCTTCTTATGAATGCTAACAACAACCATTTATCTCATAAGTATGGTGTTCATTTCCAATAACCATTTATACAAGATAAAATTATTTTCCTATTAAAAGACTCATCTTAACTCATTATTGAATCAAGAACATATTTACAATTGAATAGATTTCATTCCCTGATCATAAAAATAGTAAGTAACATTTCATTAAAAAACACAGATACTTCTCGCCACCTAGAAAAAATATTAAGATCGCCATTTAAAAACACAGATACATCTCTCTGAGAAAGATGGAACCGCCTTCTCTGTCTTCTTCAACGGAGCTCACTCTTTCTATTGGAGACACCTAGGTTAAAATCCTAACTGATCTCCTAACAATTATTTAGCGGTTTAGTTTTCTTTTAGTTATATATATTTTCTATCCATCTCTTGAAGGGAAAGCGCCTCCTCTATACAAAACGTTACTAAATATTTTATTAATAAATTACATTTTCATTATATTATTATTTAATCTTTTTCCAGAACATTATCCAAAATACAGTTCCTATTACTTAATATTATGTTTTTCGTTTAGATATAATTATTTGTAATTATACTAAAATTTTCTTGGAACTCTAAGGAAATACTTTAAGATATAGTTATGTGCTTTTGGAAGCCTCTATTCCAAATGCCTCTTTCTTTTTTACTCCAATATTCAATTTTCTTTACTTTGTATATTAATAAATAAGATCATCTTTCAAGATAGTTCTTTAGCTTCTTTCTACTAGAAGCTATTAAAAGCTCTAATGATTATTATGTAGCATTCAATGCTTAAAATATAATAAAAAAGATGATCTCTTAGTTAATTCTTAGGATCATTTATTAATAGTTAGCTTTTAGGCTAATTAATAGGTCATAGGTGTTTAACAATGCAATGTCCTGACATCCTTTGTCGAGACCAACATATCAACCATATCCATAAGAATTATTTCTTTTTACGTAATAGCACTTAGTAATAATTAGCCTAGTGCTAAAAGTTAGGCCTTAGGGGTTTGTTACTATCTTGAGGCTGATAGTTGTTCCTTCAGTGTCCCTAACTAGGACTAATCGTTAACTTATAAACTTAAGCAATCCTTTAGTGAACATAACAGTTCAATTCTTTTAGGTGCCTGTGTCACCGTGATGACACTCGTCATCAAACTCATGGCCTGCCATCCATTAGACTTCCCCCCTAGTAGATTTGTGACCCAATCGTTTGTTGCATCAAGCCTTTAGTCTCTCAAGTTTAAAAATTCACAATACATAATAACTTAGGAATTTACTTACAGAGTTTACTGATGGGGCATTTAGCTCCTCGTCAAGAATTGTTACATAAAACATTTGTACATATGTTACAAAAGAGTAGGGGTAAAAGTGGATATTACATTCCACCTCTCTTAAAAGTAACACCGTCCCGGTGTTCATGATCTTCAAAAAAAATTCCTTCATTTTTCATAACACTCTTCAATTGTCTTTGCTTCATTTTCCAAAATTTCTACATCTTTGGCATCTTTCCTTTTTATGTCTTTAATAAATTTGTCTTCCTTCACCTGTATTTTACATAAACAATATCAGGTCTTTCCAAAATTTCGAGCATAAAATCTATGCATAAACATGACTTTCAAAATCAAGAAGAATAATAGTTTTGTCTGCAACATATTGTTGTTGCTTTTCATGGGAACTCTTTGGAGTTTAGTTTTACTTACAATGATCACAATGATTGTCACATACCCTCCCATCTATCCAAGGCAAGGAAGGGAACATGATGCCAATCTCTGGGGCTTTGACCTAAACTCAGCCCATTCATTTCATTCATACCATTAAAAAAAAAATAAGAGTGTGCATATGCAATCAAGCAAGTATGCACAACAGAATTAAAACATCATACACACACCATTCATGCTCATCCAGCATATCAAAATAAACTACAAATTAAACATTGTAGAAGTAAATACACGTCAGATACTTATCTTCATTTCACAATTGTCCCAAACAACTAACTATGTCGCTGCAACATTCCACCCAACCATAGGTCTCTGTCCAGCCTGTATTCTTTCAGCACTCAGAGACCACCCCAGAGTTGGGCATGATTTCTACAAGGAACATGGGACATTCAAGCTCATTCACAGCCAATTTATCATTTCAACTGAGCCAAGCCAGTCCATAGCTAGGTTTATCAGGCTATACTTGAACCCTGGATGCTTGCACTCAAGCTCAAGCCAAAGCAATGGATTTACCAACAGGATGGCCATGGGTTTCCCAATCGTTTCCAGTCAAAAACGGATTGAGGGATGGGAAAAACAATCACAGGGAGGAAAACGAGTTCTCCTCCAGCTAATTAAGCATTCAACATCCCAAATGGTCTCTATGGAACCCCAAATCAATTCCTCTTCTTCCCCACTGGTATACAACACAAAAACACCCTTCTCCCAGCTGAGAATGAAGGAAAACATATAAACACGTAGTTGGAAAACACCCAGGTAGCTCCAAACTCGTGAGGGAGAGAGACCGTTTGATGGGTAATGGCTTAGGGGAGAAATTCATGGCTCTTTTATTGTCCAAGAAGCCAAACACGAATTTCCATGTAGGGTGGCTTGCCCATACTTGAATTTGGACAGCCATACCTCCCATTCCCCAAGGCATTAACTACCTCAACCAACTCTTGAGAGAAATCAATGATTGGGTACAAAAGTCAACATGGGTAGTTGGGGGTTTGATTGGTTCTCTCATTGACACTTGGCTTGACTTGATTGGCTCCAAGGGTTTGAATGTTTTCCCTCCCAATTCCTCGTAAAATCATGCCCCCGTCTCTTGTTGCATTGCATAGCTAGTTGTGGGTATTTTATTAAAATGCATATTTACATGATGTTTGAATTCCAATGTGCCTAGCTAGCACGCAAACCATATGCATCAATAAATCAATGACGGGGCCTTGGCCTTGAGCTCCTCACCATGATTTTATAACAATATTACATCATTTACATTTGAATGTAATGGGGTCAAGGTGGGGATGTGACAATGATATACCTGCACATAGGTCAATTATTCATGATATATATCCAAATCATAATCGAGGATAAAATTATCTATGCAATGCATTTCAAGGCACATTACCTTTCCATATTCAAGTTTTACATCCACACCTTCGTATGGTAATACTTTTTTCTAAGTACTTTTGATACTTTTCTCTTTGATTTTCAACATAAAGCAAGTATATCAAACTTTCACATCATATGCATAATCATAATTTTCACAAAATTTGAAAACACATACTAATTTAAAATTAGTACTAATGCACAATTCAATCAACACTTTTATTACCTCTACCATATGAGGATCACCTCATGTAAATGAGTAGCCAGTACTTCAACATTTAAACATTATCATTGATGCTCCAAAGTTCTTCCAACTCAACATTAATTTTACCTGTGAGGCTTCAAAGTTTTTCCAACTCAACATCAGTTTTTATCTTTGATGCTTTCAGAGTTCTCCCAACTCAACATTAGTTTTTATCTGTGAGGATCCATAGTTATTTCAACTCAATATCAATTTTATGTATACATACCATTGAGCCAAGTCAAACATGTTAGAGGATATTGACTTAAGGGGAATATTTTCAATGAATAAATCTTTTCATAAGTAGAATTGCCAATATGATCACTTTAATCAGTTATCTGGTTCCTGTAAAACATTTCTGCTCCTTTAAGGAGGTAACATTCCAGGCCTCACAACTAGAATAAATACACTGAGCGCTAAGTAAGGAAAACTATGCTAGACATGTACTGTGGCAATGGGCAAACTTGCCTCTACAATCTCCCTTATCTACTATTCATTCATTACTCGAATTATCAATTTTTTTACAAATTGGCTCCATTTTCTATAAGGTTGTTCTCCTTATTCTAGATATTAAGATTTCTCTTTAAGATTCGTTCTTATTCTTTACATTCTTTACCCGTTCCAATTTTAACATCTTCTCTTACTTTGTAAAAAATTATTTCTTTTTTGGGTAAGTCTTTTTCCTACTAACATGCTTGACCCCCTCTTTCAATGGAACATATTTTCCATCATTCAACCATCTTGCCGTTACAAATAATCTGAATAGTTTCACTTGTCCAACTGCACATTAGTATGTGCATCATGCAAGAACTACTCAGTCCTAAAATTTCCATCATAATTCATACATATGCATTTCAATACATCAAGTTTTGAACTATGCATATTAATCATTCTGATATTCGATCTTTTGTTCACATAGAATATCATGCACACTTGTGCAATTTCTAATAATTGCATAACTTTAGTCATCCTGACTTTTAAACTTGTAAAAAACAAATATATGCAATTCAAATCAATCAAAATTTTGATTTTACTCATTTATATCTATAATGCTTTCCAAGCCATATGATTGATCATAACCATTCACATATAGTTTCACAATTCTAGCTTCTGGTTTTAAGAACAAGCGTGATATAACCATTTCAATATGAAATTTCAGATCTACTTTTTATTTTGTTTTCCCAAAGGCACAAATTTTTCCTACTCCTAAAGCATAGATAAATAACATATACAAATCATTCCCAATGCATTACTAAAATTTGGTAGTAGCATCTTGGTAAAATAGAGATTACCCCATTCATTGCTTTCCATTACATTCACCTTATCTTGTCGAAGCTTCCGATAATCCTTTGCATACTACACTTGCATCTTCTTGCAAGGGATTACTCATATCATAAATATTTCAACAAAATACCTTTAAATAAAAGGAAAAAGTAATTTTTTGTTGGAATTGATTTAATACTGTGAGGGGGGGGTGAATTAGTATTAGCGCAGTTATCAATAGTTTTTACTTCTTTAACAGATTATCCTTTTACTTAATATTTATCTTCAATTATGCATCAGATAAATAAACATACACATATATGCATCACATAAACAACACATAACACACATGGTTTTTACGTGGAAACCCAAACGAGATAAAACCACAGAATGCTTCTTTATAATGAGAAAGAATACAGTCGAGGAAGCACCAACATCCCATGTTTACCAACACCAACAGGAAGGAGGCACCGACCTGAAGGAAGCTACAACTTCATGTGTTTTCTCCAGCACGAAATGGAAGGAGGCATTGACCCCCTATCCTCTTTGTTTTACAGGCACCAACCTGAATGAAGCTCCAACTCCTTGTCTCCTTGCCCCGTCCGACCACCCCTATGTCCAATATGTGTTGTTATCTTACTGAACTTCAACTCCACGCACTCTTATGGTCTTCTGCTGATGATTCCGTTGTGCGTTGTCTTCGTATGCAGTCTATACTTTGTTATTGCATTGCATACATCACTTGACTTCTCAAACTTCTCAAATATACTTTTGTTGATTTCTTACTTCATATACTGTGTGCTTGCTGATATTACAGTTTGTGTTACTAGTTATTGTTGATGTATATGTAACTTTGGAATGTATTTCATATATGTATATTGTACTCCTATAGAGATGGCATTATTCCTCTATACGGAAGTGTTTGTATTCCTATAGAGATGTTATTATTCCTTTATACGGAAGTGTCGTCATTTATATTGTAAGTGTCGTAACTTATACTTGATGGGTTATTAGACCACCTTGTTGGGGTTGACCCTGTATAAGTCATGTGGGTCGAAGGGTTATTAGACCACTCTATTGGGAGTCGGCCATGTGGGTCAAAGGGTTATTAAACCACCCTATTGGGTGTCAGCCTAGTCAGCATTATGTTATGTGGTTAAGTTAAGGCCGACCTAGTAAAGGTTATTAGGCAAGTCAAGTCAAGTATAAATAGAGTGTGGGAGGCACTCTATTTCATCATTCTCTTCTCTCTCACACTCTCGGGAGAGTGGCGCACTTGTGAAGGAGGAGAAGCTTCTGCTAGGAGATGTCTATCTCTTATGCTTGGGTTGTTTCATTTCTCTATCTATCTCTGAGGAAGTTATTGGGGTTTTTCACCTTTGTGGTTTTCCCCAAGTAAACTATGTGTCTCTTGTGTCCTTGCATTATTGTGTTCATGATTGATATGCTATAGATATGCTGTACATGTTGTTCTCTCAGTTAAGATCCTAGATTATATTAAAGTAAATTCTGAAAAATTAACATGGTATCAGAGCTAGCCTAAAAGAAGGCATGGTATGGCATGTATGACACTTGTTGCAATTGCGAAGCTAGGGCTTGATATAGCAAAAACTAGTCATCGTAGCACTTTTTCTATAAATAAAATGCAGCGAGGTTTCAGGGTCTGAAAATCGTACAGGGAGAAGCTAAGATCCCCATGTACCTTGTGTCCAAGGGACAACCTCTAATTCGTTGTACTTTGTGATTTATGATCTGTACAATATAGGGTTTCTGCCTCTTCCAGATCTTAGTCATAAACAAGTGACCTTGGAAAAAAGGTCATAACTTGGGCTAGGAAGCTCCAAATGAAATTTCGTAAAAAGTGACAGGTAGTGCACGGAATCTACTTTCTCAGGTAACTTTTTCAGAGGCCGAACCTGAACCAGTGACATGTGGCATGACGTACAAGTTTTCTCTCCTGTTTTATCCCATAAACCGGTCACGTTGCGACACTTGGCATAACTCTATCTCAAAGAATCCATTTGAGGTCAGACCTGTGGGGTTGGAAAGATGACAGGTCGGGCTATCACAGGAAAAATTTTCAGACCCTGTGGATCGAAAAGTTCGGAGTTACACCAGAAACAATCAGGTACATATTTCTGTCAAAACAGAATTATTTTTTAGCACCTTCATTCATGGCTTCCGGAATTTAGGGTTTTAGAGAAAGTTGAAATTTTTGTAATTGAAGACTACGGTTGAATTCCACTCATCAAAATCGAAATTTAGAGACCAAGATCAGAATTTTTGGTTGGGCAGAAAGCCGGGCTTGATCAGACCCTAGTTCGGGACTTTGATCGGAAAAGTGGAAAATTAGGGCTTCTGCAAAAATGGAAATTTTTGAAATCTGTGACCACAGCTGGAAGCTCCTCAAAAAAATAGAAGCTTAGAGCTTTGGATCAAACCTTTTGATTGGGCAGAAGGGTGGGCTTTATCAAACCCTAGTTCGGGGTCATGTCCAGTGAATTCGGAAGTTTCAAAGGCAAATTTGAGGGGTGAGTATACCAGCTTGATCAGCTCTTCAAGGCGCATATTTCTATCCTTTCGAAAGTTTGAATTTTTAGGGTTTCTCTGACAAACCCTAATCCAGCTCCATATCCAGTTCCTGCAAATCAAGTGGATTGGGTTAATCCTAGAAGAGAATGGATTGGTCACCTGCATAAGTGAAGAAGTTCCTGTTTCAGAGGGAGATGAGGCTAAGGCCTTACATAAGAAGATTACAAGCAATCTCGACAGGTATGACTCATCCAGGTATGTTTCTAGATTTGTTCATGATTACGTTTATGGTATGTTTGTCTTCATGTTATTACGGTTAGTGCAATCTTGATTAAATTTAGACTTGTCGTATTACCTTAATAAAATTATGAATGCATGATAGAAGATATTCATTGATTAGGGTGTTGACACTTATGATTGTACTAATGCATTATGGTGTTGTATGAGGTTTATGTTGTCCGCTAACATGAAAGGTACACCAAGAAAGACAAATCATGTTCTAGTTCAAGAACATATGATCATGCTGACATGAGGACAAAGATTCATCCATTGTCATGAATCACTTAGAAGATCTATTTGCGAGGTATGTATAACTTGGTTCTATAATGGTTAACCTATGAGATATGCAGGTTACTAGCACAAGTCATTGAAGAGAACAAGAAGACATCATGTGGGTATGTTAGACATAACTAGCTAACATACCAATCCAGTTCAAGGACAGGTAATCCAGGAAGCAAAGATCAAGAGGGAGCACACTCCAGTTGTTCCTGCAAGGAATAAAAGATCAAGAGGGAGCACACTCTAGTCGTTCTTGCAAGGAAGCAAAGATCAAGAGGGAGCACACTCTAGTTGTTCCTACAAGGAAGCAAAGATCAAGGAAGAGCACACTTCAGTAGTTTCTGCAAGGATGCAGATACTCAAAGGGAGTTGACCACTTCTCACAATCCACATCAGAATGGAGTTGCAGAAAAGAAGCAAAGACTGAGAGGGAGTCAACCCAACAAACAAACAAAGATAAGTATTTGAATTATCATTCCTTGCATATTTTATTGTTTAAATAATACTGTTCAATAATGTATATACTCATGTTCCTAGAATTAGGTTGTGTATTATGCATATTAGAATAGTTGCATTGATGAACAGTATACTACTAATATACATGGGTAAGTGGCCTATGGCATTGTACAACATTCCATTGCTACTTATCTAGAATGAAACCTCTTTGCTGATATGTTGGGAGTTGTGCACACTCTTAACAATGTTCTGGTAGAGATTGGAAGGCATCTAGAAAGTTACGGGATATGGATAAATGTTGTATTGAAGCATTGGTTAAGAAAATTGCATGACTGTATGACATATTTCTTTATGTGTAAAAATTTGTTCTGAAAACTATGAGATGTTTTCTAATCATGCAATTTAACTTGTTGTGTAGGAAAAATCGTATACCGTCACCTACAAAAGAAGGACTACAACATTTGTTCAGCAACAAAGTTATCTATTGAAAATATTGAAGTGCCCAAGATCTGGGAAGAATGCCATGATCGAGGAGTACCAGTCGATCATGAAGATGTTTGGGATGCAGTCCCAAGACCTGAAGGGGAGTCTGTAGTGACTTCCAAGAGGATCTACAAGATCAAGCATGCTACATGTGGTAGCATAGAGACTTTTGCTTCTGTAGCCAGATTCACTTCCATTAGATCCGTACTTGCTCTGGCTACAGTGATGAAAGGGAAGATACACCAGATGGATTTCAAGACAGCTTTCTTGAATGGTGTAGTTGAAGAAGAAGTGTATGTGGAGCAGCCACTTGGTTCTGAGACACATGACAGGGAGTCATATATGTGCAGAACTTGGTATGGTATGATAGACAGCTTTCTATCCAGTTTGGGCTTTACCAAGAGTAAAGCGGATTCCAACCTTTACTACAAGGTTGAGGAAGGCAATCCAGTGATACTACTTTTGTATATGGATGACCTGTTTATTACAGGTGAAGATAGATAGATTTTCAACACGCAGCGGAAGCTTGCTGTCGAGTTCGAGATAAAGAACTTGTGGATGATGCACTATTTTCTTGGTATGGAGGTGTGGCAGAGTGAAAATGGAATCTTCCTTGGACAAGGGAAGTATGCAGTAGAGATCCCGAAGAGGTTCGGGATGATGGACTGCAAGGCCATGGCCACACCTATGGCATCGAACCTGAAGCTTCTGTGTGATGCTTCATCTGAGCCGGTTGATGCTACGATGTATCGTCAGATGATTGGGTCCTTGATTTACCTGACGAATACGAGGCCAGACATTTGCTTTGCGGTGAACACCTTGAGCCAGTACCTGACAAATCCGAGACATGTTCACCTGATAGTTGCAAAGCATGTTCTAAGGTACCTGAAGGGTACAGTGGATTATGGGCTCAAGTATGAGGCGAATCAAAAGTTTAACCTGGAGGGTTATGTTGATTCGGATTAGGCAGGCAGTGCCATTGATCGGAAGAGCACTTCGGGGTGCTGCTTCAGTATGGGATCAGGTGTGATCTCTTGGTTTAGCAGGAAGCAGTCCTGTGTGGCACTGAGTACAGCTGAAGCAGAGTATGTTGCAGCTTGTTCAGCTAGTTGTGAGGCAATATGGCTTAGGAAGCTACTGTCTGATTTGTTTGATCTCGAGTTGAGTGCTACTTGTATATATTGCAACAACCAGAGTTGTGTGAACTTGTCAGAGAACCCAGTGTTCCATGACAAGTTGAAGCACATTGAGATCAAGTTCCACTATATCAGGGATATGGTGCAGAGAGGAGCAATGAAGCTCCTGTATGTTGTGACAGACGAGCAGATAGTCGATGTGTTGACCAAGCCCCTTGCCAGAGTGAAGTTTGAATACTTCAGAGGGAGACTTGGTGTACTTCAGATCGAGATGCCTTCCAGATGGAAGTGATGAGTCCGGAGACACAGATGCACACTGGGCCATTCGTACATGGTGGTAGGTTGGTCCTCCCATGGTAAGATGTAAGGGCCGAGCCATTCTTACATGGTGGTAGGTTGGTCCTCCCATGGTAAGATGTAAGGGCTGAGCCATTCTCACATAGTGGTAGGTTGGTCCTCCTATGGTGAGATGTAAGGGCTGGGCCATTCTCACATGGTGGTAGGTTGGTCCTCCCATGGTGAGTTGTAAGTACTGATGGGATTTTCCGAAATGGTATTAGGTTGGTCCTCCCATGGTCGTTGATGTAATTGTCGATATTTTCTGACATGGTAGTAGGTTGGTCCTCCCATGGTCGTTGATGTAATTGCCAAGATTTTCTGACATGGTAGTAGGTTGGTCCTCCCATGGTCATTGATGTAATTGCTATGCCATTCCGACATGGTGGTAGGTTGGTCCTCCCATGGTCGTTGATGTAAGTGTTGTGTCATTCTGACATGGTGGCAGGTTGGTCCTCCCATGGTCGTTGATGTAAGTGATGTGAGCCTTTCCCAGATGGTAGTAGGTTGGTCCTCCCATGCTGGTGAGTGTAAGTGCTGTGTGTGTGTGTGCATCTGGGTTGTGCTCCATCGACTATGTGGTGATCTGAAGACATTGATGTGATAGTTTGGTACACAGGTTTTGCAGAGGCATATGATCAGTCTTGAGATGCTCTTGCAGGTTTTGCAGTGGCAGTGTAATAAGTCCTGAGAGATCTTGCAGGTTTTGCAAAGGCAGTGTAATCAGTCCTAAGGTGTACCTACTTGTTGGCTTGCTCGCAGAGATGATGATGATCAGGATGATCATGTGATGATGTACATCAGGTTGATGTATGGTGAGTATCAGGTTGATACTCTGTGGTCATGGACAGGTTGTGCAGTGGCATGTAAAAGATCCTGGGAGATTCGATAAGTTGAGCTATGTCCTCGTAATCAGTCCTGGGATGCTCTTTCGAGGTTTGGTTGACTCACGTAATAAGTCTTGAGGATTCCACAGTATGGCCAGTGATGATGAAGACCTGCAGGTGGTGGGCCTACATCCAGTATGAAAAAGGACTGGCTCTGTAGAACTTCCTATGACGAGTAGATTCAGAGATTGATTGAGATAGCAGCAGCAGTGACGATGACGATGACTCGATGACGATTATCCAGTGACGATGATCCAGAGAAGAAGACTTGTGCTAGAAGACCTGTGTCGAGAAATACCTTCCTAGTTAAGAGGGAGTGTTGATGTATACGTAACTTTGGAATGTATTTCATATATGTATATTGTACTCCTATAGAGATGGCATTATTCCTCTATACGGAAGTGTTTGTATTCCGATAGAGATGTTATTCCTCTATACGGAAGTGTCGTCATTTATATTGTAAGTGTCATAACTTATACTTGATGGGTTATTAGACCACCTTGTTGGGGTCGGCCCTGTATAAGTCATGTGGGTCGAAGGGTTATTAGACCACCCTATTGGGGGTCGGCCATGTGGGTGAAAGGGTTATTAGACCACCCTATTGGGTGTCGGCCTAGTCAACATTATGTTATGTGGTTAAGTTAAGGTCGACCTAGTAAAGGTTATTAGGAAAGTCAAGTCAAGTATAAATAGAGTGCGGGAGGCACTCTATTTCATCATTCTATTCTCTCTCACACTCTCGGGAGAGTGGAGCACTTGTGAAGGAGGAGAAGCTGCTGCTAGGAGATGTCTATCTCTTATGCTTGGGTTGTTTCATTGCTCTATCTATCTCTGAGGAAGTTATTGGGGTTTTTAACCTTTATGGTTTTCCCCAAGTAAACTATGTGTCTCTTGTGTGCATGCATTATTGTGTTCATGATTGATTTGTTGTAGATATGATGTACATGTTGTTCTCTCAGTTAAGATCCTAGATCAGATTAAAGTAAATTCTGAAAAATTAACAGTTATCTCAACGTTCCGCTCTGCGTGACTGCAATAACCAACTAATATTGTGCTTTCAATTGATAGTTTGTTGTACTAGAATAGAGAACTAGTAACATATGGAATTGTGCACTTAGATGTGTCCGTTCTAACTAAGTGTTGTAGTCTCTCAGACAATCTGCGACGTCTTGTGCATCAAATGATTCGTTCGTTATGTTTAACGCACTTCTCTTAGATCATTTGCATCATGATGCACTTATCGGATTTTGTTTTTGTTCCGTCGTTGAGCATCAAATGAAGTTCTCAACTTCGCACACTTTCACTTTTGCTCATATGCATTAGCTAGACATCTGTGCATTGTCTGATAAAATTTGGTTATGTCTCTGCGCTTATGTATTTACAACGTCTGTGACTATCAGCGTTCTGACTGTAATAATGTCCTTCGAAACATCAAGCACTTGCGTGCATACTTCAATATTTCTTCATTTTATTACTCACACATTTGTCATAGATCTACAACATCATTCTACGCACCATCAAAACTTCATTCTGTTGCATGTGCGCATTCAGTTCCTCTCTAGATCATTCTATTATGTCCACGAGCCCCTTGTTGCCACAAAAATCAAACTGAAACTTACACTCGAAGCTCTTATGCTCTCGCCATCAAGCTTACCACAAATCTCCAACTTACATCTCTATTTATACAGGTCCTGCACAAATTGTATGTTCACAAGTTTATCGTGGAATCCCTTCTTCCATACTTCACAAATTATGCATATGCCACGTGTCATCTTCTGCACTATTTATGTGTCATCCTTGGTGTATCAAGCGCCCTTATGGTTCACAACTTAGTGAGACTTTACACCTTGGTGGTTTACCTTTGCGCTCTTGATGTACCATTGCCTTAAGGTATGTGCGCAATCTTACACTACATCTTGATGTGTCTATGACCTGTGTTTTAGTTTTATCTCATGCTCATACGATATATATATATATATATATATATATCAACATAATCCCTCTTAATTTTAATCTTTGAAATAATGAAAAGTTTACCCCGGATGCGGGCACTTTCCCTGAGCACACTTCACCTGGTGGCTCGATCTAGCCATCTAGAACCGAGACGCAGCAGGCGTCACCCTCCCGTCATGAATACAGGCTACATATTAATGAGGATCATTCGGAATTTGAGCGGTTTAATACAATCCATGCTGAGGTTAATGAGTTGAGGCTCGATGCAACGGAAGTCGTCCTCTGGCATTAACACAGGCAGTTGGATGTTGCAGCTCCCGCGTGTGGCTTACCTGTATCCCTCCCCCTCGATGCATGTAATGGCGCTCCGGCCCAGTTCCTCCTTCATTCGCTCCCTCTTGCTGCACCACGTTTGGCACTGCTCTGTTTCGTTCGGCTCTGTGCATTATGTTAACGCTTGGAAGCTTCTTTTCTTCACCATGACCCGTCCGAGAGGTACCTCCCGTTGTGGAGTTGGGCATGGTGCTGGCAGAGAGGCTGTGTCTCCAGGGAAAGGCAAGGCAGTCTTCAGCGGCTATGACAGCACTGTCTCGACCCCAATTCGAGCGCTCATTGACGACTGGGAATCTGGTCAGGTGATGGACATTCTAGCTACATGTAATCTCTGCAACCAAATCAATTACTACTAGTTGATTACAAATATGCTTGGCAATCTGGTCAAAGAAATGTTGGCCAACTGGAACTCTGCAACGGCCTCCATCATGGATATTAGGGCTCTTCTGGTGCACCTGGATACAAAATTGGTAAGCCTAGACTCCAACCTTGCCGGAGGCAAGTACTCCCCGGAACGGTGCTCTAAGGCACAAAGAGACTCTGCCTCAGCTAAGCCCATAAACTCTCAGGCCGGTTTGGATGGCCTGGCAGCTGCTCGCCCTGGAGGGTCTTCTCCTGCTCCTACAACTCTGTTACTTCCGGGGGAAATGTTGAAATCGATTGCAGGAAGCTTTGAGGCCACGTTGGTTACCCCCTCTGGACCGGCTCTGCCCGACTCCGGCGTCTCCTCCAGCTTGGCTCCTCTGCACACCACCTTTCCGGTGCCCACCACCATCGAATCGTTGCACTTCAAGCGGGTTCTCACTTCTGAAGGGGGCGCTTCTCCCAGCCGCAAAACCGATCCGCTGACGCCAAAGCTCCCTCTACGGGGGTGGGACGATGACTTCTTCGGCAGCTGCCCCATTGTCGAACACTAACCCAGCCCCCCTAATGAATGAAACTACTTCTTCTGATGGCCGTCCTTAGTTCTCTTTGTTTTCGTCAAAGGTTCCACCTTTATTTTTTTGTTATTCAATCTGTTTATTGCTCGGTTATGATTTATGTTAAGAAATGTAAGAACTTCTATGGCATCCAGCCTCCCGGGACAGGCCAGTTTTATCATGCTACATCTCAGCCTAGCAATTTTGAACGGTTGGGTTGGTGATTACGCCAACCTAGCCCACCACTGCTAGCAATTTGCCTTGTAACATTTTTTATACTCATAATATAATTTTCTAATGTAACTTTACAAAAGAAAAAATAATAATGAAAAATTTACACAAGTTTGTTACCCTTGTTAATACTTAATAAATAAGTATATACAAAATAACAATATAAAATATCATAAATAACATACCGACACTAACCATATGTTTACAATAATGACATGCCAACACTACCCATATGTTTACAATAATGACATGCTAACACCACTCATTTGCTCTTACTACTTTTAAAAACATCTTCTTCCGATATTATATATATATATATTGTCATTGACATCTAGTAATGATTTATTTAAGGATACGGTGGTGGTCCGTTGGTGGGGATAGATAGATTTCATTCCATCCACCTGGGTTCAATTTCGTTGAGACATTTTCATGTTATTTTAGCGGCTCATTTGTTAACGCGTCTTTCAGTCGATCCGCTATTTTGGCGGCCAATTTGAACGCGTCTTCCGGTCCTTATCTTACCCGAGCGAGCTCCTTCCATAGCTGCCACAGTCGAATTCGTGGTCTCGAGATTGATTCCCGCAACCTTCCTGCAAAGGACCCTAATTGGATCTGGAAGTTCCGAAAATAATACTCCCATGCATTGCATGATTAGGAGATCGGGGCCAATTTCTAAAATAGAAAATGACAGTGTCGCGCTCCTCCCTCTTAGGCAGTTTATTGTGTTCGTTGCTACTTCGCCTGTAGAAGGTAAATGACGATAATAATAAAGGAAATAAATTGCAATGGAGAAATTCTTTAGTTTCAATCGATCGTGTGTTCGAGCCCTATCCCTATTTGTGAGCAGTCATCGGAGTTTCAATAAATCGCAACCCATCGAACCTCAATGCGAAAGTCTCCACAAGGCTCTGAGAATTCGAACTCTGAGAAGCAACTGTGTCATCATTCATCGATTTGGCCTGTAAATTCCAACAAAAAACCACTAAATTCAAGATTTAATCCTTCAAAAGTCTCACCTTGAAATTTAGCGTTTCAGACAGCGTTGGAATGAAGCAAAGAATAATAGAGTTAGAGTGAAGTATTGACTGGCCACGGGATAGGATGATGTGATTCGTATCTCGTGGTCACTGAGAGCAGTGAATGTTGCAGACGCGGGCACGTGGAGAAAAGAATGACATACCCAACTACTTCAAGAACACGCAAGAAGAGAGGATGAATGTGGCAGGTAAATGAAAATACACGCGTCAAAATTACATTGGTAGAAAGCCGACGAATCTAGAACAGTGTTTTACAAAGCGCATGAATTTTGCTGTCACTAGCTTGGGGTTCGGGATTTATCTGGTGGGAAAGATGGAACTCTACAATGCGAATATTGGTTGCGTCTGCCATCTTGTTTCTTGCAATGGAGAGGCCATGCTTAGACGATACGAAGAATGAAACGAGAAAACCTCGGGCATCCAGCCTTTTGGCGAGCTCTGTGAAAGGAATGAGATGACCGATTCCGAGGGAGGGAAGGAAGAGAAGGTGGGGTGCAGGTGCAACCATCCTACAATCTCACGATCTCTCGATGCACTTGCGAGATTCAGAAGTGGGAAGCAAGTAGCTGTGTATAAATAAAATGACAGTTCAACCATTTCCACCAGTTAACAGTTGTATTTCATTGTGCGTTGTGTGGGGTAGTGACAACATTAAAGTCAAGGCACCCAATGAGTGCCAGAACAGTGTTTTACAAAGCGACAGCGTGTTACATGTGCACATCCTTTGCAAAAATTAGTTAAAGCAATCAACGTAGAGTTCTATAGTGCATCTACAGAAGATGATGTTCTTCATTCAAGTTTTATTTTTATCTCAAAATTTATGTAATAATCTACATCTTAGAGATATGTATAAATGTGTTATGCAAGATTTGTTGTGTAATGCAGAGAATCCATCCAACTCATAATATGTCGGATATTACTTGAGATCATTCTGTTATCCTTTTCCAGATCATGTTGAAAAAATGCTTGAGCAATAGGGAGTTGAAATAGAAAAATTGTCCATTACAAGAATACATCTCAAAATTGAGACATTTTTGTAAGAGAAGTGTAAAGATCAAAGATTGCATAAATTGTAAAAGAAACAAAATAATTGGACCAATCGATTTTAGTCACCTTCTGAACACTAATTAAAACTCAAATAGTTGTCTTTTCCTTGGGGATCAATAAATGAGGGATATTTCTAGGCCTCTACAATTCTATGTTCCAAACAATTGAGTTTGGTTGTCACAAAAATCCCAAGTATGACCAGAAGAAATCTTCTAAATGCTCTTGCTCTCATCCATCCAAGTCTTCTTCCTTTAAACCCAAATTCCAAAAATCCAAAAGATATTCTCAGTTTAGAAGATCTTCTCCTCACAACAATAGTCACTACTTTATTTTCAAACAATCTGGTCACTTAGCCAATAGGTGTCTAAGAAAAAGTCTGCCAAAGCTATGCATCTCACTGAACAATTTATAAGAGATCTGAATACTGAAGATTGTGATGATCCTACCATTTGAAATTATGTTCCTTTTGATACTTCTTCAGCTTCTAATGATTTAGCCCTCCAAAAATTTAAATTGATTGTGATACTCCTTTTGTAATTTTGATTTTTCTAAATTATTCTGATAGTGAACATACTCTTCTCCAAAAGATTTTATTTACCTAGCCATGCTCGGGTCTTCTTCTACCACATAGCTTGAACAATAACTTTTTGTTATTACTCCTTGGAACATCTGTGTCCACATAATCCTCCAAAATCACCTTGCTTGTGCCAAGAATCTATCTGATTCTAGCGAAAACTTGGTAGATTTCCCTACTTCTCCTCTATCATTGCTGAAAAAGTCTAATTCAGTAAAAGATTATTGGAAATCATTTGAATTAGATGCATGTCATCTCAATATCATTAGCACCCTCAATATCATTTTCATGCGTAGCTGTGTGTTCAGCTCCTCTGTTGAATTTTCAAAACTTTCGGAGCAACTTTATTTTCAAATTACATGTTCATGTATATTAGAGTTTTTAAAAACTAATTTTCTATGAAAAGAATGGATGTCTTCAATATCAAACCTTTTGGTTGATATGTGATGTGAAAGTTGACATCGACGTCATTGATTAGAATTAGCATAGTTTATATCCTAAAGTTGGATGATCTATTATGTTTGTGCAAAGAATATTGAGCTCCAAATATTATGATGTATAATCAATCTAATAAAGAGCAATTTAAGTTCATATTATGTTTGTGCAAAGAATTTAGGTCCAAACTTTAAGATGGTTAATCAAAAATTAATTTAAGTTCATTTATTTTGATAATGAATTACATAAAATATATTTTATATATGAGTTTATTAAGTGATATTTATTTTTAATTTAATATGATTATTAAATTAAATTAAAAAAAAAACACAAAATAAGAAAAAAAATATCATAAAAAATATGAAAAATATAATAATAATAATAATAAAACAAATTATTGAATAAAATTTAATTTTGAATCAATAATAAATATATTTTAATATGAATATCTCTATATAGATGAGATGGAAGAGATTATAACTAAAGACTTAAATTAAAATAAAAATAAAAATGATTGATTAAAAATTATTAATATTGAAAATTTATATAAAATCATCATATCCCTATGTTTTAATATAAATTTTTAAACACTTCAAAGTTTAGGTATTTGTTCTTTTTTTGTGTTTAATATATAAGGAGTTAATATAATTTATGGTAGCTAACATTACACACTTGGACACATAAAAAGATCTCACTCTCTAATTTTGAGATAGTGAAAACATATTATCATAATACAAATATTAAAAAATGATATTATTTTGTTGTGTTTGTATTCATTTTCATACTAGGTGTTTAGTTTTATGGTTCGAGTTTGTTGGCTTGATTAGATTAAAGAATTTTATAATGGAGGCCATGGGAGATGAGTTCGAGTCTAGCCTAAAATTATTATAATCATTGTAGAAAAATATAGCTTTTTTGTTTTTTTAATGTTTTGCAATTTGGGGTTGTTTGAATTATTTGGTTTAATCTTTTTTTCTTTGATATTGCACTTCAACATGTTGTTTCCATATGCCTAAATTATTTTGAAGTGATGTTCATCTTTTAGCTATATTCCTTTCCATATGACTCAAACATTTTGAAGTGATGAGCTTATTTACATATATTTCAGGATTTGTTTTCTACAACTAGTGGAACTCTTGTGCTAAGTTTCAACTGCCTTGAGATTTATGTTCATAAAGGTATTCATAGGACTTGGCTCACAACAATTGATCCAAGTGATTTAGCTGATTGCAATGGTTTACCATTGCCATTGTCTTGTTATGACTTGTTATGTAACAATGACATTCTCAAAACAAATAAATACCTTTCAAATGGGGGATTCGGTTTACTACTTTTGTTGGATCTCCACATAAAACCTCTATTATAATATGGTCCTTTTAAAAGTACATTTTAAAACTTACTAATAGTGAATATTGGTTAAAATGCAATGTTGTTTCAAAATAAAACATTTCATAGTTTTTTTTTAAATACTACACTCATGGAAGAATGAAAATTGCACATTTATCTCATGTATCTCATTTAAGGGCAATTTTTACAAGAAAATTACTTTTATCAAGTAAAAACTTAAACATTACACTTGAGGAAAAGATTGAAAATTGCACATTCATTTTGTTGTGATATGAAGCTCCAGTGTGTATTTGGTAAATAGAAATATAAGAGATGACATTGATC
This sequence comes from Larix kaempferi, assembly GCA_027924585.1. Lineage (NCBI taxonomy): Eukaryota > Viridiplantae > Streptophyta > Pinopsida > Pinales > Pinaceae > Larix > Larix kaempferi. The sequence continues at coordinate 6,922,025 of BSBM01000807.1, forward strand.
ACAATTTAACAATAAAATATGTTGGATGATATTGGGTGAAATTTCATTTACTATTATAAGCAAACAAAATTTAGTTTAGTTTAAACTTATGCTTTGGACATACACACATCATGTATCGAAGATGATGCCGGCCCAAAATGAACAAATCTAAGTGGTTAACCTCCTTATTGTTCACTAATGAAAATATCTCTATATATATAATAAATTTATCATACATCATATAATCATGGGAATTCTCCTCATACACACAAAAACATGGGAAAGGAATTCTGACCATACCTGTACGAAGAATGGATGATAATTGATATTGTTTTTTTCATTATTTTCATAAATCAGTTCATGGCTTTTCAAAAAATTGATACATACAATAAACATGAGTCAATGTTGTAACTATACTCCAATAGCATTATAATGAACATGAGTTAATGTTGTAACAAATAGTCCAATAGCATATAAACCTTGTCACTCAATATTGTATATTAATTAGATTATATGAAATTTCATAAAAAATCAAATCAATATGTTAAATGCTTTATCACAATCAACTAGATTCTTGGGTTCCAAGCCTTCATGTGTATATGCAAGTTTCCATGTCCAAGTTGTAGTGTGCAAGTTATAATCTCTAGGTCATAGTCTTCATGTTATTATCTTTATATAAAAAACTCCTCTTGTAAGCACCCTATTATAAATTATGGCCCACCATTGTGCTCATAAACACAACCATTTCTCTGACCAACAACTCCCCCAAAGCTATCATGGTGTCTTGTCTTACAGATATTGCCTTCGAAAATTTGTATAACTAAAGTGACTTCTTGAAAATATCACTTGACTTCATTAGCGAAAAGCAATCCCTTAACTTGAGGATTCCTTCCAAAGTGATACCCGAACTTAGGGATTCCTTTCAAAATTGACTATCTTAATTATGGTGGTGCAAGGTTGTAGCATTGCCAATTAAACTCATCACAACACAATAATGGAGACAAATTCTCAACAACAATAGTCCATTAAATTAAACATTCAGGCATTGCATGCAGGACACGATGGGATCTTGTAACAATATATGTGTTATGCCCTTCTCAAAAAATTGAAATTATACCTTGGTCTTAGTCTCGATGGGGCTTGAAGTAAGATGAATGAGATTTTTCCTTCTCTGCTTTGTTCTTCTTCCATTGCATGAGCTCTCTTCATTCTCCTAGACTACTATATCCCTATTCTTCACTTCTCCATGAAGATGAAAAGTAATGAGTAATGCTTTTCTTTCACTTGTCCACAAATATGAAAAAGAACATTTCACCTCATTAGTAGATAATGTTGAGTGCCTAAATGCCTTAACATCATCAAATTATTAATCAGATCAGCCAAACCAAATGGAATTTAGTACTACTACAACATAGCCCAAGGAACAGTTATCATGGAACCAAAATAAACATGTAATTACATTGTAAATACTCAATAAACATTCTTCATTCTTTTAGTAAACAATAGGATTATTACCATATATAATTTTGTTTCTTGTATTTTTTGACATCATCAAATTATTAATCAGATCAACCAAACCAAATGGAATTTAGTACTACTACAACATAACCCAAGGAACAGTTATCATGGAACCAAAACAAACATGTAATTACATTGTAAATACTCAATAAACATTCTTCATTCTTTTAGTAAACAATAGGATTATTACCATATATACTTTTGTTTCTTGTATTTTTTGACATATCATTCTTATCAAGGACTCAAAATATTTGATGCTCTTAAAATTATTGATGAATGATGTTCATATATGATATGATACTAAAGCATAGTTGTAAAATTGGATCCTATATTGGTAGGGATTCATCTCAGTCTAATATGGAACCGAGTCTTAAAACCTAGCTTTTAACAAAGCTTTACTTAATGGTTTCAATTGTTTGCTTCCATCTATAAGTAGATTGACCTTCATTACTTACAAAGTGACATTTTCAATGCTTCTATGTATTTATGTATTGACAAGTGCTTGATAGAAGCGCTTATGCCATAGCTCCTCATGTTGAATAATGAGGCCTAAAGAAATATGAGAGATTTACATTAGCTTTATGTTTCAATCTTATGATTGTCACCTTCTCGATTCATCTCATAACTTGCTCTAGATGTCCAAACTAGCCTAAAACTATAGCTTTAGTGATGTTTCTTGAGCCTACCCTACCCTACTTAAGGAGCTAATGGAAAAATGACTAAATATGTCTAATTGATAGAACACATTTGAATGCTCTTATGAGGTTGAAAAGGGTTTAATGAAGTGGTGAGAAGGATCTGTTGATGCAAAGCATGGAAAAAGATTTGTTGAAGCTAATAACACACATTGATATGAGATGCCACTATGAGTATATGTAATTTTGCATGGAAAGAACTTGTAAATGAGTTGTAGAAGAGGACACACGTCGAGGAAGGTATCTTGTTGTTGTTATCAAAGTTTTCGTCTCCAAGGGATCCTCCTCTTATTCAGCCACTGTTGGGCTGCAGACGGATGCAGGCGTATACCTCGTCGATGTCGGCGTCGGCCAAGTAGGCAATGGAGAGCACCATGCAAAGAACAGAGGGCACGATGTTAAGGTCGGGTGGGAAGTCCGGTGGCGTCGAAGTGTGCTCAGCATGGCCTTGTATTATGTCACAGTCAACTCAATAAGGCATAGTTGTGTTAGTGTGGATGTCGCTCTAGGACCCACTCAAATATGGTATGATGGTTTATGCTCATTTAGCTTTTATGGTCATTATATGATGACATCTCATGTCAACTATTAAATGCAATACAACAATTTTACAAAATTAATGATGGTGGTTGTTTGTTGTTGTTGATTCCTTTTCTTTGGAATATTTGAATATATGTTAATTTTCTTGGCACTTCCATTTAAAGGGGAATGAGTGTACTTGTTAAAATGAAAACAATAGCTCAGAAACTCCCAACAATCGTAGGGCCCCATGAAATTGAATGTTGTGGAGTACATCACCTCTTTGAGGCAAAACAATGGATGAAGGCAAAGCATTTGAGCTTGTAGAGCATTTGAGTGTCCACTTGAGCATCCACAAGTGTTAGCAAAGCTCAAACTTGGGTAGTAACCATATGTTTAAACCATCCCAAAAAACACTACGAATACATAATTGAGAGTCCATGATACAACAAACAAGGTTGCATTAGTCCCAAGAATAACCAAATAGCCGTCACATTGCGTGACATTGGGTGGAAGATCATCATGGATCCCAACCTATATCAATGATAATTCACAAAAAAAAAAACTTGCTTTTCCATTTCATCATATCTACTTTTCTTCCATTTTTTCCATTTCATCATATCTACTTTTCTTCCCTTTTTTCCATTTCGGCGTTTTATTGCACCTTTTGGGGCAATTGCTAGTAAATAGAGTTTAGTTATATGTAAGGGATGGTTGTTTTTATTGTTTGATTTTTAGTTGTGTTGATAATGTTTTGACATGTTTTAAATGTTGATTAGGGTTAGTGATTGATAAGGAAGGATGTTGAAAACCAGAGGAAGGGAGTAAGAAAATGAAGAGAAAAAATAAATAAAGCCTATGAATAAGAATATGTCGAAATTCCCAAGATATTTCGTAATGATTATTCTAAAGCTTTATGCAGAGTCTCTCATATTATATTTGGGACAAGATGCACACAAATATTTTGGATTTTTACTATTATTGCAATATTATCCTCGTTAAGCTCAATAATATTATCCTTGTTAAGCTCATGAACTATTAGGATGATAAGGTTGATGTCATAAGGCAAAATGTTGAAATTCTCTCTTCGAGAACTTAATATTAATTTCCTTTATGTGTTTTCTTAAAACAAGACAAAGTTTGAGTAGTCATATGTGTTCTTGTATGATGGACAAATATAAACTTTTTTATGAAATTATGGCAACTTAGTTTTGAGGTTGTCATTAACACGTGATTCAATTTGTGAGAAAATACTTAGCGTCCTTTGTACTTATTAAAACTTAAATATCTTTAAGAATAATATTAATACATGATTTAATTTGTAAGAAAATACTTAGCGTTTTTTTTAATTATTAAAATTTGAATACTTTTATAAATATTAATAATAATTTATATAGAGAGAAGATTTTTTATCTCATAAATAATGAGTCTTTACACTAAATTGATGTTTGATTTGGTTTTAACTTTAAAAATAAATTATTATTATTATAACACTTTAGATAAGATTTTTACCTTGAAACTAATTTTTTTAAATAATTCTATAAACAAACCTTAACAAAAAAATTAATAATAAATAATGTAAGAAAATCAAACAAATTTATAACCTTTTGAGAAATTTTAAATATTTATTTATAATTCTACTAAAATACAAACATAAAATAATCTAACTTTAAATCTAATAAAATTCGAATCATAAAATATTATTATAAAAAATATTGTAAAACAAATATGAAAAATTTATAATATAATTTATTTTAAGTTAATAAAAATAACACATTTTTACGTATTTCACCTGAGCCCTAGTTAAAATAAAATATTTCATTCTTTATTATACCTGCGGAAAGTCAATGTATAAATGAGATTACATTGACTTCGTTATTAATTTATGTTGACCCAAAATATGTTTAACCAAAGTTTTAAGAAAAACTCATTTAAATTAAATTTAAAATATCATTTCTCTCATTTTATTGGTCAATGTATAAATGAGATTGCATTGACTTGGTTATTAATTTATGTTGATCACAAAATATGTATCCTGTTTATCCCAATGTTTAAGAAAAAACTCATGTAAAATAAATTTTAAATATTATTTATTTCATGTTTTACTGGCCATATTTATTATTCCTTGCCTTGCCGGGAATGGATTTTGGTAATTGTCATAAAGAAACTACATTACTACAGAACTTTCAAACTATAGCAGCTAATCATTGTTGGAAAGACACATTACAAAGTAATGAGATTCACTAATAGATCAAATCAAAGGCTGCTATAGTACCTATATATCTTTCAAATAATATTAGAACGTCCACGTAAATATATTAGACATAGAGTCTCTAAATTCCAATAACAGCACATAATAATCTACCTTTTACTTTTGTTGCATTGTATTTTTATCTACAATCACATAAATAATATGAAAAAATCAATCCAAACTTTAACAATTCAAAATTTAAATAATTGAATCATCACATTTTAAAAAATGAAACTTTAAAAATTTAAAACTTAAATAATATATATATATATATATTTTCAAGCAATTATATATATATTCGTCGTTATTATCATGTGTTAAAGTGTGGCTTTATATCAATGAAGTGAGATTCTTAATGCTAATTTGATATTAGTAAACTTTTCAAGGATGGCCTTGTTATTATAAAGCTAATGAAAATTTATATTGATAGATCTTTATATTTTAGAATTTAAGGTGAAGCAACATTTATGTTTTTCCTAGATTACATAAGGATGAGACAAGTGTATTATCCAAATCGATTTCAAGGCACTTGTTTCAAATTTGAAATGAACAATTATAAATAATAATAATAATAATAATAAATCAAAAATAACCTGTAGCTGATGCATGAATAACTCGGTGGAGCAACATTTATGTTTTCCTAGATTACATAAGGATGAGACAATTGTATTATCCAAATTGATTTCAAGGCACTTGTTCCAAATTTGAAATGAACAATTATAAATAATAATAATAATAATAATAAATCAAAAATAACCTATAGCTGATGCATGAATAACTCTTAGCTGATGTATGCAGTTTGTGCCAAACAACCCATTTAACTAAAAGAAGGCTAGTGATAACATGTAGCTAAGGCATAGACAACGATAACATATAATTTATTGATAACACTTAACTTGACCTATCAATATATTCAAACATTACTAATACATTATAATAATGTAAATAGATTATACAACAAATAACCAAACACATGAAATTCCTTCAACTTTACATTTCCAAGCATACACAAACATGTAAACAAAATACCAACTTCATATAATTTACATACTAATATGATCAAATGAATCACTCTGAAATCCTCACAAAAAATAACCATATGCAACAATACAAGATCTGCAATATCTCTTAACAAACTTGTGTTTTCATCAAGGCAGAGTTTCTTTATGTATAAAGAACAAAGTTGAATCTACATACATCAATTGCAGGCTTCAAAAGGAAGCTTTGAAAATGAATAAACGAAAAAACTGACCGTTGAATAATTACAACATGATGGACAACACACAATATTTTTTCTCTAATGCTTTAGAGATTAAAGTACCCATGATATTTTCATCCCCACAGCCCAGAGTTAGAAGTAGTTCCATGAAAGAAAGAAAAAATCCCAGCATCTCTCTATGAAGGGATTGATATATATGTTCACGGAGTGTATATCTATGTGTGTTTATGTGCATAATGTTGTAGTGCTTATTCTATATTTCTCGATTCGGCATGCATAATGTTGCAGTGCTTATTGTATAATTCTTAATTTGAAATCGGTATTATATGTGTTGAATCTTGATAGCTCAATATGATCAGAGGTCAGAGGTTACCTGTTATGTTATGTTATGTTATGTTATGTTATGTTATGTAAAGGGTTTGGGTAGTTTGGCATCCTCACCTTGATGTTATTGTAATATTGATGATATGTATATGATAAATATATTCATAAATATAATAAATATAACATTGTCATTGAGCGATGTCATGTAGGTTACTAAACAATGCAACTACACAATTATATTTTAATTATGGTTCCAACTTGTATACCAACATAGATCCATCTTAAACCTGGATCTATCAAGCATCGAGAGGGATCTAATTTCTTGAGGTGTAGTTTTTTTAAACTCAAAAAATTTGATTCCTCTATAGATCCAGGTTTAAGTTTTAATTTTCTATTTTGGACATGGATTTTTTTAATTACTTTTCATATATATATATATTTTAATTTTATGAATCGACATGGATTTTTTTAAGTACTTTTCATAATTTTTTATTTTAATTTTATGAATCGACATGGATTTTTTTAATTACTTTTCATAATTTTTTATTTTATGAGCTTACATTAATATTAATTATGGTAACGTTACGTTACGTTACAACATCTCCCCCATACTGTATTGTAGAGCACCTCGCTCCTCTCGGTGCAATAACTTACGCTTTATGATTTATATTAGTTACCCTAGTCTCAATGCTAAAAGGCTACTTCGGCATGTATTCACTACCACATATCATTTTTTAAAAGATGTTTTATTGGAATAATAAAAGTAAGAAGTTATACAATTAAGGTAGATGATAAGAAACACTAACATTGAAAAAACAAAAAATCACCCAAGGGCAGCTAAGTCGTCAAATCACTTAGGGATCGCACATGGCCTTGGCCACACCAACCCTTAGCATGGCTTGATTTTAAGTGTCTCTTCCCAACTATTCGAACTTGGATCACCATACAAAATGAGGTCCGTCGAAACCAACCATGCTAGCAAGATTTAACTAAAATCAAATATTTATTAAAAATGTAATAAATATAAAAAAAAGTTAGTTTTTTCTTACAAATAATACTCAATTCAAATAAAATTTTTATTGAAAATATAAATTTTTTATTTTATTAAGGGTTTTACTTTTCTTTACAAGTGACACTACTATGTGAGTATTAGAATTTTTTTTTAATAAAATCGAAAAGGTAAAACTCCGCCGTAATTTAAAAATATATATATACAATTAACAAAAATAACTCAACAAAATTCAATCTTAATTTTAATATTTTAAATGATTTACAAATTAACAAAAATAGCTAAACAAAATTCCATCTTAATTTTAATATTTAAATAATTAGAAATTTAAAAAAAAAATAGTCTTAAACTATTTCATAAATTTAGAATTAGAATAAATTTATACTAATAATATATTAATTATTTTCATAAACAATAATGAATGGGAATTTATATTAAAAGGTTGTAGTCGAAATGTATGATGAATTAATAAAAAAAGTGGTTTATCTTGAGCATAGGCACTAGTTCTTTTGTCATACAAAAAGTTATTAAAATTTGACTATTTTCCTTCTCTTAGAAGTCCTCCTAATTGCCAAAAATATACACATGAAAAAAGATGCTTAAGACAATAATTGATTTACAAAACATGACCAAAAAAAACATTAAAGAAGTGTTTTTTTTTTGGCTTGTCATGGTTTTCCCGTTGTTTAATGCATGTCAAGGTTCTCTTAATCCATGACTTTGAAATTGCTAAAAATATACACATGATAAAAGATGCCCAAAACAATAATTGATTTACAAAACATGACAAAAAAAACATTAAAAGAAGTGTTTTTTGGGCTTGTCATGGTTCTCCAATTGTTTGATGCATTTCAAGGTTCTCTTAATCCATGACTTTGAACAATTGGGAATTTGTTTTTTCTTCCTAAGTACTCAAATTGGGAAATTGTTTCTTCTTCTTAAGTATCTACTGAAGTTTAGCATAAATATTGTTTATGATTTAAAGCTATTGAATCTGAGCATTTGTTGATGTTATTAATGATGGATTTGAGCAACAATTGCTTTGCCTTTAGAGTTTGAATTTGTCTTCTTTGTTGCATCAAAATGTCCATGACCTCATAATTTTGTGAACTATGAAGATGCTCATTGCTCTGTACTATATTGGTGAGGGAGAGAAATGAGTTTTTCTTCTCATTTATGTTGTCCCCTACTTCTGAAGAGTTCTCTAAATATCATATTAATCCAGATTGATATTGGTGGCAACGCACTTGTTCCATCGATACAACAGTTCTCCATCTACTTGGAAATTTTCTACGGTTTTTGGGGTCCTAAACTTTTGAGGTCGTTTTGAGTCCCTGAACGATTTTTTGGTGAATTGGAGGGCTATAGGTTGCTATGTGTGAAGCACCTGCAACAATTAATCAATAAGAATATGCGAAATAGCAGAAATGACAGAACTCATAATCACTTTTATATTGATCACAGGCCACTTCGAGGGGGCAACCTCCTTTGAGCAAGCTCAATACAAATGACTTCACGGTGCCTTCATAGGTCTCAACACACACTTATATACTAAGTCTAGGCGCCAATACTATGGGTCAAAACCATGGGCCACTACAAACTATGGATCAACAATACTACGAGCGACTTACAAAGCATATGCGCCAACAACAATAACACAAAATACTGATCAACAAATACTACGGGACAACTTACAAAGCATATGCGTCCAACAACAATATACTAACAAAGTAAGACATGGGTTCCTAACATCCCCTCCCCCTTAAAAAAAAAGCTTTGTCCTCAAAGCTTTAGATGTGGAAATTGTTGTTAAATCTGAAGGAGTGGTTCCCATGTAGCATCCTCTGGTTGCATACCGTGCCACTGAATTAAGACCTTTGTGATAGAGCGAGAGCGAAGCTGATGAGTGCGCCGATTGAGGATGGCCTCCAGCTCCAAAAGGATGGATCCTTCATTATCCAATTCGGGTAAAATCGTTTGTCCACTGATGTTGGTGCCAAGAACTTTCTTCAGACAAGAGACATGAAATATTGGATGAATGCGGGAAGAAGGAGGAAGTTCCAATTTATAAGCAACGGACCCAATCTTCTGAAGAATCCAATATGGCCCATAGAACTTTGGAGTGAGCTTATGACACCCTTTGAGTTTCAAGGAGGATTTCTTGTATGGCTAGAGACGAAGAAAAACCATATCGCCTACTTGAAAAGTGAGCTCAGAACGGTGCTGATCAACTTGTTGCTTCATGCGATTTCTTGCCATGTGAAGATTGTCCCGCAAAATGCGAAGAATCTGATCGTGTTTTCGAAGGACCGTGTCAACATCCTGAACTTGTGAACTGTTGGGGGTGTATGGAAGAATAACTGGAGGTTCCTGACCATAGACTGCTTCATATGGGGTCATTTTAGAGGCAGTGTGGTAAGAGGTATTGTACCACCATTCAGCGAGAGGGAGCCACTTTGCCCACTGATGTTGTTGTTCAGAGGTGAAGCAACGAAGATAAGTTTCCAAGCATTTATTGATAATTTCAGTCTGAACATCTGTTTGTGGGTGATACCCTGAACTCATCTTCAGTTTGGTGCCAGTGTGGTGAAATAGTTCTGTCCAAAAATGACTGGTGAAAGTCGCATCACGATCCGAGACAATGGAAGAAGGGATGCCATGAAGAAGAAAGATCTGGTCTAGGAAAATTTGAGCGACTGAGGAGGCTGTATAGGGATGGATGAGAGCGCAAAAATGACTATATCTGGAGAGGTGATCAACCACAACGAGAATCACTGTCTTCCCGCCATTTAGGGAGCCCTTCAATGAAATCCATAGAAATATCTGTCCAAATCCGTGTAGGTATGGGCAAGGGTTCGAGCAATCCTGGAAGGAGTGTTGTTTCACCCTTATTGCGCTGGCAGGTATCACATTCAGCCACCATCTGCTGAATTGTCCTTTTCATGCCCTTCCAAAATAAGTCACGCCGTGCCCGTTCATACGTTTTGAGGAACCCAGAGTGCCCTGCCGATGGAGAAGCATGGAGTTCATAGAAGACAGCCTGTTGAAGATCTGTGCTCTGGGGAAGCACCAGAAGACCCTTGTATCTCAGAGAAGCACCATCCCAAGAGTAATGTGGTACAGCAGAAGGGTTGATCGTCAAGCGTTGGATGATTTGAGATAAGGAAGAGTCATTGACATAACCCTATTGAACAGATTGCAACCAATTTTGAACAGGCATAGAAATAGCTGAAAGAGAACCTTGGGCATCAAATGTGCGAGAAAGAGCATCTGCCACAATATTGTCTTTACCCTTCTTGTAAGTGATCTCATAGTCATAACCCATGAGTTTGCTAACCCATTTTTGTTGTGCTGGGGAGGAGACACGCTGTTCCAAGAAATATTTTAGACTCTGGTGATCAGTCTTGATGCAGAAATGATTCCCTAATAGGTATGGTCGCCACTTCTGTACTGCATGCAAAATAGCCATCATTTCCTTCTCATATGTAGAGACAGCTAAATTCTTACCTGAAAGGGCTTTGCTGGTGAACGCAATGGGGTGTTCATCTTGAAGGAGAACAGCACCAAGTCCATTGCCGCAAGCATCACTCTCAATAGTGAAGGGCTTGGAAAAATCGGGCATAGCTAGAACAGGTGTAGTACACATAGCTTGTTTTAGTTTGTCAAATGCACACTGAGCAGCATGTGTCCATGTAAAAGCATAATTTTTCAATAGAGCAGTTAATGGAGCTGCAATCTTCTCATAATACTTGACAAACTTGCGGTAGTAGCCAGTCAACCCTAAAAAACCACCAAGGCTCTTGAGTGTCTGAGGACGTGGCCAATTGTTCATGGCATCGATTTTGGAAGGATCCACGCGAACCCCTTTTGCTGAGATAATGTGCCCGAGATACTCAACTTCTTTCTGTCCAAAAACACATTTAGACTGCTTGGCATGGAGATGATGGCCAGAGAAAAGTTGCATGACAAGATCCAGATGATGGAGATGTTCATCCCATGTTTTACTGTAGATGAGGATATCATCAAAGAATACCAGAATGAATTTCCGCAAGTAGGGTCGAAATACTTTATTCATTAAGGCCTGGAATGTGGAAGGAGCATTAGTGAGGCAAAAGGGCATGACCAAAAACTCATAATGGCCATCATGTGTGCGGAAAGTTGTTTTAGTGATATCATCCTCATGAACCCGAATTTGATGATACCCAGAACGAAGATCCAACTTGGAGAAAAATTGAGCCCCATGAAGCTCATCAACAACAGGAATTGGAAACTTATCCTTGATGGTGAGGTGATTAAGTGCTTGGAATTCAATGTAGAGGCGCCATGACCCATATTTTTTGCAGACAAGAAGAACTGGAGAAGAAAAGGAACTAGTGCTTGGGTGAATAATACCTTGCTTCAATAAGTCCCGAACGAGCATTTCAATCTCTGTTTTTTGGTGAAATGGGTAGCGATAGGGCCTGATGTTAGGAGGAACACTGCCAGGAAGGAGCTGAATACGATGGTCTTCTGGCCTTGAAGGTGGCAATACCACTGGTTCAACAAAGACACCTGTATATCGATCCAGAATTTGTTGTAGATCCAAGGGAGTAGTGGAGACCGTTGATGGTTGCATCTGAATGGAATGGATCTGAGCGATGACACCATGTGAATTCTTCTTGAGGATTTTTTCCATGCGATGTGAACTAATGATGCTGAGAGACCCTGGTTGTAATCCTGTCAATGTGTGTTTTTTTCCATTGAGGGAAAACTGCATCCAAAGTTCAGCAAAATCCCATAAGATAGGGCCAAGTGTGCGTAGCCATTGAGCGCCCAAAACCACATCACATCCACCTAAGGTCAAGGAAAACATGTCAGAGTGCAAAGTATAATCTCCCATAGAGATACGCACATTTCGACACTTCCCTTTGCAAGGTAAGGTGCCCCCATTGGCAACCATGACTTCAAAGTTGGAGCAAGGATGGATAAAACAATCAGCTTGTTTGGCGATCCGAGGGTCAATGAAATTATGAGTGCTACCAGAATCAATGAGTATTGTAAGAGGAAGCTTCTTGAAGTAACCCCTGACCCGCATTGTTTGGGGGTGGTGATTCCAGCTAAAGCATGGAGAGATATCTATGGCTGGTCATCCTGAGACGGAGGGTCAATAGGCAGTTCCTGAATGTCCACCTGAGCATCCATTGTGTCTGGATCTTCGTCACTAATTTCAGAGGCAGGCAGAGAATCCACATCCAAGAGATAGAGCTTTTGCTGAACACATCTATGTCCCCGAGTGAATTTCTCATCACAGTTATAGCAAAGCCCCTTTTCTCTTCATGCTTGCATCTCTGTTTCAGACAAACACTTGATAGGAGTTGGTCGAGGACCTTGCGGTATAGGTGGTCGTTGAGAACCCATATTTCGGAAGGGAACAAAAGTGGGCTTGGAGCGTTGTTGGGATGCAATCTTATCTTCTGCCAACTTAGCCAACCCTAGGGCTTCCATCATTGTGTTGGGACAGAACATTTTGACCTCAGAGCGGATGGTATCCTTTAGACCACTGATAAAACAACTCCGGTAAAATTCATCAAACAATCCTTCAGTGTGGTTAGCTAGTTTCTCAAATTTGGTTTGATACTCTCTCACAGTGCCAATTTGGTGAAGTTTAGTGAGGGCTCTGTGAAGTCATCAAAAGCACTAGGACCAAATCGTTGCAAAAGGAGCTGGCAAAAGTCTGTCCATTTTGGCTCTTCATGAGACTTGATGTACCAACGGTACCATTGAAGAGCTTCCTGTTCCAAATGAAAGGATGCAAGCGAAACTTTGTTGACATCAAAAGTATTATGCAGACTAAAATACTGTTCTGCACAATAGATCCATCCAGTTGGATCAGTACCATTGAAGCGAGGAAAATCAAGCTTCGGCCCACGGAAATTGTTGGAAGAAGAGAACCCATTGTCTGATGAAGACTCAAACTGTCGTTTGTTGTTCATAGCTGAATGTTCAATATAGAGGCCAAGAAATTTTTCATCCAGATCCTGGAGTTTGGCTTGGATGGCTGCAAGTGCTTCTTCCATGGTTTTTGCTCCTGCACGAGTGACAACCATAACCAGGAGTTTTTTTTTTTTTTTTTTTGGTTGACTGGGTAGGAAAACAAAACCAGAAACTGCTTCAGGAAAGGAAAATTTGGATTTGGGAAAAAATCTGAAGCGTACTTGGGGTTTGACGAGGTTTTGGACACTGTCGAGTAGACAGGGAAGCAAAAAATGAGGATTTCAGAAGCGGGGTGAAAGACTGGGAAAATTTGGCAGAGGGGGACAAAGAAGCATAATTCAGAAAGGAACTATGTGGTAAAATTTGAAGGTGGTTGGGTGAAATCTGAGGAAGTTATGGCAAACCCTAAAAATAGACAAATGTGGGATTTCGGGCTTTGGGAAGTGGAATTGGGGATAGGGTCCTTAGGAATGAAATATGCAGAATGGGATGACAGGGGTTCCCCAAAAATTTCAAGGAAAACAGAGTGAAACAAGGGAGCGGCTATGGCTTGGAAGGGATCTGAAACAGATAGATCTGCAACGGCCCAGAAGTGAGCAGAAATAGAGGGATCTGAAACGGTGCCGAATGGATTGAAAACGGCTGGATCTGGAACGGCTTTCAGAATGGATCTGAACGGCTGGATCTAAAACGACACAGGAGTGATCGACAACAGTTCAGCTGAAAATAGTTATGGACCCCAGGTATGTGCGGCTTCCTAATAGTTCAGGGGTTTCACTCGGCCACCATGCTGTCTGACGGCTTGCATATTAGGGCAGTGCCCCTAACTCCACGGCTCAGGTAAAACTGATAACCGCTTTGCCACAAACGACAGCTCTTGGTTTACCTCACGGGTGAGAACTAATCAATCAAGTAGGGGTCGTTGCCCTTTTCGCTGACAGGTCCTCTCAATGGGCCAGCTACTTTGGGGTTCCTGTGGTACTCCTCACAATGAGTTTTAGGGCTTATGCCCAAGTACTTCCCACAGTTAAGCGGATAGGGATTATTCCCAAATCCAAACCTGCAATAGATGCGAAAAACAATTTGGCAGAAATTTCACCTAGTGAGCCCAAGAAAGTGCTCTGATACTAGATGTGAAGCACCTGCAACAATTAATCAATAAGAATATGCGAAATAGCAGAAATGACAGAACTCAGAATCACTTTTATATTGATCACAGGCCACTTCGAGGGGGCAACCTCCTTTGAGCAAGCTCAATACAAATGACTTTACGATGCCTTCATAGGTCTCAACACACACTTCTATACTAAGTCTAGGCGCCAATACTATGGGTCAAAACCATGGGCCACTACAAACTATGGATCAACAATACTACGGGCGACTTACAAAACATATGCGCCAACAACAATAACACAAAATTTTGATCAACAAATACTACGGGACGACTTACAAAGCATATGCGTCCAACAACAATATACTAACAAAGTAAGACATGGGTTCCTAACATCCCCTCCCCCTTAAAAAAAAAGCTTTGTCCTCAAAGCTTTAGATGCGGAAATTGTTGTTAAATCTGAAGGAGTGGTTCCCATGTAGCATCCTCTGGTTGCATATCGTGCCACTGAATTAATACCTTTGTGATAGAGCGAGAGCGAAGCTGACGAGTGCACCGATTGAGGATGGTCTCCAGCTCCAAAAGGATGGATCCTTCATTATCCAATTCGGGTAAAATCGTTTGTCCACTGATGTTGGTGCCAAGAACTTTCTTCAGACAAGAGACATGAAATACTAGATGAATGCGGGAAGAAGGAGGAAGTTCCAATTTATAAGCAACGGATCCAATCTTCTGAAGAATCCAATATGGCCCATAGAACTTTGGAGCGAGCTTATGACACCCTTTGAGTTTCAGGGAGGATTTCTTGTATGGCTGGAGATGAAGAAAAACCATATCGCCTACTTGAAAAGTACGCTCAGAACGGTGTTGATCAGCTTGTTGCTTCATGCGATTTCTTGCCATGTGAAGATTGTCCCGCAAAATGTGAAGAATCTGATCACGGTTTCGAAGGACCCTGTCAACTTCCTGAACTTGTGAACTGTTGGGGATGTATGGAAGAAGAACTGGAGGTTCTTGACCATAGACTGCTTCATATGGGGTCATTTTAGAGGCAGTGTGGTAAGAGGTATTGTACCACCATTCAGCGAGAGGGAGCCACTTTTCCCACTGATGTTGTTGTTCAGAGGTGAAGCAATGAAGATAAGTTTCCAAGCATTTATTGATAATTTCAGTCTGACCATCTGTTTGTGGGTGATACCCTGAACTCATCTTCAGTTTGGTGCCAGTGTGGTGAAATAGTTCTGTCCAAAAATGACTGGTGAAAGTCGCATCACGATCTGAGACAATGGAAGAAGGGATGCCATGAAGACGAAAGATCTGGTCCAGGAAAATTTGAGCGACTGAGGAGGCTGTATAGGGATGGCTGAGAGCGCAAAAATGACTAGATTTGGAGAGGCGATCAACCACAACGAGAATCACTGTCTTCCCGCCAGATTTAGGGATCCCTTCAATGAAATCCATAGAAATATCTGTCCAAATCTGTGTAGGTATGGGCAAGGGTTTGAGCAATCCTGGAAGGAGTGTTGTTTCACCCTTAATGCGCTGGCAGGTATCACATTCAGCCACCATCTGTTGAATTTTCCTTTTCATGCCCTTCCAAAATAAGTTACGCCGTGCCCGTTCATACGTTTTGAGGAACCCAGAGTGCCCTGCCGATGGAGAAGCATGGAGTTCATAGAAGACAGCCTGTTGAAGATCTGTGATCTGGGGAAGCACCAGACGATCCTTGTATCTCAGAGAAGCACCATCGCAAGAGTAATGTGGTATAGCAGAAGGGTTGTTGGTCAAGCGTTGGATGATTTGAGATAAGGAAGAGTCATTGAAATAACCCTATTGAACAGATTGCAACCAATTTGGAACAGGCATAGAAATAGCTGAAAGAGAACCTTGGGCATCAAATGTGCGAGAAAGAGCATCTGCCACAATATTGTCTTTACCCTTCTTGTAAGTGATCTCATAGTCATAACCCATGAGTTTGCTAACCCATTTCTGTTGTGCTGGGGAGGAGACACGCTGTTCCAAGAAATATTTTAGACTCTGGTGATCAGTCTTGATGCAGAAATGATTCCCTAATAGGTATGGTCGCCACTTCTGTACTGCATGCAAAATAGCCATCATTTCCTTCTCATATTTAGAGACAGCTAAATTCTTACCTGAAAGGGCTTTGCTGGTGAATGCAATGGTGTGTTCATCTTGAAGGAGAACAGTACCAAGTCCATTGCCACAAGCATCACTCTCAATAGTGAAGGATTTGGAAAAATCGGGCATAGCTAGAACAGGTGTAGTACACATAGCTTGTTTTAGTTTGTCAAATGCACACTGAGCATCATGTGTCCATGTAAAAGCATCCTTTTTCAATAGAGCAGTTAATGGAGCTGCAATCTTCCCATAATCCTTGACAAACTTGTGGTAGTAGCCGATCAACCCTAAAAAACCACGAAGTCTCTTGAGTGTCTGAGGATGCGGCCAATTGTTCATGGCATCGATTTTGGAAGGATCCACGCGAACCCCTTGTGCTGAGATAATGTGCCCGAGATACTCAACTTCTTTCTGTCCAAAAACACATTTAGACTTATTGGCATGGAGATAATGGTCAGAGAAAAGTTGCATGACAAGATCCAGATGCTGGAGATGTTCATCCCATGTTTTACTGTAGATGAGGATATCATCAAAGAATACCATAATGAATTTTCGCAAGTAGGGTCGAAATACTTTATTCATTAAGGCCTGGAATGTGGAAGGAGCATTAGTGAGGCCAAAGGGCATGACCAAAAACTCATAATGGCCATTATGTGTGCGGAAAGCTGTTTTAGTGATATCATCCTCATGAACCCGAATTTGATGATACCCAGAACGAAGATCCAACTTGGAGAAAAATTGAGCCCCATGAAGCTCATCAACAACAGGAATTGGAAACTTATCCTTGATGGCGAGGTGATTAAGTGCTCAGAAGTCAATGCAGAGGCACCATGACCCATCTTTTTTGTGGACAAGAAGAACTGGAGAAGAAAAGGAATTAGTGCTTGGGCGAATAATACCTTGCTTCAATAAGTCCCGAACGAGCATTTCAATCTCCGTTTTTTGGTGAAATGGGTAGCGATAGGGCCTGATGTTGGGAGGAACACTGCCAGGAAGGAGCTGAATACGATGGTCTTCTGGCCTTGAAGGTGGCAATCCCACTGGTTCAACAAAGACACCTGTATATCGATCCAGAATTTGTTGTAGATCCAAGGGAGTAGTGGAGACCGTTGATGGTTGCATCTGAATGGAATGGATCTGAGCGATGACACCATGTGAATTCTTCTTGAGGATTTTTTCCATGCGATGTGAATGGATGATGTTGAGAGACCCTAGTTGTAATCCTGTCAATGTGTGTTTTTGTCCATTGAGGGAAAACTGCATCCAAATTTCAGCAAAATCCCATAAGATAGGGCCAAGTGTGCGTAGCCATTGAGCGCCCAAAACCACATCACATCCGCCTAAGGTCAAGGCAAACATGTCAGAGCGTAAGGTATGATATCCCATAGAGATATGCACATTTCGACACTTCCCTTTGCAAGGTAAGGTGCCCCCATTGGCAACCATGACTTCAAAGTTGGAGCAAGGATGGATAAAACAATCAGCTTGTTTGGCGATCCGAGGGTCAATGAAATTATGAGTGCTACCAGAATCAATGAGTATTGTAAGAGGAAGCTTCTTGAAGTAACCCCTGACCCGCATTGTTTGGGGGGTGGTGATTCCAACTAAAGCATGGAGAGATATCTATGGCTGGTCATCCTGAGACGGAGGGTCAATAGGCGGTTCCTGAATGTCGACCTGAGCATCCATTGTGTCTGGATCTTCGTCACCAATTTCAGAGGTAGGCAGAGAATCCACATCCAAGATATAGAGCTTTTGCTGAACACATCTATGTCCCCGAGTGAATTTCTCATCACAATTATAGCAAAGCCCCTTTTCTCTGCATGCTTGCATCTCTGTTTCAAACAAACACTTGATAGGAGTTGGTCAAGGACCTTGCGGTATAGGTGGTCGTTGAGAACCCATATTTTGGAAGGGAACAAAAGTGGGCTTGGAGCGTTGTTGGGCTGCAATCTTATCTTCTGCCAACTTAGCCAACCCTAGGGCTTCCATCATTGTGTTGGGACATAACATTTTGACCTCAGAGCGGATGGCATCTTTTAGAGCACTGATAAAACAACTCCGGTAAAAGTCATCAAATAATCCTTCAGTGTGGTTAGCTAGTTTCTCAAATTCGGTTTGATACTCTCTCACAGTGCCAATTTGGCAAAGTTTAGTGAGGGATCCTGTGAAGTCATCAAAATCACTAGGACCAAATCGTTGCAAAAGGAGCTGGCAAAAGTCTGGCCATTTTGGCTCTTCATGAAACTTGATGTACCAATGGTACCATTGAAGAGCTTCCTGTTCCAAATGAAAGGATGCAAGCGAAACTTTGTTGACATCAAAAGTATTATGCAGACTGAAATATTGTTCTGCACTATAGATCCATCCAGTTGGATCAGTACCATTGAAGCGAGGAAAATCAAGCTTCGGCCCAGGGAAATTGCTGGAAGAAGAGAACCCATTGTCTAATGAAGACTCGGACTACTATTTGTTGTTCATAGCTGAATGTTCAAGATAAAGGCCGAGAAATTTTTCATCCAGATCCTGTAGTTTGGCTTGGATGGCTGCAAGTGCTTCTTCCATGGTTTTTGCTCCTGCATGGGTGACAACCATAATCAGGAGTTTTTTTTTTTTTGGTTGACTAGGTAGGAAAACAAAACCAGAAATTGCTTCAGTAAAGGAAAATCTGGATTTGGGAAAAAATCTGAAGGGTAATTAGGGTTTGACGAGGTTTTGTACATTGTCGAGTAGACAGGGAAGCAAAAAATGAGGATTTCAGAAGCGGGGTGAAAGACTGGAAAATTTGGAAGAGGGGGACAAAGAAGCAGAATTCAGAAAGGAACTATGTGGTAAAATTTGAAGGTGATTGGGTGAAATCTGAGGAAGTTATGGCAAACCCTAAAAATAGACAAATGTGGGATTTCGGGCTTTGGGAAGTCGAATTGGGGATAGGGTCCTCAGGAATGAAATATGCAAAATGGGATGATAGGGGTTCCCCAAAAATTTCAAGGAAAACAGAGTGAAAACAAGGGAGCAGCTACGGCTTGGAAGGGATCTGAAACAGATAGATCTGCAATGGCCCAGAAGTGAGCAGAAATAGAGGGACCTGAAACGGCGCCGAATGGATTGAAAACGGCTGGATCTGGAACGACTTTCAGAATGGATCTGAACAACTGGATCTGAAACGACGCAGTAGTGATCGACAACAGTTCAGTTGAAAATAGATATGGACCCCAGGTATGTGCGGCTTCCTAACACTTCAGGGGTTTCACTCGGCCACCAATGCTGTCTGACGGCTTGCGTATTGGGGCAGTGCCCCTCACTCCACGGCTCAGGTAAAACTGATAACCTCTTTTCCACAAACGACAGCTCTCGGTTTACCTCACGGGTGAGAACTAGTCAATCAGGTAGGGGTTGTTGCCCTTTTCGCTGGCAGGTCCTCTCAATGGGCCAGCTACTTCGGGGTTCCTGTGGTACTCCTCACAATGAGTTTTAGGGCTTATGCCCAAGTATTTCCCACAGTTAAGAGGATAGGGATTATTCCCAAATCCGAACCTGCAATAGATGTGAAAAAAAAATTGGCAGAAATTTCACCTAGTGAGCCCAAGAAAGTGCTCTGATACCAGATGTGAAGCACCTGCAACAATTAATCAATAAGAATATGCGAAATAGCAGAAATGACAGAACTCAGAATCACTTTTATATTGATCACAGGCCACGTCGAGGGGGCAACCTCCTTTGAGCAAGCTCAATACAAATGACTTCACAGTGCCTTCATAGGTCTCAACACACACTTATATACTAAGTCTAGGCGCCAATACTATGGGTCAAAACCATGGGCCACTACAAACTATGGATCAACAATACTATGGGCGACTTACAAAGTATATGCGCCAACAACAATAACACAAACTACTGATCAACAAATACTACGGGACAACTTACAAAGCATATGCATCCAACAACAATATACTAACAAAGTAAGACATGGGTTCCTAACACTATGGCATGACTTGGACTCATTTAATGTTGTAATTCTCAATTAGTTCTTTCCGATGAGCTGTCGTGCACCCTAAACAGAGATCATATGCAAAAGTTGCACACTCGGGAAGTTGACATATCAACTAGCCACCTTAAGGCCCACAAATCCCTTTTGGCGCTTCATCTCCTAGGATATGGTTTTTGGATGTTTAGGGTTTTGCCTCTTTATGCTTCTGATAAAAGGCCATTCTCGGTCTCTATACTCTTGTGAATGAGCGTAACGGACACATCTCTCTTCAGAGATAAGCTACCATCATCTCAGCTAGTTTGTATTGTTTTGCAGTTTCCAGTGTTTTCCCATTCCATTCATTAAAATAATTTGGGTTTTACTCTACTATTGTGCTTTCTGCAAAATATTTGTGTGTGTGTGTTTTCTATTATATATTGTTTCCTTCACTTCATTCTCCAAAAAATCCATATTAGTGGTATCAGAGCAATATGATCTTGTTATTTCTCAGTGCATGTCCTCAACGAGATCCAAATATTGAGAGTAGGGTCTCGAACTAGTCGAGATCATGGAAATCCACTCTCTTCGGTCTAAGCATCCTAACATGGTGAGAGAAGAAAAGAGAGATGACAGATTAGACATCCTATTAAGTTGTTGCTCGAGGAAGCCCTCGCGTGATAGAGGAACGAGATGATGGATAATTTTTCCCAAATCCTTCGATGAGAGCCGACGGTGGCAAGGACACCTTCAACGAGCAATTGTTAACAACCAAATTTTCTCACCTTCCATGACATCAGCCTAGTCACCTGCATATGTCGTGAATACACCTCATCACATCCATTTGACCTTGAAAAAGCAATAAAAAAGTCAAAAATGAAAATCAAGCCTCGAATGAGTCATTCTAAATATAGGTCACACCTTTTTTCATGAAAGAAGCGACCCAAGTTGCTCAACTTCCTTCGATATAAGCGACCCAAGTCGCACAATTCCTCTAGATAATTGCAACCTCACTTCGAGCTTGATTTTCATATGTTTTTGCTTTGTTCCTAACGAAAAAGAGGAAATATTGGCATGAATCATGACATAGCCCTAATTAGTTTACAGATTTGGAGCTAAAAATCTAACCTAGATCCTTATCCAATACATTGTTGTGCCTATAAAAATATCTCAAGGTTCCTCATTCAAACACAATTCCCCATCTTTTCACTCAAGTTGTCATTCTGTTGAGATTCCCTTCGATATTGGAGCCAACCTTTCCTTACTTCTGTCTCACCTATTGGAGATCTCCATTATGATGTCTAACCAAAGGATTATGAGATCGCTAGGAGACCAACTGACCCTCCCTCGGACAGTTATAGGGGCCCATCCCGCTACACTTTTTGAGGTGATTCTTCCCCTTGTAATCTCTCATTCAAATACAAAAGAAATATATTATTTGATCCTTAACATAATGTTGTTGCATGTGGATTGTTTATTGAAGAATGCTTCCATGTTATTAGTTTAGATCTGTCTCTTTTTAGTTTGTTTATAGTTTTGTTTTTATTTTTTTCCTTTCATTTCAAATCTCTGTTGAGGTTGTACAACACCTTAGCAGGTGTCTTTTGGAACATATGTGTTCAAAATCACCCATAATAGATTTTGGCAACCATACTGGGGAGGATATATAATCCTTCTCTAGTTGTGACCGATATGCTTTTATGACCTTTGCTTGAGTCATTTACTGCTTATTTTACCTTTGCTTTCTGTCTGTATGTTTTTGATTGAATTTCTAGTAGGTTCCCAGTCCCATGACTCCTCCAGATCTGCTGAAACGAAGGTGATTTTCTTGTTTTTTGAGCTGTCTATTATGGGTCGCGCCTGTTTGGTTGGTTCCAACGATCTGAGTTGTACATGTTCCTTCAATTGGTGCGACCTGATTTTAAAACCCAATTTTTTATTTGAGTCGCGCATATCTATCCTTTTCTAGCGACTTGGGTCGCTTATGCCCTTCGATAAGAGCGACATGCTCAAAAAACTCTTGTTTCAGCAGTTTTCCCCTCTAATTTTCCCTATTCAACAAATCCCATTCTTATTTCCACCTTCCATAATGCTTAACCTTTTGGGTTTGATTTTAGGCCTCCATGTTTGGCACCTTACCCCTCCAAATGTTAAGATTCAATATGCTAAGATAGATAGCATCAGTATTACATTTCATTTCACAACAATAGCATATATAGGATCACTGAAAGAACAACAAGCATAGCAAAAAACACAAGAGACACAATTATCCTGGGAAACTCTCATGGGTAGAAAACCCAGCAAAGCTTCCTCAATATAGATGACCAGCAAATAAAAAGATGTAATCCCCAAACATGAGCTCCTTCTCCTCCATAGCAGATCTCTCTCTCTCACCTATGTGTCAATCACAAGTGAGTAAATGTGTGTTACATGAGGAACACACCTCCTCTATTTATACACAACTCTAACTTGACTTTTACACTAACTAGGTCGGCCCCAACTTAACCACTTAACATAATGTTGACTGGGTCGACCCCAATAGGGTGGTCTAATAACCCTTTAACCCACATGACTCATACAGGGCCAACCCCACTAGGGAAGTCTAATAACCCAAGTTATCACATTCTCCACAAAGGAATAAAACATCTCCGGATATACAATAGGGTCTCCACGGAGGAATGAAACATCTCCATAATAATAAAGTACAAATATAATATTCTTAGAAGTTACAATATCTCAACACTCCCCCTTAATGAGAAGGATATTATAACAACATCTGCAAGAGCAAGGAGTCATCAACTACATGATACATGATACATCTATAAATCATTGGAAGCTTTCTTCATACATCATCAGTGACTCAACCAGTTACTAGAACATCTTTAAAACTTCAATACTGGAACATCTTCAGTATTGAGTCTTCATCTTCTACAGCATCCGAACAACTACCGCAATCTGGATCATCTTGATCGACAACATCATCTGGATCATCTCGATCAACAACAACATTTGGATCATCTCGATCAACATCATCTGGATCATCTCAATCAACATCATCATCTAGATCATCTCGATCAACATCATCATCTCGATCATCATCATTTGGATCATCTCGATCATCATCATTTGGATCATCTCGATCATCATCATTTGGATCATCTTGATCAACATCATCATCTGGATCATCTCGATCAACATCATCATTTGGATCATCTCGATCATCTCAATCAACAGTAACATCATCTCGATCATCTCAATCATCATCATCTAGATCATCTCGATCAACAATATCATCATCTCGATCATCATCATCTGGATCATCTCGATCAACAGTATCATCATCTTAATCATCTCGATCAACATCATCTAGATCATCTCGATCAACAGTATCATCATCTTGATCATCTCGATCATCATCATTTGGATCATCTTGATCAACAGTATCATCATAGCAGCATACTCTACAATGCACATGATCCAATTACGGGATGATCAATCCCTCTCACTTTAAGACACCTCTCATGTCTATGGATGATGCAATCTAGATCTACTTACAGGATGATCAATCCTGATCCTTTTAAGACACCTCTCATGTCTAAGACCGATGTAGTCCTTGATCCATTTAAGACACCTCTCATGTCTAAGGACGATGTAGTCCTTGATCCATTTAAGACACCTCTCATGTCTAAGGACGATGCAGACCTTGATCCATTTAAGACACCTCTCATGTCTAAGGACGATGCAGTCCTTGATCCATTTAAGACACCTCTCATGTCTAAGGACGATGCATTCCGTGATCCGTTTAAGACAAACCTCATGTCTAGGGACGATGCAGTCCGTGATCCGTTTAAGACAAATCTCATGTCTAGGGACGATGCAGTCCGTGATCCATTTAAGACAAATCTCATGTCTAGGGACGATGCAGTCCATGATCCGTTTAAGACAAATCTCATGTCTAGGGATGATGTAGTCCGTGATCCATTTAAGACAAATCTCATGTCTAGGGACGATGCAGTCCTATCACGTACATTTTGAACCAAATGTTCAGGGATGATGCAGTCCTATCACGTACATTTTGAACTAAACGTTCAGGGACAATGCAGTCCTATCATGTACATTTTGAACTAAACGTTCAGGGACGATGCAGTCCTATCACGTACATTTTGAACTAAACGTTCAAGGACGATGCAGTCCTATTAGGTACATTTTGAACTAAACGTTCAGGGACGATGCAGTCCTATCACGTACATTTTGAACTAAATGTTCAGGGACGATGCAGTCCTATCACGTACATTTTGAACTAAACGTTCAGGGATGATGCAGTCCTATCACATACATTTTGAACTAAATTTTCAGGGATGATGTAGTCCTATCACGTACATTTTGAACTAAATGTTCAGGGACGATGCAGTCCTATCACGTTCACTAGGGACCACTTTCTCAAAGACATATGTCTACGGATCTCTTTTAGGACATGTGTCCAGGGATGATACAATCCCTCTCGTCCACTAGGGACCATTTCTCGGAGACATATGTCTATGGATCAATTCAGGGACCGAAGTTCAGGGATGATACAATCCCTCCTCGTCCACTTAGACAAAGTCTAAGGACCATATATCGACCTCATCGTCGGAACCGGTAACCTCATCATCGACCTCATCATCGGAACAGGTAACCTCATCATTGACACAAGTGTCCTCATCATCGATACAAGTATCCACATCATCGACCTTACCGTCGATGTAGGCAATCTTATCATCAACGACCATATCACTCCCCATTTCGAGGAGGGTCCTTCTGAACTACACCAAGCTTGTCTAAAAAATACTCAAACTTTACTCGAGACAGAGGTTTGGTCAATATATCAGCAACTTGTTCGTCAGTGCTCACATAATCGAGCTTTATAGCTCCTTTCTGCACCATATCCTGTATATAGAACTATGTGCTTTGACTTATCATGGAACACTAGATTCTCATTCATCTTGATACAACTCTGGTTGTCACACAAGATCACAGTGGGGTCCATCTCCAAGTCAAACAATCCTGATAACAATTTCTGAATCAATAGGGCTTCATAACTGGCAGAGAAAGCAGCTATATATTCCGCTTCAGCTGTGCTGAGAGCCACACTAGACTGCTTCCTGCTAAATCACGAGATCATGGTAGATCCTAGACAATAAAATCCTCCCGATGTGCTCTTCCTGTCTGATACACTTCCTGCCCAATCAGCATCTGTGTTGCCATACAATCTGAATTCATGATCTCCAAGATCACATAGACCAAAATCTATCACACCTTTTAGGTACCTCATCACATGCTTTGCAGCAATCAGGTGAACACGTCTAGGTTCTACTAGATACTAACTCAGGGTGTTCACAGCAAAGCATATATCTGTCGTGGTGTTTGTCAGATACATCATCGACCCAATAATCTGTCTGTATAGAGTCACATCCACTAACTCTGAGTCATCAACTAACAACTTCAAGTTGGAATCCATAGGAGTGGCCATGGATTTTGCATTCCAACATATCAAATCTTTTCAAGATTTCCACAGCATGCTTTCCCTTGTTGAGAAAGATTCCTTCTTTCCATACTTCCAGACCTAGGAAGTAATGCATCAATCCGAGATCTGTCATCTCAAATTCTGTAGCTAGCTTCTTCTTGCTTTCCGTGATCTGTTTCTCATTCCCTGTCAGAAAGAGATCATCCACATACAATAATAGTATGACAGGTTCATCATCCATAGTATTAAGGTAAAGGTTAGGACCATCTTTACTTTTGGTAAAGCCCAAGCTTGTCAAGAAGCTATCAATTCTCCCTCTGTGACTGAACATCATTCACACTCTGCATTGAGTGATCTTCTACATATCTATCTGTTCCATCTCTTGTCAGATGGGTCTACTGATATGAGCCTCAATATCATTCGAACTCTGTGGTGAGTTCCTTCTTGCATCCATATAAGAGAATAATTTCATCTCTATATAGACACCATCTTCAACCTTGTAGCAAAAGTTGAAATCTGCATCACCCATGGTGATCATTAAGCTCATCAAATGACTATCGATCCTGGGTACCTGTTGAACCCATACAGAGCTTTCTTCAATTGAATCCCGGGATTTTTTCTCTTCTTCTTCAATTACACCATTAAGAGAATGGTCTAGCCACTTGGAGCAAACATCTCGTCATGATCCTCTTCCTCTTTTTAAGAGAATCTTCTAGCCACGAGCCTTCTATAGTATGTTTGATTTGTAAGTCTTCGTGTTGAACATCCATCACTCGTTCTTTGGAACAGGTGTTCATCATCCTTCTTTTGTAGATCATAGCACATGTTATTTTCTACAAATCAAAGTTAATCACATGATTAGTAATGCTTCATAATCATCAAATTACTATGCATACTGATATGATTCACATAGTCAT
This sequence comes from Larix kaempferi, assembly GCA_027924585.1. Taxonomy (NCBI): domain Eukaryota; kingdom Viridiplantae; phylum Streptophyta; class Pinopsida; order Pinales; family Pinaceae; genus Larix; species Larix kaempferi. The sequence continues at coordinate 6,949,149 of BSBM01000807.1, forward strand.
GCAACTATGTTGACCAATATTTTGGCACAACACTTTTCCATATCCTGCATGCATACAATGGCTATCTAGATGCCTTCCATCTCTACTAGAACATACTGTCAAGAGCGTGCACAGCTCTCAGCATGTCGGCAAAGAGGTTTCATTCTAGATAAACAACAATGGAATGTGTGTCCAACTTACCCATCATATGCATATTAGTAGTATATTGTTCAATGCTATATGAATGCTTACACTATGCATGATATATTCTAGGAGTACAAATATGCATACAGCTATTACAAACAATATCATTTACTATTTCAGAGATTCAAATAACAACTCAAATACTAATCTTTTATGGTTTCCTCCCACTTGATCTCTATATGTCTTTGAACTTCTATTCAATATGTACCACTATGCATGCTTAAGTGTGCATTAGTGTCATCTTCATGATCTCATACATAATCATATATTCATTAGTATAGTCTCAATACTATCAAAACATTATGATTCTAAATAATCTTAAGTATGTATGGCCATGATCATTTCATACATAGGTATACTTACTTAAGATCCTAACAAGGTAGGATTCTAACTTGATATAGGAAAACATACCTGGATTATCAAGCTTTGTTATGTCTTGACATACCCAAACAATATCTTCTTTGTTCTCTTCAATGATTTAGAGACCTTGTGCTAGAACCTGCATATCTCATAAGTTAAGTATAGTATAACAAAGTCATACATACCTCGTAAGTAGAGATTATATGTGATCAAAGATTGTGGATGAGTCTTTGTCTTCATGTCATCATGGTCATAGAACTTGATTTGTCTTTCTTGATGTACCTGTATCTTGTTAGCAGACAACATCATCCTCATACAACACCACAAGTGCATTAGTACAATCATAAGTGCCATAAACCTAATCAATGAATGTCTTCTATCACTCACATGCATTCATTATCAAACAATCATAATTGTAATAACCTCAATAACATGAGAACAAACAAATTATGAACTTAATAAAGAATCAGATTTCAAAACATACCCGTGTCTTCTCAAGTCATACCTGTCGAGTAGTCTTCTCTATAAGGGTAAAACCCTAACCATCCAAGGTAGATCACTTGTAAATATCTTATGTATGCTCATGGTTCTAGGATGATAGGATATCAGTGCCATTTAAACCTTCTTCATTGCTTCCCTATGAGTCTCCCAACTTTGCTAGGGTTTCTTCTTACTTGGAAACCCTAATTTTCAATCTCCTTCCTCCCACAACATTTTGATGGAGGATTAATATCTATGATGAATGGATTCCAAATCCATTATCAAAGCTTCCAATGTTGTATCAGGTGTCTCCAACATTGTATCAGTTCCTTCCAGACCTAAGAACTGAAAACCCTAAGTGAGAGCTTCTTCCTCCTCTACTTAGATTTCCTCCGTTGAGCTAATTCAGATGTGTCGTATTGTTTATGGTGTATCTCTACAATTTTGGATCTGCAGGGTCTGAATTTCAGCTTGTGGTAGCCTGATCTGTCATCTTTCCAACCCCACAGTTCTGAGATTTAATGGATTCTCTGAGACAGAGTTATGCCAAGTGTCGCAACATGACTTGTTTATGGGATGAAACAACATAGAAAACTTGTACGGAGTGCCACGTGTCACTGTTTCCACTTCAGCCTCTGAAAAGTGGACATGTGACACTACAGGCTGTTACCTACCTATCACTTTTTACAAAATTTCATTTGGATCTTCCTAGCCCGATATATGACCTTTTTTCCTAGGTCGCCTGTTTAGGACTGCATTCTGGAAGAGGCAGAAACCCTAACTTGTACTGATCATATCTCACAAAGTACAATGAATCTGAGGATTTCCTTCAGACACAAGGTACAGGGGGATGTTATATACTGCCTGTAGAAGTTTCAGATCCTGAACCTTCACCAAAATGGATTTATAGCGAAAGTGCCACAATGACTAGGTTTTGCTATACAAAACCCTAACTTTAAAATTGTCGCAAGTGAAGCGAGTGTCGTAAGTGCCATACATTGCATTCCTTCATAATAGCTCTAATACCATGTTAAGATTCAATATGCTAAGATAGATAACATTAGTATTACATTTCATTTCACAACAATAGCATATACAGGATCACTGAAAGAACAACAAGCACAGAAAAAACACAAGAGACACAATTTATCTTGGGAAACCCTCATGGTGTAGAAAACCCAGCAAAGATTCCTCAATATAGATGACCAGAAAATGAAAAGATGTAATCCCCAAACATGAGCTCCTTCTCCTCCATAGCATATCTTTCTCTCACCTATGCACCAATCACAAGTGAGTGAATGTGTGTTAAATGAGGAACACACCTCCTCTATTTATACACAACTCCGACTTGAATTTTACACTAACTAGGTCGGCCCCAACTTAACCACTTAACATAATGTTGACTGGGCTGACCCCAATAGGGTGGTCTAATAACCCTTTAACCCACATGACTCATACAGGGTCGACCCCACTAGGGAAGTCTAATAACCCAAGTTAACACAATCTCCACGGAGGAATAAAACATCTCCGGATATACAATAGGGTCTCCACGGAGGAATGAAACATCTTCATGATAATAAAGTACAAATATAATATTCTTAGAAGTTACAATATCTCAACACCAAATACACGCCCCGCACCACAGGTTGTCTTAACGTCCATGCAACCAATTGGCACTTCCAATAAACCTCCTCTTGGAGTCACTAAGGAAGCACCTCCCGCCACCCAACCTCCTCCCAAGAATAAGGTTGAGGTAAAAGATAAGAATGTGATGACATGGAAAAATCTGAACCAAACCATGAATCCCCCTCCTACTACCATATCTTGAGTGCCCTCTCTTTGTACAGGGTGCATTATTTGGGGTCACACTACCCAACAGTGTTGGGATTTTCCCATCTTGTGCACTCTTTTGCAGACATTAGAGGATAAGACTAACGAGAACATTCTGGTGGTCCATTTCCTCGATGCTCCCAAATCATGCAACAAATACTTGCACACCATTGTATTGATCTACTCAAGTATCGAGTTGTCCTGACTGATTTGCATTGACTTTCCCTAGAGTACCAAGTCACCACTATCGAAGAAATCCACCCTCCAGTATCTTCCTCAAATGGGATGTCTACCATTTATTACATCTCATCCTCTAATGAGCCTTCCTCATCATCCCATGATGTTATAGTCATTTTGACATATGCAAGCCCCTCAAACTTATCTAGTCGATCCTTTCAAAGGGATGAATAAATTATCAAATCTCTTACGGAACCAAATTTTCCTTGGGATGATATGCACCATTATGCATACTTCATTTCCGAATAACTCTTTCCACCATCTCTGTCTTTGGGTCAATTCTCCATTGATTTGAAAGAATTAATCCCTCAAGGAAACATTGATTGGTTCAAGAATCCGATCCTGACCCCTAATGCCTTTGACTAAGGTAATATGGCTTATATCTCTCCTACCATTCAAGTGGACATTTCAGTCACTCTAGGTGTCACCGAGTCCATCCTTTTAGGCACCTCTTGTACTCTTGAAGAGATTGCTTCCTATAAATCACTCTTTCAAGAGTTTTGTGACATGTTTACATGGTCTTATACCAAAATTTCTCAGCCTTGACCCCACCGTCATTAAACACCATATTGATACATGGTTGGAGGTTGCACCAGTGTGCCAAAAACAACGACCCATTGAAATTCTCAATCGTAAAGGATGAGATCAAAAAATTGCATAAATTTGGCTTCATTTATCTAATTACGTACACTATATGGGTATCCAACCCCGTCCCCTTCAATAAAAATCAAGGCACCATACGTGTGTGCACTGACTTCCACGAACTGAATCTGGCATGTTCAAAAGACAATTTCCCCACCCCCTTCATCGACCAAGTTATTGATGCTTGCATTGGGCATGAGGTTCTTTCCTTCATGGATGGATTCTCTGGGTACAACCAAATCCAGATCCTTAGAGAAGACCAGTATAAGACTGCCTTCACTACCCCATGGGGGACTTTTTCCTATCAATTCATGCCATTCGGGCTCAAGAATGCTAGAGCCACTTTCCAACACGCCATGTAATATTGTTTTCATGACCTGGTTCACATCATCCTCGCATACTCGGATGAACTCATGGCATGTTCCAAGAAATTCTCTCAGCATCTGGAGGACCTTCGACAAGTGTTCGTTGGACGTTGCAAATATAATATCTACTTGAACCATCTCAAGTTAGTCTTTTGCATACCTGTTGGTCGATTGTTGGGATTCGTCATTTCCCACAAAGGGATCACCATTGATCCATTCAAGGTTTAAGCCATCGTTAACCTTCCCCCCCCCCTCCCCCCCTGGACGTTGTGCTAATTACAAAGTATTCAAGGAAAATCCAACTTCTTACATCGCTTCATATCAAACTATGCCACTACTGTACATGGATTTTTACATTTGCTTCATTCCAATGTCCCTTTTGTTTGGGACAAGCAAGCACAAGCCACTTTTGACACATTAAAATAGATCTGACATCCGCCCCTTTGGTTTTCCCTCCATATTTTACAAAGGATTTCATCCTTTACATTTCGTCATCTCAATCTGATGTCGCTAGAGTGCTAGTCCAAGAAGAATATGCTCATGAAGTACATGTTATATGTTATGTGAGTTAGAACATGCATGTTCCACCTCTATCCTACCCTCATGAGGAGAAGTTACTTTAGTTGTAGTGTTTTTAGTTTAGAAGCTTCATCATTACATTCTTTTGAGTCAAACCAAAGTTGTCGCAGATTCGAATCACATGTTGTATCTCCGGAATCACTGCCTCATTGAAGATCGCATTGCCAAATGTATCATCATCCTACAAGAGTATGACCTCGAGTTCGTTACCCTTAAGAGCACCAAGGCCTTATCTTTGGCGCGACTTATCACGGATTTATCATCTGCGTCTGTGCCATCCCCCATCACTAATCACCTGTTGAATGAACACTTGTTTACCATCCTAATCACTAATCACAGATTTATCATCTACGTCTGTGCCATCCTCATGTATTTACACACCCAAAATTTTGGTCCTCACCTCAACTAAAAAGATACTCATCATATTCGTCATCAACCCCCCCAATACCTTCTTATCGATGATGCTTTATATCGATGAGGTGTTGACACCATCCTACGATGTTGTCTCACCCACGATGAGGTTGAGCAAGTCTTAAATGACTGCCACAACTAATCCTATGGTGGCCATATTTTAGGGATGGTTACCGCTCAAAAGGTTATCTGGACTGGTTATTTCTAGCTGAATTTTTTTTTTGATTGCATTGCGGTAGTCAAACATTGTCATAATTTCCAACTCTTCACTCCAAAAGCAAGAACCCATCTTGCATCATTACATTTGGCTGTCATCGTTGCTCCCTTTCGCAAGTGGGCCATCACCTACATGGAATGAAATCCTGTGTTGCTCGGTGGCCATAAATACATCATTGTGGCGGTCAAATATTTCACCAAATGGGTCGAGGTCATTGCAACCTTCAACTGTATCGGGTCCACTACGGTATGTTTAATTTTTAATGATGTTATCGCATGATTTGGCACCCTCCACCAATTGGTATCGGATCACGGTTCTCACTTTGAGGAGGCCATCTAGAAGGAATTTGCATGCCTTTTGAAATTTGAACACCAATTCTCCTCTTCCTATTACCCTCATGGCAATGGCTAAGTTGAGGTAGTTAACAAAATCCTCAATACCATTCTCTAATGGATGGTGGAAAAGCACAAGACCAACTAGAACCATATTCTCTTTCCATCCCTATGGGCATATCGATCATTCACCAAAATTTTGACAAGATTCACCCCATTCTACCTCATGCATGGAGTAGAGTCTATCCTCCCAATTGAGTTTCAAATACCTTCCTTGCACATAAGTGTCGAACTTTTACTAGAGACCGCCACTTTGGAACAACACTTGATTACCTTGGAACAAGTGTATGAATATCATCGTCTTTCCCTCCAAACAATAGAGGCTTCCAAGCAGTGGTTGAAAGCACACTACGACACCCATGCCCACCCTTGCAATTTATAGGAAGGTGATCTTGTCCTTGCCTATGACCAAGCTCATGATAAGCTTGGAAAAGGAAATTTTGAGTCAATGTGGCAGGGACCTTGTGTCATCAAATATTGTATCAACAAGGGGGCATACCTCCTTGTCGGGCCAGATGGTCAATTCTTGAAGAACCCCCGCAATAGGTTGATCTCAAGAGATTCTATGCATAATTTGACCAAACCTGTTGTTTGTTGTATCATAGCTTTTCCTTTTCCCTTTTCCCTTTTTGAAAAAGAGCCTCATGATTTGTTTCCTTGATCTTATCAGATGGATCATTGTCCTTCCATATACATCGTTACATTGATGATGCAAGTAGATACTACCTGAATCTCGCCTCGGTTGCGTGGGTACCTTATTCCTCGTCGTACAACTTTATCCATATCAGTGGCGCGTGTATTAGTGCATCCACCAACAACTAGGTGGAATACAATGTCGTGATTAGCCTCCTGGCCGATGCCATGCACATGAGCATTCATCAACTTTGTGATTTTCTAGATTCCTAGTTGCTTGTTGCACAATTGGATTACTATTATCAGGTACGTGATCCTTGCCTCTTTAGAACATTCTTGCACACTAAACAATTTGTTAGATAGTTTGAATCTATTACATTCACCCATGTCCCTAAAAGTTTCAACATTGTATCCAACCAAATGGATAATGATATTCTAGACTAGTACATCAATAATCAATAACAAGGAAGTAAATAATTCACATGCATTCATATCATTGTGCATCAATCTATACATAAACGGTGACATAAATAACATCACATCATAATAAGAGGCTCATAAAATACAAAGTCTACATCCACATGCATCTGTATATATAATCATATGTCAAAAACATAGTAGTGTTTACAACAAGGATCCCAACAATGCCGTAAAAATAATACATTAGTTAAAAATCCCCATGCTCATAGCATGGGGGGCATCTCTACATATTGTCGACCAGTCATCTGAATACTCTGAGGGTTCCTCGGTATCCTTGTCATAATTTCCAAGCTCTTTGCGGGGCAAATATCCTCGCATCAAGTCACGGATGCTCTGAGTAGCCACTGCAATCTGATGCATAGTTAGGCACCACTTAGGAAGAGCTTGGTAGCAAACCATGATCAGATCATCATCTAGGTTCTACTAGCTGTCATCAATCAACCCCTCTAGAAGCTAATCTATGTCACAATGCATCCCATTAAGGACTTCCTCGATGTTCCTCCTCTATCACTCTACCTGGGGGGGCAGGTGGAACTCCCTCGACCCTGCCTCACCATCTCTAGAATTTGGTTGGGGGAACTGGCCCCACATCTACACACACATGACAAATCATTAGTATTTTGATCATATTAAAAATATAGCTACCATCTATGCTAGTTTTGTAAACACAACTATAATCATAATGCATGCATATCGTTAAGCCGCCAAGCCTAGCGAGGAGGCGTGGTAACTCTAGATCCCCCATGAATTCCATGCTCACATGATGGTAATCCTCGATCACCACGGGAAGATACCACCACCACACAAATAATCCCATTGAAAAACCTACCAACCACACCGCCACCCTCCCATATCATCATCTCCCCCCCTACGCATCTTGGGCTCCATCGACCCGTTGCCCCATACTGCAAAGTGGGGTCTCAGTGTAGGCACTCTCTTAAAAAGGAAAGTGCAGATAAAAGAAGAAAAGTCGAAATCTCCACCATTTTGGCTACATAGGTTCAGCTTCCATCAAACCGATGTCAGAAACATCTATTCCCACTTAAAATAGGTCCTTGCTAATACTTGCTCTACCAATAGCATCTATCCTTTTGACATCTTGTGGGTCTCACTCAATCCCGACACCCTCACCACCCCGCTTGTGATCGCCCATGTCTCAAGGCTCTCAATATCTTCCAAGAGTATGGAGGAATCGAGAAGCATTGCACTATCCACACAATGGCGAGCCAGTATATCCTCCATGTCCACATCACATGGATGCAAAGGTTGGGTATCACCAATCACCCTAGTCATGGGAGGACAATCATGAAGTAAGGAAAATGTAGAGTGAGCTCCAATCACTCACCTTGGATGATGAATACCCTTGCCTCCTGGTCCCAATACTCAACAATCTTGTTGAGTAGAATTCGTACACTCCACATCAGTGAGTTCTCAAGGAACTTGAGTAACTCGTGTCTATCCAAGTTGTCCCTTACATGTTGGTTGTCATAGATATCTCTATGGATGCTCATGACATTTCTTCCCTCCATTTGACCCACATCCTGCATTTGCACCATCAATAGAGTGAGTCAAAAATTGAAAATTTTACTTCAAGTCATGAGCTTCTCAAGGAAATAGGCGACCCAAGTCGCACCTGAGAAAAGTACGACCTAGGTCGCTCCATTTCTCTCGATGGGTGTGACTTGGGTCGCATCTATTTCTCAGATAGTCATGACCCAAGTTGCCATTTTCAAAACCAAAAGAGCAACCTGAGTCACACATAACCTCTCAAAAAGTGTGATTTGGCCCTAAAACCCTCAAGGGGTTCTTTTGATGCCTGGAAAAATCCGTGCATCGACAATAGGGATTCTCCCCACTGAACAATCCCAATTAGATTATTCATTGTTTCGAATAGGGAATTCGTCTGGTTAACGGTCTCGCTAACGTAGATGTTTTTCAACTAAACTTTATCGGCTGCAGCCCGACCCACTGTTTATATTTTATATGTAAGGATGCGTATGCAAGTGCCCTAATCTTAATAATGCATAACCTATAATTGATAGGTAGAAGCCAGACAAGTGATGCGCAGATTCTTACCTCTCGTCTTATCACTTCTAACTTATCAATCAACTAGCATTATCCTAATTTAACTAATCTGTCCTTGCAAGGAGCAAGTTTTACAAAAGAAGAGTAATATCTGAGATTGCTTATACAAATTCAACATGTAGCTATTGAGATAAAGCACTTACAATCACAGCAGAAATGGTACACAAAGATAGCTTTGATAAATATGGATTGCATTTATTACTCTTTACTACACAGACATTTGCATTTTATAAATAAACCAGTAAAATCATTCATACCATTAGAATAATCCGACAAAGTAAGAAAGATATCACAACAAAAAGATGAACGTGGGAAGAAATAATTTTGAGCCTTGATTCATGACATTCCATGAAAAATCCATGTAAGCTTTTACCCGGCAAAATAGTTCCTTCTCATTAGCAGAAAAATAATTTTCATACAGAATGTTACTAGCTTCTATTACGCCAGAAAAAAGCCCCCCATTCTCATTTCTCTTCTCTACTATTTATCTTTACAAGAAAATTGTCTTTACATGACTAATCGTTTCACCTCCCCTTTAACTCTTGGGTTGCTGAATTTGGTCCTTTTGTGCTTGCTCAGCCAAAAAATAGATAATAAAATACAAATTACATTATTCTGCTGGAGGATTTTCTCAACTTGAAATATAATTGTCCCAAAGATCACTTTCATAAGATATTACATTAAATTGTTGAGGCTCCAACAATTTCAAAGCAATTTCATGAGTGGACAATTATTTCCCTATGTTTATTAACCCCTTTGTTGTTGCCTTGTGGCTTTCTCCCAGAAAATGTGTGTTCATAGTTGCTTGTCCCACATGTTGTTGAAGATATTCTTCAGTAAGCACGTTCAGTCCCTTGATGTATTCCAGATATTCACTCAAGCTGTTTTTCAAATCTACTAAACGTTGATCTTTGGATGGTAATTCGTACATATCTTTATAAATTGGAACGTGGCAATATCCATGCGCTTGGCAAACATTTTGATCAATTCCTTCACATTTTGTAATGGTCTTCTGCACTTCATTTTGTACCTTTCTGGCAACCTTCTGACAACTTTCCAAAAGAGCTATATCCAGTTTTAATTCAGCAGTCGTCTTCTGAGGCAAATGATCGGGAATCTCCTGATTTTTTCCTTTCCAACTAATTAACATTTTCAACTTGTTAAATGTATCTATCAACTTATGTTTTACAATGGCAGCTTCTGCCGAGATTTCTTTCATTCTGTCTATCATTTCTCTTAATTTATAAGCTTATTTTGTCACTAACTCATGTGAGTGACAAATCTGTTCTTGTGTTTTACAAGCATGTTCGTAAAAAGGTGGCATGTCCTGTTTCTGATTCTGAGCAATTTTGATCTGCTTTCTCAAAGATTCATTTTCGCTCATCCATTCATTCACCTGAGATTGTAGAGATCCCTTTTCAATCATTAGGAATTCTACCTGCTAATTTAATTGAGTTTCTTTTTCCTCTAACTCATTGATTCGCGAATGAAAATCAGCTCGTTCTCCTTCCATAATTACTAGTTGCACATTCAAAGAATCTCTTTCATCCTCAAGCGCTTGATAATCCAGCAGTAGTTTTTCCTTTTCAGACTCTATAGCTTCCCGCTTTCTCTTCATTTCAATCCCTTCACTCTGAGCTTGTACCAAATTATCCTTTAATTTCAGCATTTTTGTTTTACTACGTTCTAAATCATTCATCAATTTGTCTACATTATATGCATTGGCTTGTGCAGTTGCGATATTCACTGAAGCAGTAAATTTTGGGTCTTTGTTGGTGCCTTCTACTAAGGTATTCTCTTGTATGGTTACAATATCAGGATGCATACCCATCTTTAATCTCTTTTCTGTTATTCTTAGAATAGTCTTTCTTTTGGGGTTGAAGACGATAGTGTCTAGCTTTGCCACATAATGTTGTTTTGAGGGGGTGAATGGTGTGATCCCAATCTCAGTAAATGGGATATGACCCCCTGTAAGTGGTACCTCTAAATAAGCGGGTGGATCTATGTCCATATCCTGTAAATTCTGATTTTCTTCTTGAATTTTCTTGTCTTCCATAGCTTTCTTGATCCTTTCTTCTTCTTCTCTTTCCTTTTCTTGCTCTGTTGCTTTCTCTGCTGCCCCTTGTTCTTCTTTTCTTTTCTTTTCTTGCTCGGCAGCTTTCTCTGCTTCCTTTTCTTGCTCCTCTTTCCTATGGGATTCCTCCTCTTTCTGCTTTATCTCTTCCTCTTGTTTCCTCCTTGCTTCTTCAACTACCAAATCCTCTTCCCTTACTTTTTGTTGCTCTGCTTCTTTTGTCGTTTCTTTCGTCTGACTTGAAATCATTCATTCTTTCCTACCAAACCTTTTGTTCAAGTCCGCCATGTTGTTTGCTCTTCTATATACTTCCTCGTATTTCAGGAAGTGATCTGTGTACTCAAAATTAATATTGCACGAAGCGCAATGTTTAGATGCCTTCTGCAACTTGTCATTCCTAATAAAAATCTTTTCCCCAAAATGATATGCCTCTATGCCTTTCACAAAAATCGCTCCTCCTTTTACCTTAGTAAACTTGTATGCCCCAATGGTAAAAGGAAGCGGAGGATAAGAATCTTTCTTATTTTCATTTAAAAAATGTTTGACCCTGTTTATGAAGACTTTCTTTTCTTTGTATACTATGTAGTCCGTGACATATCTTGGCATTAGAGAAGGACTTTTGGTTCCTCCATACATCCTAATGTATGTGCCTTCTGGAGTGAAATCGTAATCTCCATATTCGCTAATCACTACCAATGCATTGTATGACAGGAAATTTGGTTCTTCAATAAAAATCAGCTTATACAAAGGAATTATGAACACCTCACATAAGAGATTGTAAAAACTTGCATACTTGTGAGCCCACATAATCTGATAGGCAACACAAAGTGGAGTCTCATATGGGACCCAGTAACATCCCAATTTATGGAATGGGTTTCTTATCAAAATACAATCAATTAGATAGGATGACATAAAAAAATTTGTTTTCTTCTATGTCATGCCTCCTTGGGCTGCAGATACTGCTACAACCATACTTTTCGAAATAATGTCCGCCCAATTGAAAACAATACCGTGAGAAGCAACATGGTACATGATTGGCACCCAACTAAGCTTATATACATTTGCATTTTCTCTCCCAAATATCTCGCTCGGCATCACAGCTATAATTCTAAAAGGGGTCTTTAAATTTTGTGAATCATGCTCCCCGCTAGCTCTCTGCCTTAGTTGTTTGCCTAGTATAAGCATTTTCTTGGCATACTTAGAATGGTCTATGTTAACACCTTTTATCCAATCATCTGTCATGGGGATTTTTGGAGTAGGTAACTTGTAGGTTGTGCTTATGTGAGCGGCTTGAAAAAGCAAACCCTTTCCCATTTGCTCTCGCCACGATCCTAGATTTGACATCTATATGAGGTAATATCCATCCTATCACCTCCGAACAAGGGAATAACTCTAGGTGAGTTGCAACCTTATGAATACTTGACTTCTTTATGTTTTCATAAAACATCATTTATTCAATGGAAGCATCGGGCACATTCTGGTCTCGGATAAGGTGATATAATTCACCCCATTTATACTCAGGGACTATTACGGTTATCGCTTTGGTGTCTTCAAATAAGGTTTCCATCACGCTTTGCGTTTAGAGGTCCTCCTGTACATTTATGAATCCCGTGATCAAAACAATGTTAGTGCATAAATAACATATCCTATTTAACAAATATAATATTGTCATTCCTTTCAAGCAGTTCATTAATAGCAATTAGATACAGACATACTAGCAATAAGTGTATGATATTATTCTAATAAAAATACACTCATGCAACACACTACAAATTTAATAGCCTATCTGGCATGCATTTATTGTAATAAAATATATGAGCTAGGTTTACAATCCCCGTTGAACTAATGACCATATTAAACTGAGGGTTCGAGCCAAGCAACACTTCTCTTGGTGATAGTTTCGGGCCAAGCACCAAAGTTAAATCATTATCACGAGCTTAGGTCTTCAATCCCTTTTCGAGAATGCGTATGGGTTAGTCAAGACTGTTCAAAATCTTGTTGAGGGAAATTCCTCAGCAAGGGTTCACATGTGTTTTTTCCAAATCTATATAGATTTAAAACCCGAGGAGCCTAGGGTTAATACTGCGTGCAATAAAAATAAAATGAAAACGCTATGCCATGGCTTATATTTGCACTAAGCAAACAAACTCTGTGCAAAAACAAAGCACGCTTCTTTCGTAAATGAATGCATTTGAAAGAATCGAAAAAAGGATGTGTAAAAGCTCTGAAAACCCCAATCCGTTGTTCAAACACGCGGTTCACATGTTGAGTACAATCCAAGGCCCGGAGGCGTTTTCCAAACCTTATACACATTTGAAATGAGGCACCTAGGGTTCACTATGTGTAATGAGAAAACTATATAGGATTTGGGTTTACGCCCTTCGTACTCACTCAAAAATAGGGCGCGAAAAAAAATGGTTAAACTCGTTTTCTACTAACTTTTAAAAATGCCATTCCTACACAAACAGGTGTGACAAAATCATTGGATACAAAAAAAAACCTACCTGGCAGTGAGTTGGACTGTGCTAATGAGCTGGCGTTTGAAAATTTGAAATAAGAAGACTCCAGGTGTCCCTGTTCTTCTCCTGGCAAAGATTCGCTCTATCTCTTGACCGAACAGTGTTTACAAATGGGTAAAATGTTAAACGTTTTCCCCTTTTAAACCGACGGGATAACCCTAGAAATCAATGCGTATTTACATCGTTGATGATGTATTAAAATGGACTTCAAAATATTATTCTCTCGGCACCAAAATAGTTTTATCCTGGGCCCATTTCGGATCAAAAATCTTTTAGCGCCGGACCAGTTTCAGATCTAAACGGACTTTGTTATTGTGCCCATTTCGGATCAAAATCCCTTTTAGCGCCGGGCTCATTTCAGATCAAAATCCCTTTTAGTGCCGGGCCCATTTCGGATCAAAATCCCTTTTAGCGTCGAGCCCATTTCCGATCAAAATCCCTTTTAGAGCTGGGCCCATTTTGGATCAAAATCCCTTTTAGCGTCGGGCCCATTTCGGATCAAAATTCCTTCTAGCGTCGGTCCCATTTTGAGTCAAAACCAACTTTGGCCTCAGGGCTTCAATTCCTTTTCGGATCAAAACTTTTTTAGCACTAGGCCCATTTCGGATTTACTCCGGTCAATTTCGGAGAAAAAGAAACTTTAGCGTCGATCGCCAATTTCGAAGCAAAAAATATTTTGGTGCCAATCTATGTCGGATGTAAATAAATTTTAACACCAATTTCCAAACTGCTTCAGATATGCTGGTTAGTTCAGAGAAAAATAAATTTAGCGCCGACAATTTTGGAGCAAAAAAAAAATTGGTGCCGAGTGCGTTTCGGACATAGATCCGTTTTATGCCAGGCTAATTTGGATGTATCGCCAAACAACCAAAAAAAATGGAGCAATCTATTTGACTAAAAATTGGTGCAAAAACAAATTTTGCACCGACCGTTTCGGCGAAAATCCTGTTTTCTTTCGACTGTTTCAGTGAAAAATAAAAAATTGTTCCGAAACAGGAAAACTTAAAAACTATTCTACGTTCAAGATTTTCTAAGAACGAAAAGTGTTTGAAATCAGAAGGAAGATAAAGATTACGAATGCCTTCATAAATAAAAATAGAAGGAGGAGCCCCATAATTTCATGCAAATTTTGGGGAGAATAGTTGCAGCTGCAACAAGTTTGTCAGGGTCCTTGAGAATCATAAATGTTAAAAATAAATTGATGAAATTGCTAGGTGGTTGAGACCACTAACTTGCAACTCGCAAAATCCAAAATTGTCGATCTAATCAGAAGAAGTCGGCACCTAAATATTTGGTTCTCCACACTCCTCCAACAGTGAACAATGAAAATGACACCTAGAGTGGTGGGTCCCACCCCTATTTAAGTGTATTTGGGCCTCGGTCTTCATCTGAGCATTACGGCCTCATACAACGTTCATTTGATGTGTCGTTCGTAGGTCTATTGGAATCGTGATTCTATGCTCTTCTTGATTATGAGATCCAATTTCCATGATCAAGAGACCCTTTTTTGAGACATTTTTGTTTGCCTCGATTTGTGTGCCCTCATGTAAATTCAATTTTTTCACATGTTATATAGTATTTGTATACCTTTTTTGATTTCCAAACACACCTTTACACTTGGGTATTGTTTCCATGTGTAAAGGTCCCAGGTGCGATGAAATCCTCTTATTTCAGTTTGTAGTCATTTCGTACAGGTATACTTTCTCAAACTAGCATATAGGTGATTTCCCTATACAGAACATCATGTGCATCAACCTACTCATCCCTTTTTTTCCTGTAGGACCCCCTATGTTTGGGTAAGTGACCTTCCCCTTCAACCCTTTCATTTCTCCTTACTTGACAATAAAACCTTCCTCATATGGGTTCCATCTTAATACCCCTTTCCATTTGCCACCCATGTCGTTACTCTTCCCATAGGATTGGGATTCCATCTAGCCTATGATTTTGCACTCAATCACATATGACTCTATCATCATCTGTCATTGGCCTACCCCATGGACTCCCATACTTATGGCCATTATGGAATTCTGATGTTTCATATTGCACACTCATGGGCCCACCACTCCATCCATACTACACAAGTCACATTATTTTTTCCACAATTCATCACCCCACAAGGCGATTACCATAAGTGTCCTACCCTATCAAAATTCCAACTGCTATCACCCAGTCATTGGAGTCATCTGATCATTACATTAGACACTTATCTCCCTTCCTTCCTCCTAATCTCATTGAGGTGGCCATCTAACTCAGCAAACATTATAAAACGATTCTTTTAAGCACCCCCTTTTCCCAAATAATCACACTTTGGGGGAGATACTATTTTGGAAGCACTCCTTATTACTCCCTCTTTAATGCTTGTGCATCAAAGAAACCATTTAACAAATATTGCTCCTCAGCACTCTTGTAGATCATGTATAGTCTCATTTTATTGCAGCACCTCTAGTCACATTTGTTTAGAGTATTTTGCAATGAGTCACCCTTGTATTCATACCACATCAATACCCCCATCTCCATCTTTAAAATTCCCCCATTGCATTTATGTCCCATGGTTCCCCAGTTGTGTCTATAATCCCATCTAATCAAGAAGTTCTACACATGCTTCCAGGTTAGGCATACCTTCATACTATGAACAAAGGAATTTTGAGTCCCTTACTCAATTACCCTCATACCCCCAAACAATGTCTCAATTACTTGTCCAGATCTATTCATTCATTGGTCGTATCTGTCGCACTCCCTTCAAGGAAACATTATTGCCTTGTCAATAATATGCCTCCCTTTTTCGACATCAACACATCCATTCCAAAGGATATAACCAGAGGCACCCTGTACTTTGGCCTCATAACCATCATTGATGAGTCCCTTGGACCAACTTAGGGGAAACCTGCCCCTTAGCTTGGTTGTTTCTAACGTGCTCGATGTAGACTCAATCATTGCACCGGTGAGATTCATACAGATTGATGGTTCTCTCATTATTTGGTTGAAGACCCCAGATATCCTTAACACTATTCCTTTGGTGAGTTTATATGGAAACCTTTCAGCCATACATTTCCTGTGATATTTGGGCTACATTGGCGACAGTGTTTCAGAAACCCTCTAGTTATATGCTTCATATTGTATCTAGTTCCAGATGCAATTCCACAAACCTGTTTGATTCATACTTTCATTTGTTTGAGTCACTGCAGATGTTGGATGCCTTCCATTCTAGCAGAGCATCAGTTATTGTGATCCAACATTCTACTGGAATGCCATTATTCCAACATCAATTCTTCATATCAACCATGGTTGGGCTATGATTATGTACTCATTGTATTCATGTATTTGAGTTCCTCCTATACACTTTTGATGTACACAATTGATATTTATGTATTGATTAGACCCCCTCTGGGCATAGATCCAATTTTCTATTGAGACATCGATACGAGCATGGGGATGCCCACCTCATCCATATATTTAGATATTATACACACCTCATCCATATTGAGTATTGTATTTGCAGATAAGGTCCCATCTAACCCCATGGGAAGGCAAGTTCCCTCCAATCTAGTCTCCATATTCTATGTCACCATCACCCTTATCTCCTAAAAGTAAGAGAATCCTATGATGTATGTCAGCCATATGATGAGCTCCTGACCTCACACATTAGGGGGTGATTTGTTAACAACCAAATTTTCTCACCTTCCATGTCATCATCCTAGTCACCCACATACATCATCATTCCATGTCATCACAACCATTTGACGTTGAGAAAGCAATAAAAAAGTCAAGAATGAAAATCAAACCTCAAATAAGTCATTCTAAATAAAGGTCGCACCTTTTTTCACAAAAGAAGTGACCCAAGTCACTCAATTTCCTTTGATATAAGCGACCCAAGTCATAAAATTCCTCTAGATAAGTGCGACCTCACTCCGAGCTTGATTTTCGATTGTTTCTACTTTGTTCCCAAAGAAAAAGAGGAAAGATTGGCACAAATCATGACATGGCCTTAATTAGGTAACGGATTTGGAGCTAAAAATCTAATCTAGATCCCTATCCAAACCATTCTTGTGTCTATAAAAAGTTCTCAAGGTCCCTCATTCAAACACAATTCTCCATCTTTTCACTCAAGTCGTCATTCTGCCAAGATTCCCTTCGATATTGGAGATAACCTTTCCTTGCTTCTATATCACCTATTGGAGACCCCTATTGTGACATGTGGCCAAAAGATTGCAAGATTTCCAAGAGACAAACAGACCCTCCCTCGAAAAGCTGCAAGGGCCCCTTCCACTGCACTTTTTGAGTTAATTCTTCCCCTTGTACTCTCTCATTCAATGCTATGAATTTTAAATATTGTATTAAATTAATCAGTAAATTATTAATTAGTTTAATTGAAGGGACGTAACCCTTCTTAAGAATGCTCAAACCTTATAAAAGGCGAGCTCTTGTAAAGCGTTAAGCATCTTATCAATTCAATAATATATCTTTTATTCAATATGGATCTCGTGTCGTAGATTTTCTATTGCATTTGGTATCAGAGCTCGCCGCTCCTCGGCACCTTCTGCAATTCTCTTTACCAACTACTTGCGTCCCCCTCCTCGCATGCTCTCTCTGCTCCACCTGCCTGCATCTCCCATCTCCCTCACGCCCTGCTACTGCTGCTCCAACTCCCCAACTTCTCCCCATGCTTTCCTTTCATATCCCCACCCACTCTTGCTCTCACGCTCCCCCTCTTAGCACCTGCACTATCCCTCCACAACACTCAGTGCACCTTCCCGCCCACCTCTACACACACTTGCGTGCGCTCTCGCGCACTCCACTCTCCAGCTCCCCCGCCCTTCCTGCCCTTCCAACCACCTCTCCCTCCCCTCCAACATCTGTCTTCCCTCCTCTTCCGCCACCTCCATTCATCTCCTTGCTCGCCCTCCTTGCTCCCTCGCGCCGCGCACTCCCCATCTGCAAATCCCCTCTGCGCTCTCCTCGTCCACAGCCTCCACCTCATCTCCCATCTCATCCCCTTTCCCCCCCCCCCCACGCTCTGCGTTTTCCTTCCATTCCGCCTTCCTATTCCACTGCGCCGCTCCTCCCGTCGCAACCCTTCCCTCCCTTATCCACCATTTTGCATTCTTCTAGTGCCCTCCTCGCAGTCTACCTCACTACCGGCGCCCACGCCAACTCTAAAACCTTGCTCCCTGCTAGTCTTCACCTCCGTTTCGTTAAGCCATAAGGCTCCTTATTCACTCCAATATAATATTATTCCATTATAATAATATAATATAATCATATATTTTTTTTTTTTAGTAAAAATAAAAATTAATTTTAAAGATAATTATTTTTATTTTTATTTTTCCTTAATCCCATAAGCCAAAATTGGGTCCAATTATTCACCACCACACTTAAGAAGCATGACGACGGAGTTAAAAGCTCAAATTGCGAAAATAGAGAAGGATTTCCAAACTTTCAAGGAAATGATCACCAAGAGCCAGGAAGCGCTTAAGAAAGAAATTAAGGATGAAGTCATTTAGGTAATGGAGCAGAAAATAGACGACAAGTTCGACATTATGAGCAAGGAACAAAAAATGTTAGACCAAAAAGTGACTGAGAGCCAGAAAGGTCTCCAGGCGATATTACAAAAAATGGATGATAAGGAAAAAAATCATAAACAACATGGCTCGGATATGTCGGTTACCCCATCTTCCAATTCTGAGTCACCAAAACACAACAGGATGAAAGGTACTCAATACCAACCATTCATATTGTACCCGCCGAGAGCAAAAATAGAAATGACAAAATATAACGGAGGAGAAGACCAATGCGTCGCTTGGTTGAATAAAGCAGAAGAGTATTTCGACATATATAACATTACAATGGACGAAGAAAAGGTCAAGTATGCTTCAATGCACCTTGAAGGATATGCCTACAACTGGTATATGTGGTGGAAGGGAGACAACTTCGCATACACTTGGAACTTATTCAAGAATGATTTCTTAAAAAGGTTTCAAGGAATCACAGAAGATGAATTCTTCTCAAAACTTACCACATTACAACAAAGGGGAAGCGTCGAAGAATTCACACATCAATGGGAATCCCTCACTACCAGAGTATTTGGGCTATCCGACAAACAACGGTTGGAAACCTAATTGGGAGGACTAAAACCATACATACAAAAAGAGTTAAAAATGCATGACATAACGAATGTCGAGGCAGCAAGACGAAAAGCAAAAGCAGCCGAGGCCAAATTTGACAGTTTCCAATCAAATAAAGGGAAGTCATACTCGCAAAGAAACATCTAGTCGACTCCAGAGGATGATACAAACAAATACATCCCTCCGCCTAGAAGGGACGATAGGAAGAGCCTCGAGAATCAACGAATGAGGGAAGGAAAATGTCGACGATGTGGAGACAAATGGAATCCTAAACATAGGTGTCACCCCGAGGACAGCTCAAAGAAATTATATACTTGTGAAGCAGAGGAGAATAGTGAATTAGAAGAAGAAGAAGAAGAAGAGCCAGAAGATGAAGAGGAGGAAACTGCAAATATGGCAGCCGGGAATGACGAGACCCCCAAAATCTCCCTAGCAGCCATGACAGACATTAGTCAACCACAGACTCTCAAGTTAAAAGGACATATAAAAAATGAGAATGTTACAATGCTAGTAGACACTGGAAGCACTCACAACTTTCTTGATATAAGAGTGGCACGAAAACTCAAGTTGTTCGTACATCCAGTTCCAGACATGAAGGTGATGGTTGCAGATGGCAAGAAGATCGAAAAAGTTGGAAAGTGTCACAAGGTGAGACTTCAAATACAAGACTTCGAACTGGAATCAGAACTCTACACCTTACCGTTGGGAAGAGTAGACATCGTTTTGGGAGTCCAATGGTTACAAACATTGGGAACATATTCTGCCAATCATCAAAAACATTTCATCAAGTTTAAGTGGCAAGGGCAAAATTTTAAGCTATATGGTTTTCATCCACCAAACACACAAGTAGTTTCATCTCAGCATATGGAAAAACTCATTCGAAAAGGGGCATCAGCATACGTAATACAATGTCATCAACTGGAAGGAAAGGAGGAGGAACCAAATGAGTTCAAGAAGGAAATCCAAAAATTACTCCAGAAACATGAACACATATTTCAAGACTTAGCCATGCAGCTACCACCAGAAAGGAGTATAGAACACATAATCGAGATTAAACTGGGGTCAAATCTTGTCAAGGTTAAACCATATAGGTATCCCCACTACCACAAAACAAAAATAGAAAGGTTGGTTCAAGATCTATTGAATTGTGGTGTCATCACCAAGAGTAGAATCCCTTATGCAGCTCCAGTCGTACTAGTACAGAAGAAGGATGGATCGTTTAGATCATGTATAGATTATAGAGGATTAAACAAAATAACAATTAAGAACAAGTTTCCAATTCCCTTCATCGATGACATGCTGGATGAACTTCATGACGCAAAATATTTTTCGAAACTCGATTTAAGGTCAGGGTACTATCACATCAGGGTCAAATTAGAGGATATCGCAAAGACTGCTTTCCAAAATCATGAAGGACATTATGAATTCAAAGTAATGCCTTTTGGGTTAACTAATGCCCCTGCCACATTCCAGGCAACTATGAATGAACTATTTCAGCCATACCTAAGGAAATTTGTGTTAGTATTCTTCGATGACATCCTTATATATAGCAAGACATGGAAAGAACATTTGACGCATCTAGAAGAGGTTTTATCTCTTCTGAAGGAAAACCAATTCTATGCAAAAAAGTCAAAATGCACGTTTGGGAAGTAAGAAGTGGAGTATCTCGATCATATAATCTCAAAGGAAGGAGTTAAGGTGGACCCAAAGAAGATCCAGGCGATGAAGGAGTGGCCCGAACCAAAGAATGTTTCAAAATTGCGAGGATTTTTGGGATTAACAGGTTACTATCGAAGGTTCATCAGGAACTATGCACATGTCACTGCCCCACTAACAAATATCCTAAAAAGAAAATATCCTAAAAAGAAATTCTTTTCAATGGGATGATGAAGCAAAAAGATGCTTTGAAACGTTGAAACAAATTATGTCTTCAACTCCCGTTTTGGCAACACCTGATTTTGCAAAACCATTCGTAATCGAATGTGATGCTTCAGGGTTTGGGATAGGAGCTGTGCTAATGCAAGAAGGTCATCCAATCGCTTTTGAAAGCAGGAAGTTGAACAAAAGAGAATACCTACAGTCGACATACAACAAGGAAATGCTTGCCATCATGCATGCATTAACTAAATGGCGACAATACCTTTTGGGAAGTAAATTCCTAATCTGAACATATCATAATAGTCTACAACACTTGTTACAGCAAAAGACATTAACAACCGAACAACAAAAGTGGATAGAGAAAATCTCTACCTTTGATATGGAGATCCTACATAAAAGGGGGAAGGACAATGTAGTAGCTGATGCTTTATCAAGGAAAGATGAAGAGATACAAGTCTACGCCGTATCCATGGTGATCCCAGAATTTTTGGACGAAATTCGTAAGGAATATGCCAAGAATTCAGAGGTTTGCTCCATAATTAACAACATAAATCAGTATCCGAAGTTTGAATGGAAGAATGATCTCTTATGGTACAAAGGACGTATTTTCTTAAGTTCCAATTCCAGTTTTAAGACCAAGGTGCTTATAGAGTCACATGATTGCCCAGCCGCTGGTCATGTAGGATTTTTTAAAACCTACTATAATGCAAGGCAATCATTCTTTTGGAAGGGTATGTATGCCGACATTCACAAGTATGTTGCAGATTGTGACATTTGTCAGCGGAATAAAACTGAGAATATCTCAAGTCCGGGGTTACTCCATCCATTACATATTCCAAATAAAAAATGGGAGGAAATTTCAATGGATTTCATTAAAGGTCTACCCATATCAGATGGAAAAGACAAAATACTAGTTGTGGTAGACAGGCTAACCAAATATGCACATTTTGTTGGAGTGAAGAAAACTGATTCAGCAAAAGAAACAGCCGAAGCTTTTTGTAAAAATGTCTACAAATTACATGGTTTTCCGAAGATTATAGTAAGTGATAGGGATGCCAAGTTTAAAGGGAACTTTTGGAGAGAGTTTTGCAAGCAAATTGGAACATCTCTTAACATGAGCTCAACTTATCATCCCCAAACAGATGGACAGACAGAAGTTGTCAATAAATGCTTAGAAACCTACCTCCGTTGTTTTGTAACTGATAAGCAAAATAAATGGTTCCAATGGCTACATCTTGCGGAATGGTGGTATAATTCTACTTATCATACATCTGCAAGAATGACAACATTTCAAGCCCTATATGGATATGAACCCCCAAAATGGAAGGATTTCATTACCAACTAAGCAAGGGTCGCATCAGTAAATGACCATTTAGAAGAAAACCAAAAGGTTGTCCAAGTACTTAAAGAGAATTTGAATACTGCCAGGAATAGAATGAGGCAACAAGAAGATCGACACCGAACAGAACGAGAATTTGAAGTTGGAGATTGGGTATATGTAAGACTACAACCCTATAAACAATTATCACTTAAACAAGGTGGAAAAAATAAATTGGCTCCACGTTTTTATGGCCCATATCAAATCAATAAGAAGATTAGTCAGGTGGCATATGCGTTGGAATTGCCAACTACAAGTCGCATCCACAATGTCTTTCATGTTTCATGTTTGAAAAAGATGATAGGTCAACACCAAAAGGCACAAACAATACTTCCCTTGTTAGATGAAGAAGGAAGAATCATATTCGAGCCAGAATCTATCATTGCTACTAGAGAGAAGAGATTAAGAACGTGAGTCATTAAAGAATACCTCATAAAATGGAAAAATCTTCCCGAAGAAGATGCAACATGGGAATCAGAACAATTTCGACAGTTACATCCCTCATTACCATTGCTTTGAGGACAAAGCTCTTTAAAAGGGAGTGGCAATGCTATGAATTTTAAATATTGTATTAAATTAATCAGTAAATTATTAATTAGTTTAATTACCCTTCTTAAGAATGCTCAAACCTTATAAAAGGCGAGCTCTTGTAAAGCGTTAAGCATCTTATCAATTCAATAATATATCTTTTATTCAATATGGATCTCGTGTCCTAGATTTTCTGTTGTATTCAAATACAAAAGAAATATATTATTTGATTCTTTACATAATGTTGTTGCATGTGTATTGTTTATTGAAGAATGCTTCCATGTTATTAGTTTAGATCTGCCTATTTTTACTTAGTTTATAGTTTTGTTTTTATTGTTTTTTCCTTTAATTTTGAATCTCTATTGAGGTTGTGCAACCCCTTAGGAGGTTCCTTTCAGCATAGGTGTGTGCCAAATCACACACAACAACAGCCATTTAGGAGGTGTGACTCCCTTCAAGGTACAAGTTAACTTTGATAGTCCCTTATTTGAAGGAAAGATAGATGCAGATGCTTTGGAGAAATGGTTAAATATGTTAGAGGGTTACTACTATGTTCAAATTTTTTCCGAAAGTGAAAAGGTCACCTTTGCACTCCTTATGTCCCTCCCCCGTGTCAAATATTGGTGGGACAGTTACTGCAAGAGGCATGCTGGAGTTGATTCTGAAACATAAAGGACATAACCCACTTGGGCGACTTTTGTCGATGACATAAAGGAGGAATTCTATCATTTCGAAAACTATGATGACCAGTACACGAGATGGACAACTTTGCACTAGGAGAGAGACCAAACAATGTCAAAGTTCACCGATGTATTCCATACCTCACACTCAAGTTAGGTATCAAATACTTTGAAAGGCACTTGGTCCTAAAGTACCATATTGGCCTGCAAAGGTACATCTAGACATAGATGCATTTCCTGGACATCTCCTCACCGGGAGCTGCTTATCGGTATGGTGTCAAGATTAAGAAAAACTTTAAGAAAAAGAATAATCCTGAGTTTGGATTTGCAAATCAAATGAAACAAAACCCTAGTAAAAGTGGCCTTAACTCACAGAACAAAGAACAAAGCAAGGATGGAAAAAATCATGACAATTAGGCCAAGTCGTAGGAAAAGAAGGGTATGGGGAAATCAAAGAAGGACATCGAAAAGTGGTGTGAGTTCCACAAAATCCCCTGGCACAACACTAATGAATGTCGCTCAAAACAATAATTGTTGGCTGAGATGAAATCCTTGGAGCCAAAATCTAGCTCAGACTCTGATTTAGAGCAAGAGAAGAGAAAGTGGATCATTGACATGGAACCTAGTGCCACCATCACAACCACAAAGATCCAACCAAAAGAGTTCGACAATACAAAGGATGGGGAGCGCCTCTTCCATTCACAACTGTGGGTGAGGGAGAATCCTTTACATTTCACTATTGATAGCGGTAGCTAGAAGAACCTATAGCTATAAGAAGTTGTTCTCGGATTAGGTCATCAAAATATTGAAGTTACCGATGATGCCACACCCCCAACCATACACCATCAATTGGTTGTTCCAAGGAAGAGACATTTGTGTCAATCAAAAATGTCGCTTATCCTACACCATCAAGCCATTCAAAGATGAGGTATCGTGTGATGTTCCCCACTTGAAGTTTGTGATGTTCTTTTATGACAACCCTATATGTGGAAACATCATGTTGTTTATGAGTCTAGGCCTCGTAGTGTCATTGTTACATTGGACGACCAACTCTACAAGATACTTGAGGTAGTCTCAACTACTGTAGCTTCCTTGATCTCTACAAAGCAATGTCGAAAGGTCATCTCTTAGACAGGGAAATTTTTCCTCTTCATGATTTGGTCAGAAGGTGGATGTAAGGTCACTACAACTGCTATAGCCTTGGTACAAGGACTCTCTAAAAAACAAAATCAAGTGGACAAGATTGTGAAGAATACAGAGATATCTTTGCCTCGCCTAAAGGGGTTCCTCTACGTTGCTAGGTTAAACATTCAATTGATTTGATACATAGCACTTGTTTACCTAATGACCTAGTATATAGATGGTCTTCTAGAGAATGAGGAAATAAAACACTAGATTCAAGAGCTTGTCCAAAAAGGCCACATTCAATTGATCTCCTCACCTTGTAGGAGCCCAATTGTGTTGGTATAGAAGAAGGATGAGACATGGTGACTTTGTATTGATTATAGAGCCATGAGAAAAATCATTGTCAAGAATCAACACCCAATCTGTCAGATTGATGATCTTCTTGATAAGCTCAAGGATGCCAAGTTATTTATTTAGTAATATTGATTTGAAGTTGGGTTACCACCATGTCCCGATTCAATAGGTCGATGTTTGGAAGACAAGACAACCTTCATGTCTAAAGAAGGCCTTTTGAGTGGTTGGTCATGCCTTTCTGCTTGAATAATGCCCCGACAAAATTTATGAGGATGATGGATGATATCTTGTTCCCATTCACAAGCTCCTTTGTGGTCATTGTTAACACTTAAATTTCACACAAATGTGACATTTTAGCTAATATTGCAAAAAGACATCATCAACATACAACATGTAGCTCATTTAAGACATCCTCATCGGATCCAAAAAATAAATTGAGCCCTAAAATGTCAAAGGCAGTATGTATGAAAAATTCCGCACCTAAAAGAACTGGACACCCAAGCTATATAGCGTGATTTACCTATTCAACGACCCACATGTAGCTGCGTTGATTTTCCTTTGAAAACCGCACGACTATTAAAATGATAGGACCACTTACTTCCATGGTACATTCAAAGCTCAAAATGGCTCTCCTGGCTCCAAAATTCGAATGAGACTACTCACATGCTTGGGAGCATTCAATAGCCCCCCTCATGTACTTGGAGAACCCATTCAAAGGCAAGAGTGTTCACATTTGGATCTATATGTTTCTTTGCCTCTATTTGGCCTATAAAAGGAAGCCATAGGCATGCATTCTATAGGAGAAAATCTAATCACATTTATGTTATTGGAATTGCATTGAGGCCTCACCTTTCAATCCACTTACTACCTCAAGTTGGAAAGCAAAAGCTCCCTTGCTTTCTTCCTCTAACAAGCAAGTGTTTCTCCATTTTTATATGTTAGTTATCTTGCAATTGTGTGGACAAAAAGGACCTCCCTAAGGGATATTGTTGGATTCCCTTTGAATCCCTCACCTCCTGGGTGACACATTTGTATTTAGCTGGACTATTGGGCAATCAACATTTGGTTTGGCATACTCTTGTTCCATTTGTTTTGCTTAGCACTTGTCCCATTTATTTATTGTTAGTTTTGTTTTATTTCATGTTTAGAGTTTGATTTTCCATTTGGAGTTTGGGACAATAACTTACAAATACAATATTGTGTCCTTGTTGCGACCTCAAGGATTTCTCTCAACTTTGGGAGGACTACTCACCCTTGTGGCTATTTTTCCCACAACAGTATTTATGGTCACTCCACTCTTATTTGTGTTCATTGCATTATAGATAGGTTGTATTTTTCCAGATAACTCATTTTGGGTGTTGTGCAGGTGCAAGAGCTTATTGTCTAGCCTCTCAATAGCCATAATTCAGAAGCCCTTTGCCCAAAGTAAATTTTTTATCAGTAGTGCGGTTCCCAACGTCTCGCCTGCACATCATAGTGTGGAAATCTCTTTGACAGTCATGCTACTCACGCTATTTTTATTCACTGTAATCACACGGCACATTAGCGCAACCTTTGTAATATTGTGCCCGCGCTACATAGCACATATGCGGGCCCAAAACCCACACGACATGTGCATTATATTTTATTTTTACCTTAGTTTTCAGAGTCACTTGTAGTTTCAACGACTGCTTAACGAACCATAAAATTAATAACTCACATGCACTTGTAATTTCTCTGGTAATTACATAACTTAGTTCAATATAGGAAGTAAAGAAGTAATTTATTGAATACTACTCAGGCTAAAAGACTTTGAGATTTTCAATGAGGTTCTTAGTACTCACTAGTAGCTGGATGATTATGCTTCTCATCTCATCGAAATTGTTATTATAGGCATGATTTGACTACCTCTAGTTAGATATCTTATTACTTCTTGCTTATTTCTTTGGTTTATGCGAGATAGTTTAGCTTACTTTCTCACACAAGCGAGGGACCTAAATAATCCTTTTGCCCAAAGTATGCTCTTTTCCTTACACTCTTAGTGATCTTGGAAAATCATAAAAGGGTGAAAGGTTTGAAATGCCTCCCTTGCACACATTTCTTTCATTTAGCATTTTTAGTTGTTATTTGCAAACAATCATTTCATACTTAGAGTTAATTAAAGTGGAGTAAAGAGCCATCAATGCTCACATGTCTTTGCTTTATGCTCTTTAGTTAGTTGCAAATCTCAATTTCATTTTCTTTCCAAACACATCTGTGATTTCCACTTAAGCACACACCAAGAGACCTAAAGACTCTTTCACATCTAGTAAGTTGTCCATATTGCACTCTTAGTGATCTAGGTGGATCAGAAAGATATGGAATTGTGAAATACCTCTCTTGCACTCCTTAATCAAATTTAAGCCATCTTAAAATCAACGTTACACTTGTAATTTTCAACTAACTAAAATCCTCCACGGGAGGTCACAAAACAAAATTTTAGTTAGTTTAGGATTGATTGGGCTGCGAATCCAAATAATGCTCACCAATCTTCTACTTTTTTGAAACATAGTGGTTGTTCTTTTAGGGTACTTTTAAATTATGTTATTTGCAAGTGTTCAAAGAAAACTTGGATGGGAAATACGTGGTTCCAAAGGATGTGAAAGCTGAGGTATAGCTATTTTTTCCTCACCACAAAGAGCCACCCAACTTTTTGTTGAGACGACACTTTACCGTTCGAGGACGAAATTCTCATCCACACTTGATGTAGGTATCTTAGTGGCCAAAACTATGACATCACCAAGGAACAATTGTGGGTGCAATTGACTCTTGAGTCGGATCTTGTTAGCTATTGGAAATGTTTCTAGCTATTCTGAAATAGAGCCCCAACATCATTACTTGACAACTGACTCTATCATACCTTCACTAACCATCATCGGGATATTTCATCACCACCAATAGGTAAATTATTGGAAGTACGAGTGACTTTTGAGAGGAATGTGAAAATCTTCACAGCAGATCTAAGAGATGGTGTATACCTCACAAGAAAGTAATTGATTAAGCAAGAAAATAGAAGAAGAGTGGTCAATGCAGTATAATGAGCAATAGAATAATAATACAGTAGAATTCGGATAGAAGCAAAAATACTTCACACACACTAATTAATTAATCACAATATGGACAATAAGTAGTACAATGCATGAGGATTCGAATGCCAAGGTGGCAATTCGAATTAGCCTTCATGGAGTGATCAAAAGATCACTGGAGTGTCATCGGAGCACAACTAGTAGTCTATGTCATCATCGGTGGAGTCATCAATGCACAAGTAACTGTTAAATGTCAGCCAAACTGAGTCTAACTGAGTGTGGTAGGTGTAATTGAATGTAACTGGCACATGGAGACACTAATTGAATGAAGGAGGCTCAGTGGAGGGCGCATGAGGAGCTAACTGGAGTCAGAACAGGTAGTCATGTCTCATCGGAGGTCAATCAGAGTGATAACAGCAGTGAGGAGTTAGTCTGGCCTCAAATTAAGGAAAGACTGGTGGATAACTGAAGTAAACTGGACTGGTAGGTGAGAAAGGATGAGTGGCTTCCTTAAATCAAGGAGGAAGGGCACACTAAGCTCTAGGAGGGCTAAAACTGATCTGATAGAAGCTCTCGGGGCTGGCTAACTGAGGCTAGGTGTTGGACTGATGACTGTAATGCATGCAAACCCTAAATGATGCATGCAAACCCTAAAAGTGCATACATCACTAAAAATGTAAATGATTAAAATACTGGTGGGACTATGATGGAGTATAAGAATATCCTAACAAGGAAGGACGTTACGTCTTTTAGGGAATTGACATATGATTTCTTTTTATTTACAAGATCACCTAACTCATAATTAAAAATAACTAACTCATGTGAGTAGTTACAATGAGACTCAACACTTATCACTCACTTTGCACCATATTGCTTATGTTGTGGTTGGCATATTTTTGCATTTGTTCAATTGTGTTTTTATCCCTCTGCCATTACTCACACTTGATCACATAAACCACAACCATAATGGAACAAATAAATCTCAAGCA
The DNA here is from genome assembly GCA_027924585.1 of Larix kaempferi. Classification (NCBI taxonomy): domain Eukaryota; kingdom Viridiplantae; phylum Streptophyta; class Pinopsida; order Pinales; family Pinaceae; genus Larix; species Larix kaempferi. The sequence goes on from BSBM01000807.1 coordinate 6,978,734, forward strand.
GTCCCTCAGACTGCAAGGATTTTCTCCTCTCCAAATAGGTTTCTCACATTTTCTCCTCGTGGTACACGATGGATATACTATAGCCAGGGGAATTCTTAGGCAGCGTTTCTAGAGCTTAGCAAGGGTACACCTTGCTTAACTCTTCCATTTCTCCACCTCTCGGAGATCATACAACTCCCTTTACCTCTCCACCTCGTGGAAGAGGCAATACTTCATCTCCACCTTTTGGAGGGGGTAACTCCCCCTATCATCTCCTTATTTGGGACAAAGGAAACCCCTATCTTCTCCATCTCAAGGAGGAAACACACCACCATTATCACCACCCCCACCTCCTAGAGGAGGAAACACACAGAACACCATGGAAACAACAAACACAAACCTTCCTTTCATGGCAAACTTAAATCTCCCTAAATTGGCCAAATTGATCAATGACCCCATCTTTCATGACCCAACTTGGCCAGAAATGCCCCCGAATCTCCCCTCAAATATCCAAAATTTGAGGGGAAACAAGGAGATGATATGGCCAACCATGTTATGTCATTTCACCTTTGGTGGTCATATAACATCATCATCTAGGACATCGTTCGTCTTCAACTCTTTCATAGAACAGTTACTGGAATAGAAACCAATTGGTATGTTAATTTACCATATGAGACTTATACCACCTTTGAGTCAATCGCCACCATTTTCCTTACATACTTTCAGTTACCCATATGCCACGATCTAGGGATCAAAATTCTCACAGAATTTTGACAAAGCACCTCAACCTACATCACAAATCATATCCATGAATGGCGTAGACATAGGACTGTGTGTAAAATAGACATACAGCCCCAACTTTTGTTGGATTGGTTTCTGAAATCACTCCAACCCATGATTGCAAAGGATGTGGCAACCACAATGCCAAAAATGGAAGAAGAAGCCATCCTAAAGGCACAACATTTTGATGTGATTTACTCACAATCCGAGCATCTCTATACCATTCTTCATAATGCCCCTCGACATTATTCTCTAAACCTAACACCCTTAGGTACATCGCATTCAATTGACAGGATTATCGGGACTTTTTCTCACCAAGGAAATTCTCCCTCATGAGCCCAGAATTAGGTACTCTATAGCCCCTTTTATGCCACACAAGCACAAGAAAGGACAACAAAATACCTCTGTTTGTGGGGAAGAATGCATTTGTTTTGATTATTTAATAAATTAGTTTAGAGATTATTCTTCTTATGCTTAAAGGCATTTTTATGTGCTAATTATATGGAAATAGGCATGTATGAGCAGGGCGCAAGTGATCTGGAAGAAAACAAGTAGATCAAGCTCAAAGACTGAAGATCACGAGTGTCTCAGCGCTCACATTTTCCTGATTTATAGAAAAAGCTCTTGTTAACATAGATTGGCATTTACAATGTAGAGTTAGGTTAGAATTAAGAATAAATAGGGACCTCTTGAATAGCGGGGGGTTCTGTTGACATTTTAGAGAAACCATCTTCAGCACATTTTATATTCGAGATAGTTCTATTTAAGTTTTTCTTGGAATATGAAATTATGATTTTGATAATGAAAGAGTGGTGTTATTTCAAATCCTTGAGTTTATAAGTCTTTTTCACTGCTGAAATACGTGTTGGGGAGGGCCCCCTCAATATGTAGATTAGGAGCCTAGTGCGTTATTACAGGTATTTCTCATGCGTTTTGTTAACTGGTTTAGTCATAATGATGTGTGAAAGTACTTTGATAATTGTTTAAATAGCAGATTTTGATTTCAGTTCAATGATTTTCCTCTGTAGTTCGATAACACTGATTCTGTAGTTTTGTAACACGTTGTTCGTAGTCTTGTGTATGAAATCTGTGCAGGCGTATTTTACATCTGTTTTCCAAAAATTTTATACCATTTCCCAGATAATGATTCAGATCTATAAATTCATGCATACTACCTTTGTCAAGTCTGATCACATAGAAGTTAAATATTTCAGTATTTGATTTGAATAGAATAATGTTTTATCGCTTTTGGTATTTGATTGGGTAGATAGAATTTGGTTGTTCTTCAGCATTAAGATTCCTAGATTAGCTTTACCAACTTTCAGTATTTAATTCCTATACTAAAATTCCAACTTTCAGTATTTAATTCCTAGACTAAAATTCCAGCTTTCAGTATTTAATTCCTAAACTAAAATTCTAGCTTTTAGTATTTATTTCCTAGAATAAATTTCCGGTTTTCAGTGTTTAATTCATAGACCAAATTTCCAATTTTTCCTTTCCTAAGATAAATGTATCAGTCTTCAGCCGTGTCTTCAGCAGATTTAGATTATAGATTTTCATCCTTCCAGCTTCTTAGTTTTAGAGCGGTATTTCCATTTCCCTCAAAAGAAACCTTTTTGAAACATTCAACACCCTGAACGACAAAGATCACTCTATAGTGCACATACAGTGCTTAGCACCTCTTAAGTTTGTATGCTCCCTGGTTGATAATTAAAGTATACTCTCAGTATAGCTACCCTAATTAGGTACCCATTCCTAGAGTCCACCACTCCCCAACCATCGAATTCTATGCCACTAAGTATGGCTCAGCAGTACCCTCCAACATCTCCAATATCGATGTCAACCAGAACTGCTCCATCTCCTCCATATGGGCAGTTATCTTATGGACCATATAGTCCTACATACATGAATGTTATCCAAGCACCAATGGTACCACCACCTCAAATGGCACCATATGCTCCTACATCCACATCATACGGAGCAACAACCCAATACCTCCCCACACCATCCTTTCCCTATACCTCAAATGGGGGTGAATCTGGTACAATCTTCTCCCATGCAAAAAACTCAACGATTTGAGCAGTTAAACGCATTTAACCCCCCAAATCCTCAAAATTAGGGGAAGAAGAAAGGAAAGAATAGGCAAAAACCAACAATAGGTACAGGGGGGAATCCCCCTCCTTAGCAGAACCAGAATGTCGGTAACCAAAATGAGGGGACTAACAATCCCCCTAAATAAGGAAAGAATGCTAACCTTAGGGTGAACTATCCTTGCTCCATATGGGGAGTGTATGGACTCTACACACATCATTGGTAGTGACTCAACAACATGATCCCCGCCCCTCAGGTGATAGAATATTTTGAAATATCTACATGAATACGACGAAAGTCAACCTCCAAACTCACGCCAAAGGGTATGGCATGCCTAATTCCCTGCAAGAGGAAGATCTACCTACTACCTCTAGTGGGCCTTTGCAGATGCCTCATCCAAATAGTGAATAGATCCCTCGAAACCAAGATCACCACTTAGACGAACCACCTATAACCCTCACATGAAAGCTACCCAAAACTACAACATTGCAGATGATTTGGTTTGATTACCTGGTGCCATGTCGACATTAGAGGTTCTCTAGTCTTTCCCTTCCCGAAATAAAGCATTACTTAGTGCTTTAGGCACAATCGACCCTTTCTATTTGTGCCTCATGACCTTCGACCTTGACAAGGGATAAATGTGACTACCCTCATCAGTTCCTTTCAAGATCCCTGTCACAATCAAGAACATCATCATTCATCAATGCATCGTTAATGAAGGAGCATCCACTTGTGTGATGTCCACTCATGTCTTGAAACATTTGGGTTCACTGGACTTGGTCCCCTCCTCTATTGCTCTCCACGCTTATGATGGGAGACCATCAAAACCTTTGGGTTTGTACCAGAATGTCCCCATAGAGCTGAGGGGCGAAATGGTACTTTTGGATATTGAGGTAGTTGATGAGCAACTTGACTACAACATTTGTTGGAATTTAGTTATATGTATGCCATGAAGGTGGTAGCCTCGATTTTCTGCTTCATGATGTTCCCCCAAAATGGAAAGATCATCACCCTTGACCAACTAACCTATTATGACCCGCATACCATCACAAACCTAGATAACGTCCTACCCACCATAGGGCCAACTAATTCTCCTCTGTATTTTGATATAGGTTCGAGCATTTACAAGGATTTTGACTTATTGGGGGTGTACTCGAGTCCTCCACCTGAGATCCCCACATCTACAAATGGTCTCATATGTACTATATTCACCTTTGAAAACAAGGCACAAGCCCCCTCCACAGTAGCATCGGTACATCCCACTAATCGCGGCACTGAGTGGATCATAACCCCATCAGTTCCACCCATACTCCAAGTCCCTTTCTTGTCCCCCCCATGGGATTCCAAGGAACACCGGTAATGTTCCAACTCACATTACCGTAGCTTACACTGGGAATACATGTATGGTATTTAACGCCACCTTATCTCGAAATGGCTCCAAATCCAATAGCCCATTATGAGTTTATCTCGGTATCTCCTACCTGCACACCATCAGGAATTCCCACTGGGGAAATACCACCTATGACCCAACCACCACCAGTTGTCACTATACCCAGTGCTAGGGGCATGAAACAACCTAAGTTGAAAGCCTCGGTGGTACCGTACTACCCCTGCACCTAGAGTCAACTAACCATGCACTCTGTGCAGGTAGCAAGGACATGCCACTAACATGTGCCCCACCTTGTCAGAGCTTAGGAATTTTCTCAACACCCATGTTATTGTGACTCAAGCTACCAACACATTAGCAAGGGGCACACGAACCACCTCGACTGCACCCAACACTAAGACATTGCGCATCAATCATGTGTGCACAATATGTTCTTAGTTTGGGAATTATACACATCACTATATTGAACTCACTCAGTTCCAGGATGCATTCACAACCATTTTCCTCACACACCCCATGGTTGAATGACCCTCATCTAGTCATCAGGATATGGCTTTCGTCAATGTTGTCACTACATCTGTGCCAACACCAGAGGTACTAACACCGGAGGTACCAATGCTAGAGGTGCCAACACTAAAAGTACCATCATCGAAGGTACCCATAACAGTATCACAACCCCATGGGTGTTTGTCGTGTGGGAATCATACTCATATGATCCAAATTTATTCTAGCATGGTCATACCTAATCACGCCACTAGACCACTAAGACCAACACATGTCGTAACTGTGCATGCACCACTCATCCATGTAGATCATGCGGGCTATTAACCCATTAATCATTCTAGTGCCCCATCCTGTGCGTAGAATGAGTAGTTTGCTTAGAGAAAATGAGGCTAGAAGACAATCCTCCTCTCCGTGGGGAAAACCCACCAGCATTTCCCGTAGAGGGAGTCATCTTAGTTGAATAACATTGATCACGTTAACATCATGAATATGTCATCATTATCCATTTTATCTACCATTGATGACACATCATCGTCGTCATGAGAGGAAGACCACGTTCCACCACCAAGATCACACTCTATCGTCGAAGCTAACCACGATCCATTAAACAATCCTTATACACCAAGATTCATTTGACATTTGTTGGGTATCCTTGGGAGACGTGGTTCATGTAACCCCACCAAGAGGTTGCATTCAACAAAACGCTCCCCCATAAGTTGATAGACTTGGGATGTCGACCGAACGCATAAACATTCTACCATATAGATAAGTTGCATTGGTTTCCAACACCAGTAGTCTCTAAGTCAAGTAGGTGACACCACCATTCACCCCCTGCATTGTCTCTTTCATTTAAATACAATGTAGCATTTTATGTAACATGTTTTTAATATCATGATTGAAAATGCAACCACAACATTATTTGCTATGCAGATGGACACTACCTCAAATTGCTTCATCGGATTTGCCAATGGTGCTAGCCATTGGTAAAAAAAATGACATATATTGCTTGGGCCATTTACACCCCAACTCATACTCTATACCACACAGGTGGAGTATTCCTGGGGGTAGTCACTAATAACCAAGCAAAGTATGATGTGGTCATTGGGTTATTGAACGATTCCATCCACATTAGGATACAACACCTCCATGTCCACTTAGATTCTCAACTCATCATCTCATGACTAAAAAATGTATTTCGTGTCCTCAATCCAGTTCGCTTCTGTAAGTTTTTGTGGTTGTGCCTCCTGGTTCAATAGTTTGAAACCATCATGTTCAATCATGTCCCTAGGAAAACCAATGCATTCACCGATCACATTGTTAATGAGGTCCTTAATTAGCTCATGTTACATCGAAATTTTATATGATCCTCCAAGCAAGTAAAGCATATGTATTTTTACCATACACGTTATTTGTTAGTACCCAAAACTACACATCAACGCAAAAATATATATAAAGCATCGTCACAAACATACATCACATAGGGATACATCAAACACATATATGAGATCAACACACCACAAAATGGTGTGTGTGTGTGTGTATCTTGTCGAAATGTCATATGCATTATGGGCCCCATGGGCCCTGCATACAAAGCAATATGCCTTTGGGGATACATAAAAAATTGCCTCCCATAGGCTATGCCAATGGCATGTACAAAATGGGCTCCTAGCCTTATACAAAAATACAATATATGAGCCCCTTACTCATGGAGCCTCCCCTATTAGTGGAACACAAGGCCCCAATATACCCAAAGGAGGCACCGTGTCGTGTTGGCACTGTTAGTGGACTTAGAGCTGGTCCTAGACCTAGAGCTGGTGTTGGTGCTAGTGTTGTTCCTGCTGGTGGAGGAACCTATCCTCCCTGAGCTCCCTGAGTGACGTGCCTAGCCACTGTGACCTTGTGTACCACTTGACTCCACCCATTGCTACACTCTATTGGAATCCCTACCACCTGGGATAATTGCTCGTCACTGAGAGCACCTAATGGATGCTCATCCACGCCCATGACGAGGATGCTTAAACACCTCTCTAGGTCAGTGAAAACCATAGAAAGTCGGGCCCCTAAAACAACACCACCAACAGCTATAGCACCACATGTTGGTCCCGCTCTCTCTATTGCTCCTCCTGCTCCTGCAACACCCTCATCATGTCGTTGGTGGCATCGAGGCCCTAGGGAGGTGGTACATCTGCAGCAATCGATGCCCCGACTGGTCTCACGGGCCCAACATCTACACCAAAACATTATCCAAGGTCAAAAACCGATATACATATATAGATAAAAACATGTGCATAAAACAAAATGTGCAAAGCATGTATAAACAACATCACACTTACCTCGGGCATCCCAACCATGAATTGGCTCCAGTACCTCAGAATCTCCACGGAATTCCATACCTCTCCGGGATATCTTTCCATAGACATGATCTGTTGTATCCACACCTGTAACTGGTGCTCCTTAAAAATTGAGCCTACCTCGCCACCACCATCCCTAAGCATCAATCGCCGCCAAAATGCCATCAGTGATTTCCTTGGCCCTCTCGACGACACTACCATGGATGAACGCATTAAAGAGAGTCACTCAAAGAAGTAGGAGCATACCACGCCCCCATAAGTAAACTACCTAGAGCCCCGCACATACATATAGTTCACCATCTCATGACGATGTTGCAACATCATGCGCCCCTAGGCTACTCGATGTGCAACCATAACCTGCTCCACCAATAGGAGCTAGCCACCAGTAATCATGTTGGTGCGCATCACCTTGAGCACTCAAACTTCCATAACTACCACATCTCGAACAAACAAATCCACAATGTGACCAATCCCAATCTGCCCTGAAACCTGAGTCGTTAAGTTCCCACAACAAAACGGAGCGATAAGCTGGTCAATTTTCTGATAACTAGCTAAAGTAGGACTGATGGCCTCCCTAACCCTGAGCCTTGTAAGGAAGTATATGTCCCGAACCTCAATCATTAGGACCTTATCATCCACTTGTAAGTAGTCTCTCTATGTGTCCCTCATCTACACAATAGCCTGCAAGAGGGCATCACAAGACCTCATATACGGGCACAAGGAGAAATTGAGTAGCTCTGCATCACGCAGGTCCTGCTTTGTCGTTGAAGTCCTGACCACATGTTGCATCAACTAATCATGGTGACACTACATAGGCCATTTTTGCAATTTGAAAGGTTCCTGCAAGCATAAACAACCCAAACTCATAGTAAGTTGCAGCATCTCATAGGAAAAAAATTGACTCAAAATGCCACAACTTTTCCTATACAGAGTAGCACAATATGCGCGAACACACCACTATATATCCACATGATATACTAGTGCGGGAGAAGATACTGAGTAATTGCTCTACAAAGACATGTGGGAGATGCACAATTCGGTCGCGCGATTTTTCAATAAACAGTCGTACGATGCCAACACGGTCAAAGCGTAAATCTCCCATGCAACACGTGATTGTCAAAGGAAGACCTGCACAGGCTAGCACGGGCGACCCTTCGAAATTTGCACGACCGGCTGAAAACTCAAACGGCTGGTCGTATGACTCAATTAGCCCCCTAAGCTGAAAATTAATTTGACATAAATGAATAGGATGGGATTACAACTTACTTGGAACTCGTAGAATCGAAATAAAATGATCAAATCTCCCAAAAACAACAAAAATAGCTCTAGGGCATCAACACGTCAACTGAAACAAATGATTTCGAAAAGTGGGCCCCACCCCTATTTATAGTTAGTTGACCCAATTTTCAAGCTACACATATGGTAAAACCGTAGTTCCCTCTGACAAACCATTCACACCACCACGATCAATGGCATGAGCTCTTTAATATGGTACCATCTGTTCCATCCTCTACGAAACTTCATCCAACACCTATTTTTACAATCATAACCCCAGGTGCACTATGTTTCTTGTCAATTTTCTCTGCATTGTCAATACTCTTGTCATAATCAATATTATACTTGGGTATGTGCATATGTGTGTAGGAATACCACTAAGAAACACATTCTCATTATGCAACAATGTTGCATGGACTTCAACCACATGTATATCATCTCTACCTGGCATATAGGCAATGTATCCCCTTTGTTTACATTGCATTTACCCAATACTCCCGCTGTAACCATTGGGTCCTAATTCTCAATCACAACATGCCATCAATGTCATCACTGAGAAGAGCATGTTCCCCCATGGTTGTGCAGACCATTACAACTCATTCACACTTTGGCACCCATGATGTCGACCCTTCTCAAGTCTGAGGAATCTAGTTACTCACCAAGTTTGTCAAAGTTGAAACCATATCTCATCGCCTTGCATTCTGCTCGTCTCATCCCATAAATTCTTCAGCACATGTTATGATCATGATTCATAGATAACCTCTCATTCCCCCATGAGAAATATGCCATCTACATCCCTCTTTGTATCCTCACCCCTTGAGAAGACAACAATGGGGTCCCACCCTCTAAAGACACCAATCCCACTCAAATATTCCCACAAGAACATTCTGCATGGTATTGATTCGCGAGGCAATCGTCTTCTCATTTGCACAAAACCATTACATCATCATAAAAATGATTCCCCAACTCACTCAAAACCATGGCAATCTCGCCCATATAAATTCTTTGGTTCCCCAACCCACTCAAAACTGAGGGAACCACATCCATAATTCTTTATGTACAAATCATACCTTGATTCACACAAAATTGTGGGAACCCCATCACATTATTCTTTTCGGAAGCACCCCTTGGTCACCCTTGATCGATGTACTTGATTCCACAGTCCACCTAACCCCAACATTGTTAGTTTTGGCATTCACCTTACCACATCAGTATTGTGTTGCCAATAAAGCCCTTCATCTGCAATTTGTTTCCCTCTGTTACATCCTGTATCATCACTTGAAGAATGTTTTCATCAGTCACTCACCCCTATTTTCATTGATCCAGGGAAGTCATGAGCCCCACACTTATCAACCAATATTGTGTCAAGTCCGTCAGTGTCCCAATCGGTTACAAAATGATCTTGTTTCTTGGGATAAGGCCCTTGTCTTATCACCCGCTTCAACTCTCATCAACATCAAATCACTCTATTCCGAGGGTTGCAACATTTAGAGCTGTACCTTGGGATCCCTTCTCATCCATATAAGGGATTTCCTCGAACTAAGTAGGGAGAGTCATTAGTGCTCCCTAACTTATTGGTCTCCCTTATGCTCGACACTAACAAGTCTATCACATCAGGGAGACTTGTATGTTCCGATGGCAGCAGTGTTCACATTTATGATTCATTGTAGAAACACATCCAATATAGTGAAGTTCTTCCAACGAATTCACCATTATTCAGGTCCCCTACCCCCGTGGGATGTTCATGGTCATCAGTAGTTCCACTTCTTTGGAACCAATAACATCATTTCTAGGATTCATTTACTCATAAAAGGATTGAAGCTACCTTTGTCCTTGTAAAAGTAGTATAAAGAGTCAACCCTTCAGTCCCCTCTTATTATAATCTATTCTCACAATTTTCACGAGCATAGGTATGCCTGTCTTGTTTGTATAAAACAACATTCATTCTTTACAGCTTCAACAGTCATCACCAACAACCTTCCCCCATGGGAAGGTCTTTTTACCTACAAGTGCTTGATAACTTATTAGAACATGGAGAGAAAGAAATGATGATGCATCTGGCCCTATAATACCTTTCGAACCTAATACATAAGGGGGCATATGTTAATGCTTAAATTTCGCAACATGCGACATTTTAGCTAATCTTGCAGAAAGGAGTCATCAACATACAACATGCAGCTCACCAAAGACATCCTCATCAGATCCAAAACGTAAATTGATCCCTAAAATGTCAAAGGCAATCCGTATGGAAAATTGCGCATCTAAAAGCACTAGACACCCATACTATATTTTGTGACTTACCTATTCAACAACCCATGCATACCCGTGCATATTTTCCTTCGAAAACCGCATGATTGTCAAAACGGCGGGACCACTTACTTTCGTGACGCATTCAAAACTCAAAACGACTCTCTCAGCTTCAAAATTCGAATTAGTCTCCTCATGTACTTGGAGAAGTAGTTCAAAGGTAAGAGTGTCCACGTTTGGATCTAGATGCTTCTTGGCCTTGATTTGGCGTATAAAATGAAGCCATGGGCATGCATTCTATAGGAGAAAATTAGATCATAGTTATGTTGTTCGATTGCATTGAGATCTCACTTTTCAATCCACTTTCTACCTCAAGTTGGCATGCAAAAGCTCCCTTACTTTCTTCATCTAAGAAGCAAGTGTTTCTCCATTGTTCTATGCTAGTTATCTTGCAATTGTGTGGACAAAAAGGACATCCCCAAGGGAGATTTTTGGTTTCCCTTTGAAGCCCTCACCTCCTATGTGACACCATTGTATTTAGTTGGAATACTGGGCAATCAACATTAGGTTTGGCATACTCTTGTTCTATTTGTTTTGCTTAGCAATTGTCCCATTTATTTCTTGTTGGTTTTGTTTTATTTCTTATTTACAGTTTGCTTTTCCATTTGGAGTTTAGGATACTACCTTACAAACACAATACTAGGTCCTTGTTGCAAACTTAAGGATTTCTCTCAACTGTGGTAGGACTACTCACCCTTTTCCATTTGGAGTTTAGGATACTACCTTACAAACACAATACTAGGTCCTTGTTGCAAACTTAAGGATTTCTCTCAACTGTGGTAGGACTACTCACCCTTGTGGCTATTTTTCCCACAATAGTCGTATATATGGACGACATCCTCATCTTCAATAGAATTTGGGTGGAACATGTTCAACACATTCAGTAGATCCTTAGTACCTTGTGCCATCACAACTTATACACCAATTTAGATAAATGCTCATTTGGCACGGGGATAGTTCAGTACCTTGGATACATCTTGGATGAACATGCATTGCATGTGGACCCAACCATGATCCAAGTCATTCATGATTGGCCAATCTCGACAACTCTAACAAAGATTTGCAACTTCTTGGGCCTCACCAAGTTTTACCGAAGGTTTGTGTTAGGGTTCTCTCATATCGCTTGACCCTTAAGCCAAATGACCAAGGGTGGAACCAAATAAAAGTTTGCTTGGGATGCATCACAACATAAAGTCTTTGATAATATGAAATGATGCCTATGCTCGATGCTAATCCTAAATCTACCACACATACAACAACATTTTGAGATTGAGATAAATGCCTCTTACTATGCTATCAGTGCAGTCCTCACTCGACATGGACATACAATGGCCTATCATAGTGAGGCACTCTCTGATTTTGTTCCTGCGTATCCCACTTATGACAATGACATGTACTCCATTGCGTAGACCTGCCATCAATGGAAACATTACATCCTAGGGAAGGAGACCATCATCCACACTGATCAGAAGCCCCTGCAATTCATGCAGACCCAGGGAAAGTTACAGAACAATTGGCATTAGAAGTGGTCCACATACCTGTAATAGTTCCACCTAAACATCAAGTATAAGAAGGGAAACATCTATCACATTACATAATGCCTCAATCAACCTCTAGTTGTTGTGCTAACTATCGTGCTGAACTCTTATAGACATGAGACATCTGGATGGCCCAAAGTGTACAATAGTGACCTTGAATTTTCTATTGCCTATCAAACATTACAAGCAGGAAGATCAATCTCAAAATTTCATCTCCAAGATGAAATTTTATGCCATTTCAACCACCTCTATGTTCCTTCAAGTGAGCATGATAAGTTGATTTGGGAGGCACATTACAATCGAGTGGCAGGGCACTTCAGCGTAGAGAAGAAAGTCGCAGTGTTGTCGAAGTACTTCTACTGGGTGAAGCTCCGACAAGACATCGGTAGGTACATTTAATCATGCATTGCCTATGCCATTTCCAAACTTTCCATCAATAAGAAGGATTGTACACCCCATTTCCTACGCTAGATGGGCCCAGGGAGTCTATCTCCATGGACTACATGTTTGGCTTGCCTTCAACCAATCACGACAATGACTCTGTATTTGTGGTTGTTGACTAATTCTCTAAGATGACATTTTTCACTCCATGTAAGAAGAGCATCACAACAAAGGCCACTGCTACACTTTTCTTCAAGCATGTTTGGGTTCACTTTGGCCTCCCACGGACCATTATTTTAGATTGAAACAACATGTTCTTGAGTATCTTCTTGTCCAACCTACGATCAATGATGGATACCAAGCTGACCAAAGCAACTGCCTTCCACCCACAAACCAATCAACAAACAAAGGTGGTCAACATGATGATTGTTCATATCTTGTGAATGTACAACTCCAAACATCCCCGCACTTGGGGTGAGATCCTACCTTATGTTTGACATAGCTACAATAGAGCCCTTCACGGCTTTATTAGCCACAACCCTTTTTCAGGTATGCTTAGGGTTCCAAGCATTAACTCCAATTGATGTAGCACTGCCCATTGCAAATACACTGAAAGAGTCCTCCCATGCTCAAATTAAGTTTGATCAAGCATCCAAATTTGTTGAGTGGATCCAACACCAAGTTCATGATATATTGCAAAAAGCCATTGCCAAGTATAAGCAGGGACATGACCAACATCGGGTTCCACATAAGTTTTAGGTTGGCGATGAGGTGTGGTTAGATTTACAGAAAGAGTGTCTCACAGGGCCCCATCAAAAGATTTGACCACTTCGATATCGAACTTATACCATCACCATGGTTGTGGGTGAGAATGATTTTGAGTTAAGTATTCCCCTTTCCTCAGATTGCACCCTGTATTTAATGTGGAACATATTTCCCACCTATGTTGGACACCTCAAAGGTAACTGAGCACTTGGACCCTACATAACTCAACCTTGACTGCATTAAGAAGGCTACAATTGACCATATCATAAACACTGAGATGAAGAGAACTCACTAGTAGAACATCCAACTGTATCAAGTCATCAAAGCAAGGTAACTTCTTCACTAAGGAAAGAGGATCACTAGGAGTAAGATTCAACAAAATTTTCCTCATCTAATGGAGGAACTTGACACAATGGGGGCCATTTCTCCCCAAGGGGGGAGGACTGATCCAGGTGGACTGGGGGCCACCCACCTATTCCACCAAGTTACAACAGTTCTCCATCATCTTGGAAAATATTTGTGTTTTTTTCGAGTCCTAAACTTCCAGGGTTGCTTGAGGCCCTAAACAATGTTTTTTGGCCCATTGAGGGGCTAGGGGTTTCCATGGCATGCCATGGCCCTAGTCAAATGTTGTAATTATCAATTAGTTCTTTCCAATGAGATATCATACACCCTAAACAAGGATAGTATGCAATGATGTGCCTCTGGGAAGTTGATGTATCAACTAGCCACCTCAGATCCCACAAATCCCTTTCGGCACTTCATCTCCTAGGGTTAGGTTTTTGTATATTTAGGGTATTTGATTCGTTATGCTTATGATAAAAGGTCCTTCTTGGTATCCATGTAATCAACTCTTGCGAATGAGTGTAGTCGACACATCTCTCTTCAGAGATAAGATACCACTATCTAAGGTAGCTTTTATTGCTTTGTTGTTTCCAGTGTTTTTCTATTCCATTCATTAATAGAATTTGGGTTTTATTGTACTATTATGCTTTCTACATAATATTTGTGTGTGTGTGTGTTTCCATTTTATATTGTTTCCTTCACTTCATTCTTCAAATAATCTAGATCACTTATATAGCTCTTTGATATTTTCCATGACATCATGGGAAATCCATATTTCTTTGGAATGCCCATGATTGCTTGAGAACAAACAATTGAATAAACATGGGATTGATTCCCCAAACACTGCCATTGGGATAATAGAGAGCCCCATAGAGATTACTTATGTGTGGTATATCGAGATTTGAATTGTTCTCCAATCCCAAGTCCAACTATGCAATGAATTGAGTTACATTGTTATTGTCTCCACAAAAGAAAACATGACAGCCGAGGTTGGTCTCCCTCCTTCCAGATCTAACATAGAGGTAGGTATGGAATGTTGTAAGTCTCCCTGATTGAAACCCATAGTTCCTTAGACCTATCCAAGTCTCCCAACATAAGACAATAAAACCCAAGAGAGCGCGAGGTTGGGCTTCAAATAACCACCCTTTCCAATGAAATCACAAACTAAGGCAAGATCGAAAAGAACACAACCACCCAAATCTAACAAAATAACATACCTCGAAGGGAGTGAGCCAAGGATTGTTGTATTTTCTAACTCTAAGCGCCATAGATTCCTCCAGGTTCAAGTAGGAATGTGAATGAAATGGGGCTTCGATTATCCCACCTTCTGCCATGAAACAAAACCTAGGGCATTCAAATTGATGGGACATGGAGTGGAGTGACATGTGTGATGCCGCCCCATGATTGTCTTGTTCCATAAATGCAATCTTGTTAATGTCGGTCTCCACCTGAATTGAGATACTATGTGGACAACAACATATATGGCATATTAAATGAGATTGTGTGATGAATTTCATATCTAAAACCTTATGGGATTGGGAGATATCCAACCTGCCCATTTTTTTTTACTTGTCCTTCCATTTGAACTGCTAGACAGGCTTATGTATCAACTTCTCCATTTAGGTCTAGCATGTAGTATAACTCAATGTTTTTGAAATGAGAGGTTTTGTTTTTAATCTTATAGATTGTTCATGCTAGAGAGTTTTCCGTCGAGATGTGATGGTCATTGATGAGCTTTATTATTATTTTCAATTCCCGAATTGCTATTAGAGAATGCACTTTATTTGTATTAATACTCCGGAGTCCTTGAAGTAATGTGTGGGCCTCAACTTGATTATTGGTTGCAGTTCCAAGATTCCGAGCATAATTTAATTCCATAATTTCTCTAGGATCGATAAACACTTGCTGTCCCTAATCATATATTTATTGTTTAGCATAGCTACATATCAAGATTTGTTGTGGTCTTTGTAAAATAATGTATTGGTGGTTTATAATGAGATAGAGTTCCATTTTTGCTAAATACTTTTAATTTGGGACCGTTAACTTTGTTTCCTTACATCGTATGAATACAAACTCTTAACCAATCAAAAATCATTTTAAATTATATATCTACCAAATACTCAATATCCTTTTCAAATTAAGAAGGGAATTGGGTATCTACTCAAGGGGATCTGAAAAAATATGATGTGAAGTTCTTCTCTAAACATTTCAAGGATCCTGAGAATGATGATATTGTTTCTCAGTTGATTGTGGTCAGGCATTATCCCTCCTTTTTCTCCAATGAAGAAGGTTTGCACATTGGGAGGCTAGTCACCCTGGATGAAATTGAGGCTGTGTTAAAACAATTTGCTAGGGATAAAATCCCTGGTCTAGATGGTTGGCTTGTTGAATTGTTTAGTACTTTTCTATTTGCCGGGGCATGATTTACTGGAAGTAGTGGAACTTTCCAAAACACAATGTCAGGTTTCTGGTGCTCTGAATTCTACTTTCATTACACTTATTCCTAAATGTGACAAACCTGAGTCTTTCTCAGACTTTAGACTTATTTCTCTTTGTAATCTTGTATACAAGATTATTACTAAAATGATATCTAATAGGGCTAGGCCCAAACTGTCAGAGGAGGTGTCTAAGGAACAATTTGGCTTTTTAGCCAAGAAACAAATCTTCGATGCCATTGGAGTCACTCAAGAATGCCTCCATTCCATCAAGGTAAAAAGGCTAAATGCACTGATTCTTAAGATGGATTTATCCAAGGCTTATGACAAATTGAATTGGGTTTTTGTAAGGCTAATTCTGCTTTAGATTGAGATCCCTTTGGATGTGACTAATTGGATAATGGATTGTGTATCTTTTGCATGCTTTGTTGTACTTGTTAATGATTCTCCCACAAATTTTTTTAAATGTTCTAGAGGATTAAGACAAGGTTGCCCTCTTTCACCTCTTTTATTCTTGTTTGTCATTGAAGGGATCACTAGAATGATTGATACTGCTAAAAAGGAAGGAAGACTGCCATGCATCAAATTTTCTTCTGCACTATATATTACCCATTTTCTTGTTGTTGATGATGTTGTTTTGTTTGACAAAGGCAATGTGGATGAATGGGGCACCTTTTCTGAGATCATCACTTTATTTTGTCCAACTATAGGTATGGAGGTGTGTGTTGGTAAATCATGCTTTTACAAAAATGTAGTCAATGATGATATCATCCCTCAAATTGCTTCATTATTTCCTTACAAAATGGATGATATTGAAGGTGGCCTCAAATATCTTGGGTACTTTCTGAAACCAAATAATTTCAAGGTTGTAGACTGATTATGGTTGGTGAAGAAAGTGGAAAAAAATTGATAATTGGTCTTTCAGATTCTTATCTTTGGGTGGCAAACTCACTTTAATTCGATCAGTGTTTGTTGGAATTCTTGTATATTGGTTTTCTTTGGTGAAAGTTCCTCAATCCATCTTGAATTTGATCATATGTTTTTTTTCCAATTTTCTATGGTATGCTTCTAGAAATGGTAACAAGATTCATCTGGTTAATTGGTAGAGACTCTCACAACTCAAGTCCTTGCGTGGATGGGACATTAAACATCTAAATTGGTTTAGTGTAGCACTATGTTTGAAGAGCTTCTGGCGAGGTCTTTTTGGAAATGGCTTGTGGACTGAGGTTCTTAAGGTGAAATATCTTAAAGGTAGTTATGTCACTAATTGGATTGGAAATCCTGTGAAATCCATTTCTGGTGTCTCAAACTTTTGGAATGGCTTTCTTAGAGCATTTCCTTGGATTAATAGATGGATTGCTTGGCAGGTCTATAAAGGGTCCAACATTCTTAGAGGGGTTGATCCTTTCATTGGTGGAGAGGAAAATTATTTACTTTCTAGCTCCCTCTTGAAGTACTTGGCTAAATTTGGGTTCTGTACACTAAAACATATCAGAAGACCTTGTTGGATGAGGAGCTCTGGTCACTATTGGATTCAAGAAGAGTATCCGGGACTTCATGGTCAGTGGGTTGTTGAATGGACTACTTTTTTAATGTCCCTCAATAGAGCTGGCATCCAACTGAATAATTCTAAAGACTCCCTAGTGTGGAGTTGGAACAAATCCAATGGGAAGGTTACTACTAAATCATCATATGATGCTATCTCTCAGTCCTACTCCTCCAATGAAATTAAATGGTGGTTTGGCAAGTTATGTGTTAACACCCAAAAAGTGCTCACTAGCTCATTTCCCTATTCACATGACCCATTTGTCCACTTTTTCACCATTTGAGCCTCTGAAGCCAACAAAAGGTCACGAAAAGGCCTTAGTACACCCCTTTTTCCACTCAAAATGAGTATTTTTCCTAAAAAAGCATAAAAAACCCTAAAAAAGGGTCCAAAATTCCCAAAATATTAAAAAGGGAATAAAAATAATAAAAATATTCAAAAAAGGAAAAAGGAGGGAAAAGTACCTAAACCATGTTGGTCAATACCATTGGTTTCCACAAAACCACAATGGTATTCCCCACCACCAAAACCTATAAAAAGGTGGTAGGGGCTCCTCATTTCACATCCATCCATATTCCTATCCTCATGCTGCCAAAATCTCCCTTGAGTTTTTGGCCATTGTAGCAACCTTGGAGAAATGACCCATTGGAGTTTGGAGCTGCTCATCCTTGGAGCTTCTCAACTATCTTCATCAATCGGAGGTATTCTTATTGCAAGCACTTGCTTGCCCCCATTTTTAATACAAAAATTATTTGTTATCTTTCTTGTTCTTGTTTTTTAATTCAAAAATGCACATGCTAGTTTAGTTTTGGTTTAGATTTAGTTTATTGTTTTTGCTTAATCTTGAAACTGCTGCTACTAGTTAGCAGGTGCCCATAGCACTAAGCTTGGTTGCAAAACCAAGCCAACAGTTTTTTGGCGACTCCACTGCTTTTGAATTTTTAGATCTCACTTTTGCTTTAGATCTTACTTTTTGATAGTATTAGTTAGTTTAATTCATAGATCTGCCACCCTAGATAGCAGATCCATTACTGTTCTAGGTCTTGGCCCATTGTTTAGCCATTAACAGCCCGAAATTCTCAATTTTTGAGTGCGTTTTTCGGCGTCCACGTACGGCTTTCGCCTCGCGGCTTTTTGCCCAACGGTCGCGCGGCTCATCGCGACTGCGTGGCTTTTTTCTACGCGATTCACCTCGGTTTGCGTGCCACAATGGCCGTTTCCCCTTGTTGACAATCTTTATGTCACCGGATCCAGTATCCCGCACACATGATGACGCTTGAGACCTTTTCTCGCTTCCATCAATCCCTTTTTGTTCGGTATACTTTTATCCCTTTTTCGGGCCGAGTAATCCCTTTTACAAAAAAGGCACTTAAGGAGTTTCTGTTAAGCTCTTTTCTGACTCCTAAAACAATGAAAAGATCGCCGAGCAATCTTGCTTCCCTTCATGCTCGCTAAACTATCTGAAGGCCATCTACCTGGTATAAGTTTACCCCTTTTCCGGACCTCGTAGACTAATTACGAAAAAGGAATACTCTAGTCACATCGGCTAGAAGAGTTCTCCATCTGCATCATTTTATGCTTTTTCGGGCCTTGGAGACTAAACTTACGAAAAAGAACACCAATGGAGTCCCCTTACCGCTTTCAGACTCTCTAAACATGAAAGCAACTAGGAGCAATCACCATCCTAGGCTCGTAAAACCAATAGGACAGTAGTCATAACCACTGCTGAGTCTTCTTATCGTTTTCAGACTCCTTAAAAATGAAAGCACCAATGAGCACGAACAGTCCTGGGCTCACAAATCCACAGGACAGTACCATTTCAGAGCACACTTTTATCCCTTCTTGGAGCTCATTAAAACTACGAAGAAGGACCCAATGGTGCTTCTCGGTGCCACAACAGATCACGTCTACTCATATGGCAGCTTCCCCATTTTGGTCGCCTTTGTTCAGAGTATTCTGCAGCATGTCACCCTGAGAATCCCTCGATAGCACCCATTAGCTTGACCCTCCCAGAGCCCTTCAGTCTTCAAAAGAAATGATACCCACACCTACAAGTCAGTTCCCTATGCTGCCAGGTCAACCAGGTCATCATGCTCTGAACAAAGGAAGTTTGAGTCTGCCCATTATATGACCCCAGTTACTTCCCATCCCCCAAGTATGTCAGTCCTACCATCAGTACTACCACACTTCAGTTCTACACCTCGCGCTCCTATCAAGGAAACATCATTGACTTGTTAGTTACTGGTCTCCCTCTGTCGACGACAAGCAAATTTAATCCAGAGGATAGACCTAGAGGTCCCTGTGTCTTGGACTCATCACCATTTATGATGAGTGCCTACAAATCATTTCGAGAAGAGTCCTCAGTGCCTCTCCAAATGGTTGTTTCTCACATGCTCGACTTCAACACCTTAATCGCATCGTTGAGACTCGCACGGGGCATCGGTCCGTTCAGTTATTAGTCGAAGACCCCGGATACCATCTGACTCCTCCACATTTGAGAGTCTACCTATGGATACAACCAGTCATACTTTTCCTATAGATATCTGGGTTGCGCATGGTGACAGTATTCAGATGTACCCCATTTTTATAATCCCTCGAGTATACAGTTACATATACTTCCCACAGATGGCTCACAGTCATTATGTCCCTACAGATGTTGGACACCTTCAGTTTCAGCAGTTCATCAATTATTCCAGTGTATCAGTTATTGAGATCAGTCATGTCATGATCATGAGTACATCCCAAAAGAATGTCCCCTCTCGACCAATATGATGTACCAGTATATTTTTTATGCATTAGATCCCCCTTCTTGGGACTAATTGTTATGTATATGTCTTGATACGAGCATGGGTATGCCCGCCTCGTCCATTATCAGAGATTATTCCTCATTCATATTGAGGCCATGTAACATTTGTTTATTTTTTGCAGCTTCCAAGGTCCATGGATCCAGACTCCAAACGGCCTCTTCTCCTCCCCCAACCCCAGAAAAAAGACAAAAGAACTATGATGTCTATCGGCCATACGATGAGCTCCTGCCCTCACACATCAGGGGGCAATCTGTTAACACCCAAAAAGTGCTCACTAGCTCATTTCCCTATTCACATGACCCATTTGTCCACTTTTTCACCATTTGAGCCTCTGAAGCCAACAAAAGGTCACCAAAAGGCCTTAGTACACCCCTTTTTCCACTCAAAATGAGTATTTTTCCTAAAAAAAACATAAAAAACCCTCAAAAAGGGTCCAAAATTCCCAAAATATTAAAAAGGGAATAAAAATAATAAAAATATTCAAAAAAGGAAAAAGGAGGGAAAAGTACCTAAACCATGTTGGTCAATACCATTGGTTTCCACAAAACCACAATGGTATTCCCCACCACCAAAACCTATAAAAAGGTGGTAGGGGCTCCTCATTTCACATCCATCCATATTCCTGTCCTCATGCTGCCAAAATCTCCCTTGAGTTTTTGGCCATTGTAGCAACCTTGGAGAAAGGAGCCATTGGAGTTTGGAGTTGTTCATCCTTGGAGCTTCTCAACTATCTTCATTAATCGGAGGTATTCTTATTGCAAGCACTTGCTTGCCCCCATTTTCAATACAAAAATTATTTTTCATCTTTCTTGTTCTTGTTTTTTAATTCAAAAATGCACATGCTAGTTTAGTTTTGGTTTAGATTTAGTTTATTGTTTTTGCTTAATCTTGAAACTGCTGCTACTAGTTAGCAGGTGCCCATAGCACTAAGCTTGGTTGCAAAACCAAGCCAACATTATGGAAATGGAGCTTCCCATTGAAAATGAAATGTTTCTTTTGGTTGTGCTTAGAGAATTGTATTTTAACATTGGACAATCTTGAAAGGAGAGGGTGGTATGGCCCTAATATGTGTGCTTTTTGCAGAAGGAATAGTGAATCTGTTAACCACCTATTTATTGATTGTCCATTTAGGAAATTGGTATGGCAAGGTATTTACAACGAACCCCATTTGTCTTAGGAGTGGGGCCTAAGCTCTTTATACGTGAACTTCAACAATTGAGCACAAAAGGTTCAAGATCATAAACTCTTGGCTTTTTTTGTTTGCCGGAGCATTTGGAATATGAGAAATAGGATTATCTTTGAAGGAAATTCCCCAAATGTTGATATCTGTTATTTAATGCTTTTACAAGGAATATTATATTGGTGGGAAGTCAAAGAGGAGATGAAAAATTGTTGATCCAAAATTCTCGTTCAACTCCACTATTGGTTTTTTTTATGGTGCTGCTCAGTGAGGTTCAGGTGGTTGTGGGATGCTATTAAAGATCAATGATGATCACTTTTTCAATCTTTGGATGGGATGTGGTAGGACCATCAACACTTCTGCTAAACTTATGGCTCCGTGGGCTATATTACATTTTACTATGATAAATGGTATCGTTTCTATGCAGGTGTTTGGTGACTCACAAGTTATTGTTAAATGGGCTAATGGTCTCTTCAAGCTTCAGGTTTTATCTTTGGTACAATGGTGCCACAGTATCAGAGTTATTATGGCTTCTTTTTCTGCCATTTCCATGTTAATTTTTTTGATAATTTCATTCAAACATTATCTAGGATCCTACTAAGAGAATAACATGCACAACATAACAATCATAAACACAAGAGACATAGAGTTTCCTCGGGGAAAACCAAGAAGGTGAAAAACCCTGCAACTTCCTCAGAGATAGAATAAGCCCCAATACAAAGATCAATCCCCAAAAGATAGATGACTCCAACAACTACTCCTCCTCCACTTGTGCGCACTCCTCTTTCAACTAATGCGAGTTGGATGAGTGAGTGAATGAATAGAATGAGAGACACTCACTCTCTATTTATACACAACTTAACCATCCTTTAACCCTAATAGGGCTGACTTCCTAAGGAAGCCTAATAACCCATCCACATGACTCATACAGGGCCGACCCCACACATGTGGTCTAATAACCCATCAAATAATACTTGCGACACTTGCGACACTTACAAATACAAATGACAACACTTCTGATTGGAGGAATAATACATCTCCATCAGGAATATAATAAAGTACAAGTGTAATACATAGAAGAATATCTTCCGAAGTTACAAATACATCAACACTCCCTCTTAACTAGGAAGGTATTCTCTTGACATAGGTCATCAATACATATCAACACAAGTCTTCAATTCTGGAGCTGGATCATCGTCACTGGATCACAGAGCATCATCGTCACTGCTGCTGTACTCGTCATCTCGATCATTGGGCTATCTCTCAATTCTTCTCGTCATAGGAAGTTTTATAGAGCCAGCCCTTTTTCATGCTGGTTGTAGGCCTAGCCTCCTCTAGGTCTTCATCATCTCTAAGAGTTGGCCATCCTATGGATCTCAGGACTGATTACGTGCATCAACAAAACCTCGAAAGAGCATCCCAGGACTTTTACGAGCACACAGCTCAACCTATCGGATCTCCCAGGATCTTTTACATGTGACCACCACAAAACCTCGAAGGAGCATCCCAGGACTTTTACGAGCACACAACTCAACCTATCGGATCTCCCAGGATCTTTTACATGTGGTTAGGAAAAACCTTAAAAGAGTGTCTTGCAACCTGCAAGATCTCTAAAGAGCATCCCAGGACTTTTACGAGCACACAGCTCAAACTATCAGATCTCCCAGGATATTTTCTATGCTACCTGTAGCAAAACCTTGAAAGAGCATCCCAGGACTTTTACGAGCACACAGCTCAACCTATCGGATCTCTAGGACTGATTACATGCCTTCTATAGCAAAACCTTGAAAGATCATCCCAAGACTTTTACGAGCACACAGCTCAACCTATCGGATCTTCCAGGATCTTTTCTATGCTACTTGCACAACCTATCCACGGCCACAGAGTATCGACCTGATACTCATGATCCACTTGATCATCCTCGCACGGAGCATCCTCCTGATGCTCATGATCGTATTGATCATCATCATATAAAGCATCACCCTGATGCAAATGATCCAATTGATCATCATCACAGCATCGTCCTGATGCATATCATCTGGAGCATGATCCTGATGCTCATCACACATGATTGAACTAATCATGCAAAGCATCCACCTGATGCATATCATCACATATGATCATCTTGATTATCATCATACAAACCATCATCCGGAGCATCGTCCCGATGTTCATCACACATCGCTTACATCCACAACCATGGGAAGGATCCTCCTACCACCATGCTTGGAATGGCTCCTGCAAATGTGTCCCATCACTTCCTCCTCGAAATATCTTCTATCTGAAGAACACCAAGCCTCTCTCTGAAGTATTAGAACTTCACTCTGGCTAGTGGTTTGGTCAACACATCTGCAATTGCTCATCTGTCGCAACATACTGGAGCTTCACTTCTCCTCTCTGCACCATATCCATGATATAGTGGTATTTGATCTCGATATGCTTCGACTTGTCATGGAACACCGGGTTCTCAAACAACTTCACATAACTCTGGTTGTCACAGAAGATACAGGTAGCATCCAACTGGAGATCAAATAAATCAGACAGTTGTAGCTTCCTTAGCCATACTAGCTCACAACTAGCCGAACAAGCTGCGACATACTATGCTTCGGCTGTACTCAGTGCTATGCAGGATTGCTTCCTTCTAAACCAAGAGATCACACCTGATCCCATAATGAAGCAACACCCCGAAGTGTTCTTCCTATCTACAACACTGCCTGCCCAATTTGAATCAACATAACCCTCCAGGTTAAACTTTTGATTCTCATCATACTTGAGCCCATAATCAATTGTACCCTTCAGGTACCTCAGAATATGCTTTACAACAATAAGGTGAACATGTATAGGATCTGTCAGGAACTGGCTCAAAGTGTTCACCGCAAAGCAAATATCTAGTCTCGTGTTCGTCAGGTACATCAAGGAACCAATCATCTAATGATACATCGTGGCATCAACCGACTTTGATGAAGCATCACTCAATAGATTCAAGTTCGATGCCATAGGTGTGGCCATGACCTTGCAGTCCATCATCCTGAACCGCTTCAGGATCTCTACTGCATACTTCCCTTGTCCAAGGAAGATTCCATCTGCACTCTGCCACACCTCCATACCTAGAAAGTAATGCATCATACCCAAGTCCTTCATCTCGAACTCGGCAGCAAGCTTCCTCTTCATATTGGCAATTAACCTATCCTCTCCTGTCAAAAACAGGTCATCCACATACAATAGGAGTATCACTGGATTGCCTTCCTCAACTTTGTAGTAAAGGTTGGAATCTGCTTTACTCTTGGTAAATCCCAAACTGGACAGGAAGCTGTCTATCCTGCCATACCATGTCCTAGGTGATTGCTTCAAGCCATACAAGGCTTTCTTCAATCTACACACATATGACTCCCTGTCATGTGTCTCAAAACCAAGTGGTTGCTCCACATACACTTCCTCTTCGACTACACCATTCAAGAAAGCTGTCTTGACATCCATCTGGTGTATCTTCCATTTCATCACTACATCCAGAGCAAGTATTGTTCTAATGGAAGTGTATCTGGCTATAGGAGCAAAAGTCTCTTCATAATCTATCCCCTTGTTCTGGGAGAAGCCACGAGCTACAAATCTTGCCTTGTATTTCTCTATGATACCATCTGCAGCATGCTTGATCTTATAGATCCACTTGGAAGTTACAACAGACTTCC
Organism: Larix kaempferi; assembly: GCA_027924585.1. Taxonomy (NCBI): domain Eukaryota; kingdom Viridiplantae; phylum Streptophyta; class Pinopsida; order Pinales; family Pinaceae; genus Larix; species Larix kaempferi. The sequence continues at coordinate 7,004,091 of BSBM01000807.1, forward strand.
CTTCTGGTCTTGGGACCACATCCCAAACATCATTCTTCATGATCGATTGGTATTCCTAGACCATGGCATCCTTCCATTCTTTCTTTTCTGCTGCTTCTTCATAACTGGAAGGTTCTTTGTTCATAATGTCACAGAGTAAGGCAACATAACTGGTGTGTGATCTTGTCCTTTTTCTTTCTCTATGTTCCTCCTCTGGAATACCATACCTTTCTGCATCTTGGATGAGCTCTCTAGCCCATGCAGGTTTCCTCTTGTGAGAGTTCTTCTCATGGGGTGGATCTGCAGGTTCTTGTGGATCTTCTATTTCATGATCCTCTTTTGGTATTGCTTAATTCATGGTGGTGTCTTGTGTCCTAGGTATCCTTGGTTCTTCATAGTCTTCAACAGGTGTCTTCCTTGATTTGATGTATGTTGAGTTTTCATCAAAAGTCACATCCTTGTTGATGTCAATCTTCTTGAACCTTGGAAAGTAGATTCTGTATGCCTTTGAGCTTTCACTGTACCCCACAAATATACCCTTCTTTCCTGAAGGATCTAACTTTGTCCTCTTTTCTTTTGGAACATGTGTATATACTGGATAGCTAAATATTCTGAGATGGCTAACTTTTGGTCTCTTACCAGAGAAAACTTCTTCTGGTGTCTTCTTGTCAAGTATCTTGTGTGGTGTTCTGTTTTGTACATATACAACTGTCCTTGCTGCTTCTGCCCATAGGTGCATGGGTAGATCTTGGTCATGCAGCATTGCTCGTGCTGCTTCCATGATTGTTCTATTCTTCCTTTCTGCAACCCCATTCTTTTGTGGATTGTATGGAGTGGTCAACTCCCTCTTAATCCCTGAATCATTGCATAACTTTTTGAAGTCTCCTGAAATGAATTCTCCACCATTGTCGGATCTAAATGTCTTGATCTTCTTATCAATTTGATTTTCTATCAAGGCTTTGAATTCCTTGAACTTATCAAACACTTCAACTTTGTTCTTCAAGAAATAAACCCAAGTCTTCCTAGAGAAATCATCAATGAAAGAAACATAATATACATACCCACTCAGAGAACTGGATGACAATGGTCCGCATAAATCGGAGTGGAAAATCTCCAAGATTCCTTTTGCTTTGCTTTCACTGCTTAGAAATGCCTTCTTTGTGTTCTTTCCTTTTGCACACCCTTTCCAAACACCTTCATGCTTTGACTGGATTTCAAGAATACCTTCTACTGCTTTGCTGGCAATTGGTAGTGCTCTATAGTGCACGTGAGCAAACCTTCTATGCCAAAGTTCACTTGGTTCCATGGATTCATGTACCATGGCATGTTCAGGTTGTCTCTTCAATTTGTACAATCCTTCCTCTTGCTCTCCAATCACTACTGCATCATTTATGGTCTTACCTTTTGGCCACATAAGTACTTGGCCATCCACAAATGCAACTCTCATCTCTTTTGCATCCAAAGATGAGATGGAGAGAAGATTCTTCTTGAGTCTAGGTACATATAGAACATCTTGCACCTTTAAAGACTTCCCAGAGTCTAACTTGTAGGAGGCTTCACCACTTCCTTTTATAGGGTATTGATAGTCATCCCCAAGTTTCACTTTATGAGGTGACTCATGTTTAGATAGGTCCATAAGAGATTCTTTGAATCCCATCATATGTTTGGAAGCCCCACTATCAATAAGCCAATCATTACATCCATGTGTAACCGTACCTGTGAGAGCAGAGATTAGCACATATTCATCGTCACTTGAAGAGTCTTCACTTTCTTCTCTAGCCTTCTTCCTGGGAGATTCATCATCCTCAACTACATGAGCATGATATCTCTTGTTGTTGTTGTTGAAGCCTTGTCTATTCTTGGGACATTTTGAGGCAAAGTGTCCCTTCTCATTGCAAGAGTAACATCTAAGGCGAGAGAGATCTTTCTTCTTTTGATGGAAGTGAGAAGATTTCTTGTGATGAGTTTGCTCCCTCTTGATCTTACCTTTCTTGGTGTGTGCTGTGAGAGCTTGGTCTTCACTTCCCATCTTTTCTTCTCGAGCTACAAGCCTAGCTTCTTCTTGTGAGCATTCCTCCCACAGTTTACTGAAAGAGATCAATTTCTTTCTTGCATAGATTCCTTGGATGAAGGAGTCCCATGACCTAGGAAGGCCATTCAATGTGGTCATGACAATTTCTCCATTCTCCACTACTTCATCCACAACTTCAAGTTGTTCTTTGATTTGAGAGACTTTAGTAAAGTAAGATTGGATGGTCTCTCCATTCTGGAATTTTACCCCTTTCAATTGATTCCGTAGAGTCATTTTCCGATTTATATTCTTTCCTTCAAACAACTTGGTCAATGAGTCAAAAATCTCCTTAGATGTCTTTAGAGAAGACCCATGGGGCATGAGATGGTCTTTTATAGAATCAACAATGATTCTCTTAGATTTGACCAAGTTTTTCTTGTGTAAGGCCTTAGCCTCATCCCCCTTTGGAACTGGAACCTCTTGACTTATGTCGGTGTCCAACTCATTCTCTTATATGATTAACCCAATCCTATACTTCCATGCTCGGAAGTTGTCAGCTCCTTCAAGCTTATCCTCAAGCTTGGTGTGGTGAGACATCTTAACGAGAAACTCAAATGGAAATAAAAGATTTAGGTCTTACCACTTGATTTGTTGAAACTAGATCTGGAGTTGGATTAGGGTTTGTCAGAGAAACCCTAAAAATTCAAACTTTGAATTCCAAACTTCTGAATGGATGGAAAGATGCGCCTTGCTGATATGATCAAGCTGGTATACTTCAAATTTGAAATCTGGAAAATTTGACCCCTCAAAATTGCCTTTGAAACTTTCGGATTTGCAATTTCTGGTTTTCTGGTCAAAATCCTGAACTAGGGTTTGATAATGCTGGGGTTCTTCTTGTGCTCTAAATTTTGATTTTTTTGAGGAGCATCCAACCGTGGTCTCAGATTTCAAAAATTCCAACTTTTGCAGAAACCCTAATTTTCCACCTTTCCGATCAAAATCCCGAACTAGGGTTTGATGGAGCCCGGGGTTCTGCCCAACCAAAAAGTTCGATCTTGGTCTCTAAATTTCAATTTTCTTGAGGGGCATTCAGTCGTGGTCTCAGATTCCAAAAATTCCAACTTTCTCCGAAACCCTAATTTCCCGTAGCAGTGACGGGCCAAAAATTGAAAGTGATCAGAATTGAATTTTGTCTCGACAGAAAGATGCGCCCTTGCAAGGAGAGTCAGCCTAGCCTCCTGTCTTTGATGATCTGTGGAGAGAAACCCAAAAATTAAGAAGCCCTAGTTTCCGCAGCTACATAGTGTCTTCTTCTTAGCACGACTCTATGCCATGTTAATTTTTTTCGATAATTTCATTCAAACATTACCTAGGATCCTACTAAGAGAATAACATGCACAACATAACAATCATAAACACAAGAGACACAGAGTTTCCTTGGGGAAAACCAAGAAGGTGAAAAACCTTGCAACTTCCTCAGAGATAGAATAAGCCCCAATACAAAGATCAATCCCCAAAAGATAGATGACTCCAACAACTACTCCTCCTCCACTTGTGCACACTCCTCTCTCAACTAATGCGAGCTGGATGAGTGAGTGAATGAATAGAATGAGAGACACTCACTCTCTATTTATACACAACTTAACCTGCCTTTAACCCTAACAGGGCCGACTTCCTAAGGAAGCCTAATAACCCGTCCACATGACTCATACAGGGTCGACCCCACACAGGTGGTCTAATAACCCATCAAATAATACTTGCGACACTTACACATACAAATGACGACACTTATGATTGGAGGAATAATACATCTCCATCAAGAATTAATAAAGTACAAGTGTAATACATAGAAGAATATCTTCCGCAGTTACAAATACATCAACATTCCATTGAGCATATTTACAGGAAACATAATATGAAAGCAGATGATTTATCAAAGAAGGCAGTTGGAAGTCCGGAAAAAAACTCTATTTTTTGAAGAATATGTGGAGGGGGCCTTGTCCTCTGAAGGCTTTGTATGTTTTTTTGTTTAAAAATGTGTTGGTTCTTTTTTGGTTGATTGTTCATAGCTATAGTCTTAGTTTTGCTAAGATGAAAATGTATAGTTTAATTATATGTTGTACAGTGTTATTTTTTTGGTTTTTTGGAGATACTTCAGTCATATACATATAAAAAATTGTTATGATAACTATATGATATCTTTATCATTGGTTGAAGGTAGAATTTCTAAAACCTTTTTTTGATTTTGCGGAATAGCAAGAAAAAATGGTTTTTTTTTGGGTTGAAAAAAAAATCATCCTGTAACTGCGCAAAGAAATCATACCAAATTCATGGATCTTACGATCCCATACCCCAATTCTCTTGCTTGGAGAGAATTGGAACTTTTATCCTCACTCATTATTTGCTTTTTGGAAAATTTTGAACTTTTTGAAAAGGTATATACCTTTAAAGATATGATTAAAGGATTCTTAGTATATAAAGACTTCTATTGCTGTTGACAGACGTGGCCGCTGAGCAGGAGGGAGCGTTGATTCAACGCCGATCTCCATACCCAGAAAAGATATACCTAAAAGCTATAATTAAAGGATTCTTTGTATATAAAGACTTCTATTACTGTTGACAGACGTGGCCGCTGAGCAGGAGGGAGCGTTGATTCAACGCCGATCTCCATACCCAGAGGAAACACCGTTTTTCATTTCTCCAGGTATGCTCGTTTTCTTTATGCAAATAATTCTTTCGTGTTTATTCTGTCATGAAGTTATTGTTCCACAGAAATTTAATGGGTAAAGCCTTTTGAATGCTTTGTTTCTGTTACAAGTATTTTGGTATAATCTAGGGTCGGATTATTTATTGATCGATGAAATCTAATTAGGCACAGCCTTTTTAATGAATAGAGTCCGGTCGTTTTTTTCTTGTGGAGAAACATAAGGGGTTGGGATTTTGATTTCTGGTTGTGTTGATGATTTGAGCTCTTGATTTGTTTGCGAAGGTTGAGTAGGGTCAGTGGTTGATAAAAAAGAAGGATGCCGAAGAACAAGGGAAAGGGAGGTAAGAACAGGAAGAGAGGAAAGAATGAAGCAGATGATGAGAAGAGAGAATTGGTGTTTAAGGAAGACGGGCAGGAGTATGCCCAAGTTCTCAGGATGCTTGGCAATGGCCGCTGTGAAGCTGTTTGCATCGACGGAACCAAGCGTCTCTGCCATATTCGGGGCAAGATGCACAAGAAGGTCTGGATTGCTGCTGGCGATATTGTCCTTGTTGGGCTTAGGGACTACCAGGATGATAAGGCCGATGTCATCTTGAAGTATATGCCGGATGAGGCCAGGCTTCTCAAGGCCTATGGTGAGCTTCCAGATAATGTCCGTCTCAACGAGGGTATCGCAGGCGGTCTCGATGAAGATGAAGAAGGCGGTGCCGATGACTACATTGAGTTTGAAGATGAAGACATTGACAAAAATCTAATTATTTTCGTCTTCACTGCCAATGTTGTGCAGCATTGATTGTTCAATGTTCTTATATGCTGAGATTTCTATAAGAATTCTTCTTTGGATTTTATAGAAGATTGGAGTGCACTCTGTGATTTTTAAGGTAACCTTAACTTAATCTGCAACTTAGTTATGGCTGTTTTTAACTGTCTTCCTAGTGCAATATTTTTGTCAAATCTGAGATGCTAGTAATGAATACAGTCCAATTGTAAATCAACAAAATCTAATTAATGTTATACAACTGTTGCACATATTAAAAGAGTTTTCTGACTCCCAGTTATCTATAATGCATGCTATTTAGTATTTTGAGTTTTAGGTTGATTAACAAATATTGTGTACTTGAACAATTTGTGCTTCGGAATAGCTACAAATGAATACTGTTAGAACTGTTTTATACCTGAAAAGGTAATTTTTGGGCTACATTTAAAAAATCGAAGTTTAAAAAATTCAGTCTGCAATAAAAATCGAGGTTCCATTGGTATTATTTTGTAAATACATGTGAAATTCAGGCTGCATTTAAAAAATTCGAAGTTCCATTAACTTAATGCATTTGAAGTCTAAGACCTGACCTTGCTCACAACTTTATAAGTGGCATGATTGCTTGAAATAGGGTATTGTTGGACTTTTATCAATTCTCATCAAAATTCAAATTAATAAAGAAAAATACCAGTTCTCTTTGAGTTCATGTCTATGTGGGTGGGGCGGGTATTTGTAATACTGATATAAGTTGTCCGAAAATGACCATTTGTTAGGGTCCTACCCTAACCCCCTTAATAGATAGGTGTTATGTATTGAATAAGGCCAATAAAGTAGATATAGTGTGAAAGCAATATTTGTAAAAATACTTACTAGAAGGTTCCACCTACTAGAAAGTCTATAGTGTGAAAGCAATATTTGTAAGAAGACTTACTAGAAGGTTCCACCCACTAGAAAGTCTATAGTGTGAAAGCAATATTTGTAAGAAGACTTACTAGAAGGTTCCACCCACTAGAAAGTTCCTTCACTAAGAAGGCTTACTAAAAGGTTCTACCTGCTAGAAAGTTCTTTCACTAGAAACTATATATGGGAGTATAAGCAATGAAACAATATGTATTGCGAAGTATTTTGTAATTGGAGATTGGCTTCATTTGGAGGTTGCCCCCTCGAAGAGGCAAGTGAACATTGCTTTCATTAATAAAGATATTGCCATAGTGATATTTTTTTATCTACAATTATCTATTGTTGTGAAAATTTTGTCTTTTCATACTGGAATCTTGCTTTATTTTGTTATTTATGCTTTGAATCTCCAATTATGTTGTTAAGGTACATAACATCTGGTATCATAGCACTTCTTGAGCTGAAAATGTTATAATATTTTTAGGCTAGAAACATGTTTTGGCATTTATAAATAACAGAGTGATCTGTTGTTCAACATGTAAAGCCATGGTTGGGGAAGCATATATGTAGGGAATACAACTGGTACTTAGTCACATTTGTTGGACATTGTTGTAACCTCTGTTGGTACCCCTTCAGGTAGTACCACATCAGACATCAAACTACATATAGAATTTCACTTCCACATACCCTTTGGTGTATTGGAAGTCCCCTAGGCAACCTGAAACTAGCTTAAATTAATTTGATCGATCATCTTGTTGCTATAGTGGCACCAAGCACAACACTCGGGAAGATTACTCTCTACTACCTTGTAGACGAGTAATGCGACTAAGGGCATGGTCTAGTCTCCTTAGTTAGTGCCTTGAGAGATTGGGTCGAGTACTACTATGGGACCTTGCAAGTATACCAAAGAGCTATAGTACTTGACACTCCCATACCATTAGGACCTTGGAAGCCTAGTAAAAAAAATAAAAAAAAGGAAGAGAGAGAGGGAGAGAGAGAGAGAGAGAGAGAAGCGTGTCTAGGTTTTTCTTACACCCTCATTTCACCACAATCCTTGCACTATGCTGATCGCCTTGGTACCACTCTTTTGCACCCCTTTTTGTTGACCCCATTTCCTCTAATGGCTAACACTTGAGGAGGTGAGCTCTCCCCAAAAGTTTCCTACTTGGAAACATTATATGATGAGTTGCAACACAAGTTTAAACCACAACCATTGCTATATTTAGTAAATTCTTGATGACATCCTTGTTAAGCTTACCAAATTGGAGTCGCTATCTGACCAACTAACCTAGTTAATGACACTCTTTCCTTCATCATCTTCAGGATACCTAGAAATAGAACAACCTTCCCACAAGGAAGGAGTTGATTCATCCTATCTCGATGGGCCTCACTCCACTCCACTTGTCCGTGATTCAGTGACTCACATGTGGCACAAACTTCCTAAAGTTGATCTCAAAATTCGATGGGTCAAACACCACAGATGGGTCACTCAGATGGAACATTACTTTTCTTTGCATGGCATCACAGATGATATGTTGAAACTTAGAGTGGGTGTCTTGTATTTAGATCTTGAACGCTGGCAATGGTGGCAATGGCACAAGAAATCCTACAAGGGTTATATTGCTTGGACACAATTTGTTTTCAATCTCTATGAATGTTTTGAAACACACTCCTTATTTGGGGCAATTGACCAAGTTTAAACTATTTGACACAATCGAAGAGTTCATTTCATATTTTGAGCAACTATCCATTTGCACCTAAGGCATGTTTGATACTTTCTACAAGGAATGTTTCATAAGTTGTTTGAAAGAAGAGATCCATGCATAGGTCTTAATGTTTCATGCTACTACTTGGTTGAATGCCACTCAAAGAGCTAAAGAAGCCCAAAAGGTGATGAATGCTCAAATAAAAAAGGCCCCATTTATTCCCCATCCCTGTCCACCTACCTTCCTTTCCACTAATCCTTCCTTGTCCTCCCCACCTCCCAAGATCCAAAAGTTAACTCGAGCGGAAATGGTGGAATGCTAACTCAAAGGTCTTTGGTACAACTGTGATGAGAAATATTCCCCTGGACATAAATGTAAGGAGCAAAAACTCTCTATGGCCATTCAATAGGACATTTCTAATGAGGACATTGACGCTAGTGTCCATGAAGTCCCTCATACACTTGTGGAAGACATTCCCTAGCTTGATTTGCCAGAGGAGGAACCCCAGATCTCTTTGCATGCCTTGATTGGTCTTTCTGCCTCCCAAACCCTCAAATTAATTGCCTACCTCAAACATCGCAAGGTCATTGTCTTCATTGACAGTGGTAGCATGCATAACTTTATTCATCATTGGGTTGCCTAAGAAACACATTGCCATATCCATGTTGTGAACAACTTCTAAATCATGGTTGCAAATGGAGGAGCTCTGAAATGTGGGGGTTATTGTGAAAATAGTAGCTTCAAATGGGTGATTATTCCCTTAAAACCCACATGTTTGCTATTGACATGGGTGGTTGTGATATTGTATTGGGTGTTGAATGGTTAAGAACATTAGGCCCTATCACCATGGATTTCAGTGCCTTATACATGCGCTTCCAACAAGCAAGGCAAAACTACACTCTCAAAGGAATTGCAATGGGATCTCTAGAGATTATCTGTTGACATCATATGGAAAAGATTCTTAAAAAGGGCCATTTAGGCATTGTGGCAAATTCTATGCTATTCAAGCTTTTGAGACCCCTTCTCAACCCATTCCTTTTGACATGCAGTTAGTCTTAGACAAGCACCAATCCATTTTTGACACTCCCAAAGGACTTCCCCTTTTCCGTGGTGAGCATGATCATTCCATTCCACTCATACCTAGTAGCCTCCCACCCAATTTATTCCTATATCGTCGTCCATTTGCCCAAAAAAATGAAATTGAAAAGATCATTCAAGAGTTGCTAGTTGTTGGTGTCATTCGCCTCGATACTAGTCCCCATTCTTCCCCAGTTGTTATGGTTTTGAAGAAAGAACGAACTTGGCGCATGTTTCTCGACTTCTGTGCTTTGAACAAGTTGATAGTCATGGATAAGTTTCCCATTCATGTCATTGATGACCTTCTGGATGAGCTCAAGGATGCTCACTTCTTCATGAAACTTGATCTCCGCTTAGGCTATCATCAAATTTGCATGAAGGAGGTGGATATTCCCAAAATCTTTTTTCGCACTCATGAAGGCCATTATTAGTTCTTGGTGATGCCCTTTGGCCTTTGCAAGGAACCTTGCACCTTTCAAAGTCTCATGAACACAATATTTAAACCCTTTTTGCATAAATTTGTCCTCATCTTTTTTGATGGTATCTTGATTTATAGTAAAACTCGGCAAGGCCATCTAGCTCATGTGGCTTAGGTCCTAGAACTCCTTCAAGATCATCAACTCTTTCTTAAAGGGTCCAAATGTGTCTTTGGTGTCCTTGAAGTGGAATATTTGGGCCATATTGTCAATCAGGAGGGTGTGCATGTGGATCCAAAGAAAATTGCAGCAATGAAGGATTGGTCTCGCCCTAAAACACTTAAAAGCCTTAGAGATTTTTTGGGTCTCACGGGATATTACAGAAGTTCGTTTGGAACTATGGTAAGATTGCAACCCCATTCACATCTTGGCTAAAAGAAAATGCTTTCAATTTGAATGATGTGGCAGAAAAGGCTTTCCAAGACTTAAAGGAGGCTATGTGTACCACTTCAATACTTGCTTTACTTGACTTCATTAAAACCTTTTTCCTCGAATGTGATGCCTCGGGTAAAGGTCTCTGAGCAGTTCTCATGCAAAAAGGCACATCGTTGGCTTTTACTAGCAAACAACTCTGTGAGCGGCACTTGGGAAAATCAACTTATGAAAAAGAGATGATGGCCATATTGCATGCTGTGGACATTTGGTGTCCATACCTACTTCGGCAAAGTTTTCAGATCAAAAGTAATCATCGCTGCTTGAAATATTTTCTTGAACAAAGAACTTCCTCCCCTAAGCAACAAAAATGGGTCACCAAAATGTTGGGATATGACTATGAGATAATTAACCGGAAGGGAAAGGAGAATGTCGTAGCAGATGCTCTCTCTCGACACTTTGAAGAAGAAGGTTCTGTCTTTTCCCTCTACTTCATCGTTAGATTGGTTGAATGTCGTTCGTAATGAATGGTTGACAGATTGGGCCTCACTACCATGGTCCAACAACTTCAACAAGAACCCCATGCATATCTAGGCTACACTTGGCACGATGATGAGCTTCGTTATAAAGGATGTCTATGTTTGCACAAGGAATCATCATTGAAATCATGTGTTATTTGAGCTCCATTCATCCCCCAGAGTTGGTTATTCAGGATTTCATAAAACATATGAAATGATCAAACTATCATTTTCTTGGGAAGGCATGAAGAAGGACATCCTCACATTTGTGGCTAAATGTGACAATTTCCAAAGACATAAGGGGGAGATCGTGAAACATCTAGGTGAACTTCAACCACTTCTAATTTCAATTGTAGTATGGATTGACATTTCTATGAATTTCATTATGGGGTTCCCAGAATTCGGCAATAAGTTTGTAATCATGGTTGTGGTTGATCGCCTTTCCAATATGCATTTTTGTGCCCTCCAACACCCTTTCAAGGCCTCTGTGGTAAATCAAGTCTTCATGGATAATATCTTCAAACTTCATGGTATGCCGTAGACTGTTGTCACAGATTGTGACCCTACCTTCACTAGAAATTTTTGGCAAGAATTGTTCCGGCTCTAGAGAACTCAATTGAATCCCAACACTGCCTATCACCCCCAAATGAATGTTCAAAGTGAAGCTATCAATAAGTGTTTGGAAGCATATTTGCTATGCTTTACTTCAGAGCAGTAATCCCAATGCGTTTAGTGGTTACCTTTAGCATAATGATGGTATAATATAGCTTATCATTGGCCAATTGAATGACCCCCTTCGAAGCTATCTATGACCAAAATCCCCCTTCAGTACTATCCTACTTACTAGGCATCTCTAAGGTACAAGATGTTGACCATAGACTCACAACTTGGGTCAACATTCTTCTCACTCTCAAGGATAATGTGGTAATGGCTTAGAATAGGATGAAGCAACAGGCTGATCAACATTGTTTTGAATGCCATTTTGCAAAAGGTGGTATTTCTTCGCCTACAACCCTATAAGTAGACCTCTCTTAAGGCCAACTGTCACTAGAAGCTTGGCCGCAAGTTTTATAGGCCTTATAAGATCCTCAAACGTGTGGTCCCTGTGGTTTACAAACTAGAGATACCTAGCCATTTCAAGATTCATCCCATTTTTCATGTGTCTTGCTTGAAGAAAGTGGTTGGCCATCACTGTCATATGCAAACTAGCCTTCTAGAATTGGATGAAGAAGGTTCCATTTGGTTGCAGCACAAGGCCATCCTCGACAAAAAGAAACATCGTATCCACCATTGCACCATGCAAGAGGTCTTGATCCAATGGAAGGATACCCATCCCGAGGTGCTACATGGGAACCAACATAGATACTTCAACAATTTCCACATCTCCAGCCTTAAGGACAATGTTGTTTTTGAAAGGAGAGGGCATGTTAGGGTCCTACCCTAACTCCCTTAATAGATAGGTTGTTATGTATTGAATAAAGCCAATACAGTAGATATAGTGTGAACGCAATATTTGTAAAATGTTTAGCTAGAAGGTTCCACCTACTAGAAAGTCGCTATAGTGTGAAAGCAATATTTGTAAGAAGACTTACTAGAAGGTTCCACCTACTAGAAAGTTCCTTCTTACTATAAAGTTCTACCCACTAGAAAGTTTGTTCACTAGAAATTATAGATAGGAGTAGAAACAATGAAACAAGATTTGTGAAGTATTTTGTAATTGGAGCTTGGCTTCATTTGAAGGTTGCCTCGTCAAAGAGGCAGGTGAAAATTGCTTTCATCAATAAAGATATTTCTATTGTGATATTTTGTTATCTACAATTGTCTATTGTTGTGGTAATTTTGTCTTTTGATACTAAAATCTTGTTTTATTTTGTTATTTATGCTCTGAATTTCCAATTATGCTGTTAAGATACATAACACCATTGGTTCACAAGTCTTCAAAGGTTATAGTTCCTTTTTCTTTTGGGTATATATGTTTTTAGGGCCCAAGCTATTTTTGTTCATATTTGCTCAAAGTGTGGCTTGTAATTTTAGCACTCATCATAGTTTCAGCTCTTACAGATGCTCTGGATAGATAATCAACTGATTGTCAGCTTAGGCTGGAGGCATCCATATTTATAAGGTCTAGCCTATTTCTTGTCTTATTCACTCAAAATGCAGCTTGTCATATTTAGTACACATCATACTTTCAGATCTCAAAGATTTCTCTGGATAGATAATCAATTGAATTTTGAGTCTTGAGTGTCAATTTTTTCCTGAGTAAGGGGAAGCCTAGATTCAGGGGTCCTGATAAAGTTCATTGTATAAGTTAATACCATATGATGTCCTTGTCACAACACATCCTTTTTCCACTTATTCTGGTTGTTCTGCATTTCAATGATTTAAAGGTGCTTCTCCTCCAATTTTTTTGCCATTTATTTCACATTTAACTTTGAATATAGTCATGCATTATACGAGGAATATGCATTAACAGTGGTGGGAACTTTGTGGTCTTATGCATGGAACACTGAGTGCAAACTGAGTCATTAGGGCAATTTTCACGATTTTATGTAGCGAATATTGAACTAGATCAAGAGAAACATGACAGGGTAGGCGACTGATTCAATGCATAGACTTCTGGCAGGGTAGTTAGAAGATTGAATATGGCAGGGTAGGCGACTGATTCAATACATAGACTTCTGCTCTTTCATGGGATTGGAAAAGATGATCCAGAACAACATTGGTTCACATGCGAGGCAATGTGGGTTGTGAATGTAATGTCCCTTTTTATGGATTTAATAAAATGGCAAAATTTTCACTTTTTTCTCTAGTTCGACCTTTGACTAGTTTTGATGTCTAGGTCTCCAATTTGCTCCAAATGCTCCCAAATCTTCTGAGAAGGTATATAATTGATATTAAGACTTGATTATGATGTTCAGGGATGATATAGGACCAACAAAAGATTTCTGCAAACCCCTTTAAGATTCTGGCCAAAGTAGGGAGTTTGACTAGCAATTTCTCTTTGACTAGTATTGGTCCCTTGGTCTCCAAATGACTCCAAATTCTCCCAAAGGTACTTGGATGATATTAAGACATATTTATAATGTTTATGGATGCTCTGGAGTGTTCATATGATTTCTTCCACTCCTCTTTCAAATCTGGTCAAGATAGGGAGTTTTACTAGTAAATTGTGGTTCAAATCCCCTAGGGGTAAATGATGAAAGTGACTTTCCAAATGCACTCAATCCAACTCGAATTTCTGAATGGAAGTAGGGGACATATAAAGGACATTAGCATGAACTCATATGCATCACCATTCAACTTTTAATGTTTGCTATAACTCTCTTAAATTAGATGCAAAAAGACTATTTTCAACCTTGGGGGAAATGGCATTAAATCTTCTTCAAATGGTATTAAACGGATGAAAATGACCCCAAATGCTTAAGTATTGAACATGAAACTTGTGCAGCTCATAAATGACAGTCCATGAATCATAAATACATCACAGGAATGAGCTTTCATTCGAATACATCAATACATCATTGCTACACATCAAGGTAGTGGGGAAATGGCACCATTCTTTCATTAACAATCAGATTTATACATTTCCACTTGGAATTTCGACCTGAAACTTTCTGAAGATGAAGAACAGAGTATTTACTTCATATTACAAAAGAAATGGGGCATTAGAAGCTCTCCCAAAGAGTACAATAGCTCACCAAAAATGCCCTCCCTCAAGGATCAAGAATATGCAATGAAAACTGGAAATGGTTGAGTGAGTGAGTTGCACTAGAAGAAACCATGAGCTGCCCTGTAGCTTACACCTGCAAATAAAGACTCCATTAAAGCTCCATGAAAGACCTGAATGGCCTCTCCAAACACCAACTTGGATGGGAATCTTTCACCCTCGAAATTGGCTAAGGCAAGAAACTAGTCATCCACTAGCTCCTCTCTCACAAATGCAATTGCAAATTCTAAAAATGATCAAAAGCTACCATTCTTCTTTGTTATTGTATTTTATAAACTTCTAAGGTCCTCCATGGGTCGAATTCTTTCCAAGAGCTTCATGCCAACTCAAGTTGGGAAGAGATTCCCAAGTATGCCACTTGTCCTTCCAATTCTAGCCCTCTCCTTCTCCAAATTCGAATTGGTGTCTCTTTGGCTGCCCTAACTCACTTGAGTGCCCTCTTGGAGACTATTTTTAGCCTTGACATGTCATATATGTCATATGTCAGCCTTCAGGTCTGATTTGTGTCATAGATTCTTCATCATTATTGTCATAGGAGTTAGGGAATCTAGCCCAACTGTCCACAAACCTCTAGTTCGACTCTTCCTCTTCCATGAAGGTTACCATTCCATCCAAATTCGACCTATGATGCTAAATTCCATGTGTATGAGCCTACCAACTCATCCAAGAATGTTTGCTTTCTCATGGATTCGAAATGGCAAGAGGGAGATGCCATGTGGCGTTGAAAAATCAAGCTAGTGTGGGTCCCACATCCTCCATATGTTTTCGAAACAAATTGCCACCTAGAATTTCTCTTGTATTTATTTATTTAGCTCCTTTATTAAATATTTATGCCATTCTAATGTTCAAACATCATTTATTATCCCCCTTATCTCAAATCCCAAAGCTTCCACCCCCAACCTAGGAAACAGGTAGTTTTCCTCCTTGGCAATTATTTGATCTTTAACATCAATTTGACAAACTCTCATGAATATGGCCAATTGGCTTAGGCCATTGTGACCCAATGCAAAATTTGGGACATGACAGTGAAGCAGGTAATGGATGAAATATAGAAGATAGTGCAAATGGAGACTACGCTTAGAGACTATATGCTCTAACTTGGTACATGAAGTACAAGACTATGGTTGCACAAGGGGTTACAAGAACTTTCAAGGACATTAAGAAGGCTATGTTGAGAGAATTCCAGAAATCAAAGTTAGAATCCCAATGTATTACTGGAATTAAGGAGATCAAACAACAAATTAGAGAATTAATGAGAGATTCAGATCAACGATTTAAAATCTTGTTGGATAGGTTGTCATTCTAGATTCGGGACATACAACATAGAGAATGGTTTATTGCAGGGTTTTTTCCACATATAAGGGTTCCTCTTATGCAGCAGAAGTTCTCACGCAGTCTGATGCGGTGGAAATTACAATGCAGCTAGAGTCTACTCTAGGAGGAGAATCTTCAGCAGGTATGGTGCAAGTGCAGTCACAACTTGTTGTACTTATAGTGCAGTTATATGATATAATGAAAGGTAAGACATTGTGCGAGAATATTTGGTGCATGTTGTGCCGATCAGAAGGACACTATCAAAATGAGTGCCCCCTGTACTTGGGAATTACACTTCTATTGGTGTGTCGAACCCATTCCTTGCAGGACCTCAAGCGAAATGGTGTGAGATTTGTAAGAAATGGGGCCATGCACCTCCCCGATGTTCAATGTTGCAAAATCAAACCACAGCAAATATTCCTTTTTGTGATTTTTGTAAGTCAGTAGGACATGGTGTAAATAGCTATCGTGCGTTACAATTGATGAGGGAACACACATCAGATGCCTATCGTGTACAAGGGATGGGAGATAATGCAGGAGGCAGCAGAGGTGGTGGTTTTTGAGGCAGAGGCCGAGGATTTGGGGGAGGTGGAAGGCAGCCCATTTACTTCAATTGTGGAGTACCTGGTCATGTAGCGAGATTTGTATGAAACCACTTGTGGATACTGTTGTAATATGGAGCATACAATAGAATATTGTCTTGAGTTGATAGCAAAATGTCCAACTAGCAGCAACCTGTTACAATCCCAATTCATTGGTTCTCATACAAAATCATGTAGCGAGATTTGTATGAAACCACGGGCTCTTTGTGGATACTGTTGTAATATGGAGCATACAATAGAATATTGTCTTGAGTTGATAGCAAAATGTCCAACTAGCAGCAACCTGTTACAATCCCAATTCATTGGTTCTCATACAAAATCATGTAGCAAGATTTGTATAAAACCATGGGCTCTTTGTGGATACTGTCGTAATATGGAGCATACAATAGAATATTGTCTTGAGTTGATAGCAAAATGTCCAACTAGCAGCAACCTGTTACAATCCCAATTCATTGGTTCTCATACAAAATCATAAGCAATTAGAACTTCTCAACTATCTTTTAACTGTTCGTTCTAACTAATCTATGAACATCTGATCTACTATTCGTTTCATTATAATACTTTAATATACCAATACTATACTTTACTGCGCAGGTCAATACATCATTACATTCTTCGTTTACTATCTTGTGCATAAACTACTATAGCGCCAATAAGCATGATGGGTACCATCTGTCTCCCTGATACGTGGATAGTGTGATGACATTTTGCTCAAAGAGGTGTGGTGTGGGGATGTGGGCCGATGTGGCAGGTCCACTCTGCAAAATTTTAGGGTCATATTAAGCCCAAATTAGTGTTGGATAAACTTAGCATAAGAAATCCAGTCAATGGTTACTAGGGATTAACAATTTAGGGGGTTGCATGTGCTTATGTATTTCCTAAAAAATAGGAGTCAGCTTTTTTGGGGGCTTGAGAGAGTTTTAACTTTTAGAAGGGGATTGGCTGTTGTTTTTTTAGAGAAAGAGGGGTTTGCTCATGTAGGAGAAGAAGACATATAACGCAATTTTTTTGGAATGAGGGGATTCAGAGCTAAGTTATCAGGACATGGATCCAGATCCGGATATGGTTCCATCACATTTTTTGAAAAGCTAGGATCTGGATATGGTGGGGATACACCACGTACAAAAAATATAATAACATTTTTATTATTTAAAAAACATATTCAGAGCTAAGAATCCAAAACCATTCATGAATCACAACGTTAGAACTGAAATCATTAGATGCCGTCAACTGGAAACACAACATTAGATATTCATCACTCACACAATGTTCTTTCACTCACTCACTCAGGTGCAATATCACTGCTCAATGTTGCTTCTCAATATCAGTCTCGACTCTCATGTTCAGTGCTTGCCAAGTGCAATATCAGTCTTGATATCACTGCTCAAGATTAAGTCAGTCTGGAAAACATCATTGAGTGTCTTGTGTTGGAAGTGGGGCAGGCTTATCTTATAGAATATTTTAAGGGGTTTAGGGTTTAAACAAGTGGCAAACAAATGCAAAAAACCTAAAAACAATAAAACCCCTAAAACTATGTCGAATTTTCCTTGGGATCCGCACGTGGTGGGGTTGAGTGTGGCTGGTTCTGACTCCAAAAATTAGGAGCCGCCTTTGGACTGTTTGAATACGTTTAGCTGGTGGATGGTTGGATCTAATGCAGATCTATATCTGGATCTGGTTCCAAAACTGGGATCTGGGGATCCAGGGTCACCACCCCGCAGATCCAGCAACACAGTTTAAGAGATTATTTTAATTTGTTACCCGTGGAAATAATAAAATAGACTCACTTTGAACTTGTTTACTTCACTGTAAGTTCCATGGATTTTCAGGTTGAATATATCTAGAGATATATGCAGTTCTGTTTTCCTGGGAAATTTTTATTTATTGAATTAACATTCATCCCTGCAATGTGTGTTTGAAATGTTTACTTTTTTACTAGGGGAGTTAGGTTCTACTATTGTTGAATGGGGATAGCTGTAGGTGAAGGGAACTTCCAAGTTTATTGTTGAGGGGAGGGTACATACATGTTTGAATGTTCTGATGGAAATAAGGTCCTGCTGCCTCACCTTCAAATCCCAGAAAGCATGGGACAGCATGATGGGTACCAATTGTCTCCCTAATATGTGGATAGTGTGATGACATTTTGCTCAGAGAGAGGTGGTGGTGCGGGGATGTATGCTGATGTGACAGGTCTATTCTGCAAAAGTTTAGGGGCACATTGTTGCCAAATTACTAAATTAGTGTGGATAAACTTAGCATAAGAAATACAATCAGCATTAACTAGATTAGCAATTTTAGGGTTATGCATACACTTATGTATTTCCTCAAAAATATGAGTCGGTATTTTTGGGGGGGCTTGAAAGAGTATTAGAAGAAGATCGGCTGTTGTTTTCCTTTAAATATAGAGTTTCTTTTTTGTTCATGGAGGAGAAGACGAATAGCGTAAATTAAGTGAGGGGCTTCTTAAGAGATTATTTTAAATTTGGTAGTTGTGAAAATAAAATCATTTCGAACTTGCTTAGTTTACTGTAAGTTCCATTGAGTTTCAGGCTGATTATATTCCTTGAATTAAGCATTCATCCCTGCACTGAGTTTTTGAAATGTTTACCTTTTTTCTAAGGGAGTTAAATTCTAGTATTGCTGAATGGTGATAACTGATAGCTGTAGGTGAAGGGAACTTCCAACTTTAATGTTGTTTGATCTTTAAGTAAAGATTGAACTTGTTGGAAGCACATGGTGGGGTCTGAGTGCTTTTCGTCAGTGTAGTATCATAGCAAACGGCTTATAGAGGTGTCCGGATGACAAGTAGGAGGAGAGGCAGAAAAAATCTCAATCAGATTATAAGAATCTCGGGGCCTATGTTGGTGTGGTAGATCATATGGAGAGGATAATAGAAGCAGTCTGTAAGCAAGGAAGCAAGTCTAAGGCAGGGGTTTCATATTTTAAAGGGGAATTGAACCGTGAGTTGTTCTTGGAATGGGTACAGGAGTTGGAGAGTTATTTTGAGATGGAAAACCTTGAGATGTGGAGTAGGTCACTCTCGCTTTATATTGATGAATACTATCCCTTACTTTTGCTTTTACTGTTTCTATTATGGTATTTTTTCCTTATTACTTTAGCCTTTAGCTTCTAGCTATAGTAGTTGTTTTTGCACTCCCAATACTTATTGGCATCGATATACATTTTAAGCCCCCATTGACCTACACATTAATACTTTTATTTATCTTATCTTTTCCTGAGGAGGATGACCTGAGAAGAATGAAGTTTGCAGTAATCATGGTGAAATCCCATCTACACTTTGGTGTAATAAATTACATAGTGCTAGAAGAAAACAAAGGAAAGACAAAATTATATTGTGCCCCAAGATGTGTGGCATCTAAAAGGAAAATGTTTACCCTCAGATTACCAGCAAAAGCTATACAAGGAGTTCCAAAACTTGATACAAAAGGGTTTTTATTTCTGCAAGAATACACAAAACAGTTTATGAGATTACAAATTAGGACAAACTTGCAGGAAGATGAAGAGTAGGCAATAACTATGTATCTTAACAGGATGGATTATCAACTCTAGGGTGAGTTAGCTTTGGTAAAAAGTGCATTCAGTAGATTAAGCATACTAGTATGCTTTAGAGGCTGAGGAAAAGCTAAGCTGGAGAAAATCAAAGCAGTGCTTTATTAGTACAAAAGGAAGTTCTTCAAGATCTGTTGAAGTTGAAGACCCTCGTGAATAGAAGGAAGAGAAGCAAGATTTCAAAGGAATAGGAATTCAGGAAGGCAAAGTGGAAAACACTAATTTTGAAGGAATAGGAGGTTTTGGTTTCAGGGGTAGAGGTAGAGGTAGAGGATAACCAACATATGATTATTGGAGGCCATTAAAGTGCAAAATATTCAATGGAGTTCATGAAGCCCAAGATTGCCCTTATAACAATGGAGCTGCAAACAAAACAATGGTGGATCAAGAACCTCAAGCAGAACAGATTGAAGCTGAAACTGGAGAGAGCTTAATGATTCAATGAACATTAGTGACTAGAATAGGAAATTCCAGATGTTGATTGGAAGAGAAGCGTTTTCAGAACCCATTGCAAGTGTGGAGGTAAGGTGCTATGCAAAGTAATTATTTACCATTCTTTGAATAATTTGGTAAGCATAGAGATGGTACATAAGTTGTAGTTTGCTTGTATTCCAAAACCGAATCCATATAAGATTTCTTGGTTGAGATTCGAGAAAGATGACAATGTGCTTGAAAGTCAGTCATGTTATGTTTCATTTAACATTAGATCATATGAGGACAATATTGTGTGATGTTGTGCCTATGGATGCCTAGCATTTGCTATTAAGCAAACTGTGGAAGTATGATAGGAATGTTGTTCATAATGTCAAGGAAAATAGTTTTAAAGTGCATAATGAAGGTAAGAGGCAAAGTCATAGGGATCGTGAGCTCAATCGCGATTTTCTGATTTAAATTGAAATCGATACTCAAACAACCCGATTTTAATCTTTCCGAGTTTGACTTGGGTTGACCGAGGTTGGCATGATCAATGTGAGTCAAACTCGCGATTTTTTCCTTGACTTACAATTTAAAGCTCCGATTTTTTGAATTGTGCACCTAGGAAAAGTTTTTAAGCCCAATTTTTACTATGTTTGGTTATTATTTTGCTTGCTGGAGGTGTTTTTGCCTGTTGGACTTCTATCTAGAGTCATCCTCTAGATGAGAATTGGTATATTTTGGACATCTACTGATGTCTTTTGGAAATCTATTGATATCTTGTAGTATATGGACATGGCTATTTTGAATATCAATGAAAATGTTATTTTTAATTCAAAATGTGTATATATTTAATTTTTTATATTTGCCAATTTTTTCCTGATCCGATTCAAAACTTTGGGAAGAGGCATTTATTGAAGGCTTTGAAGGATGAAGAAAGATCCAGACTTGCCACGTTGTGATTTGTAAAGGATTAGTGAAGAATTGAGTTGAAGACATGACTAATATGGTGAAAGATTGAGTTGAAGATTCTGCGAAGAAATGGCTTAGGAAAATGCATTTTTTTCTTAGGGAAAAGAAGTGAAAATTGGGTTAAAGTTATTTTTTGTAGCCTAAAAGGTTCCTGCATTCCTTTCTTTGCTTTGCACTCGGATGATGTCGTGGTAGGGAGGGGCTCCATGCAAGAGGTTTCACGAGGGGGCTTCAATGCTCTACCTCCAGCGCACTTGGCACTTCCTTTGCATCCCAAATTCTGCAAGACTAGACTCATGTGGGTGGTCTGTATGTGGGAGAATCACTTAGAGCATGAGGAGTGAGAAGATGAGCTTGCACCTCTCACGCATCTTGGATATTTTCCATGTGGTGGCTGTATAAGGAAAGGGGAATAGAAAGGAAATGGGAGAATAGAGAAACTTGATAGGTTGCTACCTTAGCTAGAGTGGTGTAATGTAGGTGCTACTAAGCTCAACACCTTGTGGTTGCCATGTGGATGACACATCACCCACATGTGTGGATCTGGAAAGGGAGAAGAAAAAAATGACCTTTCAAGAACATTTGAAGTGTAGTTAAAGAGGCACCAATAGAGTTCTTGGTTGATAGAACAACAAGGCTTTAAGAGGGCCGACTTTATATAGAACGGGGGTTCTTCATTGGGCATCAATTGTCTCCAATTGTAGGTTCTAGTAGAGTAGAGCAATAGAGCACAGGGGGGAAGTTGTGTGTTGTGCATTCTAGAGAATTCACAAACTAGTTGCTAGTAGAAATATCAACCGTTCTGCACCTTGTAAGGAAGATCAAGTAGGCATTATTGTAAAATAATATGACAGGTTGGGATGTTCAATTATGAGTGAAAAGGAAAATCTACAAAGATAATATAAGACAAGTGTGTTAATGTCCAACAAATGACCAAAAGTAGGTCAATGAGATTGTTTACTACATATGTGGCAAAACAAAAGCAGTGCTAAAATGTTACTCCTATAAAAGCAAGAAAGAAAGCAGATTTATAAGATTTAGGTGCAACTAACACAATGCTAAAAGGTAAATACAATGCTTTGGAATTGAGTGTAAGAAAGCCTTAGTGCTCCAAGTGCTATTTGTCGAACTAAGGGGAGAAGGGGTCCTCGTGTAAAGTCAAATGTGAAGCTGTCCTGCTATTTGAGGCCAAAGGGAAAAATCTTTGTATAGAAAATTGAAATATAGTTGGAGGTGCTAGATTTGGTCGAGAGGTTGTCTCTCTATCTAGGAGTGACGCATTGTGGGGATTTGGTGGAGGGGGGCTACTTGCTGGTTAGGCATGAACTGTCTCGAGGTCTCATACAACAATCTGTCATGGGTCTCATGGTTGGGGGTTGTGTTGCTTCCCTGAGTCTCACCAATTTGGGTGCTCAAGTGGTGTTGCACTTTGCTTCTCTCTTGGTGCTGCTGTCCACTAGGAGCACTAGGAAGAAAGATGTAATCTGCTAAGTAGTGTTTGGTTGGGTGGGGGTCTAGAAGATGTGAGCTCAAATCTAGTCTTAGCTTATTGTTGAGTTAAGAATTCTTCGAAGGCGATGCAACAACTCTACCTATTTGAAGACAATCTCAATCTGAAGGGGTGTGCCACAAGCTTTGCCTAGATGATGGTTTGGGGGTTTGTTCTCTTGCATCTGATGATGCGGCAGAGTAGGAGTGTTTGAACTCTCTCTATGTGGATCCACTTCAACTTGAGTAGGCTTTACCCCCAAAACTTTGAATTGTATAAATTTGTGGGTCTAACAACGGAGCCCATAAGGTTTAGTTTGGATGAGATGTCTTAAACATGATTTTGGAAACACTGCCTCTCTATAAGAACGAGAGACCCAAACCCCTTAAATCACTTGGGGCTAGAGAGCCTGCCTCATCTCGAATCTAGGTCCTAAAATCTAAACTCCCAGATATGTGTATGCAGTGGTCAACTCAACCTCCTCCCACTTGAAGTAAAAGTGGAAATATGAAAGGTAATTCTTTGAAAGTTGAAGTTCAGCACCTTGGTTTCCCAAGGTTGATTGTCAACTCTCGAAGGTCGCAAAACAATGTGATAACATCCAACTAATTATGTAGACCTTTAGTTATGGAGGCCAAGAGGGCCACATCATCGACGTAGATGAGTATGGAGAGCAACACATGGTGAAGGAGACAACCATCAATAGGCTAGATGTGCTTGCTCAAAAAAGCAACCAACTCGTCAATGTATATGCTTGCTCACCCTAATGGTGTTCTTGATGAAGCTTGAGAATTCGTGTGTTATGCAAAGGAAGCCATGGATTGCCTCATAGTGTTAGTGTTGAAAAGATAACTCTGGAGGTCCTCCCATATTTTTGGTGTGGGTGTGTTGAGGAGGACCAAAAAGTTGTCTTTTATGTATTTATGTAACAAAGTGACGTTTATGTAAATAAAGTGAAAGTGATTTTGTACTTTAGAAAAGTGGGTCACACTTAAGTGATGTATTTAATAATTATTGATTTTAATTATTAAAAGTGAATTAAATGTAGACCCTTGATTTTGTAATTAAATCTCAACCCTGGATTAGGTAGTTGATGGAGTTAGTTACAAAAGACAAGTATAAAACAAAGTGAGAGGGACAAATGAAAACACACCATTAGAGAGAGGAAGAGGAAAAATTTGAAGAGCAAGAAGAGGACCAAAGAAGGGCATGATTTTCAAGAGAGGAAGAACAACACAGTTCCCAAGGCAGTCCGTACAGTAGCATTAACTCCAGTCACACGTGTGGGCACGAATTCCTAGAAAGTGGCTCGAATCCCAAGGCCATGATCAATGTAAATAATGCAGACTGTACATCATTGAACCAACACGTACAGACACAGAAATCGAGGCAAACAATACAATCCGTACAACAGGTCACACAGCAGCCGTTGGCACAGAAATCGAGGTTGGCACAGATTTCTATTTTGTTTGATTTCTGTAATAAATTTCTGTTTGTGGATAATCTGTCAGTTAGGGTGTAAAGAAATTCCAGTTTTTGAATTTCTGTACTCTTCTTAAAGAATAAATTTTTCCTAGGGTTTTCCCCAAGTTTGTGGGGTTTTGCCCGGTCTTTGACCAAAATATTTGTGTTCATCTTGCTTAAAGTTATTTTTAGTATCTGACAGTGTTTGGAAGCACATTCTTGAAGTTGTGGTTTTACTTTCTGAAAATCAAGTTAAAACCCTAGATTTCAAAGTGTTTGACTAAATGTGTGAATGAGCAAATTTCATATTTTTAAGTCAATTTTCTTCATGGTATCAGAGCTCTTGTTATCAAAGCCATACTGAAAAAGAGAGTAAGCAAGTGTTCTTTAAAGTGCAAAAGAGTGTTAAGATTGTCTTTCAAGTTATTTTTGGTTGCAAGTTATTTTCCATGATGAGCATTAGGTATGAGGATAGGTTGGATGGAGTATCCAACTACATCCCATGGAAAGTAAGAATCACCGCTGTATTAAAGGAACTTAGAGTTTGGGGATTTACTAACAATGTCATGACTAAGTCAATAGATAAAGATTAGCTTGAGGAGTTTGAAGCTCTTGAAGCCAGAGCCCAGAGAGTCATACTGGATGGGGTTAAAAACCATCTCATTCCACACTTAGCAGAAAAGAAAATTGCTAAAGAGATGTGGGACACATTGAACTAGTTGTTCGAAGCGAAGAATGAGAACCAAAAGATGGCCCTAAAAGACAAGCTACACTGTATCAAAATGAACAAAGATGAGGGTGTAGCCTCCTACTTGAATTGTGTCACACAAGTCAAGGACGAGTTGGCAGCAGTAAGAGAGACTATCCCTGATTCAGAGTTGGTGAGGATAGTCCTGAAGGGCTTCACCAAGAAGTGGGAGGTCTTTGTGAAATTTATTGTGGGCAGATAAAAGCTTCCCAGTTGGTCCAGATTATGGGATGATTTTACCTAGGAGGAAATCCAGGGAGGGCCACAGGTTGGCCAAACTAGTGAGGATGTTGAGCAGGATGTGGCACTTGCAGCCAAATCGAAGAAGAAGAAGAAGAAAGATTCGAGTCAGATCAGATGTTATCAGTGTGGTCAGTTAGGATACTATGCCACGAAATGTCCTGAGAAGAAGAAAGGAAAGGCAAAGAAAGATTCAACAGCTACTGCAATAGATGAGTTTGCAGGTTTGCAGTTGAATTTTCTCTAGCCTCTTTTGACTCTAGTGTAGGAAGCTCAGTTTTTGAGCATGTCTGGATAGTTGACAGTGGGTCAACCAGACATATGACTAGAGTGTATGATGCATTCCATATTATCACAGAGTTGGGACCAGGACACTACATTCAGACAGATATTGACGGTCCACATATAGCTATTCGAGGGGTTGGAACAGTCAGGTTCCAACTAAACTGTGGAGAGGGCTTGGAGATACATGGAGTCCTCTTTGTACCTGGGATGAGAGTTAGCAAACTCTTAGTGTCATCTCTTGAAGATGATGGTTATGGGATGTTGGTCGGGGACGGTCATATCTTCATCTATCGGAGAGATGATCCTGTTAGGACCACTATCTTGCTTAGTGATCGCAGGGACAAATTATATATTTTGAGAGGACATGTTGTACGTCCATGGATAGGTGGTTGGATGTCAGTGTAGAGGATGGGGCAGAAGATACAGTTGATCGACATGTTGTTTACATTTCTTCTGATGAGGAGAGTGAATCTCTCCAGAGCACTGGCATAAGACTCAGCTACACAAGTGATGGTGATGAGCAGGTTGATGAGATTCAGGCTGAATCTTAGGAGTCAGAGTTTAATTTCAGTGGTGGGCACTTCTCTCCAAGAGACATTCCAGAGCAGGAGGGAGCTGTGTCAGTAGTCAGAGGTAGAGATTTGGATGGTGCCAGAAGGATCTCCCTCGTTAGGAGGGAGTGTTGAAAAGATAACTCTAGAGGTCCTCCCATATTTTTGGTGTGGGTGTGATGAGGAGGACCAGAAAGTTTTGTCCTTCATGTATTCATGTAACAAAGTGACGTGTATGTAAATAAAGTGAAAGTGATTTTGTACTTTAGAAAAGTGGGTCACACTTAAGTGATGTATTTAATAATTAATGATTTTAATTATTAAAAGTGAATTAAATGTAGACCCTTGATTTTGTAATTAAATCTCAACCCTAGATTAGGTAGTTGATGGAGTTAGTTACCAAAGACAAGTATAAAACAAAGTGAGAGGGACAAATGAAAACACACCATTAGAGAGAGGAAGAGAAAAAATTTGAAGAACAAGAAGAGGACCAAAGAAGGGCACGATTTCCAAGAGAGGAACAACAACACAGTTCCCAATGTAGTTTGTACAACAACATTAACTCCAATCCCATGTGTGGGCATGAATTCCTAGAAAGTGGCTTGAATCCCAAGGATGTGAGCAATTAATTAATGCAGACTGTACAACATTGAACCAACACGTGTAGACACAGAAATCGAGGCAGAAAGTACAATCTGTACACTAGAAAGTACAGTCCGTACAATTCCGTACAACAGGACGCACAACATCCTTTGGCACAGAAATCGAGGTTGGCACAAATTTCTAGGTTGTCTGATTTCTGTAATAAATTTCTATTTGTGTATAATCTGTTAGTTAGGGTGTAAAGAAATTCCAGTTTTTGAATTTCTGTACTCTTCTTACAGAATAAATTTTTCCTAGGGTTTTCCCCAAGTTTGTGGGGTTTTGCCCGGTCTTTGACCAAAATATTTGTGTTCATCTTGCTTAAAGTTATTTTCAGTATCTGGCAGTATTTGGAAGCACATTCTTGAAGTTGTGGTTTTACTTTCTGAAAATCAGGTTAAAACCCTAGTTTTCAAAGTGTTTGACTAAATGTGTGAATGAGCAAATTTCATATTTTTAAGTCAATTTTCTTTAGTTAGGATATTTAGACACTTATGAGTTAGTTAAGATCAGCTTGGTCTTTAGGTAAATGTGTTTCTTTAGTATATATTTGTACTTATGTAATCTGACACCCATGATATGTTATAGACATAAAGTGATATGACGGTTCATCTTCTCCTCGAATACTCACATCTATATTGATACATGGCTTAGCTTTTGATTGGTCCATGATCTTTATTGAAAGAGCACAGAGGGTCATTTGCTGATGATCTATTGTGAGAAACATGTAAACTATTTTCCTTTGGCATTAATATATTGTCTCAAGTGGTTACGTTGGTTGGGGCCATGGACTATTTTTCTCTTTAAGGGTTTTAACCACATAATTCATTGGTGTGGCAATCTTTGATTTGTTTTTGTGAGTGGTTGCTTAAAGTGTTCAACATGTATGGAAATAGCTTGTTTTTATTGAGCATGTTATTTGAACGCTTATGAAGACCCGCTCCCATTATTGATTGAGATCTTGAACCTATGTTGCTGCATGCATTGAAGGATTTTTGGATGCTATTATTTCTGTGGATTTTTGGGATTAGAGAGCCGTTCCATTACATCTGGAGTGTTGCTTTTAGTTGGAAACACTTTTTGTTTCCTTGAAAATGTTTTCGATTGCCCAAGATACGACCATTTTTTTAGATTTGGAGGTATATTGTTTTTATTACTTTAAAAAAGAATCTTTCTTATCTTGTTTAATAATTCAATTTATATTCCTGGTTGCTCCCTTTCCAACTTGCATATGCTCTTTGCCGTGTGCTCTCTGCGAATTTGGCAAATAAAAAATTGACTGGAAACTGTTTTGTTTTCGGTATATGATCTTTTGCCGCATGCCTCATGAAACTCACAAATCGGAAACAAAGAGAAAACTTGCATTTTTTGAGTAAGTGTATTGAGAGCTTACCCCATGCCTAAAAGTTTCGGATTCAAAATTTTGTTTGTTTTTGTGTGATTATGTTGAAGTATTTTGCAGGCAAAAATAAGGGTTTTTGGGACAAGCATGCACCTTAAGGCAAAGAATAAAAAGACCCTCCTTGTTCATAACATTTGTTATATATTTTGCATTAGCTCCCCTGGTGGAAAGTTATTTTATTAAATCGGAGGTCTTGAGTTCAAGTCTTTCTTTTCATTAAGTTACTTTTTGAAAAAGTTCATGCAACTTTAAGTTTTCACATAACTTTATTGTAAAGTGCATTTCACTTGTTTTGTAAAAGTGAATCGCTATAAACTTATAAAGTAACATTAATATTATTTTTTAAGTTACCTTTTTCATGCAACTTTAATTTATAAAGTAACTTCAATGTATACGTCTTTTCACTTATTTTATAAAAGTGGGTCATTTATTTTATTGTAAAAAGTAACTTATTTGTAAAAGTGAGCTTTATAAGCAAAGTTTTTTTTTTTTTATAAACAGAATGAGTTTTTTGTATTAAAAAGAAATTGCGGTTGAACCTTCCAGCGTTGTAATACCAAATTAGGGGCAAATATATCTTAAACCTATGTTTGATTGCTCATGATTAGAGTACGTTTTGCCACCTATTGGATATATCTTCTTATATTGCTTATTCTAAAAAAATAATTTTACATAATATTACTGAAGAATAGTTTTAAAGGGGGGTTTTTCTATGATGAGCCATTGTTCTACCTCCTGTCTTGGAGAGTTGAGCTTCCTCTAACTGATTTTTTGTGGCTTGTTGGATTGTTGCTTCTTCCATGGATTTCTGCAGCTGTAAGCCTAGATGCTTGTTGAGTGAGTAGGAGGAAAGTAGGAAGATGCCATCTCTTTTGCTAATTTCTTACTCTGCTCCATTTGTTCAATTTTTTCCAGCAACTCCTTGTATTTCTCTTCAATGTCATCTAGTCTATTGCTAGTGTTGCTTGCAACTATCTCATTGCCATGTTGCTTTATCTTCATTGCTTCCACTTTGAGTTTTAATTTCTTCAATTTGTTGATTCCAATCCTCTTCATGGCCTTGTTGCCAATTCTTTCTCCATTTGTATCATTTTCGGATGAGCAGGTTATGGGATTCTTGTAGCTCTTTCATATGCCTATCACATCTCTGGAGACCTTGTCTCAACGCAGAAACCTCATAGTTTGCAAAGTGGTTTTTGTGATGGTGCTCCATTGTCCTTAATGGAGCCCTAGATCTATCCCCCAATGTGGGATGATTTCTCCACCGACCAAGTCCAAAGTCAAACAATACTCCCTTGTACTTCGTAGCTTCTTGAAACTTTGTGCGATGAGGAAAGCTGGGGGTTGATGTTCTCATTTGACTGTAAATAGGTTCTTTGTCTCTCAGGTGTTTCACTATCTATGTGCATTCACGAGGTTTGGGAGAGATCTTCCACACACCTTGTACCAAATTGAGACCAATTTTAGTGCTGCATATTGACTGGGGGTAATGTGACAGTGTAGTGGTCAAGGGCTTGGTTTTATGCAAATAGAATGTTGATGTTGCATTTCATATGTGCATGGGATAGCACATCAATTACACCATGTGTTACACCAAATCACTATGATATCCTTGTGTGTGAGAGCATACAATTTCATGGGAGGGGACTAGATGTTAAAGTTCCTCCACTTTTCCGTAACATTTCTATGTTAAGGCTTGTGGCTTGCCTGGAGCGGCGATCGACTTCTTTGGTTTAGTGCATTAATGCTTGGAAATAGGAGATTTTGTCAAATGTTTTAGCAATCAGATGCACCTTTTGAACTAGCTCGAACAAAATAGTATCTTTGGGATTTGAGGGGTAGTTCATGTGGTTGTGATAACAATCGTAGAGTTCCCATTGACAGTGATATTTTGAATTCCCATTTCTTGATTGAGCATTAGACCTTGGTAGAGATCCAAAACTTTTGTTTGGTTATTGGTTAACTCACTGATGCCCCATGCATAGGCTAGTACCTGAATTCCTTCGGGATTGTATATGATCACCCTCGCTCCTGTTGGGTATGTTATATCTCTTCACATGGTCGCTGCGTGTACAACACGATCCCTACGGCTCTAGTGATTCGCCTGCGCCGGGCGCGTCCGGAGGGGGGGGTTTAGAGGGGGGGGTAGCCCGACAGGGCCCACCCCCTTCGTTTCGGACCGTTAGGCCCCCGGAGTCCGCGCGGAGCGCAAAATTTTTTGGGTTGCTTTTTGCTTTTTCGCAATTTTCGACCCATTGTACTCTAATCTAATTCCAGTAAAAGGAATTAGGGTTGTAACCTAATTCGGGTAAACGAATTAGGGTTTTAGATGCTGCAGAATACCATTTATTGTATTGTACATGTAAAATAAACATATAATGAAAAAGGAGCTATGCGGCTCTAAGTTTGGCTGGTTTTTTCCCGGTTAAGGGTTTCCAGGTGAAAATCTCTGTGTAATGTGTGTGCCATTGTGTATTTTCTGTTAATGCTTAAGAATCATATGAGTTTGTACTTCACTGTTAAGGTTTAAAACTTACAGCTCCTACTACATCTAAGATTATAGGCAAAGTTAACAAAGGAAGGGATACTTTTTTTTATTCAACAACCTCATTGTGCACCATTAACCACGTGGACCAACCTCTACTTGCCATGTCGCACTTTGGTTACTTTTTATGCCTTTTTTAAAAAGGGCATAACTTTGACATTTGGAGTCCATTTTTTAGTGTTTTTGTTTTTGTTTTGGAATTGCCTATTTTTTCAAAAGCTTTTTATTTAGACCATAATTTTTTGCTTTTGAAGCCATATTACTTGCATATAATTATATGGCTAATCCAAGTGATCTCCTGCTTACTAGTTTCAAACTACTTGCCATGGAAATTCTATATGGAGGATTTATTATGAAGTAGGGGACTTCACTGAGTTACCTTGGGAACAAAAGTTGCCCCTCTTAATGCATTAAAGAAAGACAAATGGATACTAAACATGATGAAGTAGTGGAATAATTAGAATGTCCATCTCTAGTGATCTTTAGTTTCACCTTCAAGGAATTGAGACCTTGGATGCAGCATGGCAAAAGTTGGAAATCATGTTTGGTAAACACAAAGAAATTCGAACTCACCAGCTAGAAAACCAATTGATTGCTTTAGATTCTAGTGTTTTATCTTGCATTGAAGATTTTCTAAGTTCAAAATGCTTGGACTTTTACTTGTGGAATGTAAAATAATCAAGATAGATGACCAACTCATACTTGATATTTTTGCTAAGCTTGGCGCTTTTGTATCTACTTTTCACTCCACAAGAGAATCTCTTATTAGTCAAGGGGCTACTTACAAAATGCCATCTTTCAAAGCCTTTTGTGATTCTTTGATTAGAGAACAAGATAAGCTCCTGCATCTTGGAGTGATCAGCACTGCAGGTACATCTAACAAAGCCTTAGTGGTGCAACAGAAAATTAAAGCCAAGAATCTGAAAAAGCAACACCCTTGCAACAATAAACAAAACAAAGGTCCCAAACCCTCTTAGCTAGCTCCCCCTCCCATTAGCTAGCTCCTCCTCCCAATGGTGATGAGGGAACCAAATTAAAAGGCAAGAAGATTGAGAGACATTGTATTTTTTCTAGGAAAAATGGTCATCTGGAATCTAAATGTTTCAAGAAGATGAAAGCCTTAGAAGTAGCAATGAAATGCATAACATCAATCTTGATACCTTTTTCATGGACGTGTATTTTCTTCTTCTTGTTTTTCCTTCAATGCATTATCTACTTCTTCTAATGAGTGGCTTATTGATTCTGGAGCATCTTATCATATGGCTAAGGATAAACCATTTTTTCTGCTCTTAATGTGATACCAAACAAATATTTGTTGGTGATGATAGATTTCTTAGTGTTGTAGGGTCTGTAACAGTTCAACTAGATGATGGTCATTTCAATGATAATGTCTTCTTATGCCTTCCGAGTCTTTCCTACAATCTTTATATAAGAAGCTATGAGTTCAAAGATCAATGCCTAGGAAACACGATCATCACTAAGGATTATTTTGGATAAATGATATAGGGGGGATGTAACCAGAAAGAGAAAGCTTGTAGGGAAGCAAAATCAAGGCAGGATGTGGATGGCACGGGTTTCATGATCATCAGTTCATATACCATTATAGGCTTTTTGAGCATAAAGTGGTGCCTGTTCATGGGCGGAGGGATAAGAGTTATGTGGAAATCTATATTGAACCTCTTCATGATCAGAATTTTTAGGTTCATGCAGTTCTGAATTACTAAGCTGAAGATGAAGCATCTATTCAATATGCTAGCTACCTATTTTGGTAATAACTCTATGCAGTCTTTCCTTATAAGCTCAGCTTTGAATTCTTTACTGGATTAAATTTAAAACCTATCTGCCAATAATGAGTCGGTCAGATTTTGGTTGTGCTGGGTATGCTTTATTGTT
Organism: Larix kaempferi; assembly: GCA_027924585.1. Taxonomy (NCBI): domain Eukaryota; kingdom Viridiplantae; phylum Streptophyta; class Pinopsida; order Pinales; family Pinaceae; genus Larix; species Larix kaempferi. Next base: position 7,036,449 of record BSBM01000807.1, read on the forward strand.
GTTTTATAAACTTGGATATCATGGAAGCCAAGTTTTTGCCATAGTTGTACTCCTTTTTTTCATCATCAGTAAAATAAGTCTAGCACAAATGAATAATTGAATATGAAGGCCACACTGGTATGAGGTATTAAGGTTTGTTAGGTTCTTCTAAAAAAAATAGTTCTATGTCCTTAATAGTTTGACATAATAACAATTCTATGATAGATACTCATGGGGACAATTATTAGCTTTCTGAGTGGGAAGAATTGATAAATGCCTCTGTTTCGATCCTCACCATTTTTTTCTATGTATGAAATTATGAATATGTGAGAGAACCCTCATGAAATTTGTTATGATATTCATTCCCTTTCTTTTATGCAATCTATACCCATCCATTGATGGATGGATGGGTTCGTGCATGGGTGGACTTCTTGTCTATACCAGATGCATGATAAAAGCTCCATTAATATACTTGAAATTCAATTCTAATGTATGTATACAAGGACATATATCCTATAGCTTAAGGACAATATGCAGATCTAATCAATCTAGATTCCAGTCCATGACAGTGTATTGATATGGTGGTAAGGGTTTTTCATCATTAACTAGGGGAACAGAACCCAACATGGTTGAGATCTATACTCCATAGGAGAATTATAGAAGAAGACATGACAGTATGATACTATGTTATGATACATGCATCTTTCTTTGTACGGCATTAATTTATGGGTACACACAGACACAACAATGTAGCAGCGATTAACTGTGTCACTTGAAATATTGCCATCTTCAATATATTGGAAATAGAACACGGTTTGGAGGCAGATTGTTCCACATAAATACTAGGATTGTTATTTGCAACATATAACACTTTCCATGAGGCCTCGAACAGTAAGTGTTTATGCTTGGTATCAAATCAATCTTATGCATTTGTTATGTTAATATTCACTCCTTAAGGACAGGACGTGCTTATTTTCCTGTTGAATGAGCCCATGTTCTGCTTGCAAGGGTAGGTTCATATTTGTTGTCCACATTGTGAACTTGCTTAGCCATTTTTGTCACAAATATTATAATAAATCATTTCTGTGTTTCCTTTGTAGTGTTGCCGTGTACAAGTAATTTTGCTGGGTAAATTGATTGAGCTCATCTATCCTCTTTCTTTGTCCATGGTATGATGCAGTTGAAAATAACAATGTTAACATGACATTGTAGTTCTTATTTAGCAGTTGGTTAGCATAATCACCTAGGTTCATATGCAATGTAGATTTTTCTGGGTTTTACTGCTTGCTGGTTTATGTCAACATTCAGTGATTTTCACCAACAGCCGGTTTTGCATTGGTTGAAGGTTACTTATGAAATTTTCATTAACAATTAAACACGCTGTAAACTACCACTAACAGGCATAAATTAAATATTCAACACATGCACACCATAAACAGTAGACACTAATATTTTTCGGCAATTGTGCCCTGGAAAAACCCCCACGGGGAAAACCAGTAAGAGAGAGATTTTATTTCTTCAGCTAATCTTAGTACATAAATTTATACAACAGAAATGTTTTACTTATCTCCACCAATAAATTGTCCCAACACTTTTCTCGAAATCTGTGCCAAAAACAACAACGTCGAAATCTGTGCTGTTAGTGCCTCGAAAACTGTTCAGAAGGTACAGTCACTGTACTGTACGGTTCACCTTGGAAACTGTGCAATGACTGTAAAAAATCGAACCCCAAATCTGTCTCGAACTATGTGCAGCAACCTCGAAGTCTGTGCCCACTCTATCTCCTTGAAATGCGTGCTGAAAACCTCAAGAAGTGTGCCTAGAATCTACCTCGGGCTGCGTGCAGAATGTCTCGAACCTTGTGCCCAGATTCGTCTAGAAACTCATGCCTAGATTCTCTTGAAACTCGAGCCAATGATTTCTGCTGTACCTTCACCTCGGGATATGTACCTGCTGAAGACAATAAAGAGAAGACTGTATTGTCCATTAAATGCCCAACTCATGCCTCGATTTCTGTGCCAAATGTGGAATGGCTGCCTCGAAGTGCGTGCAGTCTCCTAGCTCTTCTTCTCTCGACTTCTCTCTTTCTCAAACTCAAAGTGAGCTCAAATGTGCCTCCCTCATGCTTTTTGTCTAACCCTAAGTGCGTATCTAATCCGACGGTGGAGATGAATCCAATCCAAGGGACAAGATTTGATGAGAGTGAAAATCACATTTATTTAATTCTCATAAATAAAATCACTCACCCACTTAAATTAAATCAAAAAGTGACTTTAGTTTTATAAAGTCTCATTAAATGACTTTTAATGTGAGGGTCACCTTTTTCCCTCTTCTAAGTGACATTAGGCAAATGTCACTAGGGGAACACTTCCCTAGGTACAAAACCAACACTCCCTCTTACCGAGGAAGGTGTTCCGCACCACTCCCAACTTATCTCTGAAGAAGACAAACTTCCCCCTCCCCAAAGACTTCGTCAGGACATTTGCTACCTGCTCCTTAGTGGAAATATACTGCAACTCAACTGCCCCTCTCTGGACGTAGTCCCGAATGAAGTGGTACTTGATCTCAATATGCTTCGACCTGTCATGAAACACCGGATTCTCAGAGAGCTGAATGCAACTCTGATTGTCGCAATAGATCATCGTAGGGCTCAACTGCTGATCAAATAAATCTACCAATAACTTACGAAGCCACAGTGCTTCGCAAGTGGCCTGACTGGCTGCCATATACTCAGCCTCAACAGAACTCAATGCAACAGACTTCTGTTTCCTGCTGAACCATGACACTGCTGCCGAGCCCAAGCTAAAACAGCAACCGGAAGTGCTCTTCTGATCCCTCACACAACCTGCCCAGTCTGAATCTGTGAACCCAACCAAGCTGACTCCACCCGAACTCCTGTAGTCTAGATCATAATCCACTGTCCCTGCTAGGTATCTCAAGATGTGCTTTGCGTCAGTCCAATGCACACTCCTAGGCTGCACCATGAACTGGCTAAGAGTGTTAACCGCAAAACACAAGTCTGGCCTGGTGTTGACCAGATACATCAACGTTCCGATGAGCTAACGATAGAGTGTGGGATCCACCAACTTACCCTCTGAAGCATGAAGTTGCTTCAAGTTGGTGATCATAGGTGTAGACGTAGGCCTGCAGTCCTCCATCCGATAACTCTTCAGAATATCCACTGCATACTTCCCTTGTCCTAAGAAAATATGTCCAGGCTCCTGCCAAACCTCCATCCCCAAATAGTAATGCATCAACCCAATATCAGTCATCTCATACTCAGCTGCAAGGTCTCTCTTGCACTGTGCAATAAGACGCTCATCTCCAGTGATAAATAAGTCATCAACATATAACAGAAGAATGAGTGGATCTCCACCAACCACAATGTAGTATAGGTTGGGATCAGCCTCACTCTTCTGAAATCCCATCGAAGTCAAATATGCATCGATCCTGGAGTACCAAACTCTAGGAGCTTGCTTCATACCGTATAAGTCTTTCCTAAGCCTGCACACATGAGAATCTCTCCCATGTATCTCGAATCCCTGTGGCTTCTCCAAATACACCTCCTCCTCCAGAAGACCATTGAGAAACGTGGTCTTCACATCCATCTGGTGGATCTTCCAACCCATCTCTGCTGCTATAGATATCACTGCTCCGATGGAAGAGTATCGAGCAACTGGAGCAAATGTCTCATCATAGTCAACTCCCTCAACCTGTGAGAACCCCCTAGCCACAAAACGAGCCTTGAATTTCTCCACACTGCCATCTGCAGCATGCTTGATCTTGTAAAGCCACTTGGAAATCACCACTGACTTCCCTTCAGGTCTCAGCACAATCTCCCAAGCATCATTCTTCATGATGGAATGGTACTCTTCCATCATGGCATCTCTCCATACCTGATGCTGAGAAGCCTCCTCAAATGTAGAAGGCGCAGAGTCACGAAGAATCGCAACAAGGGCCATCCCATATCTGTCTGGCTCAACTACTGACCTGATCGCTTCCTGAGGTCTACCAAATGCTTCTGCTTCCTTCAAGGTGTCCTGAAGCCACTTAGGCTTCCTCTTCCTCGAAGGCTCCTCCCAAACTGGTGTATCCTCATCTTAGGAAGTGCCAGAAGCAGAAGGTCTAACACCTCGAGGACCAGTGACTGATGAACCAGTCCCTGAAGACCCTATAACCCGTGAACCTGAAACTTGTGAACCTGAACCTGTGCCAGTGCCTGAACTTGTCCATGTACCTGTCCCTGAAGTACCTGTCACCTGAACCACTGATCTTGTAGAAGCTGTGCCTGTACCTTGTGATCCAGTCACCCCAGAAACCTGCGGACCTGACACCTGCATCGAAGAAGCCTATGTCAACTGAGGTGTGGGAGCTGGTGGCTCCCTCTGCTCCATCTCTCTCGACTTCCTGAAGGCCCTCTCCTCATCAAACTTCACTTCCCGCCTAACTACAACTTTCCTCTAGTCAGGAATGTAAAGTCGATATGCCTTCGAAGTCTCATCGTAACCCACAAAGATACCTCTCTCTGCAGTGGGCTCGAACTTCGTCCTCTTCTCAGAAGGGATGTGAGAGTAAGTCAGAGAGCCAAATATCCGAGAATGGCTCACCTTAGGCTTCTTGCCTGAATACATCTCCTCTGGAGTCATCCTCCCCAAAGCACGGTGAGGACTCCTGTTCTGTAGATACACTGCAGTGTTGTTGATTTTTCCTGAACAACATCGAGTGCCATTCTTTGGGAGAATGGAGGCACCTGGTCAGTTACCAGGATATTGACCCAGTCTGGGACTGGGAACTCAGCCCGGGGCTGAGAGCCATTCTCTGGGAGAATGGAGGCACCTGGTCAGTTACCAGGATATTGACCCAGTCTGGGACTGGGAACTCAGCCTGGGGCTGAGAGCCATTCTCTGGGAGAATGGAGGCACCTAGTTAGTTACCAGGATATTGATCCAGTCTGGGACTGGAAGCTCATCCTGGGGCTGAGATCCATTCTTTGGGAGAATGGAGGTACCTGGTCAGTTACCAGGATTTCACTATAAGCCCTAGACTGGGTCTGGGCAAGTGGTGTACTCCTCCACTTGGTCTTGGTGGCAACAGGAGGGTGAAGTAAAGCAATTAATTTATCTCCCTATGATGATGTACTTGGAGTGGACATGAAGACCTTGAAGAACACCTGTATGATTTATTGAAGATAAATGAAACCCAAGCATATCTTGGCTTGGTCCACGAACCCACCATTTAGAAGAAGAAAAATAAATATATATTTATTTATTATGGGTTGGCTCATTAGTGAAGAAAAGAAAAATAAAATGATGTAAATATGTGAAGGACAGGTGGACAGGTCGGCCTCAATAAAGTGGAATTATTCCACTATAAATAAACAAAGGAAACTCAACATTTCATACATACAATTCGTGGTTTTCTTCAACTAAGCTTGTGGGTGCTATTGACTGATCTAAGTGACAGCTCGTGGATTTGCTAAGTGTCTTCTCTGCTCAGCTCGTGGATGACTTCCTTATTTGCTGGGTTATCTAATTACTGCTGGTTCTTACCTCTAGAAGAAGTCAACTCCAATTTTTTGTTCACACTCTTTTCTGCTGGTTTAAAATACCTATCTCAGCTAGGGTTTTACTGCTGCCATTCGATTTCTACTTGAATTTTCTGCTGAGTATACTCGAGCCCTGCTAGGGCATTTTTTTCTTGTGCACCCGAATTTGTACAGGGTCTGTCTCAGGTTATAGCAGCCCCAGAAAGGGCGTCCACAAGTCACTATAGCCTAGCAGTAGTTCACGGCACTCTTAACAGGATATATATCAATGAGCAGTGACATCTACAGGCATAAGCTACTCCAGGCATCTAGCATCAGTTACAGTTATTCAGTGATAGATCAGAATCAGCAGACTGTGTACAGGGTTCTTCTTGATCAACGAAACAAATTTTGATTTGTTGAAAAGGCTTGTTCTCAGCCTGTTATTGTACAAACTCATCCATCTCATTTTTGGAGATAAATTATTAAATTGCTTTGGGGTTTTTGTCCTTAAAAGGTTTCCCCGTGAAAAATTACTGTGTTCAATCTTGTGGATTTGTAATTACTGCTAGCTATCTTTGTATTTATATTTACAGTCTGTTACTGCTATCAAATTTTCAAAATTTTAACATGGTATCAGAGCCGGGTTGTAAAGCACACAGTGTTTGAGCAATTGACTATATCTTACATAGACCTTGGGACAGTACAGACAGACCAGAGATGGCTTCTTCTACCTCTTTCAGACCAGAGGACAGGCTTGAGGGTTCAACAAACTTTAATTCATGGAAAGCAAGGCTTATGGCCACGTTGGAAGAAAATGACCTTGATGACTTGGTCATCAATGTTGTAGAAGAACCCACGTCAAACACAGGAAGGGAAACATTCAAAAAGAAGCAAGCCAAGGCTAGGAGGATTATCTATGACTCAGTCAAGGAAAATATAATGCCTGCCATAACACCACTGAAGACAGCCAAGGAGTGTTTTGACACCTTGACAAATTTGTACGAGAAGAAAGCACCCAGTCAAAAGAGAGTCTTGAAAAATAGACTTCATACATTGAAGATGGAAAAAGATGAAGGAGTGGCCTCCTTCTTCACAAAGATTGCTCAGGTAAGAGATCAACTCTCTGCTATTGGGGTTGTAGTAGATGATGATGACCTTGTACAAAATGTTTTTGATGGTCTTCCAAGTTCTTGGGAAACCTTCTTAGCTTCTGTTAGTGGGTGTGATACTCAGCCAGATTTTGAGAGACTTTGGCATGACTGTTTAGAAGAAGAAGGCAGAGTATAGAGCAGAACTAAGGGTCCTAAAGAAGGGAACCTTGCACTAGCAGCTAAAACCAAGAAACAATTCAAGAAGCCCTTCCATCCCAAGAAGAAAGAAAACAAGCCACAAGGTAAGCAACTTGATATGTCACAAGTTAAATGTTTCAATTATTTCAAGATGGGACATTATGCTAGGGACTGTAGGCAGCCACAGAGAAGACCCAAAAGAAAATTCCAGGCATCTACAGCTGAAGAAGAAGAACCAAAGAAGAAGAAAAATACAAAGTCTTCTAAGCAAGAAGAATCAAGAAAAGAATACTATTTGATTTTTGCCCTAGCTGGGTCCATCACCAACAACACAAATTCTTGGTTGGTGGACAGTGGAGCCTCAAAACATATGACAGGTTCCCGTGAAGCCCTTACAAGCTACAAAAAGAAGAAGTTTGCCACTCAAGTAGAACTTGGAGATGACTCCACCAACAAAATTGAGGGAGTGGGTTCAGTCTCATTTCAACTTGATTCAGGGACCATGTTGCACATTGAAGACATACTATATGTTCCAGGCTTGAAGAAAAATCTTCTTTCTATTGCTGGCTTAGAAGACAAAGGCTACAGAGTTATATTCATGGACAAAAAGGTTTTGCTGTGGTCAAAGAATGAAAGGTTGAGTGCAGCAGAATTGATTGGGGTTCGAGAGGGAGGCCTTTACAAGGCATCTGGACACTCTACTCAAGCATTGGTTCACAATACTATCAACCCTTCTGAGCTATGGCACCGTAGGTTTGGGCACCTTCATTATACAGCTCTCCCTGGTCTTCAAAATATGGTTACAGGTATGCCTGAGTTTTTTAATGAACATAGTGGTATTTGCAAAGGTTGTGCCCTTGGTAAAAATACCAAGAAGTCTTTTTCCAAAAGTCACAGCAGATCAAAAGGGATTTTGGATTTGATTCACTCTGACATTTGTGGACCCATTTCTTCACCTTCCTTAAGTGGTTGTTTATACTATGTACTGTTCATTGATGATTACTCTCGTAAATCTTGGATTTACTTTCTAAAGGCTAAGAGTGAAACTTTTGATAAGTTCAAGGAGTTCAAGGCGCTGATTGAAAATTAGACAGGAAGACACATTCGCATCTTGAGGTCAGACAATGGAGGTGAGTTTGAATCAAATGATTTTGATGATTTTTGCCAAGAAGCAGGGATCAAGAGGGAGTTGACTGTACCTTACAACCCCCAACAGAACGGGGTTGCAGAAAGGAAGAACAGAACAGTCTGTGAGGCTGCTAAAGCCATGTTGTGTGATCTAGATCTTCCTTTGTCTCTATGGATTGAGGCTACTGGTAGAGCTGTCTATATTCAAAACAGAAGTCCTCATGCCATTTTGGGAGAAAAGACTCCAGAAGAAGTCTTTACAGGAAAGAAACTTGCAGTTGACCACATGGGGATCTTTGGCACTCCAGTCTACATCCATGTGCCAAAAGAAAAGAGATTAAAGCTGGAGCCTTCCGGAAAGAAAGGCACATTTGTTGGGTACAGTGAAAATTCAAAAGCCTACCGTATCTATGTTCCTGGTCAAAGATACATTGAAATCAACAGAGATGTGATATTTCATGAGGAAGCTATTTTCCGCCACTCCAAAGACCTTCCAAAAGATCCAGAAGGATCTCTTTCCGACATTCCAGACTCTCCTCATTCAGAGAATCAGAGGGAGGAAGAAGATGAACCTCATGCTTACTCAGAACCAGAAAGACCAGCTGAAGAACTACTTGAAGCTACTCCTTCCAAGAGAAGACCTACTTGGGCGAGAGAAATATTGCAAGAAGTAGAGAAGCATAAAGCTCCTTCTGGGACATTCAGAGAAAGAAAGAAGCCCCAGAAATACTCAGGTCTTATGAGTAAAGCTCATTGATGCAGAGCCTTCTACATTCAAAGAAGCAGAGTCTCATCAGGTATGGATTGATGCCATGACAGAAGAATATAATTCCATTATGAAAAATGATGTGTGGGAAATTGTTCCTCGACCAAAAGGGAAGTCTGTGGTAACTTCCAAATGGCTTTATAAAATCAAGCATGCTGCTGATGGCAGCATTGAGAAATATAAAGCAAGATTTGTGGCACATGGTTTCGCACAAAAGGAAGGCATAGACTATGATGAAACATTTGCTCCTGTTGCCAAGTATACCACCATCATAACCATTATCTCCCTCGCTGCAGTCTTTGGATGGAAACTCCATCAAATGGATGTAAAGACAACTTTTCTTAATGGAGAAGTTGAAGAAGAGGTCTACATTGAGCAACCTGAAGGTTTTGTGACACATGAAATGCAGTCTCATGTGTGCAAACTAAAGAAAGATTTGTATGGACTCAAACAGGCCCCAAGAGTCTGGTATGCTAGGATTGATGGTTACCTTCATAGTTTGGGATTCTCCAAGAGCACTGCTGATCCCAACCTTTACTTTAAGGTTGTTCAGAACCATGTCTTGATCCTAGTCCTATATGTGGATGATCTGTTCCTCACTGGAGAGGAGCAACTGATAGCTCAGTGCAAGAGGGAGCTTACTTCAGAATTTGAAATGAAGGATCTGGGACTCATGCACTATTTTCTTGGTTTAGAGGTCTGGCAGAAGCCAGATGAGATCTTTCTGTCTCAAGGGAAGTATACAGTTGATATCTTGCAAAGGTTTGGGATGCATGACTGCAAACCCATGAGTGTACCCATGACATCAAATCTGAAGAAGTTACGTGACTCAGCTACTTCTTCACAGGCAGTGGATCCTACTCAGTATCGCCAACTTATTGGATCTTTGATGTATCTAGTGCACACGAGACCGGATATCTGTTATACAGTGAATGCATTGAGTCAGTTCATGTCCGAGCCAAAGCACATACACTGGATAACTGCCAAACATGTGCTCAGATATTTGCGAGGTACTATTACATATGGGCTCAGATATACCTCCAACAGTGGGGTAATGCTACTTGGATATGCTGACTCCGATTGGGCTGGTAGTGCAGTGGACCGGAAAAGTACATCAGGGTATTGTTTCAGTTTGGGATCAGCCATGATCTCATGGTCCAGCAGAAAACAGGTTTCCATAGCTCAGAGCACAGCTGAAGCTGAGTATATTGCTGCCAGTGATGCCTGCAGAGAAGCAGTTTGGATTAGAAAGCTTCTCTCTGACCTGTTTGGTGGAAAGATTGAACCAACTATTATCCATTGCGATAATCAGAGTTGCATTAAGCTTTCAGAGAACCCTGTATTTCACGACAGGCCAAAGCACATTGAGATGAAGTACCACTTCATCAGAGATATGGTACAGCGAGGTGCCATGAAGCTCCAGTACATCCGTACAGATGAGCAGATTGCTGACATATTGACCAAGCCCTTGTCGTTGACAAAGCTTGTGCACTTTCGAGACAAGCTTGGTATTTCAGAGAATGACCCTCTCGCTGAGAAGGAGTGTTGATTTTTCCTGAGCAGCATCGAGTGCCATTCTCTAGGAGAATGGAAGCACCTGGTCAGTTACCAGGAAATTGACCCAGTCTGGGACTGGGAACTCAGCCCGGGGCTGAGAGCCATTCTCTGGGAGAATGGAGGCACCTAGTCAGTTACCAGGATATTGACCCAGTCTGGGATTGGGAACTCAGCCTGGGGATGAGAGCCATTCTCTGGGAGAATGGAGGCACCTGGTCAGTTACCAGGATATTGATCCAGTCTGGGACTGGAAGCTCAGCCTGGGGCTAAGAGCCATTCTCTGGGAGAATGGAGGTACTTGGTCAGTTACCAGGATTTCACTGTAAGCCCTAGACTGGGTCTGGGCAAGTGGTGTACTCCTCCACTTGGTCTTGGTGGCAACAGGAGGGTGAAGTAAAGCAATTAATTTATCTCCCTATGATGATGTACTTGGAGTGGACATGAAGACCTTGAAGAACACCTATATGATTTATTGAAGATAAATGAAACCCAAGCATAGCTTGGCTTGGTCCACGAACCCACCATTTAGAAGAAGAAAAATAAATATATATTTATTTATTATGGGTTGGCTCATTAGTGAAGAAAAGAAAAATAAAATGATGTAAATATGTGAAGGACAGGTGGATAGGTCGGCCTCACACTTATTTCCTTTTTGGAGGACAAAATAAATAATAAAAAATAGATAAATTAATATGAGGACAGGTCGGCCTCAATAAAGTGGAATTATTCCACTATAAATAAACGAAGGAAACTCAACATTTCATACATACAATTCGTGGTTTTCTTCAACTAAGCTCGTGGGTGCTATTGACTAATCTAAGTGACATCTCGTGGATTTGCTAAGTGTCTTCTCAGCTCAGCTCGTGGATGACTTCCTTATTTGCTGGGTTATCTAATTACTGCTGGTTCTTACCTCTAGAAGAAGTCAACTCCAGTTTTTTGTTCACACTCTTTTCTGCTGGTTTAAAATACCTATCTCAGCTAGGGTTTTGCTGCTGCCATCCGATTTCTACTTGAATTTTCTGCTGAGTATACCTGAGCCCTGCTAGGGCATTTTTTTCTTGTGCACCCGAATTTGTACAGGGTCTGTCTCAGGTTACAACAACCCCAGAAAGGGCATCCACAAGTCACTACAGCCCAGCAGTAGTTCATGGCACTCTTAGCAGGATATATATCAGTGAGCAGTGACATCTACAGGCATAAGCTGCTCCAGGCATCTAGCATTAGTTACAGTTATTCAGTGACAGATCAGAATCAACAGACAGTGTACAGGGTTCTTCTTGATCAGTGAAACAAATTTTGATTTGTTGAAAAGGCTTGTTCTCAGCCTATTATTGTACAAACTCAACCATCTCATTTTTGGAGATAAATTATTAAATTGCTTTGGGGTTTTTGTCCTTAAAAGGTTTCCCCGTGAAAAATTACTGTGTTCAATCTTGTGGATTTGTAATTACTACTAGCTATCTCTGTATTTATATTTACAATCTGTTACTGCTATCAAATTTTCAAAATTTTAACAAGTGTTGCATGCCTCTGCCCACAAAAAGAACGGTAACCCCTGATCATGAAGCATGGCTCTCGCTGCTCCCACGATCGACCTGTTCTTTCTCTCTGCTACTCCATTCTGCTCAGGAGTGTAGGGAACTTTTAACTGTCGCTGTATACCCTCCTGACTGCAAAAAGCATTGAAATCCTTGGAGGTATACTCACCCCCATTGTCTGATCTCAACATCCTGATCTTCCTCCCCGTCTGCTTCTCCACAAGGGCTTTGAACCCTTGGAAGACACTCAACACTAGTGGGGACTTCTTGTTCCTCAAGAAGTAGATCCAGGTCTTCCTGGAGTAGTCATCAATGAAGCTAATATAGTACTCGTGAACAGTCAAAGATACTGAAGACATAGGACCGCAGATGTCAGAATGAATCAAGTCAAACACTCCTGCTGCTCTCGTGTCATTGCTTGGAAAAGCAGTCTTGGTGTACTTTCCCAAAGCACACCCTCTGCACACATCACTCCGCTCAGTGTCGAACTCAGGTAAACCTGTGACCATGCTCCTCAACAATCTCAGAGCTGGGTGATGTAAGTGGGCCATCCTCCTGTGCCATAGCTCACATAGCTCACTGCTGCTGCTGTGTGCTAGAGCATGCTGCGACTGAAACAATAACTTGTACAATCGTCCACATCTAACTCCAAAATCCATGGGGGTAAATACACCTGTAGTCTTGGGAAACACCTGCACTCTCCCATCTGAGAAACACACCCCAAGACCCCTGTCCTCAATAGTGGAAACTGAAATAAGGTTCTTTTTCAGCCCAGGGACGTACAACACATCCCTCAAAGTCATGGGACTCATGGACTCCCTCTCAAATGTAATGGTCCCTTGACCAACTGCTCTAACAATGGTATAGTCACCAAGTACCACCTCCACATCTCTAACTGTCCGCGATAGCTCGGAGAACAACTCTCGAGCACCTGTCATGTGTCTCGAGGCTCCGCTGTCAATGTACCACGTACTAGTGGTGGATGGACCTGTCTGATGCCCTGTCAACAATGAATGCTCACTCTTCATATCTATATCTGTGTTGGTGGCTAAAGAGACTCTCTCTCTCTCAATCTGTCCAGCATATAGGGAAAACTCCCTCTGAAACCTGTCACCAAAATCATCAACCTTTGCTGAGGCTGCTATCTGTTGTCCTTGTCCCTTCTTCTTCTTCTTGCTTGGACACTGTGAAGCATAGTGCCCAAACACCTGACAACAATAGCACTTGATTTTACTCAAGTCCTTCTTCTGTCCACCCTGTGGTTGCTGCTGCTGCTGCTGTCTCTTGGCCCCACCCTTCTTGGGACCCTTCTTCTTCTTACTCTTGGCTGTCAGTGCCACGTTCTCCTCATCTGCCCCACTATGTGATGAACTGCCCTGTACGAGACCCCTCCTGGTCTCCTCCTGCACAAAGTCATCCCACAGTCTCTCCCAAGACGATATGTTCTCTCTACCCACTATGACCTGCACAAATACACTCCAGGACTTTGAAGCCCCGTTCACTGCTGTGCGTACAAGCTCAGTAGCGGATACCACTTCACCAACCACTGCCAGTTCATTCCGAACTGCAGAAATCCTAGTGAGGTAAGCTGTGACTCCCTCTCCTCCATTCATCTTGATACTCTTGAGTTTCTCTTTGAGAACCATCTTTCTGTTCTCATTGGAACTCTCATACAAGCTGGTCAAGGCACTCCACATCTCATGTGCCCTGGTCTTACCAGAAATGTGAGGGATTATGTGGTCTTTCACTGCGTCAAGGATAATCCTCCTAGCCTTACAGTCCTTCTTGTTGAAGGCTGAAAGAGCTGTTGCATCTGTGCCATCTGGAATGACAATGGGGTTGGCAGTAGTGCTCTTAACCGCCTCCACCCATAGTTCATTTTCCTCCAAAATCAACAAAATTCTGGCCTTCCAAGGCACAAAATTCTCAGTCCCATTCAACCTATCCTCAATCCTCAGACTTGTAGCCATCTCAACTCCAACCCAAAAGAATGCTGATCACTAACAGAAGAAAATCTCAAAAATTTATGAGTTCTGGAAATTTCTGTGTGCTGCAAAAATACTACTGTTTTCTGCCCCTGTGCTCTGATACCATGTAGATTTTTCTAGGTTTTACTGCTTGCTGGTTTATGTCAACATTTCAGTGATTTTCACCAACATACGGTTTTGCATTGGCTGAAGGTTACTTATGAAATTTTCATTAACAATTAAACATGCTGTAAACTACCACTAATAGGCATAAATTAAATATTCAACACATGCACACCATAAACAGTAGACACTCAGATTTTTCGGCAACTGTGCCCTGGAAAAACCCCCATGGGGAAAACTAGTAAGAGAGAGAGATTTTATTTCTTCAGCGAATCTTAGTACATAAATTTATACATCAGAAATATTTTACTTATCTCCACCAATAAATTGTCCCAGCACTTTTCTCGAAATCTGTGCCAAAAAGAGTAGCCTCGAAATCTGTGCTGTTAGTGCCTCGAAAACTGTGCAGAAGGTACAATCACTGTACTGTACGGTTCACCTTGGAAACTGTGCAATGACTGTCTCAAAAATAGAGCCCCAAATCTGTCTCGAATTGTGTGTAGCAACCTCGAAGTCTGTGCCCACTCTATCTTCTTGAACTGCGTGCTGAAAACCTCGAGAAGTGTGCCTAGAATCTACCTCGGGCTGCATGCAGAATGTCTCGAACTTTGTGCCCAGATTCTTCTAGAAACTCGTGCCCAGATTCTCTTGAAACTCGAGCCAATGATTTCTGTTGTACCTTCACCTCGGGATATGTACCTGCTGAAGACAATAAAGAGAAGACCGTATTGTGCATTAAATGCCCAACTCGTGGCTCGATTTCTGTGCCAAATGTGGAATGGCTGCCTCGAAGTGCATGCAGTCTCCTAGCTCTTCTTCTCTCGACTTCTCTCTTTCTCAAACTAAAAGTGAGCTCAAATGTGACTCCCTCATGCTTTTTGTCTAACCCTAAGTGGGTATCTAATCCGACGGTGGAGATGAATCCAATCCAAGGGCCAAGATAAGATGAGAGTGAAAATCACATTTATTTAATTCTCAGAAATAAAATCACTCACCCACTTAAATTAAATAAAAAAGTGACTTTAGTTTTATAAAGTCTCATTAAATGACTTTTAATGTGAGGGTCACCTTTTTCCCTCTTCTAAGTGACATTAGGCAAATGTCACTAGGGGAACACTTCCCTAGGTACAAAACTAACATGCAAACTCATCACTAAGGACAGTCCAAACTCATCACTTGAGATAAGCCACAAAAATAATGCCTTTATATGAATCCTCTTATTTAGGGCCGTAACAACAGACGTGCGACAGTCTATTGCAAATTGCAGCAGGTTTCCAAGTTGGATAGAAGTAGCTTGAGGTTGCTCCATATCTATCAAAAGGTTTAGAGGAGTTAGCTGACTGGGAGAACATTTTCAGGTCCAATGACTACATAGACATCATTCATAAAACAAGGATAGCCTTGATGCATTACATTTCAGTCTCAGAATTGTTGATTAGAAAAATTCCTATCTCGCCATAACCATGAACACTTTTATAAATTGACCTGTAATACCTCTAATTTCTAAATACTAAATAGTATTAAGGGTCAACCGGTTCTGAGTTCAAATGCAAAACAAGCAAGTTCATACATTGTTATAGCAGGTTGCTGCCTTCCAATGATCAAAATCTGTTTATCCTGCTGTACACATCACAGGCTTCAGTACAAAGTACATAGTCACCAACAACTGCAATGAGTTATTGCTATACCAGAGTTTCACGCATACTAAAAACACTGAAATGGTCATAAATGGGCCTCCCAATTGCAGAGCAACCGTCTAGGGCAAATTGGCCTTCATTACATGCAAATCACTAGCCTTAAATTGGTCTTCCATCAATGCAGATCTTGCTGTAGAAAATGACGGCTCAAGAGAGAGATGCCCAACTTAAATGATGAATGAGCAATTATGAGAACATGGAGTGTGTAGCTTTGTAAGATCACATTATACTTTGCAGCTGACATTTAACTTTTTAACTTGTTTCTAATCTTAGGATAAGTGGTCCATGTCATGGCATAATAGTGGTTACTGAGGTCAATATCCCTTTTATCGTTCTGATTACAATTAATTGTTTCTATTGGGCCTAATCACAATTTAATTATAGTACCCTAGGCTACAACTTAATTGTTGTTCATAGTTAAGACATTGTTAAGAAGATCAAACACCATTGAGATTAAATGGACCTTTGTTTATGGCTTTCTGTGGTAAAATATGTGGGCTATAATTGTCATTTTCTCTGTTAGAGAAGAAAAACAAGAGCTTCTCATGAAAGACAGCCATGGTGATCAATGGGCATTTTTTCTGTCCATATTTGATAACAACTTACAAGCCTTGTTCTCAAGGAAATGGATACTATGGCCCTTATTGCTAGTTTATGCTAAGTTGTGTGTGAGTACTTGTTCACTTTGGATATGGTTTCAACTTTTCCTTGTGGGGAATGTTGGTTCACATTTCATAAAACATAGACATTGCACATGATACATTTTAGTCATTGTTACGATGGTACTAGCACCAGCGTACCTGCAAAGGTGCCCCAGGGAGATGGTGTCTTTTTTTTTCTTCGACCAGGAGGGGTGTTTAGCCAGCTTATTTTGAGGTAGGGGCATGGCCAGACCCTTTTCACTCTCTTCTGGAAGTACTATGGCTTAATGGCATCGCTGAGGTTGGTGTCCAGGGATTCCAGGGGTGGGTCATAGGGTCACATGACCCCGACCTTGTTTCAACACTCCAGCGGAAGTGGCTCCAACACTAAGACTCACTCATCTTCCAGAACACATCCAACACCCTCCTGGTCCTCCAGTTCAGCAGTGCCCTCCCTCTGGGCCCTCCTTCAGAGGATGACGCCATCCTCCTGGACAGACTGATTGCTTGCTAAAAGGGGGGGGGCGTTGAGGGATTTTCATCACTGTTGGGGTTAGTTGGGGCATGATGACCCCCCCTACATAGTCTGGCCTTCAGTTCGGTCAAATATGGCCTTGTTCAACCATTTTTCTCAAGTAGGGGTCAAATCTGAGGAAACCACCCCAATTTACCCACTATTTTGATTATTTTATATTATTTTTGTTCTAATTTTAAGTTGGCATTTTTAATATTAAATTAACCTTATTTTATGTAAAAGTGAGTGATATCATATAAATTCAATTTCCTCACTTCATTTTTAGTCATCAATTTTTGGGATAAGATCATTATGTCTGCGATTTGCCCTAACTAGGGCTCTTTGAAGGAAGGCACTCCTTGATGAAGGTTATTTTGCAAGTTTGAAGCATTTCTTGGAAGTTTTCCTTTTGTTCATGCCATTGCAAAGGTGAGGCTAGAGTTGTTTTCCTAACACATGCACTTTGAGGTATCTATACTTTTTGTTTGATGTCTCTCTGTCAAATGTATGAAAGTGATGCTTGTTAGGGTTGGATGGAAGCCATTGTTACTTCATTGTTCTCTTGATTTGCATGTCATTTCCGTCATTGATCACCATTGCAATCAAGCTTGAGCTTTAGGTCTTCAAGACTTGCTAAGCTGAGATTCCTCTACGAATCTTAGAGATTGTTGAGGTGAGCCCTAGCTTGCTAAGCTTGCCAAGTACCATCTCAAGGAGGGTTTTTCCTCTCATTGATGCCCTAGGTTTGGTGAGTAGTTGTCCTCTTGAAACCCTAGTTGTTCATTCTACTTCATTAAAACTTAATTTCTAAGTTGTATTTTTGTAAATATTATTTGGATTATGCTTGATTAGTTGTTTTACTTAAGTTAGTAGTTAATTTGTTTTAATGTTAAAAAACCTAAAAACTATTTTTTGTTTGTTGAAACCCTAGCAGCAGTTCCCTTCTAGCCCCTGCGACCTAGCCTAGGATAGCTCCCTCTCCTTCGTTTTCTTCTCTATTCTCCTCGGTTTCCTTCCCTTTGTAATCCTAGACCCTTGGTCCTACGATGTTGGGAGCGCAGAGCGAGAGCATGAGCGAAAAGTGAAATTTTCAAAAGCTTCTGTTTCAGGAGCGTTTTTTATATAATATATATTTTAATATATTTTGATGCATATATATGAAAAAAAACATGTATTATGCCAAGTTAGCTATAGAAAACATGAAAACATAGATATTCATCTAACCATTTAGTACACATTGATATAACATCAATCATCTAGGAACTATAACTTATAACATTGTCATTACATGATCATCATCAAATCATCAATCATCAATCATCAACAACATCAACCTTCAAATTTCAACATATAATATTTTTCATCAAACTAGGCCATAATATTTACAAAATAGGCCAAAATAAACATGAAAATGAAATACAAAGTACTATGAATCTATGATACTATCTACTAAGCTTTTCGCTTGCCACGAGAAACTTCCAATTTCTTTTCTCATGGTCTAGGTGGAATAGGAGTTGCTGGAAGTGATCGTGGAACATGAGAAGAAGATTAATGGCCCCCACGGACTGTTGGATGTTGTGAAGCTATAGGAAAAACTCCTGCATTTGGAACGCTGTTGTTGCTTGGGGGTGGCATCTCTGTACGGGTACCTGTAGTATGAATTGGATCATCATGATCACCCAATAGTTCAGCTTCCAAGCGCTCTAATGCTATGGCTCCATCCTCCACATTAGCCTCCTCTAGATTGTTGTCCCAAGTCAAAAATGTTCTATCATTCTTTGCCGCCTCACAATAATGGGACAACAACCTCAAGTTGTAGTGCACATAAACCAAGATTTCTGTGCGTTTTACATTCAAACTGTTTCTCTTTACACTGTGGATGAAGTTGTAGGTGCTCCAACACCTCTCTGCAGAAGAGTTGTTAACAACCTGTGAAAGCACTGTTAGGATATTTAGACACTTAGGAGTGAGTTAAGATCAACTTGTGTAATATATCCGTTAGGGATAGTGTGTTTCTTTAGTATGCATTAGTATGTATTTGTAAATACTTAATCCGACGGTCACGATATGTTCCCGACATAGAGTGATCCGACGGCTCAACTTCTTTTAGATCAAACCTAACCTTGATCCGTGGCTTAACACCCGATTGGTCCATGATCTCTATTTAAAGAGCATGGAGGGTCATTGTTTAGTTGATCGATTATGAGAAGCTCATTTGTAACTTTCTTTCTTTGCATAATAAATTGTTCCGTAGAAGCTATTTGGCCGGGGCCGTGGAGTGTTTCCCTCAAGAGGGTTTAAACCACGTCAAAACATCGGTGTGTTGATCTGTGATCTATTTGTGTGAAGTGGTTGCTCTTGGTGTTCGGTCCTTTGGTAGTACTCTGTGTACCCGAAGAGGGGGGTTCTTTTTTTTTGTTGGACATTCTCTAGCTGCCACGTCACTATTGGGGACATCTTCAACAGTTTCTTTGTTCAAGCATAACTTCATCATACAGAGTCAGTTTTCAGTGCCATTTTTTTTGAAATCGCCTATTTTTTCGAGCTCTTCACATCCAGACTATTGGTTTCTATTTTTACAGCCATTAATTTACAAATATGGCTTCCCCTTGTGATATTCTACTTAACAGTTCCAACTATTTCTCATGAAAATCTCGTATGGAGGATGTTCTACGAAGTAGGAGACTTTTCAGAATTACCTCAGGGAAAGAAAAAGAACCCACTGATGATGATAAGAAAATAAAATGGGCAAATAGATGTGATGAAGCTCGTGGATTGATTGGGATGTTAATCTCTACCGATTTGCGATTCCACATATCTGGAATTGATGAACCTAATGCTGCTTGGGACAAGTTGGAATCTGTGTTTGGTAAACACAATGAAATTCGAGGTCACCAACTCGAAAATGAGTTGATTTCTTTAAATCCAAGTGACTTTTCATGCATTCAAGATTATTTATCTAAGTACAAAACTCTTAAACTCTTATGTGCAGAATGTAAGATTGAGAGGGAAGACAAACAATGCATTTATCATATTCTTTCCAAACTTGGACCTGCATATTCTGTTTTTGTATCTACATTTTACTCCATGAAAGCATCCTTGAATGCAGCTAGCTATCAAGAGCCTAGTCTTGAATCCTTTTGTGATTCCTTGATTAGAGAACAAGATAAACTCATTCATCTTGGAATAATCAACAATGCAGATACATCTGGGAAAGCTTTATTGTCCCAACAGAAAGAAAAGTCCAAGCCTCCCAAGAAACAAAATTTTCACAATAATAAGTCAAACAAGGGCCCAAAACCCTCTCAGTCAGCTCCTTCTTTAAAAAATGACAAAGGATCCAAGCCAAAAGGCAAGAAGACTGAGCGTCATTGCAACTATTGCGGGAAAGATAATCATGATGAATCTAAGTGTTTCAAGAAGATGGAAGCCTTGGAAGCAGCAATGAAGAAGCATCACATCAGCCTAGATTCGCCTTCAGAATCTGCCTCTCATGGACATGCACTTTGTGCTTCTGGTTATTCTTATAATGCATCTTCTTCTTCTACTTCAAATGAATGGTTCATTGATTCTGGAGCATCTTATCATATGGCTAAAGATCAAGCCATCTTTTCTACTATGCATAAATATAACACCAAACAAATATTTGTTGGTGATGATAGATCTCTAAGTGTTGTAGGAGCTGGAACAGTTCCAGTAGATAATGGTCATTTTAGTGATGCACTATGTGTTCCAAGAATTTCTTGCAATTTGTTATCAGTCTATCAGATCACTCATTCTGGTGAAAGTAAAACTGTGACCTTTGCACCTCACCAAGTTGTAATCAAGGATTTTAAAGATCCTCAACAGGTCCTAGCTACCGGAATTGTTGATGATATTACCAGGTTGTACAAGTTTAACAACTTTGGGTCATCACCTTTCCCTTCAGTTTTTGTTGCTCATGGTGATAACTTGAGCAAACTTTGGCATGAGCGATTTGGTCACTTAAATTATCGCTCATTGCAACAACTATGTAAAGAAAATATGGTGATAGGTCTTCCGATGGTATCTTGCAGAGATGGTCTTTGTTCCGGTTGTGTACTCGGAAAACATCATTGGGACAGTTTTGACAAACGTGCCTCTTGGCACGCCTCGGTTCCCTTGGAGCTTGTGCATAGTGACTTGTGTGGTCCTCTTTCATCTGCTTCCTTTTCTGGTTTCAAATATTTCTTAACTTTCATTGATGATTACACCAGACGCACTTGGGTTTATTTCCTAAAACTTAAGAGCGAAGTATTTAACATGTTCTTGGCCTACAAGGCCCTTATTAAAAACAATCTGGCCATCAAATTATTAAGTTAAGATCTGACAATGGAGGAGAATATGTTAACAAACAGTTCACTACTTTCTGCATTGAACAATGCATCCAACAACAGCACACTGTTCCATATACACCACAACAAAATGGTGTAGCTGAGCGGAAGAACCTCACTTTAAAAGAAATGGCTAATTGTATGATCCAATCTAAGGGACTAAGTCTTCAATTTTGGGCTGAAGCCATAAATTGTGCAAATTACATAGTTAATCGCACCCCCACAAAAGCATTACAAGGTATAACATTGGAAGAAGCATGGAGTAAAACTAAACCTGATGTAAGTCACTTTCGTGTGTTTGGTAGTGAAGCATGGGCTCACATTCTGGATGAAAAACGGAAAGCATTGCCGCCTAAAAGTGAAAAGTGTATATTTGTTGGATATTCTGAAGATGTAAAAGGTTATAGACTTGTTCAACCACATTCTCATGATATAATCATTAGAAGAGATGTTAAATTTGATGAAAATCTCTTGGCCTGCGAGCCTAACTCGGCGATTGTGCCATCTTTGGCCTCCGAGCCTGATTCGGCGTTTGTGCCTTCTTCTTCTTCTTCCAACTTCCTTGACAGGTTTCCAACTCCAGTTTCTGATGATGATAGTGAGGATGAAAATCCACCTCAGCCTACTCATGTTCCTCCAGTTGCACCAGCACAAGTGCTTCCTCGATGGGTCCGTTCAACATGTGAAGCAGTTGGTGATCTTGCCGGTGATCCTAGAGATCAACGTCGAACACGTTCTCAGTTTCAGCGAGCCTCTTCTCTTTTGGCTCAAGTTTCCGAGAATCATGATCCAGAAACTTTTGCAGAAGCTTCAGGGAATCCAGATTGGGATGCAGCCATGGATGAAGAATATCGTTCCTTAATGGCGAACGATACTTGGGATCTTGTACCTCTTCCAAAAGGAAGAAAACTTGTCAGATGTAAATGGGTCTACAGAACTATGTATGCATCAGATGGAAGTGTTGAAAGACTTAAGGCAAGGTTAGTTGCCAAAGGTTTTTCCCAAGTTGAAGGGATTGACTACAATGAAACCTTTGCTCCCGTCGCAAAATTGAAATCCATCCACCTTGTTCTTTCCCTTGCAGCCTTACACAACTGGGAAGTCCATCAAATGGATGTCAAGTCTGCCTTCTTGCATGGTGATTTACAGGAGGAAATTTACATGGAACAACCTCCTGGCTATGTTCAGAATAACTTTAGCCTTGTCTGCCGCCTTAAGAAATCCTTATATGGCCTTAAGCAAGCTCCTAGAGCTTGGTATGCCAAAATGGATAACTTTCTCCTTGACACTGGTTTTTCTAGATGCCATTCTGACTCCAATGTCTATACCAAGAAAGTAGGAAACCATCTCATCATACTTGTTCTATATGTTGATGACCTTATTCTTACTGGTAGTGACCCTAAGCTTATAACCCATGTGAAATCCAGTCTTAAACAAAATTTTGAAATGTCAGACTTAGGACATTTGCATTATTTTCTTGGTCTCCAAGTCCTGCAAACCAAAGAAGGAATCTTTCTTTCTCAGTCTAAGTATGCTTGTGACCTTTTTCGTCGCTTTCACATGGAAGATTGTACACCAGCCCCTTCTCCCTTCCAGTCTGAAGTCAAAATTTCTGCCACTTGTACTTCACCTGAATTCAATGCCACCTTGTATCGTCAGCTTGTTGGTAATCTCTTATACTTGACTCATTCCCGTCCTAACCTTTCCTTTGCCGTTGGTCTTGTTGCTCGTTATATGCAGACACCTCATGAAAGTCACTGGAAAGCAGCTAAAAGAATACTTCGATATATTTGAGGTACAGTTCAGTTTGGGATTCATTACAGTACAGGGGGGAAACCTTTGTTGGTTGGTTTCACTGATTCAGATTGGGCCAGCGATCCTGATGATCGAAAGTCTACTGCAGGTTATGTTTTCAGTCTGGGATTTGGACATATTACTTGGGCTTGTAAGAAATAACAAGCTCTTGCTCTTTCTTCAGCAGAGGCAGAATATCGAGCAGCAGTTAATGCTAGTCAGGAAGCTTTATGGCTTCGACAGATCCTTTCAGAGTTTGGATTCGAGCAGCAGCAGCCTACTCCACTTTGGTGCAACAATCAAAGTGCCATCAAGCTTGCCAAAGATCCAGTTCTACATCAATGCAGCAAACACATTGAGCTACATATGCACTTCATCAGAAATCTTGTTCATGATCGTGTTCTTGAAGTGCTCTTTTGCCCTACAGATGATCAAGTTGCAGACATCTTCACCAAGTCTCTTACAGAAGCGAAGTTTTCTAAACTTCGATCTATGTTAGGAGTTCAGGAACTTGTCATTAAGGGGGGATAGGCTCTAATGCCTCCTTCCTTCTCCTAATAGTGTCACTTTTGTAAATCCTTCAATCCTATCCCAAGTTGTTCTTAAGGGGGGATGTTAGGATATTTAGACACTTAGGAGTTAGTTAAGACCAACTTGTGTAATATATCCGTTAGGGATAGTGTGTTTCTTTAGTATGCATTAGTATGCATTTGTAAATACTTAATCCGACGGTCACGATATGTTCCCGACATAGAGTGATCCGACGGCTCAACTTCTCTTAGATCAAACCTAACCTTGATCCGTGGCTTAACACCTGATTGGTCCATGATCTCTCTTTAAAGAGCATGGAGGGTCATTGTTTAGTTGATCGATTATGAGAAGCTCATTTGTAACTTTCTTTCTTTGCATAATAAATTGTTCCGTAGAAGCTATTTGGCCGAGGCCGTGAAGTGTTTCCCTCAAGAGGGTTTAAACCACGTCAAAACATCGGTGTTGATCTGTGATCTGTTTGTGTGAAGTGGTTGCTCTTGGTGTTCGGTCCTTTGGTAGTACCCTGTGTACCCGAACAAGCACCCTCACCCCCAATTTATGCAAATATGTGGCTCCATAGCCATACATGTTCCACCAACGGATAGGATCCAATCTATCTCGATCTTTGGTTGCATGCAGGGTACCAGAGGCTCCATGCTCACTGATGTATTCGCCCAATTCACTCCGTACTTGAGCACACTCATCCTCATCAGGGACCAACTTGTCTAATGCAAGCATATACCCATTTTGCACCTCTAGATCTGTGTGGGGTTTTTTCCTAACTGCACCGCCAGGTGCAGGTTGGGCCAACCAAATTGGAGAATAGTATTTTGGGGTAAGGACATATGCAAGGGCATGGAGTGGAACATTTAGAATATCCCACCTTTTGACCACATGTTTATGAATATGGTCATACAAGATTGCATCTCTTTGCTCAACAATGTCTTTGATTTGACCAAGCATGCTATCCCCAATCATCGACTGATCTGTATCTACAAAATGAATCATGTTATAAATTGGACATAGCGGGAATGGCATTCTTACAAAGAACCAATAGCGGAGATGGCACTAGGGAAGTAGCTCTATCCTTCGGTTTCCTAGTAGCTCTCGGGTCATGCTGCATCTCTCTAATAGCACTCTATAAAGGAAATGGGTCATAACTGACCTCGCTTACTTACTGAGCCGGCTTAATGGTTTGTAACTAATCTGAGCCAACTTAATGGTTCATAATGCCCTGAGCCCACTTTGGTGAACTGCAGAACATACCTAACCTGTTGTAACATCCTGAGGATTTCATAAAAATTTAAAATTTTTAAAACAACATTAAATGTTAAAAATTCCGAATGCAGAAATAATAAATGCTTCATAAGACAACATTGAAATATTGAAGTCATTAATGCATAAAACAAATTAATTACTCAGTCTCATAACTAAAAACATTTTAATAACAATGACACATCATACTTCTTTTAACATACTTACGTCATTAGTTTTTTTTTGTTTATGTTAACTGTAAATTGAAAAGTCATGCGATCATGCTTTCTTGACAAGAACTGACAGTTTGTTTCTTTTATGATGATGGAAGGGGTCCTATGGGGTACCCTGAGGCTTACTTAGCTATGTTAGCTAAAGCATTTGAACCTGTCCTTCTTGCGTAGATTCGCAGGTAAGGGTAAAGCGACAAATCAAGTGTTTTAAGAGCAATTATGATTTTCATTTAATTGTCAATGTTTGGTGAAAATGCTATGTCATTCCTTGCTTCCGGTATGGATCTTTGTCTAACTTAGATATGTCGTAATGATTGTGAATGTTTCGACTTCGTAAAGAGCCTTATTCTAACAAGTCAGGAAATACTTAGTGTGTTTGGACGAACATGGAAATTTAAAAAAAAAACAAATATAGTAAAACAAAATATGCATTCCTAATGCATGAACAAACTTAATAGTATTCACTATTATCCTACCCTTTATATTTATGATATTTCCAATATAAGAGTTACAATTATATGGATTGACCTTTTCTATACATTAATCAAATAATATAACGAACTATGAGATATGGACAAATGAATACGTTGTAAATGATGGGACTCTAACCATACCCTAACTATGGAATACGACTTGTATTAATTCAAAAGTGTGGACCGCTCATGATTTAGCAAACCATGGAATAGTCATGTATTAAAGTTGTAACCCTAAGTTTGATTCGATGGCAGGTGATATGATGGGTTAATAAATGTTTGGAGTACGAGTAAGCTGGCAACGATAATGAGACAGGTCTGAAGCATTTAAGTCACCTAACTGCTGTCTTGACATGGAGGTGTAGTGGATGCTCTCGTGGCCGATTAGCATGTGAGGCAGTCCACAATTTCCACTTGGTCGTCGAGCTGTATCAACTTTGATCCAGGATCTACTGAGTTGGCATAGATAATAAATAAGTTATTAATGCAATGGTTGTCCAATTCTCAATGTGTTTAGAAGGCAGTGATCTCCGTCATCGATCTTGTGATTTGTCGTGCTTTGAACTGGAACCCTAATCTCCACATTGCTTATGTGATTGTTAGTTTTTCTTGTCATTCAATGTGTTGGGTATGGGCTCTGTGGAGAGGCCGACAGGCCGAGGATTTTCAGGGTTTAGCTTAAACGATGTTCAGAGATCCTTCCCGACACTGGATACCGTGACCTGGTGAAAGTGGTTCTTGATAATTGTAAATAGTTTAAGACCTGCGCTTTCTGCAAAAGATTACAATAGTTATTTTGGCGTTGGAGGTTCGAGCCTAGGGTCTACGTTCTTGTATGTTGAGGGTGTAGTCTTCAGGGTTTTTGACCGTTTGATAAAGAACCAAGGTTCGTTTTTTGAGCAAGGTTGTACTTTTGTTTGCAGAACTGGAACCTCCTTGCCGAGCCTTCAATAGAAGTTACAGAAGTTTAAAATATTGCAGGATTGAATTCTTTCTTTGTGAGTGAGAGAGTGTTGGTCTAGGGTTTTTTTTGAAGTATGTTGAACCGGGTTCGATTCTTAAGCAGTGGTAACTAGTGATCTCAGAACTGGAACTCTATCTTCCAAATGCTGGATGGATGGATTCATCGATTAAGCTTGCAGAAGTATCTCTCGAAAATGCAGGTAATATCTTGTTCTAAATGTTTTTGCTGTATTTTAATACATCAATAATTATATCCAGCTTCTTCATTAATCATTTCTGGGTTTTGTATGATAGGTTTTAGTCCTCGTCGAAACTTACTTACTCGAAACTTGGTGGGAGAGCGCTGCTTGTCCACCGATAAGCCTCGGTGGTTTCCTTACCTCGTTGGTACTCCTAGTTCAGTTGTGGTCGACGATTGATAAATGATAAGGTTTTGGTATTAGGCTTCCTGCACGTTTTTCGTCCAGTGTGTGTAACTATTGGGATTTAGTGTTAAATTCCCAGTCGCTAAGTCTCTAGGCTAAGCTGGTTACTGCAATGTTGGCTGTGTTTTTTTTTGGTTGAAAGATACCTTGTTTGGAGATGTAAATACTAAGGGTTAGACCTTCGTCAATTTGAATGGAAAAACTATATAAAAACTTCAAATGAATATTGTGTAACGTCTTTGTCGTTTCTAAAAAATTAACTAATTGTTTTGATCGAATGATTATAGTCGTTGGTTGTCTTATCTCTGTGAAAAGAGTAGTGGTTCCGTGATAAGAATGGAAATATGAAACTGCGTTTGCACTGGAACAGAACAAAGAATGTAATGCTTGCTTTCCAACCAATTAATTGATGCTTGGATTATAAAAATAGTTTTAATGAAGTAAAAAGGCTGTTAGCCGTGAACCCAAATCGTTTTCAGTCGTGAAATCTGAGTTTTGTGCTATTTTTAAGTTGTAGTTTGAAAACAGTGTTATTTTAATGGAACTATATGCCAAAGGTTTTGATGGCGATCTAGTGTTTGTATCTAGATTTTAAACTATTATTAGAATGAGGTCGAGAGCCGAAACTCCATGTTTTTAGTTTGTAACTTGGAAATAAAATATAAATGCAGTACTTCATTTTAAAAAAAAAATCTGATTTAAATGACAAAATATTTCATTATACAAAAGTATGGAAATGTAGATGGATAGAATGCATGAAATCGGTTTTCAGAAGAAATAACTATTGATAAATGAAACCCTAGTTAAAGACAAAATGTTTACTTTTAGTTTTCAGTAAAGAAGATTGTTGCTATAACTATGTTCTGATATGATATTCTACATTCTGAGTTTAAGCACTTATATTTAATAATGCAGTCTTTAAAAGACATCTACACAATGTTACTCTAATCCTTCAATTAGCATTCTACTTATCATTAATCTATCTAATTATTACCTCTTTGTACTAGAGTACGATGCAAAGCTAGTATGGGGAAAAATACAGAGCAGGTTATTTAATCAATCATTTCACCTATTAAATCATTCTCATTCAGAAATCATTTTCAGGTCAGAAAATAAAACCATTTCTTCTGTATGCTTTTAACTGTATGACCTACTATTAAATGCATAATTTTTTTGACTGAATATAATAACAGAAATGTAGAACCTGATAATTTTGTAGGAGAAACAAATCACCGAAGGATCCTATTCCACCCAACCTACTCCAGAAGGCAGCCAAAATTACTTGCCTTAGGACCCCCAAGCCTGTTCACTGAACCACGAGGAAGAAGATTCTATAGAAGCTTTAGGACCTCAAATTTGCAGCAGCAAAGGAGATCATCCAGTCATAAAGACTCAACAGTCAAAGAGACATGCACCAGCACCTCTGGTTTCCTTCTCAGAATAATTAGCAGACTCACAATGCACTACCACTTAGCCTCCCTATTCGAATCTCTTAGTGATCACCTGATATACTTGAGGAATATTTCTGCAGAAAATATTGTAGAGCTGCCTGCTCAATTCGAATTGCCTTATCTGGGCTGCCTAGGCCTTTTAGTGGTTAACTTGGTCATTAATGAGCTAACAACTCTCTTCCACCCACCTGGGGGATAATGCCACAAATTTAGGGGTAGTTGTCCCATAACCAATAGCTAGTGGTGGAGTGCAATTGCTGCCATCCGTCCCATGCCTTCTAACAACTTCCATTCCTCCTAGTGGGTCAGTGAACACTCATTTAATAGTTCCCTTGGGTGTTTGTCTCCTATTTTAATTTATTAAATAATAATAATAAGTCATTACAGTCAGCCTTGACCAGATTTGGTCATAATTACAAAACTTTGTAATTAAATTTTAACATAATGTATTTTGCAAATAAAATAAATATTCTCAAAATTTGGGTAGGTGACATACACCCCCCCTTAAGTCTCAACATCGTCCTCGATGTTGTTTTATTCACTTTCTGAGTGTTCCTGAAACAGAGTTGGGTATGCTGCCTGCATACTACTTTCCAACTCCCAGGTTGCCTCTTCTGGGCTAAGGTGCTTCCATTGCACCTTTACCTGCCCAATGGTGCGATTCCGGAGTAGAGTCTCCTTCCTTTCGAGGATACAATCCAATTCCACCTGAAAACCGCCGTCTTGTTCCACCTGTACATCATTCCAATTTACAACATGAGTAGTATCGTGCACATATTTCTTTAAAAATAAAATATGAAAAACATTATGTATTTTTAGATTTGCTGGCAAAGCCAGTTGATATGCCATGGGTCCAACCCTTGACAAAATTTCGAAAGGACCACAATATCTGGGTGCCAGCTTGGCACAACTTCCCAATTTCAATGAACTCTTTTTCGGTCTTACCTTAAGAAAAACATGCTCACCAACCCGAAACTCTTTATGAGTCCTTCTAAGGTCTGCTTGACTCTTTTGCCTATCTTGGGCAGCTTTAAGATTTCTTTGTACCTGTTTCAGAATTAGTTCTAATTCCTGCAACAATTCAGGTCCTAGAATAACTTTATTAACTGGATCACTCCAAGAAACTGGTGTATCACATTTCCTACCATAAAGAATTTCAAAAGGGCTAAGCCTGGCTGATGCATGGTAATGATTGTTATAAGCAAATTCTGCTAAATGCAAATAGTCCTCCCACTTACCAGGCTGATCCTTAACATACATTTTTAGCATGTCTTCCAATATCTGATTCACTCTTTCTGTCTGTCCATCCGTTTGTGGATGAAATGTTGTGCTGAAGTTTAAGGTTGTATTCAACCCTTTAAACAAAGATCTCCAAAATTTTCCAGTAAACTTAGAATCATGGTCTGAAACTATCACTTTTGGTATTCCATGCAGTCGAAAAATCTGTTTCATGAAGATTTCTGCAATATCTGGGGTCTTATGAGTAGTCTTTATAGGTATAAAGTGTGCCGCCTTGCTGAGTTTATCTACTACCACCATAATGGAATCATTATGTTTCTGATTTTTGGGTAATCCGGTAATAAAATCTATACTTATGATTTCCCATTTCCAACTAGGTATAGGTAATGGCTGTAACAGTCCAGTCGGATGCTGGTGTTCAGCCTTCACTTTTTGACTGTCAAAACACTTAGCTATATATTCTGCTATTTCATCATTCATTCTGGGCCAATAGTACTCTTTCCGTAACATAGTAATGGTTTTATGGTAACCTGGATGACAAGAATAATGACTTTTGTGCATCTCATCAGAATTTTTACCTTTGGTATGTTGGGTACATACAATCTATTTTTGTATAGCAGCAATCCATTTTCCTTCAAACTGTAATCTGCCATAGAATTTTCAGAATTGCTTTCTGCTGTCTTTTCATGTAATTTTCGGTATTCTTCATCAGTCTTTATCCCTTCAAAAATATGATTTTCTAAATCTGTTGTATATGTACTGATGGCTGAAATAAAATTTATCCTTGCATTACGACTTAAAGTATCAACAACCTTATTCTCACCCTTTATGTGCCGAATTTCAAAATCATATTCACTCGGAAAAGTTAGCCATCTAGTTTATCTAGCATTCAAATTTGTCTGATCTAGTAAATACTTCAGTCCCATGTTATTTGTCATCAAGGTAAATTTTCTGCCAATAAGATGGTGACGCCATATTTTCAAAGCATGAATCACTGCTAATAATTCTAGATCATAAGTAGAATAATTTTTCTCATGTAGTTTCAGCTTTCTAGACTCGTATGCAACCGCATGTCCTTCTTGTGTTAGGACTCCACCGAGTCCGTCATTACATGCGTCGGTGTATACTATAAAATCATTATTAGGATCTTCAATCCTTAGAATAGGTGCTGTAGTTAGTAGTTCCTTCAATCTTTTAAAACTGTCTGCACACTTTTGATCCCATACAAACTTCTTCCCCTTCTTTTGTAAGGAGGTTATGGGGTTTGCAATCTTTGAAAAACCTTCTATGAACTTTCTGTAATAACCATTAATACCTATAAATGATCGTACATCCGATACATCCTTAGGAACCGACCATTCATTAATGGATTTTATCTTATCAGGGTTAACCGATATTCCTTCCTTAGAGATTATGTGTCCTAAATACTGAATCTTATCCTTGTGAAAGTCACACTTACTAAACTTAGCATATAACTGATGATCTTTCAAAACTTGTAAAATAATACACAGATGTTCGTCATGTTCTTCCTTACTTTTAGAATATACCAGAATGTCATCTATGAACACGATGGTGAACTTATCCAAATATTTGTGGAGAATATTGTTCATCAAACACATAAATACTGCCGGAGCGTTAGTCAACCCAAACGGCATGACCACAAATTCATAATGTCCTTAACGAGTTCTAAAGGCCGTTTTAAAGATATCTTCATCTGTCACACGAACCTGATGATATCCTGACCGTAAATCAATCTTTGAAAATGTCGTTGCCCCACGCAGCTGATCAAATAGATCATCAATGCGGGGCAACAAATATTGATTCTTGATCGTCATCTTATTCAGTTGACGATAATCTATGCAAAGTCTTAAGGTGCCGTCTTTCTTCTTAACAAAAATAATCGGTGCTCCCCAAGGAGACACGCTAGGTCTTATATAGTTTTTATCAATCAGTTCCTTCAACTGTGATTTTAACTCATTTAATTCCAATATATTCATCCTATATGGGGCTTTAGAATTTGGTGCTGCACTCGGTATCAGCTCGATGGTAAAATCTAGATCTCTTTTTGGGGGTAATCCGGGAATCTCTTCTGGAAAAACATCTTGGAATTCTTTTAGGACAGGTATATCTTCTAGTTTCAGTTTGTCCTCTTTAGTAATTAACTCTTCATGTACTACATTCACCGCGAACATTTGACAGCGTTTCCTAATTGCTCTTTTTACTTGCATGGTTGAAATATGTCTAAGTGATGTCCTTCTTGGAATACCCTTTACTTCTACTATTTTTCCGTCATCATTTAGACAGGTAAAACTTTTCTCATAACAATTCAGAATAACATGATGTGCTTCTAACCAGTCAATTCCAATTAAAATGTCATATGATCCTAAAGGTAAAACATTTAACTTGGTCTGCGTTTTTAACTGATTCATAGATAAAACACAGCTTTCCACAAAATCAGATACTTTTCTTTTTGTTCCTGTTTCTAGTCTAACTAATCAGGATTTATTGAATTTTTCTGTTTTTAAATTAAAAATTTCTACAATATCTGGTGATATATAACTCAGGCTAGCACCTGGATCAATCAAAATAGAGACTGGATAGTTTTGGAGCATACCTTCAATCTCTA
The DNA here is from genome assembly GCA_027924585.1 of Larix kaempferi. Taxonomy (NCBI): domain Eukaryota; kingdom Viridiplantae; phylum Streptophyta; class Pinopsida; order Pinales; family Pinaceae; genus Larix; species Larix kaempferi. Next base: position 7,068,519 of record BSBM01000807.1, read on the forward strand.
CCATAGAGACTTGATGATCGGCTTGCTTGTTATCCAGAGCTGCATTAATTTTGGGCATCTCCCTTGCCAACTCTCCCACAGTAGCTTCAGCTTGTATGGAGTGAATATTATTGACTATCCGCTTTCTTTTGGGACATTCCAAAGCATAATGAGGGCTTTGACATTCAAAACATTTTATAGGTGCCTTCTGGTCATTTGTTCTGGTAACACTGGGAGTATTTCTAGGGCTTGTAAAATTCTGCTGCTGATTATTTTTGAGATTGTTTCCTTGGAAACTTCGATTCGGAAATTTTTTCTTTTGGAAGCCAGAATTTCCACTGAACCTGGAATTTTTATTTTTCAGCTCAAAGTTGTTGAGTTTGTGATTTTTCCATTTAGATATCCCTTCTCTTTTCCAGTTAGTGTCATAGCAGAAATTTGCTTTCCTCATGGCTTCTTCTAAGGTCTTTGGATTGTCATACTCTATTCTGTCTTTGATATTAAAAGGTAGACAAATCAGGTATCTTTGAATCTTTGGTTTCTCCTTCACAAGGTATGGCACATATCTTAACAAATTTAGAAACTTGCTATTCAGCTCTTTCATGTTCATAGTTCCCAGCTTTAAATCATAAAATTCCTTGGATTTTTTCTTCATAATACTATTCAGATAAGAACTTCTTTTTGAAGTACCGTTTAAAAGTGCTCCAATTCACATCCTTTTCCTTGATGCCCTTCACTCTTTTGATATCCTGCCACCAAATGTCCGCCTTCCCGATCATGTTGTATATTGCCATCTTTGCCTTCAATGATTCTGAATAGTCATAAATCTGGAAATACTTTTTCATGCCGGACAACCATGCTTTAGTGGTCTCTCCTTTCTCAGTTTCACCATTGAAGGTTGGGGGTTTGATTTTCTTGAACTCCCTAGAAATCTGTTCATACTGTTTGTGACTTTTTCTTTTGGGTTTGTAATCTCCTTCGTTGCTATCACTTGAATAATTACGTTTCTTTCTACATTTTTCATTGGTAGCTTCTGATGATGTTGAAATGCTGTTCACATCATCAGTTTTCACTTTTTTACCCTTATGTCGTTGAGGGAAGTCTTCAATCTTAGAGGGTATTTTCAATCCCTCTATCCGGTTCATCAGTTAGACACTGCTCGAATAGTACTTGATTCAGTTCTTCTTGTGCCTTTAGAATTCTCTCATTATCCTGTTTAACAGATCTTATTTCTGCTTTCAAATCTTGAAAAGCACGTAAAAATCCTGATGGACTGTCATTTATTTCATCATGGAATTCTTCTTCATAATGCTGTCCAGTACTATTGTTGACATGGCTGTTTGGTCGAATTCTGTCCTCCATTTGTTCACCTGATCCTTCCATACCTGTAACTTAAAACAAATTTTTCTGTATATAACAAAAATGATTTTATCTTGAATTAGTAAATATTTTTGCAGTCATAAAATTTCTGTTGTGTGTTCTTTGGACCTTTTTAGGCCGAGAGTTCGAACATGAGCTCTGATACCACATGTAACATCCCGAGGATTTCATAAAAAATTAAAATTTTTAAAACAACATTAAATGTTAAAAATTACGAATGCAGAAATAATAAATGCTTCATAAGACAACATTGAAATATTGAAGTCATTAATGCAGAAAAAAAATTAATTACTCAGTCTCATAACTAAAAACATTTTAATAACGACGACACATCATACTTCTTTTAACATACTTATGTCATTAGTTTTTTGTTTTGTTTATGTTAACTGTAAATCGAAAAGTCATGCGATCATGCTTTCTTGACAAGGTACTGACAGTTTGTTTCTTTTATGACGATGGAAGGGGTCCTATGGGGTACCTTGAGACTTACTTAGCTACGTTAGCTAAAGCATTTGAACCTGTTCTTCTTGCGCAGATTCACAGGTAAGGGTAAAGCGACAAATCAAGTGTTTTAAGAGCAATTATGATTTTCATTTAATCGTCAATGTTTGGTGAAAATGCTATGTACTTCTTTGCTTCAGGTATAGATCTTTGTCTAACGTAGATATGTCGTAATGATCGTGAATGTTTTGACTTCGTAAAGAGCCTTATATTACCGAGTCATGAAATACTTAGTGTGTTTGGACGAACATGGAAATTTCAAAAAAATCAACTATAGTAAAAAAAAATGCATTCCTAAATGCATGAACAAACTTAATAGTATTCACTATTATCCTACCCTTTATATTTACGATATTTCCAATATAGGAGTTACAATTATATGGATTGACCTTTTCTATACATTAATCAAATAATATAACGAACTATGAGATATAAACAAATGAATACGTTGTAAATGATGGGACTCTAACCATACCCTAACTATGGAATACGACTTGTATTAATTCAAAAGTGTGGACCGCTCATGATTTAGCAAACCATGGAATAGTCATGTATTAAAGTTGTAACCCTAAGTTTGATTCGCTGGCAGGTGATATGATGGGTTAATAAATGTTTGGAGTACGAGTAAGCTGGCAACGATAATGAGATAGGTCTTAAGCATTTAAGTCACATAACTGTTGTCTTGACATGGAGGTGTAGTGGATGCTCTCGTGGCCGATTAGCATGTGAGGCATTCCATAATTTACAGTTGGTCGTCGAGCTGTATCAACTTTGATCCAGGATCTATTGAGTTGGTAACAACGTAGATGAGATAATAAATAATTTATTAATGCAATGGTTGTCCAATTCTCAATGTGTTTAGATGGCAGTGATCTCCATCATCGATCTTGTGATCTCTCATGCTTTGAACTGGAACCCTAATCTCCACTATGCTTATGCGATTGTTAGTTTTTCTTGTCATTCAATGTGTTAGGTATGGGCTCTGTGGAGAGGCTGACAGGCCGAGGATTTTCAGGGTTTAGCTTAAACGATGTTCAGAGATCCTTCCCGAGACTGGATAACGTGACCTAGTGAAAGTGGTTCTTGATAATTGTAAATAGTTTTAAGACCTACGCTTTCGGCAAAAGATTACAATAGTTATTTTGGCATTGGAGGTTAGAGCCTAGGGTCTATGTTCTTGTATGTTGAGGGTGTAGTATTCAAGGTTTTTTGACTGTTTGATAAAGAACCAAGGTTTGTTTCCTGAGCAAGGTTGTACTTTTGTTTGCAGAACTGGAACCTCCTTGCCGAGCCTTCGATAGAAGTTACAAAAGTTTAAAATATTGCAGGATTGAATTCTTTCTTCGTGAGTGAGAGAGTGTTGGTCTAGGGTTTTTGTTGAAGTATGTTGAACTGGGTTCAATTCTTAAGCAGTGGTAACTAGTGATCTCAGAACTGGAACTCTATCTTCCAAATGCTGAATGGATGGCTTCGTCGATTAATCTTGCAGAAGTATCTCCCGAAAACGCAAGTAATATCTTGTTCTAAATGTTTTTGCTGTATTTTAATACATCAATAATTATGTCCAGCTTCTTCATTAATCATTTCTGGGTTTTGTATGACAGGTTTTAGTCCTCGTCGAAACTTACTTACTCGAAACTTGGTGGGAGAGTGCTGCTTGTCCACCGGTAAGCCTCGGTGGTTTCCTTACCTCGTTGGTACTCCTAGTTCAGTTGTGGTCGACAATTGATAATTGATAAGGTTTTGGTGTTAGGTTTCCTGGCACGGTTTTCGTCTAGTGTGTGTAACTATTGGGATTTAGTGTTAAAGTCCCAGTCGCGAAGTCTCTAGGCTAAGCTGGTTACTGCAGCGTTGTCTGTGTTTTTTTTTTGGTTGAAAGATACCTTATTTGGAGATGTAAATACTAAGGGTTAGACCTTCGTCAATTTGAATGGAAAAACTATATAAAAACTTCAAATGAATACTGTGTAACGTCTTCGTCGTTTCTAAAAAATTAACTAATGGTTTTGATCGAATGATTACAGTCGTTGGTTGTCTTATCTCTGTGAAAAGAGTAGTGGTTCCATGATAAGAATGGAAATATGAAACTGCGTTTGCATTGGAACAGAACGAAGAATGTAATGGTTGTTTTCCAACCAATTAATTGATGCTTGGATTATAAAAATAGTTTTAATGAAGTAAAAAGGCTGTTAGCCGTGAACCCAAATCGTTTTCAGTCGTGAAATCTGAGTTTTGTGCTATTTTTAAGTTGTAGTTTGAAAACAGTGTTATTTTAATGGAACTATATGCCAAGGGTTTTGATGGTGATCTAGTGTTTGTATCTATATTTTAAACTACTATTAGAATGAGGCCGAGAGCCGAAACTCCATGTTTTCAGTTTGTAACTTGGAAATAAAATATAAATGCAGTACTTCATTTTTTAAAAAACAATCTGATTTAAATGACAAAATATTTCTTTATACAAAAGTATGGAAATGTAGATGGATAGAATGCATGAAATCGGTTTGCAAAAGAAATAGCTATTGATAAATGAAACCCTAGTTAAAGACAAAATGTTTACTTTCAGTTTTCAGTAACGAAGATTGTTGCTATAACTATGTTCTGATATGATATTCTGCATTCTGAGTTTAAGCACTTATATTTAATAATGCAGTCTTTAAAAGATGTCTACACAATGTTACTCTAATCATTCAATTAGCATTCTACTTATCATTAATCTATCTAATTATTACCTCTTTGTACTAGAGTACGATGCAAAGCCGGTATGGGGAAAAATACAGAGCAGGTTATTTAATCAATCATTTCACCTATTAACTCATTCTCATTCAGAAATCATTTTTAGATCAGAAAATAAAGCCATTTCTTCTGTATGCTTTTAACTGTATGACCTACTGTTAAATGCATAATTTTTTTGAATGAATATAATAACAAAAATGTAGAATCTGATAATTTTGTAGGAGAAACAAATCACCCAAGGATCCTGTTCCACCCAACCTACTCCAGAAGGCATCCAAAATTACTTGCCTTAGGACCCCCGAGCCTGCTCACTGAACCACCAGGAAGAAGATTCTGTAGAAGCTTTAGGACCTCAAATTTGCAGCAGCAAAATAGATCATCCAGTCATAAAGACTTAGCAGTCAAAGACACTTGCACCAGCACCTCTGGTTTCCTTCTCAGAATAATTAGCAGACTCACAATGCACTACCACTTAGCCTCCCTATTCGAATCTCTTAGTGATCACCTGATACACTTGAGGAATATTTCTGCAGAAAATATTGTAGAGCTGCCTGCTCAATTCGAATTGCCTAATCTCGGTTGCCTAGGCCTTTTAGTGGTTAATTTGGTCATTAATGAGCTAATAGCTCTCTTCCACCCACCTGGGGGATAATGCCACAAATTTAGGGGTAGTTGTCCCATAACCAATAGCTAGTGGTGGAGTGCAATTGCTGCCATCTATTCCATGCCTTCTAACAACTTCCATTCCTCCTAGTGGGTTAGTGAACACTCCATTAATAGTTCCCTTGGGTGTTTGTCTCCTATTTTAATTTATTAAATAATAATAATAAGTCATTACAGTCAGCCTTGACCATATTTGGTCATAATTACAAAACTTTGTAATTAAATTTTAACATAATGTATTTTGCAAATAAAATAAATATTCTCAAAATTTGGGTAGGTGACACCTGTGACCAGAAATGACCATAAAGAATAGTGTCCTCCTGAAAGTCATTTGGAAGGGCGGTAATAGGTTCCGTTGAGAGAAAGAAGTCCTTTGGTAGGGGTGATAAATTTCTCATTTTTTTAAAGCATGAGGGGATTGTCCCCCTTCCTTAGTAAGAGGCTTAGAATTACCTTAGTAAAGGGGGCTATAAGGCCACAAATAGTGACCTCAATAATGGGTTAGGCCTCTAGGGAAATAAGGTTCAACACCATGAATGTGTGTTGAATGATGAGGTTGGAAAGGGAGATCATGAAACATGGAATATATTGACATGTAAATGTTGCTAACCCGAACAACTATTTTAGAGAGATATAGACTTGGCGAGGGGGTTGCTTTAGGTAGTAGAACTAAAATGAGCAAGTGGGGGTAGGAGGGACCTTCCCTCTCTTGGGAAAGAAGAATATAATACCATTGATGGTGGGAGTAGGGATTGAAGACGAAGAGGTTAGAGGGGGCATTTTCCCAAAGAGGGGGAATGACTGATGGAAACTTCCTAGTGGAATTGTCAAAATGTGGCAAATGAATGTATTCGTGATATCACAAACATTCTGAGGGTAGAGATGGAATACTACCCAAGCATATGCACACTACTGACAAGGTGAAAGAGAGTGGAGTTGCCACTTGATTTTAGGGTTGAATTGAGAAACCCTAAAGTGAGAGAAGAAGGGTAAAAATAGCAGGGAGACCCACTAAATTAATAAGGAATAATATCTTATTAATGATAACTTGAGGCCTTAGGTGATTAGGGTGCTTCAATGATGTTTTAGCTTAGGTTTTACTAGAAAATTAAAGGAGGAAGAGAGCTAATTAACTGGAATTATTTCATTGAAAATTCCTTTAATGAGCTAGAAACCCAAATGTTAGAAGTGAGAGAGAAGAAGGATTATAAGTCATTTGGAATTAGCTATTGTAGATGATGAATCTCCTTGCATTAAAGTGGAGAGTTTTGGCAATCCTGTAAGAGTGATCCACCTCTTGGAATGACCTGCACACTCAACTCCAAATTACCACACATGAATACTTTCCCCAATCTCCAATACACACACACATATATATACATGCAATATAACCAATAACCACAAGATCTACCATTATAAAGACAATTCAATGAAATATGCACATGTAGCTAGAGACATGTTTCCCTTAGAGGAGATGATACCTCCCATTTCCTAGATGTGATAGAGACCATAGGGGCTTGAGAGAGGTGGAATAATTTTAGTGACTAATTTGAGTGTATCCATGCAAATTGGGGTTTTAAAAGATAGAATAATCCTATTAGGGTTTTACCATGACGCCCTTAATTTATATATTTACAAGGCTATAAGGCCCATTAGTTAGTTAGTGGGCAGTTGTTTAATATAAAAGGGCCTTCTTTATTGAGTAAAGGCCCTTAGGTGGCCGACCCTCATTAATAGTGGGACCACTAATAGTTGGCCATGGGATATTGAAGTACTATATAGAGTAGTAAGATAAGTAATGCGAAGTTAAGAATTGTCATTGTATTTGGAGCTAGTGCTCTGGGAGGTTGGAAGTTGCCCCATTGAATAGGCAAGTGAACATTGTTATCTTTTTCATCTATTTTCCATGTATTTCTATATTTACTACAAATTACTCGGTTTAAGCATATTCCAGTGGTATCAACGCTCTTTCTTGGGCCAAAAGGGAAGAATTTTCTAGGGTTTGGCTCTTTCAAATAGGTCATATTGGCATTTTTGTTTCAAATTTTTTTCTATGTTGTTTTAGGATCTTGAACTTGCAAGGTACATCGAAGACATAAGGAGGTAACATGTATCCAATTTTTAGCTTATTGGTCACTATAATTTTGGAGATATACTCGGTCAAAGTTAAGGAAATTGTCCCTAGGGTTTGTCTCTTTCAAATGAGTCATGTTGGCATTTTCGCTACCATTTTTTTGTGACACATCAGGGTCCGAAACTTGTAGGGTACATAAAGGAAATAGTGACGCAAATTGTGTCCAAGTTTCATATTATGGGTCATTACCAATTCGGAGATACACGTGGTGTAAGTCCGACAATTTGAATAACCCAAAAATTAGACCTAAACAAGTGTTCGAGGTAAAATTGTTGTATCTGAAGTTTCAGAACTCCAAATTGAGTGACACCAATTGCATTGAAAATAATATATAATAGATCACTTGTGGTATCAATATCATATTTGTAATTGAAAAACTGGACACATGGAATTTTGTACAAGTTCACTCTTTTGAGAAAGCCAAAGTCGACAAAAACTACCCTATTTTTTGCTTGGCACATCAGAGTTCAGTGAAACCTGTGGTATTGCAGAGTAGACATATCATGATACTACAAAGTAAAATTTTTTATACTCAGAGACACATAAATTTAAAGGTTACAAAAGTCTCCATATCGTCTCCCCATTAGGGTTTTATGAGGAGTTGTGCTTATTTCAAATTTTGGCCTCAAACACTACTTTGAAAAAGATTTGTAGTTCAGTGTGTAAACCTCACTCTCACATAGCCATCCCATGATATAACGTACTCCTCCCTATAGAAAACCTTTAAATACCAAAGGAAACATGAACACATGCTATAATGCATAAAGGTTTGATGACCTTGAAGAAACATACATCAGTCTCTGGGAAAACATGTAGGACAATCAAAGCCAGATGAAGGAACCCAAGAATGAAGTAAGAAACCTAGATCAGAATTTGGATGAGAAGTTAGAAAATCTAGTTGAATCCATAAATCAACTGACATCTCATCACATGCCATAAGAGGTCCTTTTGGATACACAACACAGTAAGTCGCAAAAGGATGGAACATCCCACTCAATATTATTTAGCCACCAACAACGCTCTTCGGGGCCTCACAATCCTAACCCACACTCCATGGATAATAACACCTGTAACCGCTTTCCTAAGGTAGACTTGAACAAGTTTGATGGTTCTAACCCTTTGGGATGGGTTACACAGATGGAACACTACTTCACACTTCATGGAATTACTGATGATATGATGAAACTTAGGTTGGGGGTTTTGTATTTGGATCCTGTGAAGAACCTGCAACAATTAATTGATGAATACACGATATATCAGATCACCGAATACTTTTATTGATCGCATGCCACTTCGAGAGGGAAACCTCCTTTGAGCAAGCTCAATACAAATAACTTCACGGTCCTTCATTGGCCTCAACAAAAACTTATATATTAAGTCTAGGCACCAATACTATGGGTCAAAACCATGGGCCAGTACAAACTATGGATCAACAAATACTACGGGACGACTTACAAAGCATATGCGTCCAACAACAATAATACAAAATATGGATCAACAAATACTATGGGATGACTTACAAAGCATATGCATCCAACAACAATATACTAACAAAGTAAAGAGAAGGGTTGACATGGGTTCCTAACATCCCCTCCCCCTTAGAAAAAGCTTTGTCCTCAAAGCTTTAGATGTGGAAATTGTTGGTGAATCTGAAGGAGTGGTTCCCATGTAGCATCATTTGGTTGCATTCCATGCCACTGAATTAAGACCTCTGTGATAGAGTGAGAGCGAAGTTGACGAGTGCGCTTATTGAGGATGGCCTCCAGATCCAAAATGATGGATCCTTCATTATTTAGTTCTGGTAAAATAGTTTGTCCTCTAATGTTGGTGCCAAGAACTTTCTTCAGACAAGAGACATGAAATACTGGATGAATGTGGGAAGAAGGAGGAAGTTCCAATTTATAAGCAATGGACCCAATCTTCTGAAGAATCCTATATGGCCCATAGAACTTTGGAGCGAACTTATGACGCCCTTTGAGTTTCAGGGAGGATTGCTTGTAAGGATGGAGATGAAGAAAAACCATATCACCTGCTTCAAAAGTGCGCTCAGAACAGTGCTGATTGGCTTGGTGCTTCATGCAATTTCTTGCCATGTGAATATTTTCCCACAAAATGCGAAGAATCTGATCGCGGTTTCGAAGGACCGTGTCAATTTCTTGAACTGGTGAACTGCAGGGGGTGTATGGAAGAAGAACTAGTGGTGCCTCACCATAAAATGCTTCATATGGAGTCATAGAGGTAGTGTGGTAAGAGGTATTGTACCACCATTCAACGAGAGGGAGCCACTTTTCCCACTGATGTTGTTGTTCAGAGGTGAAGCAACGAAGATAAGTTTCCAAGCATTTATTGATAATTTCAGTCTGACCATCTGTTTGTGGGTGATACCCTGAACTCATCTTCAGTTTGGTGCCAGTGTGGCGAAATGGTTCTGTCCAAAAATGACTGGTGAAAGTTGCATCACGATCCGAGACAATGGAAGGAGGGATTCCATGAAGACGAAAGATCTGGTCCAGGAAACTTTGAGCGACTGAGGAGGCTGTATAGGGATGGCCGAGAGCACAAAAATGACTATATTTGGAGAGGTGATCAACCACAACCAAAATCACTGTCTTCCCTCCAGATTTAGGGATCCCTTCAATGAAATCCATAGAAATATCTTTCCAAATCCTTGTAGGTACGAGCAAGGGTTCGAGCAATCCCGGAAGGAGTGTTGTTTCACCCTTATTGCATTGGCATGTATCACATTTAGCCACCATCTGTTGAATTGTCCTTTTCATGCCCTGCCAAAAGAAGTTACGCCGTGCTTGCTCATACGTTTTGAGGAACCCAGAGTGCCCTGCCGATGGAGAAGCATGGAGTTCATAGAAGACAGCTTGTTGAAGATCTGTGCTCTGGGGAAGCACCAAATGACCCTTGTATCTCAGGGAAGCACCATCCCAAGAGTAATGTGGTACAACAGAAGGGTTGTTGGCCAATCATTGGATGATTTGAGATAATGAAGAGTCATTGACATAGCCTTGTTGAACCGATTGCAACCAATTTGGAACATGCATAGAAATATCTGAAAGAGAACCTTGCTCATCAAATGTGCGAGAAAGAGCATCCGCCACAATATTATCCTTACCCTTCTTGTAAGTGATCTCATAGTCATAACCCATGAGTTTGATAACCCATTTTTGTTGTGCTGGGGAGGATACACGCTGTTCCAGGAAATATTTTAGACTCTGGTGATCAGTCTTGATGATGCAGACATGATTCCCTAATAGGTATGGTCGCCGCTTCTGTACTGCATGCAAAATAGCCATCATTTCCTTCTCATATGTAGAGGCAGCTAAATTCTTACCTGAAAGGGATTTGCTGGTGAACGCAATGGTGTGTTCATCTTGAAGGAGAACAACACCAAGTCCATTGCCGCAAGCATCACTCTCAATAGTGAAGGGCTTGGAAAAATCGGGCATAGCTAGAACATGTGTAGTACACATAGCTTGTTTCAGTTTGTCAAATGCACACTCAGTATCATGTGTCCATGTAAAAGCATCCTTTTTCAATAGAGCAATTAATGGAGCAGCAATATTCCCATAATCCTTGACAAACTTGCGGTAGTAGCTAGTCAACCCCAAAAAACTACGAAGGTTCTTGAGTGTTTGAGGATGCGGCCAATTGTTCATGGCAGTGATTTTGGCAGGATCCACGCGAACCCCTTGTGCTGAGATAATGTGCCCGAGATACTCGACTGCCTTATGTCCAAAAACACATTTAGACTATTTGGCGTGGAGATGATGGTCAGAGAAAAGTCGCATTACAAGATCTAGATGCTGGAGATGTTCAGCCCATGTTTTACAATAGATGAGGATATCATCAAAGAATACCGGAATGAATTTCGGCAAGTAGGGCCGGAATATTTTATTCATCGAGGCCTGGAATGTGGAAGGAGAATTACTGAGGCCAAAGGGAATGACCAAAAACTCATAGTGGCCATCATGTGTGCGGAAAGCTGTTTTAGGGATATCATCCTCATGAACCCGAATTTGATGATACCCAGAACAAAGATCCAACTTGGAGAAAAATTGAGCACCTTGATGGTGAGGTGATTAAGTGCTCGGAAGTCAATGCAGAGGCGCCATGACCCATATTTTTTGTGGACAAGAAGAACTAGTGAAGAAAAGGAACTAGTGCTTGGGTGAATAATACCTTGCTTCAATAAGTCCCAAACGAGCATTTCAATCTCTGTTTTTTGGTGAAATGGGTAGCGATAGGGCCTGATGTTGGGAGGAACACTTCCAGGAAGGAGATGGATATGATGGTCCTATGGCCTTGAAGGTGGAAATGCCACTGGTTCAACAAACACACCTGTATATCGATCCAAAATTTGTTGTAGATCTAATGGAGTAGTGGAGACCGCTGATGGTTGAATCTGAATGGAATGGATATGAGCGATGACACCATGTGAATTCTTCTTAAGGAGTTTTTCCATGCGATGTGAACTGATGATGCTGAGAGACCCTAGTTGTAAGCCTGTCAATGTGTGTTTTTGTCCATTGGGGGAAAACTGCATCCAAAGTTCAGCAAAATCCCATAAGATGGGGCTAAGTGTGCATAGCCATTGAGCGCCCAAAACCACATCACATCCGCCTAAGGTCAAAGCAAACATGTCAGAGCGTAGGTTATAATCTCCCATAGAGATACGCACATTACGACACTTCCCTTTTCAAGGTACGGTGCCCCCATTGGAAACCATGACTTCAAAGTTGGAGCAAGGATGGATAAAACAATCAGTCTGTTTGGCGATTTGGGTCAATGAAATTATGAGTGCTACCAGAATCAATGAGTATTGTAAGAGGAAGCTTCTTGAAGTAACCCCTGACCCTCATTGTTTGGGGGGTGGTGATTCTAGCTAAAGCATGGAGAGATATCTTTGGCTGGTTGTTCTAAGACGAAGGGTCAATAGGCGGCTCCTGAATGTCGACCTGAGCATCCAATGTATCTAGAGCTTCTTCACCAATTTTAGAGGCAGGTGGAGAATCCACATCCAAGAGATAGAGCTTTTGCTGAACACATATATGTCCCCGAGTGAATTTCTCATCACAATTATAACAAATCCCTTTTTCTCTGCGTGCCTGCATCTTTGTTTCAGACAAATGCTTGATAGGAGTTGGTGGGATGGGAGGTCGTTGAGAACCCATATTTCGGAAGGGAACAAAAGTGGGTTTGGAGCGCTGTTGGGATGCAATCTTGTCTTCTGCCAACTTAGCCAACCCCAGGGATTCCATCATTGTGTTGGGACAAAACATTTTGACCTCAGAGCGGATTGCATCCTTTAGACCACTGATAAAACAATTGCGGTAGAAGTCATCAGGCAATCCTTCGGTGTGGTCGGCTAGTTTCTCAAATTCGGTTTGATACTCTCTCAGAGTGCCAATTTGGAGAAGTTTAGTGAGGGCTCCTGTGAAGTCATCAAAAGCACTAGGACCAAATCGTTGCAAAAGGAGCTAACAAAAATCTGGCCATTTTGGCTCTTCATGAGCCTTGATGTACCAACGGTACCATTGAAGAGATTCTTGTTCCAAATGAAAGGATGCAAGTGGAACTATGTTGACATCAAAAGTATTATGCAGACTGAAATACTGTTATGCATGATAGATCCATCCAGTCGGATCAGTACCATTGAAGCGAGGAAAATCAAGCTTCGGACCACTGAAATTGCTGGAAGAAGAGAACCCATTGTCTGATGAAGACTCAGACTGTCGTTTGTTGTTCATGGTTGAATGTTCAATATGGGGGCTGAGAAATTTTTCATCTAGATCTTGGAGTTTGGCTTGGATGGCTGCAAGTGCTTCCTCCATGGTTTTTGCTCCTGCGCGGGTGACAACCATAACCAGGATTTTTATTTTTTTTGAGTGGGTAGAAAAACAAAAACAGAAACTGTTTCAGTAATGAAAAATCTGGGTTTGGGAAAAAATTTGAAAGGTAATTTGGGTTTGACTAGGTTTTGGACACCGTCGAATGGACAGGGAAGCAGAAAATGAGGATTTCAGAAGCGAGGTGAAAGAATGAGAAAATTTGGCAGAGAGGGACAAAGAAGCAGAATTAGGAAAGGAACTCTGTGGTAAAATTTGAAGGCGATTGGGTGAAAGTCGAAGAAGTTATGGCAAACCTTAAAAATAGACAAATGTGAGATTTCTGGCTTTGGGAAGTGGAATTTGGGATAGGGGCCTTAGGAATGAAATATGCAGAATGGGATAACAGGGGTGTTAGGGAAGTTTTAAGGGAAACAGAGTGAAAACAAGGGAGATATGGCAATTTTTTTTTTCTAGGAATGGATCTGCAACGACGTGTAAGGGATCAGAAACAGATAGATCTGCAACTGCGCTGTAGTGATTGGAAACAGTGGGATCTGCAATGACGTGGAAGTGATCGGCAACAGATGAATCTGCAATGGCACGGAAGTGATCGGCAATAGTTCTGGACAGAGGAAATCTGCGATTTTGCAGCTGAAAATAGATATGGACCCCAGGAATGCTCGGCTTCCTAATGGTTCAGGTGATTCAATTGGCCACCAATGTTGTTTAACGGCTTGCGTATTGGGGTAGTACCCCTCACTCCACGACTCAGGTAAAACTAATAACCACTTTGCCACAAATGACAACTCTTGGTTTACCTCACGGGTGGGAACTAGTTAGTTAGGTAGGGGTCATTGCCCTTTTCGCTGGCAGGTCCTCTCAATGGGCCAGCTACTTTGGGGTTCTTGTGGTACTCCTCACAATGAGTTTTAGGGATTATGCCCAAGTACTTCCCACAGTTAAGCGGATAGGGATTATTCCCAGATCTGAACCTGCAACATATGCGAAAATTGTTTTTGGCATAAATTTTACCCAACGAACCCAAGAAAGTGCTCTGATACCAGATGTGAAGAACTTGCAACAATTAATTGATGAAGACATGATATATCAGATCACATAATAGTTTTATTGATCCAGGCCACTTCGAGGGGGCAACCTCCTTTGAGCAAGCTTAATACAAATAACTTCACGGTCCTTCATTGGCCTCAACACAAACTTATATACTAAGTCTAGGCACCAATACTATGGGTCAAAAGCATGGGTCAATACAAACTATGGATCAACAAATACTACGGGACGACTTACAAAGCATATGTGTCCAACAATAATAATACAAACTATGGATCAACAAATACTACAGGACGACTTACAAAGCATATGCGTCTAACAAAAATATACTAACAAAGTAAAGATAAGGGTTGACATGGGTTCCTAACCGCTTTCCTAAGGTAGAATTGAACAAGTTTGATGGTTCTAACCCTTTGGGATGGGTTACATAGATGGAACACTACTTCAAACTTCATGGAATTATTGATGATATGATGAAACTTAGGGTGGGGGTTTTGTATTTGGATCCAAAACAATCCTAACCCACACTCCAGGGATAATAACACCTATAACCGCTTTCCTAAGGTAGAATTGAACAAGTTTGATGGTTCTAACCCTTTGGGATGGGTTACACAAATGGAACACTACTTCACACTTCATGGAATTAATGATGATATGATGAAAATTAGGGTGGGGGTTTTGTATTTGGATCCAAAACAATGGCAATGGTGGGAGTGGAAAAAAAAGCCTATGTGTGCCTCATTCCCCGAAGTTTATTTGTTAAATATATCCATGACCATTACGAGTGATATACTCACTATTTGGGACGACTTACCAAGTTACGTCAAACAGGATCAATGATAGAATTTATCTCTTCCTTTGAAAAATGAGCCATCCGCATAGAGAACTTAATGGATTCTTTCTATCAACAATGTTTCATTAGTGGTGTCAAGGAGGAAATTCAAGCACAAGTCAGAATGCAACATCTTGCAACCTGGTTAGAATCATCTCAGAGGGATCTGGAAATAGAGACGATGATCAATGCACATACTAACAAACCGTCATTCATCCCCTGCTTACGCCCTTTGTAGGTCATTTCCTCAAGCAAAATTCATTATTCTTCCTTGGAAGTACAAAATTTATCTCCAATAGAAATGGAAGGACAAAGACAGGGACTTTTCTATAATTGTGATGAAAAGTATGCTCTAGGTCATAAATGTAAAGAACATAATTTATTTCAAATTGATGTGACTGCTCCTACCCATTCTAAAGACATCATTGTGGAATATACCCCTATGTTTGGGGATGCCTACAAAATACCCTCTGTGCAAGAAGAATTGGAGCCTGAAGTCAATCAAGAAGAACCACTCATCTCTCTTCATGCTTTATCTGGTATTTCATCCCCACAAACATTGAAACTTCTAGGTTACATCAAGCACCACAAAGTGGTAGTTTTGGTTCATAATGGAAGCAACCACAACTTTATTCACAAGAGAGTGGTTGAAGAACTCCATTGTTATGTCCACCTAGCGCCTAACTTTCAAATTATGATATCCAATCGTGGTATGATGAAATGTGGGGGGCGCTGTGAAAATGTGAAACTGCAATTGGGTGACTATAATCTCAAAACTCATATGTTGTCCATAGGTATGGGTGGTTGTGAAATAGTTTTATGGGAAGAATGGATATGGACATTAGGTTTAGTGACCATGGAATTCAAGGAATTATACTTGAGTTTTACCCAAGAATCTCATACTCACACCCTCAAAGGTATCCTAGTAGGCTCCCCTGAAATCATAAGTTCTCATAAAATGGAAAAAATATTGAAGAAAGGCCACTATGGAATTATTTCTCAATTCCATACCATCCAATCTCTAGATAACACTGCACCAGAAATCCAACTTGAATAGAGGGTTTTGGATAAACATCAACATCTCTTTGAGACACCGAAGGTTTTACCCCCATCTAGAGGTGAGCATGATCATGGTATTCTTTATTTCCAAGAAGTAAAACACCAGATGTACAACCATATAGGCACCCATTTGCATAAAAGAATGAAATTGAAAAGATCATTAGGGAGCTATTGGAGGTAGGAGCTATTCATCTCATTGCTATCCCATATTCATCTCTAGTGATCATGGTTTTAAAAAAAGAAGGCGCGTGGCATATGTGTCTTGATTTTCGGGTGCTTAACAAGTTAACAATAAAGGATAAATTTCTCATCCTAGTCATTGATGATCTTCTAGATGAACTCCATGGTCCTAAATTTTCACCAAACTTGACCTTCGTTCAGGATACCACCAAATCAGGATGAAAGAGGCCGACATTACAAAGACAAATCTCCAAACACATGAAGGCCATTATGAGTTCTTTGTAATGTCCCCTCTACTTTTGGACGCCTCATGAATACAATTTTGAGGCCATATCTTTGTGATTTTGTCTTGGTTTTCTTTGATGACATTTAGATTTGAAGTAAAACTTGGGATGCCCATTTACAACATGTTGATAAAGTCTTGCAACTCCTTTGATACCATCAGTTATTCATCAAACGCTCTAAATGTGCTTTTGGGTTCTCACTAGGTTGAATAATTGGGTCACATTGTTGGGCAAGATGGGGTGAAAGTGGACCCCAAGAAGATTGCAACAATGCAAGAATGGACCTGCCCTGAAACCTTAAGAAGATTACATGGGTTTTTAGGCCTTACAGGCTACTATAGGAAGTTTGTGAGGAACTGTCGTAAAATTGCAACCCCATTGACATCCTTGTTCAAGAAAAACACCTTTGCATGGAACTGAGTGGTAGAACAAGCATCCTCAATTCTAAAGAAAGCCATTTGTATGGCACCAATCTTAACTATGCTTGATTTTACTAGAAGACTTTTGTTTTGGACTGTAATGTCTCCAGAAAAGGCTTGGGTACAATTTTAATGCAAGAAGGAAGACCCTTATCATTCACAAGTATGTAGTTGTGTGACAAGAACTTGGGAAATTCTACCTATGAGAAAGAAATGAAGGCCATACTACATGCATTTGCACATGGCGATCGTATCTCATAGGGCGATGCTTCCAGATCAAGACATATTGTCATAGCCTAAAGTATTTTTTGGAGCTAATATGTCATTCCTAGAACAACATAAATCAGTCACTAGAGTGCTTGTTTATAATAATGAGATCATATACAAAAAGGGACAAGACAATGTTGTGGAAGATTCCTTGTCAAGGAAACATGAGGAAGTCTAGGGATCACTCTTTTCCTTATCCTCTCCAGTACCTGAATTGTTAGAGGAAGCACGACAAGAATGGATAACAAATGTTTCTACATCTCATCTCATCAAGTGCCTCCATGATGATCCCAACCCTCCCCAGGGTTACACTTGGTATCAAGACACATTGCAATATAAAGGTCGTCTTTTTTTGGTACCTAAATCTGCCTTAAAACAGAAAATATTAATAGAGTTGCAGTAATATCCTCTCGCAGGTCACTTGGGATTTCAGAAAACTAATGCATGAGATAGGTGCTCATTCTTTTGATAAAGCATGAAAAGGATATCCTTAATTTTGTAGCAGAATGTGAAGAGGAAGTCATCTCACCTCGTGCTGGCCCATAAAGTGAATCCTAAATTAAATACAAGTCCTATGATTTTCAATATGTTGAAATTTGGTTGAGATTTGATCTTTAATTCTTTTAGATGCAGAGACTTGAAGCAATGAGACAATTTAATTCATGAAATTCATGCAACCATAACACACGATATACCCTAGGTAAAATCCTCAAAATTATGAGAACAAAAACCCCAACAATTCTTCTCAGTATAATATAATGGATAGCAGAGAATGCTTTCTTTTACAACATAGCAGATTTCTTTCGGAAGATAATAGATCACCAAACACTGTTGATGAAGATAATGAATAAATAGAGAATAGAGATCAATCAGACGCGTGCCCAGCACAACAAAAACAAGCACGGACAATACCCTACACAAAGAGAAGCGCCTTGCCTTCAATGGAGAAGAGAATTCGCTTCACATTGGATTCATCAATCCCGCATAACATATTTATACATTCTTCTCTTCTATTTTTAACTTCTAACTTTAGGATGAACTCGCCCTCAAACTGTATGTATTAATATTGCATGAAGAAGTGCACCCCACTTCTCATGCAGTGCTTTATCTCACTGAGCTGTCACTTAGGATGAACTTACCTCTTAACTGAGAGCTTTCCCACTTAGTTAGGTGGCTAACTTAAGTGTCGAAATGCAAGTGTCAGAACTCATGCGTCATCTTTTAGTTTAACATAAGTGTCATCATGCAATAACCCTTAGTTAACTAGATATTCTTTGTTGTCACTTAGTTAACTCTCTTTAACTGAAGTGCCGTCTTTTAGTTTAACTAAAGTGAAAACACTTAGTTAACTGAAATCATGCTGATTGATTTACTTGAAGTGACCACTGTGAGTTCTTTAGTTAACTAAGGCATATATTTAACTGATGCTTTAACTGAAGCATTGGTACTTAACTGAAGCTTTAGCAATTCGAGTTCTCTAATTAGCTGAAGTGTTTGCATGGGCAATTTTAAATTCTCTTGATCTCTATGCTTTATCTTTTTTTTATTTATCTTTTACTGCATGGCCAATATGTGCTAACTTTAATTATCCATCACATTACATTATACTAAGAAGAATTATCGGATGATGTGATCATATTATATTATTCGGGACCAAATGATCATATGCTAAAGTAATTCACTTTTGAGGTGATCAATATCTAAAGGAGACTTAATAACAATTTGGTGATCATGGTTAATAAACCACTTATACTATGAAACAAGAACTTTATACTATGAATGAGAAATCTAGCCATAAAACGATGATTTTTGCAAAAAAAACACCAAAAACACCCCCCAAATAGAAAAATGTTGATACTAGTATACACGTTTTTTTTTTTTTTTTTTTTTTTTTTTTTTTCATGGTAAAAAATTGAGCCATGGCCTAAACATCCCATACTGTTGTTTACGAAAACTTTAAAATCAACCCCTAAATTGGATTTTTTTTTCTTCAAGAGATAAATTACAATTTTTTTGAAACTTGCATATAAAACAAAAAAAAACAAAATTTAAACCTAACCCACCCATCCCTTCCCCCTTAAAATTATAACAAAATTCAAAAAAAAATAAAAATTTAAGAATTAAAAAAAAAATTAAAAATCAAATATATATATATATATATATATATATATATATATATCAAAATTAAAATAGAAAAATAAAATTATAACAAATTTCAACTTAAAATAAAAAAAATAAAAAATAAAATACAAATTTTAAAACTTAAAAATAAAATGTAAACAAAATTAATATATATATATATATATATATATATATATATATAATTGAATTAAAAAAAAAATATATATAAAAAATTGAATTTAAAAAAAAAACAAAAAACAAAAAACCTAACCCATGGTCACCCCTCCCTCCTCCTCCTCCTCCCCCACGACCCCCTACCTCCCGCGCCCTCCCCCTCCCCACCCCTCCCTTCCTCCCCCTCCTCCTCGCCCCTCCCTTCCTCCCCCTCCTCCTCCCTTCTCCCTCCACAGCCCTTTGGCGCCCAAGCGAGCGATGCTCCACTCGCTTGGGCGTAAAAGGGCCACCTGAATGGATGGGGCGGGAGGAGGAGGAAGGGAGGGCAAGGAGGAGGGGGAAGGGAGGGGGCAGGAGGGGGAGGGGGAATGGACGGAGGAGGTCATGGGGGAGGCGGAGGAGGGAGGGGTGACCATGGGTTATGTTTTTTTTTTTATAATTTCAATTATATATATATATATATTTTTTTTTGTTTAATTCAATTATATATATATATATATATATATATATATATATATATATATATATATATATATATTTTAATTTTGTATTCGTTTTCTTTTTAAGTTTTAAAATTTGTATTTGTATTTTTTATTTTTTTAATTGAAATTTTTTAATTTTATATTGAAATTTGTTATAATTTTTTTTGTTATTTTAATTTTGTTATATATATATATATATTTGTTTTTTTTTTTTAAATTCTTAAATTTTTTAAATTTTGTTATAATTTTAAGGGGGAAGGGAGTGGGGGTTAGGTGTTTTATTTTTTTTAATTTATTATTATTATTATATAGTTTAGGGAGGGGGGTTAGGTGGTAGGTTTAATTTTTGATTAATCGTCACTTTTCGGAAAATAATATGAAATAGTATCATTTTTATATAAAAAATCTCTGAAAATTCATTGAAAAGGTTTTAAATGTCTTTATTTTCTGGAATTTTTTACAATTTTGTAAAAAAAATGTCTTATTTTGTCCATAAAAATGTCTTATTTTATAGAAAAAATTGCAAAATGTATATATTTTTCATTATAAATTGCTTAAAAATGTATGTTATTTTGTTAAATTTCTAAAAACACACTTGAAAATAGAAATTAAAAATATTTTACGACAAAGATAATTCAAAGGCCCCAAAAAATGCCTCAAAATGAAAATGTGTGATATTGGTATCAACCGTTTTTGAAATGGAGGTAAAAATAGCTACTAAAATTAGGAGAGAGAAAAACGAGAATTGTGTCGAGTTCTCGTTTCATAGTATAAGTGGTTAATAATACATCACACAACATTAAATGCTTTTAAAAAGTAAGCATGACCTATACGAAAGGTCCACCTCTATACATGAGGTTCATCTCATGGATACCTTTATACAGAAGGCTCACATGATAATCATGACTTGACACACAAAAGTCCCGAGCATTGTCCTCCAACAAGACTTTACAACATCATTACTTTGATCAAGTACCTCTATACGGGAGGAATAACCTTTACACGGAAGGAAATCAAAGTGCTCACCTCTATACAGTAGGATCAATCTTGGGTACACAAGATTGGTTTGGAGAATGTCTCTTGATGTTGTATATTTAACACAATACAATGTATTTTTTCAAGATGAGTTCCTACTTGAAGATGAGTCATATAATTTTCAAGACAACACCTTATCCGATAATCAACTCTCTCTTGAAAATTGTTATTTCAACAATCATAAAATGGAAGGGAACAATCTTTCGGTGGAGGTAGTTTATCATGATTATGTTTATTTTGGCCCTTCTCTTTTCTATTGGGAAATTTTAGACTTGGGTGACATTGCAATTATTACTATTGACGAATCCTTTTCGATATCATCAATTCATGATTTGACTGACGAATATGCTCCATATTTTTCAATTGCGAGTAAGAATAATTCCTTTCACGGACCTATCCTTGATTCAACACCTTATGTCTTAGAGGAAATCCCTCATTTTGATCATCATAATTTTTCCAATGCTCTCATTGATGACACTTACCAATTCAATCAAGAGGCTACAATCATCGAGGACATTAATGTCAATGATTGAACCCTACCTTAGAGTGATTCATTTTTTCTATTTGACTCTCATCCTATTCGTGTTGGTGTTTTTGATGTTTTCACATGCGACATTAATCATGAAAAGACCGTGATCATGGACGATACTATTCTTAACAGTCATATTATATCCAATATTGATGTCTTATTCCAATCCAATTCTTGTCCAAAACACGACAACTTTGTTGATAATGCATGCGAATATGACGATGAAATTGTTCAAGTCCCTCCTTTTGATAGTCAACTTATGTTTGAGGGTGATTTCATATCTCAAATTGTTTCACATCCCATTTTTGATGATTATCCTGAATCTTTTCCAGAAGGATGTGGATTTCCCAATGATGAATCCACAACCAAAAATGCTTCCATTAAGGAGGATCATGTCATTCACACCTCATCACAAATTGACATGCATCCTATCAACCAAGCATATCCTATATTATTACATCATCAACATGTTGTCAATGAAATTTTTGATCATGAAATCAATTTTTTGCCTCAAAATGATTTGCAACCAATCTATGACAATTATCCTGAGTTGGTTGATGATGAGCCCAGTGTTGTCACAAGAAGAATTGATTATAATAAAGTTAGATGGTTGAGGCTTTCATAGAATTTTAACCAACGAGGTTAACATTCTCGTTGGTTCTACCTCCCTAAAGATGAGCATGGTTTTTGCTCCAAACATCTGTTTCAAATTCTTTATGCAGCGAAAAATCCAAAAGATCATGGACAATTATAATAAAGTTGATGAAGCTTTAAATTATGTTGAATCTAAAGATGGCACCACTTGCATTATTCCTAATATATTTTGATGTATCCAATCAACAAGTCTCCCTCTGTAATCCATGTACTCTTTGCTGGTGCTAAGCCTTCCCATTGGACCAGATATCGGTTGTGTTGGCCTTGTTGAGTATGAAGGGTCTTCTTATCTAAAATATGTGCAATATTTTCATTTTTCTTGCTTGGAATGGACTGTTTCCAATCCACCTCTAACTCACTGTCATCACCCAGTTCGTCCCCATGGAAGATATATAAATTAGAAACATTAAACACGAGGGAAATATCAAGATCAACTTGTAAATCAACCTTATAAGCATTGCCGTTAATATTCTTGAGAATCTTGCAAGGACCAATTTTCTTATGCTTCAATTTGTGGTATATGAAGAATTTAGGCCCCATATAAGTGACAAAAAAAGGTCCAATCAGAAGGATCTAATTGGTCACTGCAGTGAACTCTTCGAAACACAACTTCATGTTAAATTTGAGCCCAAATGGATAAACGAGTCAAAAGTTATGACCCTCGAAAATCCCTGCATTATTTTTTTTATAATTTCATCCCACGGAAATACCTGCATCACATTTGTTTATCGAGATAATGAAGAAATAAATGAGGCTTTAATCAATGCAAATTCAATGCATTTCAATGATCCTAAATGTTTTATTCCGAATCAATCTGACATGGCCAATGAGGTGAACAGGGGAATTCCTAGGGTTGTGCTCAAAGACTACATTTGGGATTCATGGGTTGACAAATTTTTCAAGCAGGACTAATTTTTCTCTATTGAGTTTCACGATTAAATCTGTATTTGCTTTGGGTGTTCATGATAATTTTTTTCTTAATAAGGATGCAAGTAATAATGGTCATAGCATTTTTGATGTAATCTTATATAATAAATGGCATCCTGCATGATTCCTTTTCTACTTTCATATGAGTAGGAGTAGGTTTCATTAGGTGTAGATCATTTTTAATTTATCATACTTATAATACTTGTAGATCATTTTCATTAGGTTTCATTACATTAGTTTAGAAACATTTATTCTCTTAGTTTAGCATTTTCATTTTCTTAGATAGTTTCTTTTCCATCTTTTATTTTCACAACTTTCCCAAATAAGTCTACATGGAATTTGACGTCTTTAAGTACAATTCTCCACTATGCTCTTTCACCATATTGTTTTGTTGTTAAAATCGAGCATGGTGATGATCAAATTTGTTTATATAGGATAGAACGTGACGTGGAGAGGGCAGAACTATTGGGCGGTTCCTAGTGATCAACATGGGGGTATGTTGAACTGTTATTTGCTTTCTATTTTGGTTTCCCATCACTTCTTTCATCTCTCTACTTCTCCCATTGTGGAATGCTACCCTTACTCTTTTCACTCCTTGGCATTTTTGGGGATGAAAACAAGTACATGTACTTGCTTCATGGTTACATCCATGTCCTGATGGTTAGCCTTATTGAGTTCATCCTGTGTCGTTGTGTTTCATTGTTTTTTTGTTGGGATAAATGTTTATGCTCAACATCAACATGTTCCAAAGTTTCAGAACATGATATTTCTGTCTACACCATCATGTCATGTCTAGGGTGATGTCCTTGTCATCTCCATACTTCATTTCTCTTTTTCCAAGTCGCATCATGTGTGTTATCATAGTCTTATTGGTGTCGTGTCTTGGGGATTGGTCCTTATTTTCCATGCATGTCATCATGTCATGATTCTTATATCATCACGTTGAGCCCATCACCCTGGTCATTCCTGTATCTCATTTGAAAAAAATCGTCACTGTTTGGTCCTTTCGGAAGTCTATCAAAGGTTTGACAAGTAAGAGCATTTTGCACCATGTCAATTAAATTTGGTCAAGTTTGCATCCTTAGATAAATTGTCAATTGCATCTGCTTGTCATTGTTCTCCTCATGCCTATGCCCAGAAATTTAAAACTTTCTCCCTAGGGATTCCTTCCTCGGAAATCACTGATTTCCATCATTTTTGAATCCTTTGTAAATTCACTTTTCCCTTTTATTCCCCATTTATTAATTAACCCCTAATACCCTATCCATTTTCATTATTAGTCACATTAATGAAAAAGGCTAATCTCCCATGTTATTAAATTTCTCTTTTACCCCTATATTATTTGTAACCCTAATCCTTTATTATCCCCTTATCCTTTTATTTTTCTCCATCCCTTTTAATAAATCCAAATTCCTTTTCCTACCCTTTTCCCTTTAATATCCCATATTGCCTTTTATTTCTCTAACGACTATATTTCGATTAACCCAAAACAAAAACAAAAAACAATAAAAGTCCCATTTTAAAAACAAAACAAGAGCCATGAGATGGCAATGTCCCCGTAGTTGCTTTTGGCAATTGCTAACAACTATTGCGATAATATGACACTTTTGCCTGGAAAAGAAAATTCTTTTGCTACAAAATTGCTTAACCATCGAATCGATTTTCAATGTTTTTGACGAGGAATCTGGTGCACATTGTATTTTGTCACATTGGCACAAGCTTCCTAAAGTTCACAAGAAAAACATCATTTGGTCCACCCTCAATTATCCATTTAGAGACTACAATGTTGGAATCTTTGGTGGGATGATATGGATTCGAGAAAACATACTATGATCTCCACATTCACTGGATGTGGGTCCGCACTATGATGCCTCTAAAGATTCCACTGTGACCGCAACATGCGATGTTTGAAGATTCAAACCCTGACATTGCAAAACTGTTAAATAGTATTTGTTGTGTTTTTGTATGACGAGGGATATCCCCATAACCTCATGTAGCTCCTTGAATTTCTTCCCATTGTGGCGTAATCTAGCTTGTTTGACCAAAATGGATTTGTGAATCCTATATTCTTGAGGGGTCTTAATTCCTCATACTTGGAATTGATATGGTGAATGGTAGAGATGGCTTTTCATTTATACACTTGTCATCATTTATTAATATTTTGGCACAATTCGACTGCTTGCTCCCCCCAAAAATTGAAACCAATGAGACCAAAAATGATCCCAGGGGCCCAAATGATCCTAATACATGCATGGTGAGAAATATCTGCAACGAACTTTATATCTCTTACTATATCAAAGTAAGACTCTTTATAATAATTTCAAATCCTGATAGAGTTACTGATTCAATAGTTGAAGCCGAAAATACTAGCGCTCTACATGAACCCTAGTGTCATGCACTCTGCGTGGACCCTGGTGCTCTTGCATGGCTCCCTCCCGGGCTCCTCCTGCGATGGTTGAATCTGATCCACCCCCCCTTTCGCCCGAGGAACGTAGACATCTTTTGGATGCTGCCTTCCATGCTTTGGTGGATTCCACCCCGCCCCTTCCCACCTCCTCGGATCCATATGATGCTAGCTTTATCAAGCGTGCTGCTGCCCCTTGTATCCATATCCTGTCGGTAGCTTCTAAACTTAAAGCCCTTGCTTTGAATGAGCGTGGGTTGATCGAGCAATTCACTGGTATCTGGCCGTCTTTGAAATCCATGGATGCTTGGATCAATAAGAACTAGATGCCCCTGATTACCGGTAGTTTGCAGCACTGTTTCTTTGGTAAGGGTTTCTTTACCTTTCTTTTCAAAAATAAGTCTGACAGGGATCTTATCTTTAGAAGCAGCCCCTATTTCATGGGTCCCCGTGGTCTTTATTTAAATCGCTGGAGCTTATCCTTCGATCTAGAGAAGGATGTTCCTTCTGCTGTTCCGGTTTGGGTCTGTCTTCCTCAATTACGGCTCCACTCCTGGAATGACGATACCCTTCAAGCTATTGGTAACTCTCTGGGAAAGTATATCGATAAAGATGAGCCGAAGGGACCCCTCTTCTCTTGTGCTAGGATTTGTGTGGAAGTTGACCTAGAGAAAGGCTTGCCGAAGGAAGTAAACCTCTTCATGGATGGCTGGGATCATATGCAGAAGGTGGATTACAAACAGTTTCCCTTCAAGTGAAAAAAATGTTATGAGTACGGTCATTTTGTGAAAAATTGTCCTAAGACAGTCCAAGAAGCCCCTGAGAAAGTACTAGAAGAAGGATGGAAACAAGTTAAGAAGGGGAAAAAATCAGCCCTAGCTCCTCCCCCCGCTAAGGAGTCTCACCAAAAATTTCCAATGAAATCGCTTCTCAAACTAGAGAGGATGCAACCTTCAATAGTTTCCAGGACCTGCCCACCATAGAAGGGGAAATAATTGCTAATGAGGAAATCGCAGTTGAACAAGGTAGGGAAGAAAGCATCATCCCCATCTCTTCCCCCAGAAGCGAGATGATCAGAGCTAATGTTGGGGGGTCAAGCACCCCTGGTGGATCCTGGGCCGACAAAGTTAAAAGCAAGTATGTACCATCCTCCTCGTCTCTGGATATTTCCTCGGAATCTCTAGAGGAGATGGAAGAAGTGCAGCCGCCGAACACTAGAGGAAGGAAGTTGCTTAGGTATCACAGAGAACTTGAGGCCAAAAGAGAAATAGAAATAGGTAGGCAAAAGAGACTGGAAGATATGAAACTGCTCTAGAATCCAAAAGTTCAGAATGGTGCCAAAGAGGGAAGGTCCCGAGCAGGACCTCAGCCCGTCAAGAAGTAATGTTAATTGTCCCTTGGAACTGCAGAGGTTTGGGTGGAATAAACAAAGTGGAAGCCCTCAAAAGTATGATCAATTCTAAAAAGCCAGACCTCATGCTAATCCAAGAGACCAAAATGCAGAACGTGGAGGTCATGGCCCTCTCACGATCTCTCTGGAAAAGCTCCCATGGTTCGGCCCTCAATGCTCGTGGGGCCTCTGGGGGTATTTCTACTTTGTTTTCCTCTAAGTTTTCTCTTTTATCCTCCACTGAGAATCCCCACTGGCTGCTAATCAAAATAAAAGACAACGATAGCAAAGACACTTTGTACATCTGGAATGTCTACGGTCCCGTGCACTATAGAGACAAGATCAACTTCTGGGGAGATCTAAGCAACCTCAAAGATAGCATGATGAAGAAAAATCTCATCATCGTTGGAGATTTCAATGTTACCAGATCCCAACAGGAGAAGAGACGAGGCAACATTGTACGTGATCCCTTTGGTGAAAAGCTTGAGGACCTACTTGCTGAACTGGACCTTATTGATATCCCTCTCAAAAACGCAAAGTACATCTGGAATAATAGAAGATGTGGCATTGGTCATATAGCGGCTAGACTGGATCGATTTCTTGTAAGCTCCACTTTCTTTCACTCCGATCTCCTTCTTTGCGCCTTCTCCATCCACTGTTCCTCCTTAGATCATAAGCCCATAGCCCTCTCAATCTCCCCTCCTGAAAACCTTGGTCCAATTCCCTTCTGTCTCAACCCGCTTTGGATTCATCATCAAGATTTCTTTGACATTGTCTCCCAAGCTCGGTCTTCGAATTTCCTTGGATCTCCTAGCTTCATTTGGGAGTCTAAGCTTTGTGCTGTAAAATTATCTCTTAAACATTGGGCCAAAACCTCCTTTCAGAACCCTTGCCATACTAAACTTTGCACACAAGCCAAGCTAGCCTCTATTCAACAACGATTGGAGATGGATGAGGTCTCTCCCACTCTTCTAAACCAAGAAAAAGCTTTAGAAATAGAAATCCTAAGTGCGGCCAAGCAAGAAGAGGAAGTCTGGAGAATCAAATCAAGACAGTTATGGCTTAAGGGGGGGGACATCAATACTAGGTTTTTTCACAATCAGGCCAAGGCTCGCCGTAGCCAAAATGAAATAAGGGAGTTGAAGAACACCAACGAGAGCAAGATAATTTGTCAAGAAGATTTAAAAATGCATGCTTACAACCACTTCAGGGAGCTCTTCACGAACAGTGGAGAAACTGACCCGGAGGCACAAGCGAACCTTTTGGTTGACATCCCTTGTCTGATCTCGGATAATACCAATAGAGAGCTTTCAAAGCCAATCGTAGAGCACGAAATAGTGAATGCAATCTGGTCCCTGCAAACTAATAAGGCCCCTGGCCCTTATGGTTTCACCATCAACTTTTATCGAGCAACCTGGGAAATTATCAAAGAAGACCTAAAACACATGCTCAATTGGACCAGGAAAAAAGACAAAATCGGAGGGGCAACCAACTCCTCTTTTCTTGCCCTCATTCCAAAAGATAAATCTCCAGGTTCTATTGGACGCTTCATACCGATATCCCTTTGCAACACCTCCTACAAAATCCTCTCCAAGATCCTTTCTACCATAATGAAAAAAGTAATGGGAAAGCTCATCTTTGAATCCCAAGGGGGATTCCTGGCTGGCCGTCAAATCCTGGATAACATTATTATGGTACAAGAAGCCATCCACTCCAGCATTGAAAATAATCACCAAGGTATGGAAATCAAACTTGATATGGCTAACGCTTTTGATCGGGTGAATCACAATTTTCTTTTTGCAGTTATGCTTAAGTTTGGTTTCTCTAGAAGATTTGTGAGATGGATCAAAGCTTGCATCCATAGCCCTTGGATTGCCCCGCTGGTTAACGGTAAACCCACTGATTTCTTCCTGGCTTCCAGAGGCCTGCGCCAAGGTTTCCCTTTGTCCTCTTTCCTCTACCTTCTAGTTGCTGAGTCCATGAGTAGGAAACTTCATTCTCTTCAATCCTCGAGAGATCTTAAAGGAATAAAAATTGTTAGAGGAGTCAAGTGTGTTAATCACTCCCAGTTTGCCGATGATACCATTTTGCTCGGCGGTGCCTCCTCTATTATTGGTGAGAAATTCAACCTTGTTCTCTCCTCTTTTCTTCGGGCCTCTAACAGCAAAGTCAATTCAGAAAAGTCCAAAATCTACGACTGGAACTGCTCCCCGGGATGCCTGGCGAGAATCTCTAGGATTTTTGGTTTTGAAGGATTAGGGGATTGGAACTCCTTCAATTATCTCAGCATCCCTATCTTCAAAGGGAAAAAAAAAGTGGCAGATTGGCATGGGCTAATTGTTAAGTTAAAAAACAAAATTAGCTCTTGGGGTACCAGATGGCTTAATCCTGCTGGCAAATTGGTTCTTATCAACTCTGTTCTTTCATCTTACCCTCTCTATTCCTGCTCCATCTCCCTCACCCCCAAATCTGTGATGCTTGACATTAGCAAAGAGCTCAGGAAATCCTTATGGCAAGTAAGAAGGTCCAACAGCCAAAAAAAATTCCATTTTATAAATTGGGACACCGTCTGTAGACCTAAAATTTATGGCGGAGTTGGGATCAAAGATCCTTCACTAATGAACTTAGCTCTAGGCGCCAAAATTCTATGGAGGATCATCACTGGAAAGAGGACTTGGTGGAAGGAAATCTTCTATAAGAAATACATGCCTGGAGCAAGGAAACGATGTGTGGATAATATTGATACTGAGAAAAAGGGATCTTCTATCTGGAACCTTTGCAGGTGAGCAGCTTATGTTATCCAAAAGAACCTCACGTGGATCCCAGCCAATGACAAACAAATAAAAATTTGGAAGGATAATTATTGCTCAACCCCCCCTGGTAACTATGTTCATGAGCTTCGTGATTTGAAAAGTTGGATGGAACAAACAAATATTCATTCTCTTTATGACTTATCCACTTGGTCTACTCATGGAATATGGACAGGGTGGTGTAACCTGGATCTCCTAGAGCATCTTCTTCAGGACTACGACATTCTCCTCTCTCTTTTCCACAGTGCTCTCCCTATTCATCTTTCCTTGAGAGATAAGCGTGGATGGGGGAAAACAAGATCATTCTTGGTCAAGGAGGGATATCGGTTCTTGGATGTGCTTAACTACCATTGCAGTAAGGACAGTAAGTGGAACAGAGTTTGGGATAGGGACGGGCTTCCAAAAGTCAATGTTTTCAACTGGATCCTTTCCCATAGAAAGAATTTTATAGCAGGGAACCTTAAGAAAAGAGGAATAGCAGGGTCGACAAGGTGTATTCTCTAGAAGGAAGCAGAGGAGACTGTTGATAATCTCTTTCTCGAGTGCAGCTTTTCTAAAGAGGTTTGTCATAGGGCCTATAAGAACATTCAGCCGAACCTCATTCTTCCCACCAATTGGAATGATCTTTTTGCTAATTGGCATATTTTCTACTCAAATTCGCTGTCAAGGAAGCCAGATTTCAAGCGAGCCTGGATCGCCTTCCCAAAGTATATTTGTTGGAAGCTTTAGAATGCAAGGAACAAAGAAGTTTTTGAGGATGCCAGGGTCTCCCCAGGCAAAGTTCTATCGTTAGCAAAAGCTCTCTGGGTCGATGCCCTCTCTTCGAGAGGCATGAACAACTTGCATAAAGAGCCCTTAAGTGTTGAGGAAAAAATTTGGGTGGCCGACCTCATGATCCCTCTAAACCCTACCCCTCTGTCCTCCTTCCCCAAAGCTAAAATGCCACAAAATTGGTAGATCAGAATGGACCCAAAAGACTTTCAGATTTGGATGAGGGCTTGTGTTAGTCACACTCTCCTCTTTGATGGTGCCTTGAAGGGAAATCCTGGGTTGGCAGGTGCGGGGGGAGTCCTTCTGGACTCCGAAGGAAATAAAATGACTGACTTTTCCTGGGGGATTGGATGAAGGACGAACAATGATGCTGAATGGAGTGCCTTGATCAAAGGTATTGACGTCGCCAAGGAAAACAATGTTCAAGATCTTGTGGCCATTGGAGACTCTCTCCTGGTTATTAAGGAAGCTAGGGCCTTAGCTAATAAACATCGCAAACCTACCTCCAAGTTTCATTTCCACTTCATCCATGCAATCAAGGATCTTATCTCCATCTCTCTTTTCCATGTCTTAAGGACTAATAATCAGCAAGCTGACGCTATGGCTAATATCGGAGCTGGGTTAAACTGTGGTATTGTTGTGAAAAATGGACAACACCATGAGAACGTTTGGGTCCCTTAGCAACCTCTTGTGGTTGTGTTTCCCTATCCCTCCAATCACCCACTTAAGCTTTGGGTTAGCGCCATGCAAGTTGGTCAAAACCCGAATCCACTTGGGATTTCCTCACGCGATTTCTTGGCCCTTTTGACGACGCTCCCATCTAGACTCCACCTGTCTTGCATGCAGGAATTTAATGCTTGCAGGCGACAGGGGATCCAGCGCTTAAATATTGAAGAAGAGCGAGGGCTCGAGCATTCAGAACATTCCTCTTTGCTTTGTCTGTAGGATAGTTTGCATTTGGTTCAGTATGGAATGTGGTAATGCAGGTGGTAATGCTGGCTTCTGCTTCTCTGCGTTGCAGTGCCGCCACTGCAGGAAGCAAATTCAGATGAACTTTGGAGGTGTTGGAATGAAGAGGTACCTCTCTGCTCTTGAGGCGGTTCATGGAAATGGTAATGGTGGTAATGAGGTTCAGGGCACGCACAATAGCCAGGTGAAGTTTGTTTGCCGGGGGCACTCCAACGAGGAGGTCAGTAGAGGTTGGACTTCCTAGGATGCTGGCCAGGGACAGAGCTTCAGGAACTCTGGGAATGTTGTCCATAGCAGCCCTGAGCGCGACAATGGTAGAACTTGGAGACCCCTTGACATGGTTTCCTGCCAGAACCAAGGTGGTGCGTTGCACAACGTCCGGGGTAGCCCTGGGGAGCCGAGCAGTGACAAAAATTGGTCGAATATGATGGGGGACAATGGGGGAATTGTGAATCTGGAATCCCCTCGAGGACCCGATAGTTCTTCGCTTGGGGTGCTCTCGCATTTGCAGGACATTGGATCTCAGGTTCATTGGCTACGTGGAGAGAACAACGACATGAAGAAAGCCATTTCCCATCTCGCCACCTTTGTCCAGATTTCGAATTTTGACGTCATGAACAATACCAGTAAAATGAAGGATTATTACGAAGGGTTGGTGGGCAAAATTGAGTCTTTGCACAGTTTCCTAAGGATTGTCGAAGCCAAAGTGGATTGCATAAGAACCAACAATCGCAATAGCCCCTCTGTGATTCTAGGCTTGGAAGAAGAAAACACGGGCCAGGCAGCTGGTAGCAAGGATAAAGTCCGCCACCTTAATGACAAATGATTTCTGTTCTAGTCTCAGGTTCTTCAAGATGAAGTTATGTAGTCTCTCTTATTATGTATTTTCTATGTATTCGGCATATAGGACAATCTGTTAATTCTCTCTGTTATCAAAGATCAGTAGCTATGTATGACATGCTAAGACTGGATGAGAGGTGCTTCTCTGGACAGCCCTCATTTTTTGGGTACAGTCTCCCCATCTTTTTTGTAAGACCGTCTCTTTTTTAATATAAAGCTTATCACCCGTTTCTGTAGAAAAATAAATATTTTGGCACAATTCAAATCTCTTGAATATACAGAAGAATCTGATCTTCTTGACAAGAAGGCCGAGACAGATAACCTCACGGTACTGATGCAAAAGCCACTTGGAAAAATTATTGAAAACTTTCTCATGCAAGACTTGTACCAGAAAGTAGCAGAAACGCACGAATCTCTTGAAATATCTAGAAATAATTGGATATGATATGCCGTGTGCGCCTTTTGAAGATTTTATTGATACATTCGTTCCCCATGATTACACTGATCATGATATATTAACGCAACAACACCTTCTGCAGGAGTCTTTATCACAATTCGTGCGAATATGGATGGATCGATTGACAGAGGGTGAGATCCAGATGGGAAAATAATTGTATGGAACTCTCTGTGTCGCTTGTCTTTTATTAGTGGACAGTGTCTTTACAGTTCTTGATGATGGAGAGAATAGAGGAGTCGTCTTATCGATAGATATAACTAGGTTGTCTGATTCTGCTTATAATTATTCCGCTCAATCACAGCAGTACAAGTTTCCTTGTGGGTTGAAGGTGGCCATCAGAAATCCTCATCTGGTGCGCACAAATGATGGCTGCCTCTACATTAAGATTGATAATTTAGATAACATCGTCCCTGTGCCTTCCATTCCTCAAGTACCTGCTGCGGCCGATTTGATGAGCAGTAGAGGGCAAGCGTTTCAAAGCAGGGTAGCAGAAGAATGCAGGGATGAGAGTGGAACGTTACACTCCCACTAGAGTAGTGGGAAGATGAATGTATGATGCAATAGATTGCACATAGAGGCAGCTATGATGCCAAGCAACAGTAGTAGACATAATACAAAGGCCATTGTAAAGAGATACTAACAATATGCCAGACCCAATGAAAGCAGTGATGGAATTATTCCTCCTGAAACGTTTTGTTTAAAATTTTACCCTTTAACAATGAAGTTTTCCCAAAAAAAACTTATCTTTCAATAATTTAATTGTTTTTTTGACTTGATTATATTAAAATTAAAATAATCATTATTAATATGTATCACTATCCGTTAACTTGTTTCACATTCATTTTATTTATCATTTATGTATTAAATTAATATTATATAAAAAGATAATTTAAAAAGAATAAATATGAATGCACTTTATAATACTAAAAAAATAAATAAATAATAAAGCATAAATAAACAAAAAATGGTTTTATAATTTAGTACAATTTTGTATATAAAAACAAAACAAATATCACATAATTATTTTTGTTTGCAAAATTGTTAACATAAAATGGAGGTAAGAGTTACATTATATTTGAATTGAATCAATATGGCCACTGGAAAGCTATATATCTATACACTAGCCATTATTGTTAAATAATCCATATAATCATAATCCATATTTTTAAATAAATGCAAGCCTCTGTAAATCGAATCATTATAAATACTCAATGCAAGACTCTACAAAATATAGCCCTATATGCCTTTTTTTGTATGTATCGTTTATTCTACAAACTGCATAGGCAATTTTTATTCCAAATGTACACAGATTTCATGTCTCTCAACTCCTTATTTAGGACTTGTCTTCATTTAAATTCTGCATCCCTCACTAAAATTGAACCATGAGAGAAATATAAGAGATGTTTATTTCAATTTCAATGGGAGTTGGAGAATTAACCAATACTCTTAGAGTCCAAATCTATATAGATTATTGAAATTATGGGATAAATGACTAAATACACATGCAAAAAAATAGTGCAAGAATTACCTCTATAATGCAAATAACTCTCAACCTTTGTCTCCAAGGCCCTCCAACTCCCAAAGTTGTTGCAGCATGCTAATATAATCAATGAGCATTGAGCACTGAAATTTGTAGACGGTAGTGTTAACACCAAAAAAGTGCTCACTAGCTCATTTCCCTATTCACATGACCCATTTATCCACTTTTTCACCATCAGAGCCTCTGAAACCAACAAAAGGTCACCAAAAGACCTGAGTACACCCCTTTTTCCATTAAAAAAGATTATTTTTCCCAAAAAAGCATAAAAAACCCTCAAAAAGGGTCCAAATTCCCAAAAATATTAAAAAGGGAATTAAAATATTATTTTTATTCAAAAAAGGAAAAAGGAGGGAAAAGTACCTAAACCATGTTGGTCAATACCATTTGGTTTCCACAAAACCACAAATGGTATTTCCCACCACCAAAACCTATAAAAAGGTGGTAGGGGCTCCTCATTTCACATCCATCCATTATCTCATCCTTATGCTGCTGAAATCTCCCTTGAGCATTTTAGCCATTGCAAACCACATTGGAGAAGAGACCATTGGAGATTGGAGTTGCTCATCCTTGGAGCCATTCAACCTCACCATTAGAGGTATTGATTCCGCAAGCACTTGCTTGCCCCATTCTTTCAATACAAATTCATTATTCTACATTGTCTTGTTCTTGATTTTAAATTATTTTTGTTATTTGCTTAATATCTTTGCATAGATCCATGAATAGTCTTGTTTAGTTAGTTTGTTCTTTGCTTTTATTTGAAACTGCTGCTACTAGTTAGCAGGTGCCCATAGCACTAAGCCTGGTTGCAAAATCGGGCCAACAGTTTTTGGCGACTCCGCTGGGTTTTGAACAATAGATCTCTAGTTTTGCTTTTAATCTTAGTTTTTTATTAGTTTTTAACCTTTAGATCCATAGATCTGCCATCTTAGACAGCAGATCCATTGCTGCTCTAAGTTTTGGCCTCATCTATTGCCATTAACAGCCCGGAATTCTTGATTTTCGGGTTCGTTTTTCGGCTTCCGTGCACGACTTTCGCCTCGCGGTTTTTAGCCTGACAGTCGCGCGGTCCATCGCGGCTTTCGGCCTTTTTTCCGCGCGGTCCATCGCGGCTTTCGACCTTTTTTCCGCGCGGTCCATCGCAGCCTTTGGCCTTTTTTCCGCGCGGTTCACCGCGGATTTGCTGCACGTTTCCGCGCTGCACATCGCGGCATCGCGGTCATTTACCGCGCTGCACATCGCGACTGCGCGGCCCTTTTCCGCGCGGTTCACCGCGGCTTCGCGGCCTATTTGCGCGCTGCACATCGCGGCTTCGCGGACTTTTTCCGTGCTGCACATCGCGACTGTGTGCCCAAATCCCGCGCGGTCTATCGCGACTGTGCGACAGAAACCCGCGCGGTCCATCGCGGATTTTCTGTCAGAACCCGCGCGGCTGAATTTTTCATTCGGCCATCCCGATTTTAAAAGTTAATTTTTACTGTACTTTCTGCCCATAGCACATTTTTTACAGTATTAAATTCTGCATATTTTACAGCTTTGAAAATTTTTTTACTATTTAAAAAGCATATCTAGAAGTCTTTTTAAAATTTTTTCAAGAAAGTGAAAGAAAGACTCATTTTGCATTTTTATCTAGATTAAAATTTTTTCCTATTTACTTCTTTAAAATCTTGCCCTTAGCAATTTACTTGAAAAAAGAAGTCCATTTATTTCTTTTAAAGAAGTCCATTTATTTCTTTTAAAGAAGTTATTATTTGCTTTCACAATTCAAGAAATCCATTGTTTTTTGAGTTGCACTTGAAAAAGCATTTAATTTCCATTTTATTTGAAAAAGTCATAAATATTTGCTTTTTTATTTTCAAAAGCTCCTTTGTTTTGTGAAAATTTCCTATAAAGCATTTACATTTTTCAAGTTCAGTTTACAATACCTCACGTGCACTCACACGATCACTTAATTGAACTAAGCCTTAAAATGTACCCTAATTTGAACACACTTTTAACCTCACTTGGGGAACACTAAAAGAACTTTTGTAGCTAGGTAGTATTCGGGGGATAGGTGTTCCAATAACACCCCTCAGTTATTACATCTGAGACATAGAAGTTGTCCAATTAGGGAGTTAAAATCTCTTAGTACTTTTTGGCGCGGTCACAACCGGTTTGTGGGAAGGCCTCTCCCTTAGGAGGGTTGAAGTCGCGAGGATGGTTCCGGAAGCCTAAGTGGAATACCAAAATCCATTCAGTAACCGAAGGGCTACCATTCGCAGTTCTCGGGATATCCCTGTATTGGGATATTGCGATCAAAGGACCAAACGACAGATTTACCTTTTCTCGACGCGTCATGAACAGAGTATCCTAGTAGCCTGTCTTTAGGATTGATTACCCGGTGTCCCTCCCGGTAGGGGGATATCTAGCCGTTGTCTCAACATTCATATTGTCTGACTTGGATTTCATCACCTTGCAGAGGATATCGTCTGTTTGAGTCACAATACTTTTAGTTAGGTGCTTGCATGATTCAACCCACCCTTGGTCTAGTTACACCTATTTTTTATAGAAGCCGTTTGCATGTTGGTACTCTGACCATTTGTTGCATTCCTCCACTTATTGTAGCACAGCTGCTAGAATAAGTGCCTTTTTTGAGGATTGATTTTTGGCCTGAGAGCCTTCTTTTTTCACTCCCCTTCTTGCACCCTTGGTTGCATTAGGGTTTTGAGTCTTTTTTAGATATATCACCACCTGATACTTAAAACAAATTTTTTCACAAAAACTTAATTCTCACCATTGAGAATTTTAGACGCTCTCGTCGTCTACAGGGCGAACTCCCAGAGTTTAGTCCGCTTGGCTCTCCACGTCACCTGCGCAGAGCCTTATCCCTTGATTCGACACATCGTCGATCAACTAGACAGTCATCCGATTCTGACACACCTCACTTCACATTTGATTTGGAGGTAGAATCCGAAAACCCCACAGAGTTACCACCAACCACCATTATGGCTGGAACACCATTTGATCCACTCTTTACCAGCACCATAGGTGAGACGTCCACAGACCCTTCTGCGGTGGTGCCATCCACGGCGACTACCACCCCCTTGGGTATGCCCAGCATGGGTAACACTCCACATTTAGGAATGCCCAACACAGGGCCACCACCTGTCATGGGTATACCCAACATAGGGGTCACACCCCCTCTAGTTTCCACAAACCCTATCCCAGGAATCCCCACTGCTATTCCTAACCCAAGTGTAACCCATGTTGCACTTGGAGGCGCTGGCCCATACCAGACTACACCTATTGGAGGGCATATACTCTCCACACCTAGCATACCTTTAGGCACTACTGGACCCCTACACCATACCACAATGGCTAGGCATGTCCCATTTCCAGTCACTACATCTGCTAGCTTACCATACATGGCAAGTCTGAACCTGCCAGACTTAGCTAGGCTCACTAATGACCCCATCAGACATGATCCTGCG
The DNA here is from genome assembly GCA_027924585.1 of Larix kaempferi. Lineage (NCBI taxonomy): Eukaryota > Viridiplantae > Streptophyta > Pinopsida > Pinales > Pinaceae > Larix > Larix kaempferi. Next base: position 7,106,431 of record BSBM01000807.1, read on the forward strand.
TGGCCTCACATGCCCACCAAACTCCCCTCTGACATCCCTAAATTTGAGGGCAAGGCAGGTGAAGACCCCCAGAACCATATCATGTCCTTCCATTTATGGTGTTCCTCCAACTCCATAGTGGACGATTCAATCCGCCTCCGGCTTTTACAACGCACCTTCACTGGCTCTGCAGCCAAGTGGTATATCGAGCAACCTCATGGGACGCATGCCACCTTTACCTCCCTTGCCTCGACTTTCCTGCAATTTTTTCAGTTACCTGTCCGCTATGATGCGGGCGTTGAGATCCTACTGTCTTGCAGACAGAGTACGGCTACCCACATCACTGACCACATTCATGAGTGGCGTCGACGCCGAAGCCTATGCAAAATTAAATTAGACGACCGTATCTTTTAAGATTGGTTTCTAAAATCCCTCCTCCCTCTTATTGCGAAGGATGTGGCATCTGAAAGACCCCAGTCTGAAGAAGAGGCCATCCTCAAAGCCCAACAGTTTGATCTCATATACGCCCAGTCGGGTTATCTATACACAATCATACCTGACGCCCCACGAGGTGACTCTTCACGAGGTGACGCACCGGGGGCATCACATGCCGCTGATGGCATCATTGGCCAAATCACCCCCCAACCTAAACCTTTCAGCATGGTGAGCACCATGCCCGCCCCAGACCTCTCTAGGGCTACATCTAGTTCCGGAGCAACAACTTCTTATGCTCCAACAAACCAGACCCATCACATTCATGGACCCTCTTGTCCACAACATTGTTATGGGAAAGAACCATCAACATATGTACCTCCTACATACTATGCTCAACCTGCTACACAGAACCCCATTCAGTTCTCACCACAACCGTTGCAGTACCCACAGCAAACTGCACCAGCTAATCCACCACATCCAATAGCTCAGGGGTACCAACAACCCCAACAGGCAACTGGACCACCTCCAGCTCCACCTGCATACTACCCACCGCAACCTGCTCCCGCACCTGCGGCTCCCCAGAATCCCCCCAATGCTCAAGGGCATGTGTACGCACAACAACATCAGCCCCAATACCAAAATAACCAACGCAACCAGGGTGGGCAACCAAACCGTGGAAGAGGACGTAACCGTGGAAACAACCAAAACCATAACCAAGCTCCACAACCTACCCATCCTCCGCAAAACAATAACGCGGCGCCTGCTCATCAGAATCCTGATCGGCCACCTAAGCAAGCCAAAAATGCTAATTTACGAACAAACCATCCTTGTTCCATTTGCGGTGTCTATGGCCACTATACCCACGCTTGCCCACATCTGGAGCGAGCTCGACAACTATGGACAGATGACGCCCATCGTCAAGGGCAGGCGGCTCCTCAGCCGCCACCCAACCCTCCACCACCTCAACAACAGCCTTTGGTGCTACAAAACCCTTTCCCAACATAAGGAGTGGTGAACACTCATCCTTTAGCCCCCCCACAGGGCAACGTGCAACCACAACAAATCACTTACGCCGCTCCTGATCAACCCATGTTTGATTCAGGCACTCACCACTTATTGATGATGTCCACTGCCGATGTCAATATCCAAACCCATCGGAACCAGTATGGCCCTACCTCCGAAGCCCCCCCTGCCGATAAGGATACCAACGCTAATCCCACCGATCAGACGTTACGGATACCACCTCTTCCACTCGATGGCGCATCTAAAGCACCTCGTTTCCCACTCCGCCGTATCAACAACAACCCCAATGCACGGGCTGCGTCAAATTACAACATCGTAGATGACCTAGCTCAATCTCTCGCAGCCATGTCTGCGTTAGAAGTCTTGAAAAACTGTCCTACGCAGCGCAAGACTTTACTTTCCGCCATTGGGGCAATTGACCCAAACGATTCGAAATTGATGACCTTTGATTTGAACCAGTCCGAACCACGTCTGCCTTCCACCATAGCAGTCCAAGTTTCTGTTTCTATTCGGAATCTTGTCATCCATCGATGTATCATCGACGAGGGTGCCTCCACATGCGTCATGTCCACATTTGTTTGGCAGAAGTTGGGATCCCCTACTCTCCAGCAATCCACCACTGCATTGCGGGCCTATGACGGCCGGTCAGCTCAACCTCAAGGTCTACTACCCAAGGTTCCCGTCCAATTGGGTGGGAAAACTGTGCTCATCGACATAGAGGTCATTAACGCCCAGCTCGATTATAACCTTTTACTTGGCCGTAGTTACATGTACGCCATGAAAGCAGTCGCCTCCTCCGTTTTCCACACCATGATGTTCCCTCACGAGGGACGCGTGGTCAAAATCGACCAACTCACATACTATGATCCCAATGCCCCGGCAGCACCCGAAAATGTTCTTCCCATGATTGAACAACCAACTTCTAGTGCAATTACCTCATTAGTTTCTTCTGTGGGACCCGGACTTTACTCGGATACACCAATGACCTCTACATTCCAGGCCATTCCACCACCGTCACCAGAGACCCATGTCGCAAACCTCTGCACTCTTTCACAGAATACACAAACACCCGGTAGTCAACCACCATTGGTACCGAGTCACATCGGTGTTACACCCATCCACACCATCCCCTTTCTATTTCCTCCTTCGGGGGTAGTAAGCGCCCCGGTTATGGCTACCCTTAGTCTACCCGGTTTAACATTGGGATTACCCGTGTGGTATATTTCGCCTCCCGTTCCACCGCCGACACCAAACGTCATCCTCCAACCGGTACAACCTATTGTTACCACAAATCAACCTCCTCCTGGTGTCGCAATCCCTTCGTCGTTAACGAAACCTCCTCCCAGTCTCAATATCCCTTCGTCGTCAACGAATCCTCCCCCTCCTATAAAGCCCACTGGGGGCAGAGGTCCACAACCATACACTGCTATACCACCTCCTAATGCGGTTAAACCCCCACCGGTGTTTCGAGCTCCCCCTAAATGCTCTTTGTGCGATGAGATAGGCCATCCAACTCATCAATGCCCACAGTTACCAGCTCTCCAAGAGCATATGAATATGTTGGACGATGACGCCGGCATCCCAGTCGTTAGACTTGAGCCGCCTCCTCAGCCTCGCGACAGATCACTGCGCACCAACCATCCTTGTGCCATATGCAGTGTTTACGGCCACTACTCTCACCATTGTCCGGATCTCCCTGACTATAGAGCAGCATTATACGAGTTAAACAATGTTGATTTGGAGATATCTCCTACCCTAATCGAGGAGATCCACCCCCCGCCATCATCCTCGTCAGAAGAAGTCAATACAATATATATGATTTCAACAACTTTCAAACCAGAACCCCTTGATTTATGGTCTGACTACTTCAATACTGATGAGCAAATTTTGGAGACACTCACTGCACCCGACTACCCTTGGGATGATATGTACCATTGCTCGTACTTCCTCCCGGAAGCATCTACATCCACTGCATCCGACTAGCTATCGGTCGAATCGAAAGATTTCATACCCACCAAGGTCGATTGGTTAAAGGACCCCATCCCAGCACCAGATGCCTTTGAAGAAGGGAACATGTCAAACATTTCCCCCACTATACAGATAGACATTTCCACGACACCAGGGAAACCTGAGCTCATCTCGCTGGGCGCATCTTGCACTCAAGCAGAAACCCAGGCGTACAAAAAGCTCTTTCAAGAGTTTCGTGATGTCTTTGCTTGGTCATATACTGAGATGCCTGGTCTCAACCCCGCCATTATTGAACATCACATTGATACATGGCCTGAGGTACCGCCTATTCGTCAGAAACAGCGACCCATTCACCCTTCCAAGCTCCCCGCTGTTAAAGCTGAGGTCGAGAAACTTCGCAAAGCAGGATTCATTTATCCTATTCCGTACACCACCTGGGTATCAAACCCCGTTCCCGTCAACAAAAAGCAAGGCACCCTTAGAGTATGCATTGACTTCCGTGATTTAAACCATGCTTGTCCAAAAGACAATTTCCCCACGCCATTCATTGACCAACTCATTGATGAGTGTGCGGGCCATGAAGTCCTATCCTTCATGGACGGGTTTTCCGGATATAACCAGATCCACATCTGCAAGGAGGATCAGTACAAGACTGCCTTCACCACCCCATGGGGCACCTTTGCCTATCGCGTCATGCCATTTGGCCTTAAAAATGCTGGTGCCACTTTCTAGCGAGCCATGACCTATTGCTTTCACGACTTGGTCCATATCCTGCGAGTCTATCTTGACGACCTCACAGCTCGGTCCCGAAAACGATCAGACCACCTTAATGACCTCCGGCAAGTTTTCCTGCGTTGTCGCAAATATAAAATCCGCTTGAACCCACACAAGTGTGTCTTTTGTGTCCCGGCAGGCCGCTTATTGGGTTTCATTGTTTCCCAAGACGGAATCACTGTCGATCCCCTGAAAGTTAAAGCCATCTTAGAACTGCCGCCTCCTCGTACGCTTCGGCAGCTCCAAAGTCTACAGGGGCGGTCCAATTTCCTTAGGCGCTTCGTTCCTGATTATGCAACCAAAGTGCACGGCTTCTTACGCTTACTTCGTACCCACATACCCTTTGTTTGGGATAAGCAAGCAGACACGGCATTCGAAGCCCTCAAGAAAGCTCTCACACAAGCCCCCTTGATATCCCCACCAGATTTCTCTCAAGACTTCACCCTTTACGTCTCGGCATCTGAACATGCTGTGTCCGGAGTTTTGGTCCAAGAAGATGCTTCCCACAAAGAGCATGTGATCTATTACGTCAGCCAGACCTTGTCTGGCCCACCTCTGCATTACCCATACGAGGAAAGATTAGCCCTAGCTGTAGTCTTTTCCGTACAAAAATTGCGACATTACATTCTACTCAGTCATACCACGGTCGTGGCCGACTCCAACCCTATGGTCTATCTCCTCACCCGGCGGCTCCTACAAGGTTGTGTTGCTAAATGGGTCATTATCCTCCAGGAATATGACCTCACTTTCAGAACTCCCAAAAGCACTAAAGCCCTTGCGCTTGCTCACCTCATCACGGACCTCCCATCCTCTTCAACATCACCCGTTATCCAAATGGACCTGATTGACGAGCAGATCTTCATCATTTCCTCTGACGACCCTTGGTACGGAGACATTTTGACTTACCTTCGTACGCAAAAATTTCGACCACACATCGATCGTGATGGACACCGTCGCATACGACACCACGCCCCCCAATACCTCCTGATAGGGGATGTACTTTACCGACACGGCGTTGATACCATCCTACGCCGCTGCCTATCCCATAGTGAGGCAGAACAAGTCCTCAATGATTGTCATAGCGGTGCCTGCGGAGGCCATTTCTCCGGCATGGCAACTGCCCAGAAAATCATTCGGGCAGGTTATGTTTGGCCATCATTGTTTACTGATTACATCGCCGCAGTCAAGCATTGCCAGAACTGCCAATTATTTTCCCCCAAAGCAAGAACCCCCCCCCGCCCCCCTTCATCCAGTTATCACTGTTGGACCATTCTGCAAATGGGCCATAGACTTCCTCGACTGCAACCCCCCGTCAGCCGGCGGTCACAAACACATCGTGGTGGCTGTAGATTATTTCACCAAGTGGGCAGAAGCCATGCCGACCTATAATTGCAAAGCCAACACTGCAGCACGGTTTTTCTTCAACCATGTTATCGCTCGTTTCGGGGTACCACATCAACTAGTCTCTGACCACAGCTCTCACTTCGAAGATGCCGTCTGGAAGGAATTATCAACCATGTTGAAGTTTGAACACCATTTCTCTTCCGCTTACTATCCCCAAGGAAACAGCCAAGTCGAAGCGATCAATAAAATTTTGAAGACCATTCTCCAACGTACTGTAGACAAGCACAAATCCAATTGGCACCACATGCTCTTCCCGGCGCTATGGGCCTACCGCACCTCAACCAAAACCGCCACCGGTTTTACCCCTTTCCATTTAGTTCACGGTGTCGAATCCATCCTCCCTATGTAGTGCCAGATCCCAGCCTTACATATCGCCGTTGAACTCCTACCGGACACTTCTCCGATTGAGCAACGTTTACTACTCCTAGAGCAGGCCGATGAAGATCGGCGCACAGCCATTCAAAACATGGAAGCAGCTAAACAACGATCGAAACTAAGTTACGACAAACACGTCCACCCAAGAACCTTTTCTGAGGGAGACCTTGTCCTCGCTTATGATCAAGCTCATGATAAAACCGGAAAGGGAAAGTTCATGTCTATGTGGCAAGGCCCCTACATCATACACACCTGCCTCGGGCAGGGGGCATACATTCTGACCGATTCAAAAGGCAACACCCTACGCAACCCACGCAACGGGTTGTACCTTAAAAGATTTTACCCATAGAAAATATGATGGACACCATCGTCCATTTTAGTATAGGCATACTTTCTTTGTTCACAAAAAATTCAAAAAACCTAAATATTTGTTTTTCTCTGCATGACCACAGATGGAGCCTCTTCCACTCTGCCATATCGGTTTCGCTGATGGTGCAAGCCGTTGGTCTCCCAATCTCACCTCCGCAGCTTGGGTAATATACTCCCCTTCACATGAGTTAATTCACATTGACGGAGTATGTTTAGGTGCCGCTACCAATAATCAAGCTGAATATGATGCCGTGACCGGTCTCCTGGCCGCTGCTCTCCAAATGAGCATCCGTCACCTCAACGTTTTCTTGGACTCACAGCTCCTAGTCTCCTAGCTCAACAATGATTACCAGGTACGCGATCCCTGTCTTTTCAGAAAATTCCTGTGCACTAAACAAATGGTTAGACAGTTTGAATCCATTTCATTCACACATGTCCCAAGACACCTCAATAGTGTAGCAGATAATATGGCCAACAATGTCCTCGACTGGCACACCAATCACATCATGTCATATCCATAAACAAAATGCATCCACGTGCATAACATGTGCCTCCACAGGCATAAAACAAATAACCAAATAATGCATCCACGTGCATAACATGTGCCTCCACGGGCATACATAAATAAACAAACATATTGCATCCACGTGCATAACATGTGCCTCCACGGGCATATACAAAAGACAAATGTGCATCCACGTGCATACACGACAATATATCCAAAATATATATCCACATATATATATAAGCCAAATAGTCAACATGTCATAGGTGCCCTCAGCACCCGATATACAAAAAATACATCTGTCATACAAAAATGCTTCCCCATATGCTCATCAGCATTTGGGGGCAGATACAATATATCTACTCATCGGGATCCCTAGGATCCTCCGGCTCCTCCTCCGGCTCCTCCTCCGACTCCTCCTCTGCTGGCCCCGCCGGGTCATGGCGACCCCGAACTCGCCGCTCTGCCGGCCCCGCTGGATCGTCCCGCAAACGTATCCTCCCCTGAGCCGGCCCTGCCGGAGCATCTCGTCTACCATCCCTGTGCCTTGCCACGAACACCGCTGTCCTCAATAGGAGCGACTGCCACTCAGGCGGCGCACCGAGACATCCCTGCAAAATATCCCGATCCAGGTCTCTCCAACCATCCTCGGGGAGTCCAGCTAGGATCCGGGCAAAGGTCCGTCTGACACCATCTACGACGTCATCGTGAGGGCCAACCCCTCGCCCACGAGCTGCATATCCTCCACCACGCGGAGGGGGCACCGCTACAGGTGGATGGGCGACCACCATCGCCCGCCCCTGACGAGGCACGTAGTCGTCCGGCGGCACTGGACCCACATCAGCACAAAGCAAGTAAGCCATCACATACTATACAACAATAATCATCAACGATAAATCAAACAACATATGATATAATATCAAATAAAACACAAAACATACCGTCTAAACTCCAGGCCTGTCCTGGGGCACGAGGCATCTCTGGGTCACCTCGGTAGTCCATGCCGGCGTAGGGGTAGTCCTCAATCACCAGAGGCATCTGCTCCCACTGCTGATAAAAATCCTCCGTGAAGTAGCCGCGGACACCACCGCCGCCACGAGGCATCATCTGCCCCCATCTCATCATACGAGGCTCACTCGGAAGACCAGCACGAATGGGTACCCGTGGCCGCAAGGTCGGCACCCGCTCGAAGAAAAAACAACATAAAAACGAGGCATAACAAAACTCGCCTCCCTCTCTAATGGCCTTGTCCAGATCTCTCCGAACACCAGCTAGGAACATCTGCCCCCAGGCATAATAAGTACCCTGAAGAACGGAATCCACCATCATCGTCTGCCCCCCAGACATACGATGTGGTGCAGCAGCACCCAATATCCACAGAACGCAGGCACCAACAGCTCGCATATCCCACTCACGTAGGGATCTCAGACTAATAGAGCTGTTCACCAAAACAGCATCATCAACACAGAAAGTCTGCAACAGGTCCTCCATATCTACACCTGGAGGCAACCTCGGCAAGATATCACCCACCTCACCCAAGCGAGGCAACCCAGTCAAAAAATAAACATCCGTGAGAGTGATCTCTAACCTCTCACCCCCGATAATGAATGCACCCTCCGCCGGCACCCACCACTGCACAAGCTTGTTCAGGAGCCGTCTCACTGAACGAATAGGTGGGATCTGAGCGAACTTCAAAAGTCCGCTCATAGCTAGAGTCTGTCTCACCCCTGCATCAGTCTCAATCTTCGCCATAAGATCATCATCGATCTCTCGCTCACGCCACGAGGACTGTGGTCTCCTCAACATCCTGCCAGAAAACAGAAGAAATTTTTAGCCCCAGCATAAAAAATTTTAGAAAAATCCCATCGCGGCTTTTACACAAAAAGCCGCGATGCCCATCGCGGCTTTTCCACCAAAAGCCGCGGTGATCATCGCGGGATCCATGCAAAAACCCGCGATGAACATCGCGGGTTTTGTCCGGACAGTCGCGATGAACATCGCGACTATCCCCCATGAACCCGCGATGAACATCGCGGGTTATGACCTCGCAGTCGCGATGAACATCGCGACTGCGGGCCTAAAACCCACGCGGTTCATCTCGGGAACAGCCTCGAAACCCGCGATATTCCACGTTGGAGAGTCAACGTGGAATTTCGCGGCCTTCGGGGGCCCGCCGCCAAACAAAAAAGACATAATTGACAAAGCTAAGGCAACTAGAGTTACCTGCAACTCGCTGAATCGAAAACCAACGGTGAAATCTCCCAGAAATCGAGAAATAGCTCTGACAGCTCTATCAAACTCGCACGTAACAATGACATGTCATTTGGGCCCCACGCCCTATTTATAGAAATTCCACCAATTTTCAAACAACCATTGCGGGATCATACGAAGTCCATTCCTCAAACCGTTGGTACCGTTGGAATCAGCACAGTGAGAACTTCATGCAGGTTCCTTCCTTTTCCCATTTTCACGGGGTCCATTTTTTGACCATTTTTTGCCGTCTCTCGTGGCCTCGGTTTGCGTGCCACATCGATCGTTCTCCTTTTTGGACGTGCCCCGTTTTCGATGTGCCTTATATCACCGGACTCAGTTTTCCGTGCTTGTGATGATTCTTGAGATCATTTCTCGCTGTCACGTCCCGATTGTCAGGGCATTCTTTCCATGCCCCCCTCGTCGCCTCGGTTTGCGTGCCACATCGGCCGTTCTCCGTTTTCGACGTGCCTTATATCGTCGGATTCAGTTTTCCGCGCTCGTGATGATGCTTGAGATCATTTCTCGCTCTCACCTTTAGATTTTTCAGGCATTTTTTCCACGCCCCCTCGTCACCTTGGTTTGCGTGCCACATCGGCCGTTCCCCGTTTTCGATGTGCCTTATATCGCCGGATTCAGTTTTCCGCGCTCGTGATGATGCTTGAGAACATTCCTCGCTGTCACGTCCTGATTTTCAGGGCATTTTTTCTGTCCCCTACATAACCTCGGTTTGCGTGCCACATCGACCATTCTCCGTTTTCGACAATCCTTATGTCACCGGATCCAGTTTTCCACATTGATGACGACGCTTGAGACCTTTTCTCGACCTCATCAAACCATGTTTGTTCGGTATAATTTTACCCCTTTTTCGAGCCGAGCAATCCCTTTTTACGAAAAAGGCACTTCGGGAGTTTCTGTTAAGCTCTTTTCTGACTCCTAAAACAATGAAAAGATCGCCGAGCAATCTTGCTTCCTTTCATGCTCGCTAAACGTATCTGAAAGGGCGTCTACCTGGTATAATTTTACCCCTTTTTCGGACCTCGTAGACTAATTACGAAAAAGGTATACTCTAGTCACATCGGCTAGAAGAGTTCTCCATCCGCATCATTTTATGCTTTTTCGGGCCTTGGAGACTAAACTTACGAAAAAGAAACACCAATAGAGTCCACTTACCGCTTTCAGACTCTCAAAACATGAAAGCAACCATGAGCATGAGCCGTCCTGGGCTCGCAAAATCCACAGGACCGTACCATTTTAGAGCACACTTTTATCCCTTCTTGGAGCTCATTAAAACTACGAAGAAGGAATCAATGGTGCCTCTTGGCGCCACGACAGATCATGTCTACTCACATGGCAGCTTCCCCATTTTGGTCGCCTTTGTTCAGAGTATTCTACAGTATGTCACCCTAAAACTCCCTCGATAGCTACCATCAGCTTCACCCCTCCCAGAGTCAGTACATACCCTTCAGTCCCTAAAAAAGCTATGATCCCTGCTCCTGCAAGTCAGTCCCCTACGCTGCCAAGTCAACCATTCCTCCATGCTCTGAACAAAGGAAGTCTGAGTCTACCAACTTTTTGACCCAGTTATTTCCCATCCCCACAAGTATGTCAGTCCTACCATCAGTACTACAACACTTCAGTTCTACACCTCGTGCTCCTATCAAGAAAAAATCATTGCCTTGTTAGTTGCTGGTCTCCCTCTGTCGACGACAACCACATTGATTCCAGAGGATAGACTTAGAGGTCCCTGTGTCTTGGACTCATTACCATTTATGATGAGTGCCTACGAATCATTTCGAGAGGAATCCTCAGTGCCTCTCCGAATGGTTGTTTCTCACATGCTCGACTTCAACACCTTGATCGCATCGTTGAGACTCGCACAGGGTATTGGTCCGTTCAATTATTAGTCGAAGACCCTGGATATCACCTGACTCCTCCACATTCGAGAGTCTACCTATGGATACAACCAGTTACATTTTTTCTATAGATATCCGGGTTGAGTATGGCGACAGTATTCCAGATGGCTCACAGTCATTGAGTCCATACAGATGTTGGACACCTTCAGTTTCAGCAGTTCAACAGTTATTCCAGTGTATCAGTTATTGAGATCAGCCATGATCATGGGTATATCCCACAATAATGTCCCCTCTGGACCATTATGATGTACCAGTATATTTCTTTACGTATTAGATCCCCCTTCTTGGGACTAATTGTTTTGTATATGTCTTGATACGAGCATGGGAATGCTCGCCTCGTCCTTTATCAGAGATTATACCTCATTCATATTGAGGCCATGTAATATTTTTTGTTTTTGCAGATTCCAAGGGCCGTGGCTCCAGTCTCCAACCGGTCTCTTCTCTCCCCTAAAACCCTAGAAAAAGACAAATGAACTATGATGTCTATCGGCCATACGATGATCTCCTGCCCTCACACATCAGGGGGCAATCTGTTAACACCCAAAAAGTGCTCACTAGCTCATTTCCCTATTCACATGACCCATTTATCCACTTTTTCACCATCAGAGCCTCTGAAACCAACAAAAGGTCACCAAAAGACCCGAGTACACCCCTTTTTCCATTAAAAAAGATTATTTTTCCCAAAAAAGCATAAAAAACCCTAAAAAATGGTCCAAATTTCCAAAAATATTAAAAAGGGAATTAAAATATTATTTTTATTCAAAAAAGGAAAAAGGAGGGAAAAGTACCTAAACCATGTTGGTCAATACCATTTGGTTTCCACAAAACCACAAATGGTATTTCCCACTGGACCAAAACCTATAAAAAGGTGGTAGGGGCTTCTCATTTCACATCCATCCATTATCTCATCCTTATGCTGCTGAAATCTCCCTTGAGCATTTTAGCCATTGCAAACCACATTGGAGAAGAGACCATTGGAGATTGGAGTTGCTCATCCTTGGAGCCATTCAACCTCACCATTAGAGGTATTGATTCCGCAAGCACTTCTTGCCCCATTCTTTCAATACAAATTCATTATTCTACATTGTCTTGTTCTTGATTTTAAATTATTTTTGTTATTTGCTTAATATCTTTGCATAGATCCATGAATAGTCTTGTTTAGTTAGTTTGTTCTTTGCTTTTATTTGAAACTGTTGCTACTAGTTAGCAGGTGCCCATAGCACTAAGCCTGGTTGCAAAACCGGGCCAACAGGTAGATGCCCATTGCACTAATAAAAAAAAAAGAAAAGAGTTTTCCTGTTTTTAGGAAAAATCAATGCAACTTGCAAATGGAAAGGCATGGAAATAATTATAATTTAATAGATGTTTCTATTTTTTTAATAAATATATTCTTGGAAAGTTGGAATTTAGAAAGTATAGATTAACAAATCAATGCAACTTGTACATGGAAATAATTTTAATTTAATAGATGTTTCTATTTATTTAATGGATGTATGCTTTCTAAGTTGGAATTTAGAAAGTATAATTTATATAACATAAATATATATTAATACTACTATTAAATTAGTAATATAATAACATTTTAGAAATTTTGTTGTCCTTCAAAAATAGTAGTAATATAATGAAGGTTTAAAAATTTTATTGCCCTTCAAAAATACATTTTAGAAATTTTATCACCCTTCACAAAAGACGGTTTGCTAAAATCTTAAACCGTATTTGATGGTCAAAATGCCCCATGACGGCCATTTTTCCCGTCAAATTCCATCACTGAATGAAAGAGAAAGAATTCTGGAGCACATAACGTTCATGACGTGTCTTTTCCAACCTTTATGCATGAACATTAACATACACAAAAACCTTAGAAAAAAAAAATGCCTATCTCAGCCTGCACATCCATCTTTGCTGGGATCCACTAGTGAATAAAATCTAGGAAAATAAGCATTATCACAATGCTCATGCAATTGATCAGCATAGGAATTTGGGAAAAATCCCACCCATAAAAAATGACGTGTTCCACACTAAATACAAACGTTTCACTGTTTTCTTCATTTTTTTTGATGGTTAACATGAAATATAGGCCATATTTGACGGGCAAAATGGCTCATGATGGGAATTTTTCCCGTCAAATTCCAGCCTTGCAGCCGATAGGCTTGAGGGAGCACACATGGAAAAAGATGCCAGTAGACGATTGGATAGAAGGTTGCAGAAGAGGAAACGACTGCACGAACAATGTGGTAATCGAAATGCCACCCAAGCAATGCATACAGTGTCAACACAATAGATTTGCAGGAAAAACACAGAGAGTCCAAATCACAGTGGGCACGATACACAACAAATTTTATGAATAGTAAAATATTTCAGACCATTAAGGGTTCATTCAAGAGATTTACACAATCAATCACCTGGATGACACAAAGCTACCCATGACATAGACATAGGATCATTGCGATGTGATGTATACCGATGAATAATGTAAAGCAATGCAAAGTTGGACCATAGACAGGGCTTTCGTTGTTTCAGAGCTTGTTGAGGTTTGAACTAGTATTCTTGGAAACAATCTCCCGTAGTAGTGGGGCCGTGGGGTAATGATAGGAAAAAGTAGACAAATCCCGAGGTATGGTAAGTAATGTAGGAATTTGGTAAAAATCCCACCCGTAAAAAATGATGGTTTCGACACTAAATACAGACATTTTACCGTTTTCTTTTTTTTTCTTGATGGTTAGTATGAAACATAGGCCATATTTGATGGGAAAAATGGCCCATTACGGACATTTTTCCCGTCAAATTCCATCCCTAATGGTAAGGAAACAAGCAACCAAAACAGAGAGGTGACCGATAATACATCCAACACCTGAGAGATGATAAATTAGCAATGAAAAAGAAAAAGAAAAAAGAAAATGTGACCAGACAACCACCAACACACTAGGAATGTTGGAGGCCCTCCATCCACATTGATATACTCAAGGAGTCTGCTAAAAAAGAAAAAGAAAATGCGACTAGAAAACCACCAACATACTAAGAATGTTGGAGGCCCTCCATCCACATAGATATACTCAAGGAGTCTACTCTAAAAACGTGACAATCTCGATCTTGGCTTGGCGTTTACAAGCTATCCATGTGCATGTCAGGAAGATTACCCAAAAAACCCTAAAATCATGGACATAACATAATGAACATCTCTGCGGCGAAGCTCCCTCTTGTATAAAGTTCAGAAAAAAAAAATCCTCATTTTCAAAGGTTGGGGTTGTGGAGGTCATTGAAAATGAATTGCAAGAATGACATACATTGTTCTACATGAATTTACTGATCGAGGATCATGATGAGAAATGAAGGATGGGTCTTCCTTTACAAGGTGAAAGCTACCAGGAGTGTTCTGTGATGCTTCATATTTCATTCACATGCCAATAAAACACAAGAGGAAATGTTGAGAAACTGTAGTGCGCAATTGGAAATTGCACAAGGCATCCAGTTTTTGGCATCCACTAAACTATCGAGTAAGAGAAACATTTGAGCCTCTTGTGGAAGGTGAAACAAAAAATCTTGACGTTCAAACTTCTCATTTTTCATCTCTTGTGTGGAAGGTGGATGTCGGTTACTTGCGGTCCACCTTCCTCATTTAGAATGCATGTGAAATATCAACTGACGAAATTGAACTGCTGAGCTCCTCATAGTTGCTAACACCCTTTTCCTTTCCTCGCGGTCGCCAAAGCTCATCATCTAACTTGCCACAACCTTTAAAAATAGGACGAAGATGCCTGAAACAAACATCTTACTCCAGAAGTGAGAGGAAGGTAATGTTAGTTTTTCCACTTCAACCCTTTTTTTCCCTTTATCTTTAGTTGTCCATTAGCCTAACAAGTGGCGATTGCAGCTAAGGCTACAGTCCAGGTCCATCCATTAGGGTGAAGGTAGAGTGTCCTTCCGTCAGAGGTATGTTCTTTTTTCCTGCACGTATTTTCATTTTGTTTTGTATGTTTCTCTACCGATTGTTTCATGCCCACAGGTTATTGCATGACAATCTCAGTGAGGAGTACTCCCACTTAGTTTCACCCCGATGAGCTTGAGTTGCTGAGAGTTACTTAGGGTCCTGGAAACCTCCATTTATCAGGGGTTGAATTGACCACAACCTATTGTACTTGATGACTTTCATAATTCCATCCTTTAATAAAAATTTGATTTGGGCAATATCTGCATCTTTCCTCCATTTTTTTATCGTTCAACCTTGCTATTTTTTTTCTTTTCTTTTACCTTTCTTTTACTGACTTGTACATAACAATCTTATTTTTTTAGTCTTGACTCTTCAGTCATAGGTCTTTTTGGTGCTACATAATTCAGACAAAAGTAGTCATTATGCAGAGTTTTGAATGTTCTTTTATTTCATGCAATCTGTTTTATTTATTGAATATATTTTCTGCATAAGAATAATCTGCTAAGTTCGTTTATCATTAATATCATTGCATTAATGAAATGAGATCCTTGATTGCATTTAAAAATTGAAAATCTAACCAGTGAATTATGTTTTATGCTAAGGCTAAAAATGCAAAGTTTCATCTTCATTTAACTGAAGTTATTGCATTTATAATATTATGATTCTTATATTCTCATAAATTTTTTTATTAACACCCTTTTTCATTATTTTGTAAACATTTTACAATTAATTTCTTTTGTTTTTTTATTAGTTGATTAGTTTCTCTTTCATAAATTAATACATGCATTGTTAGATAGGCCTCATTTAGATTTATTAATAGACTAATGTTCTTGTTTTGAAAGTGTTCTTGTATTTTGTTAAGCTAATTCCACATCGCTTTCATTTCATTTATGTACGTAATTCCATCAATCAAACCTTTATATCCTATCTATCCAAGGGCTCTAAATGCAACTCGGACTTCCATCTCCATCTTCCCCTTGAAAGACCCTCCAAGGGTGTTTACAGTGTTGTTTCCTGAACCTTGTCATTTTGAACATCAACACCCTTGACCTCATATCCCCCCTTCCACCTCATGTCACTCCCCGCTCCCCCCTCTTAACACTTAACACTCGGGGGGTGTTAAGAGGGGGGAGCAGGGAGTGCCGTGAGGGGGTCAGGGGGAGGGGGTGGCAGGTGGGTGGTGGAGGGGAGGGAGGGCGAGCAACGCAATTCTCAAAATTGTGTCACTCACCCTCCCTCCCTTTTGCCCTTCATTTAATTGTTTTATGTTTCATATTATATTTTTATTTTACTATATTTTTTTTGTTTATATTGTATTATATTATATTATATTTTTTGTTTTTATTTGTTTTTTAATATTGAAATGTATATTTTAACCTTTTTTTTTGGTTTTTGTATTTTAATTTTGATTTTGAGTTTTTTTTATGTGTATTTTAACCAATATTTTAAAAAATTTGTATTTTTTTAAATTTTTTTCTTTTTATCTTGTTTTTTTTTTAAATATTTTTCTTTAATTTGTTATAAATTTGTGATAATTTTTTCGTTTTATTTTTTTTAAATGTTAAAATTCTCTCTCTCTCTCTCTCTCTCTCTCTCTCTCTCTCTCTCTCTCTCTCTGTTTTGCTTTTAGAATGATGTTTTAGTTTTTTTTAAATGGTTTTGAAATAAAAAGTGGTGCTACTGGCATATTGGTTTTTTTATTTTTTTATTTTTTATTTTTTTTAAATTTAGACCCCCCCAAAAGGCGATACCGATAGCACCACTTTTCAAAACAAAGGTAAAATCAAGTACTAAATAGGACCTCCAAAAAAATGAGAACTCATATGGGTTCTCATTTTATAGTATATTTGGTTTTATTTATTGTCACACGAGTTCTTGTTTTATAATATATTTGGTTTTATGTATTATCAATTGTATGAGCCGATTCTCCATCCTTGT
Organism: Larix kaempferi; assembly: GCA_027924585.1. NCBI lineage: Eukaryota > Viridiplantae > Streptophyta > Pinopsida > Pinales > Pinaceae > Larix > Larix kaempferi. The sequence goes on from BSBM01000807.1 coordinate 7,123,295, forward strand.
GTTGTAGGGAAAATGATTTTGAGAATCACAAATCATCCCTTCAACTTATACCAATGAATTTTTGTCGTCTAAACATGTAGGCGACAATAATTAAATTCCTATCAATTGTGAAATTCTATGTCACAACAGATCTAAGAGAGGAAGATACCTCACAAAGAAAAAATGAGCATAAAAGTTGAATAAGAGTGAAAACTGCAGTAACAAAGAGCAGAAGAATAACTATGCAACAAAACTCAGATATGAGCAAAATAATGTCACACTACTCAATAATCAGTATAATGAACAAATATAATACAATGGAGAGAATTCGAATCATGCAGAAGAATTCGAACCTCAGTTGGTCTAGCATAAGGATTATCACCACTGGAGTGCTCCAGAAGACTCAAACTCAACTAAATTGAACCTAATCTCAGCTAACTGAAGTCACAATCAGTTAGCTGAATAAGGAGGGTGAAATAGTGAGTTTGTCATCCATTTCAATCAGAAATGGGTGCATGAGGCCACATTTAGTGGCATCCAGAGTTCTAACCTCCCACAAGAGTCAGATAACTCAAGTGGACTACACTAGAACACTCAGTAGGTTCCTATAAAATAGGGAATTGATTGAAGTGGTCCTAAAATGATGCATGTAGGGATTAGAATGTGGTATATGGATCCTGAATGACATCTGCACACCACTAGGGGGGACATGACATCATCAACAACTAGAAAAAATAAATAATGCTAGGTAGGACAAGGATGGAGTATTGAAATATACTAACACCCCCCCTTAATCCATACTTTTGCATCTTGGGCCCTGGTTAGTGAGACCAAAGGTCACCCATACAATCAAATAAATGATAAAAAATAAAGAACAGTCCATGAACCAAGGAAATGGAGAAAACCTCATGGGAAAACCCCCCCTCAAATTGGATTGAAGCACACCAAAAGATTAATTTCTCCAAACTAAAGTAGGTGTGATGCTTGATCATATGTATGGAGGTGTATTCCTCTTGGGAATAAGTGGATCATGCTCCAAAAACATGTGCCTATATTCTCCTTCAGTAGATGCAAGCGAATATGGAGGCTTTTTGAATTTTCTCTCCAGATCGAACATGGTGAGAAAAAATCCAAAAATATGAAGATCATCCTGGAACCTGTGATTCAAACCAGCTGAGGTAGGATCAAATACAGGAATGTGTAGATAGTTCTTTATCTCCTTTGAACCAACATATGTGAGATCATAACCAAATGAACTATGACATCATGGTGGTGGCTTGGACTTCAAATCAGCTCCAAGAATTGATAGATGGTTTCTTGTGATATCCTTTGAACCAGCAGGGGTGAGATCAAAATCAAAATCACCAAAATATGCTTAAGACTTGAACCCAAGCGAATGGTAGTGTCCTCCATATTCAATGAAACTCTGAGAACATGTGCCAATGATAGAATAGAATTACATAGGAAGCATGTGATCAAGGAGGGCGAATGCATCACCTCCAAAATCTGAGTTAACCTCCAAAACATTCAATAGATCATCATTCTGCACACCAACAGACTCATGTGAAAGAGAGGATTTAAGAACCTCTTCAGATTCTAGAGTATGAACTGGATTTTCTTGCTCAAAATTCAAAATAGAAGACAGTGAGAACATGAGTGTGGAATCTGCAGTTTCTTCTTCATCTTGAACAACTTCATCATGAGATATGATTGAGGCCGAGACATAATTAGAGAGAACACTTAAGGAGGTATTATTGGTCTTGTTCTCCAAATAATTTGCACCAATCTCTTCATTCTTCTTTCCAAATGCTTTGTCCAGCTGGGCCCATAGATCACTTGGATATTCAACAATTTCAATGAGGTAGCGCATACTAGGATACATAGCAATACACATTGCTCCAGAGGCTCTTTCACAATCATTTAGCCAATCATTGTCTTCTTCATAGGAAGCAAAATCTCTCATAACACCAATACACATGTCAAAAAGACCTTGTCTCTTCAGATATGCTATCATCTTTGGTTTCCACTCATCATAGTTGAATGGAGAGAGAGGAGGAATTGCTTTCAGATTCATGGAAGATGTTGTAGAATACCTGCAAAAACAATGGAAAATATCTGCTACTGCTACTGCAACATAACTACTGCAACTGCAAAAAACTGCTGCAACTGCAGAAAACTCCTGCAACTCCTGCAACTACTGCAACTGTTGTTGTACTAAAAAAATTCAAATAACCTACAAAAAAATCTCAATAATGGAGGTAGACTGCTATTGAGCACTGCATTAGATAGTATGCACTTTTATACGGATCCTTCACACCTGGCTAGACCTCATTGGATTTATCGAATGAATTCAATGCAATGGCACCATGATTTGCTGTGGACATCCAGAGGCTTCTGGTGCACTACCGAAAGCATCTGATCAAACTATTCTCTCCATGGCTCTGATACCATGTGAAATTCTATGTCATAGCAGATCTAAGAGTAGAGGATACCTCACAAAGAAAGAATGAGCAGAAAAGTTGAATAAGAGTGAAAAATGTAGTAAAAAATAGCAAAAGAATAACTATGCAACAGAACTTAGATAGAAACAAAATAATGTCACACTACTTAATAATCAGTATAATGAGAAAAGATAATACAATGGAGGTACCCTCAATGTTAGTATTAAACTATTTCAAAATACTGTACCGACACTCATTTTTAACATGTGATGATACATTCGACTCAACTAGTCTAATGTTAGTTATGTTGTGATACTTTGATACATTCAAAGTCATAGACCAAAAATCATGTAAATTATCCTTCACTGTCTCTATATTCCCACAATCAGAATTGCATTCACCCATGCCAATTCTCATAGGTAAATCAAGAAATATATTTTTATGCAAATATAACAATATGGCTCAAAGTTTGGAATTTTATTTAGGACTTTGATGAACAGCTTTGAAATTTCACATAGGGGACTCGACACAATCATAATAAATAAATATTTATTTTTGTACAATTAGAAATCATGGGATGAATGCATTTGTTTTAATTCACACCACTATGAGAACTTGTTACTTTGATTTCACATGACTTCTTACCTGAAAATGAGCATTAAAAAATATTCCTTTCAAAAAATCAATAAATGTTTATGTTTCGCTCTTCATTTTTGAAGACCTAGTCATGGAAGATATACGGGAAGTCAATGCAAAAGGAATTGCACAAAAGGATGTGGTGAAAGATAAGGTGGACACTAAATACACATAAAGAAAGAAATTGATTTGTAATTGTCTTGACATAGTTAGAATTAACCATTGCAAGCTGTATAAAATATCATGAAGAGATGGGGGATGAAGTTAGAGGGTTAGAGAAAGAGAAGGTTAGTGGGTGAGCAGGTAAATGTATTGGGTGGGATCTAGGAGTTGAGATTCATGCCTTGGGATATGTATCCCTTGATATTGTAATTGTTGATGAATGTTGTATTTTATTGAGAAATGAATAATAGAAAATGATGTTTGTTGGTGCACCCTTAAATTTTTTTTCATGTGTCTATTGAATGTATATTATGCTTTTGGGTTGATCTATTTATGCATGCTTAGTATATGTTAAAGAAAATAACCCTCTACCTAGATACCTAGACCTTGACCTGATGAATCCAGCGGGACAAAAATCATCCAAATTGATCACCTGAGTCAACCATGAGTTGGTTTCATAGATATGGGGGTGGATTCCTTGATTGGGGGTGCATTCCTTAATTTTGGGGAGTTCTCCTTGATTTTAGGTGTGGTCCGGTCATTTGTTAGTTAAGGACTAGATTCAATCCACTAATATAGGTCCTATTTGATGCTAAGTAACCCTGACTAACCCTATATTGTCATTAGTGCTCTAGTTTAGTCAATAGCACCCTAGTTGAGATATTTTAGGGATTTACATGCACTTCTTCAGTTAGAACTAGTGCTCAGTGAGTTACAAGGTCAATTAAAATCAGTCTAGGTGAGTGTGCATGGATAACTAAGGGATTTTGGCTCTAGTTAATATTGATTAGACTCCAAGCATTGTATGAGCAAGTAGAATAGCCTCTTGAACTAATTCAAATTTCCTTTCTATATATTGTATTCACCTCCATTCATTACAGTTAATGAAATACATCATTATTTTCTTCTGATCTATTCTAGTTTTTATGTAATGATCTATGATATCTCATTTGCTACATGATTAGTTGATTGTTGATTTATCTTTCACTATATATTTTTTTTTTTTATGTGCCTATATCTGTATGCTCAAACTTTACTTGGTATCATAGCTGCAGGGTACTAAACTAGTCAACATTCTAGTGATTTTTTTTCAGGGATCAAGCTTTTCCAGGTTGAAGAAGGGAATTTGTTGCCAGGATTTTGCAGTCATCAAAGAGCTCATTTGCAGCTATCAAAGAGATCATTTTCATCCATTAAAGATCTCATTTGTAGCCATCAAAAATATAATTTGCAGCCATCAAAGAGCTCATTTGAAGCCATCATTGATGGGTCTCCTATCTCCCCAGCTCAGTTGCTACATAGTTGGTATGATAGACCCACTCTTATTGAAGGAGGCCCCATAAGTTATTTTGTTTATGTGCTTATATCTATATGCTCAAATTTGACATGGTATCATAGTTGCAGGGGTACGCCACTAGTTAGTGTTCTAGTGATTTTTATCAGGGATCAAGGTTTTTGTGATGAACCTGCAATAATTAATTAATGCAAATACACGAGATATCAGAAATAATAGAACTCATAATCACTTTTATATTGATCATGGGCCACTTCGAGGGGGAAACCTCCTTTGAGCAAGCTCAATACAATTAACTTCACGGTGCCTTCATAGGCCTCAACACACACTTATATACTAAGTCTAGGCACCAATACCATGGGTCAATACCATGTGTCAATACAAACCATGGGCTAAGTCTAGGCGCCAATACTATGAGTCAAAACCATGGGACATATAATACTATGGGACGACTTACAAAGCATATGCGTCCAATACTATGGGTCAATACTATGGGCTAATATAAACTATGGATCAACAAATACTACGGGACGACTTACAAAGCATATGCGTCCAACAACAATATACTAACAAAGTAAAGACATGGGTTCCTAACAGTTTTGCAGGTTAAAGAAGGGCTTTGAAGTTAGGATTTTGAAGCCATCAAAGAGCTAATTTGCAGCCATCAAATAGCTCATTTGTAGTAATCAAAGAGCTCATTTTCAGACATCATGGATCTCCTATCTCCCCAACTCAGTTGCTACATAGTTGGTATGCTAGATACAGTCTTATGGAAGGATGCCCCAAACGCTTCACAACATATGTCCTATGAGGAAATATTCACATACATTGAGAGGATGAAAGAGGCACCAGAAGCTTCGCAACATATGGACTACGAGGACATATGAATATACATGATCCACTAAACTGAGGAATACCATTTTACATGCCTAGAAAAAGAGGTGATCTACAAATTTATTCTCTCCAAATTGAGTTCAAATTACAATATCTTTGTTTCTGCTTTCCTTTCTACTAAATTGGCTGTTGCAACCTACTACAAAATGCATTCTTTGAATACATTTAATTCATCTCTCCTTCAAGAGAAATATAATCTCTCACAAATGGGCCTCCAAAATACCTCAAAGGTGCCTGCACTTGAAACCAGTGACGGAAATAAGGGAACATGCAAGCAAACACCCCCACACAAGGGAAAAAAGGAACAAAACTGAGGCTTTCTCATGAATATTATAACTCCGATGATGACAAGTTCAAAGAGGATCATCCATGGTGTCCTTATTGCAATAAAGGACCAGATAAAGAAGAATATTTCAGGTGCAGAAAGGTTTTTTGAAGAAAAGGAATAAAAGGAGCACAACAAGAAATCCAACTGCATGTATGCACTTTCAACAGTTTCTACTCCATGCATTATTAAATCAGAAGACTTTGGAGGACTTGTCCCAAATCAAGTTCTAATTGAATAAGACATTGGAGAACTTGTCCCAAATCAAGTTCTCATTGAATAATACCTCTAGCATGTCTCTTCAGATTCCAGAGCTACAACTTTTGATCCTATTACACACCAATTTCCGCACAAACCATTTCGAGTAGATTAATTTTACATTTTATTTTATGGGGGGCTTTATTTTCCCATGTGTTTTTTCCCTCTTACCCAATTTATAGATAATATTGGGTGGATGCGTACCTAATATAGTTGCAAATTGCTGAGACCCATTTTTCATTTTTTATTTTTTCACCTAGTTAGGCTTATGGGGGGTTGTTAGGGAAAATAACCATATACCTATCTACCTAGACCTTGACCTGATGAATCCAATGAGACAAACCTCATCCAAATTTATCACCTGAGTTATCCATGAGTTGGTTTCCTATATTTGAGTTTTCCTTCCTTAATTTGGGGGAATTCTCCTTGATTTTAGGTGCGATCCAGTCAGTTGTTAGTTAAGGACTAGATGCGCTCCACTAATATAGGTCCTAACTGACCCTAATTGACCCTCTACTATCATTAGCACTCTAATTTAGTCAATAGTGCCCTAGTTGAGATATTTTAGGGATTTGCATGCACTTCTTCAGTTAGAACTAGTGCTTAATGAGTCACAAGGTCAGTTAAACTCAGTCTAGGTGAGTGTGCACAGATAAATAAGGTATTTTAGCTCTAGTTAAGCCTGACTATCCTCAAAGCACTGCATGAGAAATTTGAATAGCCTCCTGACCCAGTTCGAATTTCATTGCTATATATTTTATTCATCTCCATTCATTACAATTAACAGAAATACATCATTCTTCTGTTCTTATTTGTTCTAGTTTTTGTGTAATGATCTATGATATCTCATTTGTTATATGATTAGTTCATTGTTGATTTATTTTTCAGAGTATATCTCTCTTGTTTATGTGCCTAGATATATATGCTCAAATTTTTACAGTACATGATATTACTTATTATTTATTATGGTTGCACAATATAATAGAAGGTTAAAATGAACTCTTTAACATAATCTCCCTCCATTCACTAATATTTACGTCATCTCATACTAGTATCGGCTGTGCTTTGGGTGAAAATTTATTCTCTTTAGAGAAGAATTAACATGCCATCATGACTAGACTACAATGGGAATTTGTTGGCTTCTACGCAGAAGCCTAGTATTTAACTTGTGACAACAAATGTTTCCATTGTTGGGACCTCTTTCTGAACGAGGAAGTGCTAGTTGAATAGAAAAAGGGATGTATAAGTACCAAATCCAAGATTGGGGGGAAAATAGGCTTGAATAATTTGTGTTACAAGAATCCTGATTGCAAAAATGGAATATGTTGGAGTAGGGTTTTGGACCAGTTTTGGGAGTCGCACACAAGGAGATGCACTGTGAGCCAATCGGCATAAGGACCACCGCGCACAAAAGGTGGAAGTTAGTTAGAAGTAGTTAGACACTTGTGTCCACTTTTAAACGAGCTCAACCCATTTTGAAATGTATAAATATGTAAGGTATCTTCAGGTAGGATATTTTTGGTTTTTCTTTAGTTTTCGAGTGATAGTTGCTTGTTAAGTGAGTCGCTGTTATGCTATGTAATGCTGGGGTATTGTTGGGATTATGACATAGATTTGATGCACGTTGTGTAGGTTTTGCAAGTTTTTCCAGATGATAATAATAATGGAGTAGATATGTTTTGGAGCAAATCTCTTATGTATTGAATGTTCTATGTATTGTGTGCATGACTGCTCTATTTCTGTTATTGCTTTGAATGTATTATCGGTCCTTATAAATAAGATGTCTATTTCTATGCATTAGATGAATGAGTGGTAGATGAATATACTGAATGTTGTCTTTCCCTTTAGCACTGTGGAAGCTTGGTTCCTGCAGTCCCCATAGATGCTTCAAGTGAGACTTCATATGATTGCAGGTGACACCGAAAGGGATGGTATCTAGGGTTTTGTTGGTAAATTTAGATTGTAACCTGGGTCTGTCCACTGCACGCCATCATAATCCATTAACATGTAGGGATTTTGTATGGTATTATGGACCGTTGTTGGATCAATATGAGGTTTTATAGTGTGAGTTTCATGTAATATTATATAAGTGGATAAAACGACTTGTAGAATCCCTAGATTACAAGGATTGGTACAATAAAACTATTCAGTGTGTTGATGCCCCGAAGATCGCAGCATCAAGCAGAAAGGGATTTTCCATGGTAAACTATCCCAATTAGATGGTCCACCGTTTGGTATGGGGAATTTGTCTGATTAGTGGTTCCGGCTACCGTTAGATTTGGATTTGTTTTCCTCTGCACCGGTTATGGCCCGATCCACCGTTCTTTTGATTTTAATGTTTAAAATGATGTGCAAGTGCCTAAGCTAATTTAATTTAAATGTAGAGCTGGAAAGAAATCTGTATCTAAAACTGAAATAAATCTAATCTATCCTTGCAAGGAGCAAAAGCTGTAAATATGAGTAATGTGCTGAAAGAAACATTAAAGATCAACAGATAGCCATTGAATCATAAAGATGCATCTACAGCAAGAAGTTAAAGATATAAAAGATAGCTCTTAATTCATGTAAAAAAATGTTCTATTACTCATTTGAGAGAAACATTATTGCACAGAAAATAGTAAAATCATTCATTGCAGAGAAATAATTCGAACAACAGAGAAATATTTCACTGTAATATATATCAATGTCATAAGAAGAATCCAACAGACATTATACACACATTTCCAGGAAAAAGACGTCCTCTCTAGGCTCTTATTAGGCAAATTCACTTTCTTGGAGCTAGTGCAAAATAGTCTGTACAAGCTCTAGAAAAATTCCTTTCCCTGCCAAAAGTCCGTTACACTATTCCCTAAGCCTCTATTTATATCTTTACAAAATGTCTCCTGGGCTGCCACCTAGCCTTTTACACTTGTCCTTTAAAGACTTTTCCCAGCAATAAACAATTTGTGGCTCTTTTCCATAGTAAAATCCTTTCAAAAATAGAAAAGGACAGCTGTCCTAGTGACTCAATGCTCCAACCATAGGAACAAAAACAAAAGACCAAAACAAAACAACACATTATGTCTAGTGCATTTATTCTTAGGGTGGTGCTTCTGCTGGGGACGATGTGCCTGCGTTGGCTGCTGCTGCTGCTGCTGCCTTCTTCTCTTCTTCAGCTATATAACTGAACCATATACCAGCGTCTCTTACAACCACATTTGCGGGTGAGGGGAGCAGGATCTTCTGTGAAGTCACATGCTTACTAAGCTCTGCTTCAATACCCTGAACTTCTACTATTGATGCCTGGTGAATCTCCTTAAGAAAATGATTGTATACTGATGACAGTCCAATATAGTGATGAAGATCATCGATGGCCAGCACATCAATCTTTTTTACATATTCTATTTGAATGCCCAGCTCTTCCTTCAAATCTGACAAACGCTTCTCTTTGCTTGGAAAATCATCTAGGGTCTGAGGAAACATAAGCTTGCATTTTTCATGTACTTCATGAATCTTTTGATATAGGCTGTTGCCTTTCCCCATTGTTCCCTGGATTTTAGCCACCAGCTTAGCACCACAATTCCGGCAAAACTCCATGAGAGCTACATCCTCCTTAAAACCATCTACAGATTTGAATGGGAGATGCTTAGGGAAATCCACCTTCCCTTCTCTCCACTCCATCTGGCCTAAAATGTTTGCTTTAACCTGAGTGTATTTGCCTTTAAGCGGGGTGGTTTCATCATCGACCTCTTTCAATCTAACCAGCATGGTTTTGAGCCTGCACACTTCCTCAGTAATCAACTCTTGTGTGGCATGCATTTGTCTCAAAATGTCACAGGATTGCTCATGAAAGGGAGACATATCCATTGCTCTGCTTTCTGCTTGTTCTAGCTGCTCAACCATTGCCTGTTTATCTGCTTCCAGATGAAAAATTCTAGCTTCATAATCATTCTTTTCCGCTTCTAGAACCATCATCTGGATTGCCAGGTGTTCCTTTTCTTCTTCCAGGTGTCGATACTTATCCGACAACTCCTTATGATCAACAGACAGGCGAATATATTTGTTTACTACAAGATCCCTATAAGCCTTCTCATTAGCCACAGTATGTTGCAGCATGCGAGATCTCCTCTTTGTTGACTCAAACTCTTTGACCATGTCAATCACATTATCTTCTGTTGCTTTTGCTGCCAACACAGCGGCGGATGCCATGGCTATGGGAGCTTTGTTTGTATTCTGCATGACTGTGGTTTCTTGCTGGGTGACAATGTCTGCCTGAAAAAGCCTCTTTATCCTCTCTTCCGATTTTAGGACCATAGCCTTCCTCTTCTTATAGTACACAAATTTATCCCATCGGGACACAGTATGATCTTCGGATGGGGTGAAAGGGATAATCGGGAGGTCTCTTATATGGACTTCTGCCTCTGCAGGTGGAGTTTGTGCCACCTAAGATGAGTCTATTTCCATATCTTGGGTGCCATATCCACCTGCCTGAGCATCTTCGTTGGCATTAATTTCTCCCTCAACATTTTGTTCTCCTTCAGGATTTTGCTTTTCTTCGGCATTAATCCTTCCTTGGTCTTCCCCATCTTGCTGTTGATTCTCAATTTCTTCCCTCTGCTCTTGTTCCTGAGCTTCCCGCTGCAATCTTGCTTCCTCTGCTTCCCTCTGCTTCCTTGCTTCTTCGGCCTCTTGCTGCAATTTAGCTTCTTCTTTCAATCTTCGTTCTTCATAGGCCATGGCCCCAGCTGCTTCCTTTTCCTTCTGCAGACTGGCTTCTCGGGCCAGGGCCTCAGTTTCCTCCTTGCAATGCTCAGCAACCTTGTCCCGCCTGTCATTTCTATGGAAGATAACCTCACCGAAGTGAAAAGCTTTCAACTGCTGAATGAACTCTTCGGCTGTTGCAACTCCTGAGAATTTATAGGCCCCTATACAAAAAGGCAAAGGAGGAAAGGAAGCTTTATGCTGCTTATTAAGAACTCCTCCTATTCGATCAAGGAAAACTTGCCCGACTGCTTCTTTTAGGACTACATAATTAGTGGCGTATTTTAGCAAAATGTATGGTGGCTTGGTATCTCCAAACATCCTGATATAAGTGCCTTCTCCTAATAAGTAGAAATCGCCATAATTTTTCAGGATTTCCATGGCATTCTCTGACAGGCAATTGGGCTCTTCATTGAACATCTTCTCATACAGAGGCATGATGAACTCTTCACAGATGAGTTTATAGTTTGCTCTGTAATTCTGAGCCCACATTATTTTATAGGCAGTGTATACTGGGGTGTTGGCTTGATCCCATGAGCAACCTAACCTGGGGAAAGGGAGCTTTTCCAAGATACAATCAATGAGGTACGAAGACATGAAGAACTCTGCCTTTTTTAAGGCCAAACCTTCTCTAGCTGCGGCCACAGTGGATGCCAGACTATCTGAGAGGATGGTAACCCAATCAAACACAATTCCCTTAAAAGCTATGAAGTGGATTATGGGAGCCCATTGTATCCTATATACAGTGCCATCGGGCATACCGAAGATTCTGCTTAACATTAGGGCGATTAACCTAAAAGGAGGTCTTAGGCTCTGAACGTCATATTCATCATTATCTCTCTTCCTCAGCTGCTTTCCCGTGATTAACAGCCTCTTAGCCATCTTGAGATTATTCATCTGTCCCAACCATTCATCATTTAGTGCTTGCTGGGGATGTGAGAATTTGTAGGCTGCCGCAATATAAGTTGGATGGAATGAAGCAAATGCCTCTCCCTTGCTATCCTGCAACACTCTAGTTTGTGGGTTGGCATGTTCCAATATCCACCCGATCACTTCAGAGCACGGGAACAATTCAGGGCGAGTAGAAGCCCTGGCTATGCCGGAGGTTCTGATGTTGAGGTATATTTTCTCCTCTTCTAATAGCACATATGGGATATCCTTGGTCTGTAATGTCCCTTCTTAGGAATTTTATTAAAATGGCAATTATCCACTTTTTTTCCCTAGTTCGGCCTTTGACTAGTTTTGATCTCTAGGTCCCAAATTTGCCCCAACTGATCCCAAATATTCTGAGAAGGTATTTGAACGATATTAGAACATAAATATGTGTTTCAGGGATGCCTTTGGACCTTTAAAATACTTCTGCAAATCCTCTTTCAATTCTGGTCAATGTATGTAACTTTACTAGTGATTTCTCTTTGACTAGTATTGGTCTCTAGGTCTCAAATTGACTCCAAATGACTTCAAATATTCAAGGAAGGTGTATGAATGATATTAGGACTTGAATATGATGTTCAGGGATGAAATATGGCCACCAAAATACTTCTGCAAACTCTCTTAAGATTCTGGACCAAGTATGCAATTTTACTAGTAATTTGGGGTTAAAATCCCCCTTGGGTAAGTACTGAAAATGGCTTCCCAAATGCCTCCAAACCCACTCAAATTTCTGAACAGAGGTAGGGAATGTATTAAGGATGTAATTAAGGTCTCAGTTGCACCATTACTTGATTATTATATATGTTCCAACCCTCTCCCATTCAACTGCAAAAATAACCAATTCGACCCTTGGGGAAATGACACTATTTCTTCTCCCAATGCAATTAAACTGAGTAAACATACTTCAAATGCTCAAGTACAGTACATGAAACTTGTAGAATACATCCATGGAAGTATATTTATCACAAATATATCATAGAATCATCCATTCATTCGAAATCATCAACATTACATTGATTCACAACAAGGTAGTGGGGAAATGGCACTGTTCTTTCATTAAAATTGCGATTTATACATTTCTACTTGGAATTTTGACTTGAAAATTTCTGGAGATGAAGAACAGAGTATTTAATTCATATTACAAAATAAATGGGGCATTAGAATCTCCCCCAAAGAGTACAATAACTCACCAAAAATGCCCTCCCTTAAGGATCAAGAATATGCCATCAAAACTGGAAATGGTTGAAGGAGTGAGCTGCAATAGAAGAAACCATGAGCTGCCCTGTAGCTTACACCTGAAAATAAAGACTCCATTAAAGCTCCAAATCAAAGTTATGAATGGACTTTCCAATTACCAACTTGGATGGGAATCTTTCACCCTCGAAATTGGCTAAGGCAAGAAACTAGTCTTCCACTAGCTCTCCCTCTTCACAAATGCAATTGCAAATTCTACAAATGATCAAAAGATGGTTTCATTATTTTTTATTGACATTTATAAAGTTTTAATTTCCTCCATTGGTCGAATTCCTTCCAAGAGACTCATGCCAACTCAAGTTGGGAAGAGATTCCAAAGAACACCACTTGTACAACAATTCCTAGTCTCCCACTTCCACCAAATCACATGTGGAAGCATTTTAGCTGCCCTAACACCCTTGAGCTCCCTCTTAGAGTCTATTTTTAGCCCTGACATGTCATATATTTCATATGTCAGCATTCAGGTCTGATTTGTGTCATAGGTGTCATAGCATCTTCATTATTGTTGTCATAGAGCTAGGGAATCTAACCCAAGTGTCTCACTAGCTCCAAATTGCCTCTTCCTCTTCCATGGGAGTTAATCTTCCTCTATATTTCGACCTTGGATGAGTCATGACATGAATAATACCTTTTGGACTCCCCCAAGTATGTTACCATTCACCTTGAATTCGAATTGGTGAGAGAATGATGCCAAGTGTAGTGGGGAAATCTAGCCATATGTGGGTCCCACTTCCTCCATGTGTCTTCATGATCAAATGCCACTTTGAATTCCACTTTTATATATTTATTTAGATCCGTTATTAAATATTTATTCCATTCTAATGTTCAAACATCATTTATTATCCCCATTATTCCAAATCCCAAAGATTCCACCCCAAACCTAGGAAACTAGTAATTTTCCTTCTTGGCAATTATTTGACCTTTAGCATCAATTTGACAAACTCTAATGAATAGGGCCAATGTGATTGGGCCATTGTGATCCAATGCCATATTTGGGACATGAAAAATCCTCCCTTCCCAATATTGCTTTTCCTCAAGCAATTTTAAACATGGGTGTTGAAGAACCTGCTTTATGTATAATTCTTTGAAGTTGCCATTAAATTGCCCAACCTTGAGTCTTTGAGTTTCCATGAAGATTTTAGAGAGGAACCACCATGCTTGCTGCTGCACTACTCTGATAAAAATCACTTTATTAAGTGGGAAATCCATCTCCCATACTGCTTGTTTCCCCAAAAAATTTGAAACCAATGAGATAAAAGTTATTCTAGGGTCCCATTGTTTGTATTGCACCCCAACAATTAAGAGTGCTCTCCAACCCGTACCATCATATAAGAGGATTCCTGGAACCCATTTTCTTGTATGCATTCTTCCAAACATCATGAGTACAAAATATATATCATCAAAGTACATAACAACATAATGAAAATGTACATCAAGAAGATGCTTCATCAAAGAATCATGGAAGTGTTTATACCTCCAAGTAAGTAGACCACCATTTGCTAGGTGCATACAATCTTCAAGTGACCAATCAAATCTGCTCCAATGACATAGGAGAGGATCCCATGTTCGATAGTGCTGCTCCAAAAGAATGTGATATGCATCAAAATATTCAGCCATGCATTCTTTCATCCAAGAAGTGAATGAAGAATCTCCACTAAAATCTGAACCAAATAATGAGCAGGAAAAACAAGGAGACTTCAAAGGACTCAAAGAAGTCTCATCCATACATCCATGAGGATATGTATCATCATAAGGTAAAGCAATATGCTGCTGCAATTCTAAATAATGAGGTTCTCTATTCATGTCATCATCAAAAGGAGAGGTAGGAGTTTCATACCCCTCATGTGGCACCACTAGAAAAAAACCTTTCACCCAATTTTCATCCCAAAGTGATGTGGCCGGAAAAGAAGTGTGGGGTGAAGAATTATGAACCAACTTTAATTATTTACAACTCTTACCCATTGAAATATTTAATTCAACTTCTCCATAATTGGCTGTTCCAACTATTGTGAGATCATGTACCTCTTCCAAGGCTTTGCAACTCTCTCCATGAGGCAACTCATAATCCCTTTGAACAAGGACACGTGCTTGTCCTTCTTCTTGTTTTAGTGTAGCATCTTCAAGAATCTGCATATCAACATGTACCTCATGTTCCATAATTACAATAGGTTCCTCTTTTGTGACAGAAATTATTTCATCCTTTTCCTTGAAAAGAGAACCATTGCTCATTATTTTTTCCAAGTTGCTTCTAAGTTCACTAAGAAACAATTTGAACTCTTGAAAGTATTGTCTCCACTTGTCTTCAAAGGATGGTTTAAGTAATTTACTAAACTCCTCATTCTCCTCTAAGGTTCCTTTCTCATCCTTACTCATGGTGACCAATGAATGCACTTCTTCTCCTACTTCTTCCCTTTCACCAAAGTACATCCAGTTTCAGTTTCTAAGGGTGGTGGCTTATTTATTTGACTCCTGGTCTTCATTAATGTTCTACCACATCAGGTTCCAAGACCATGCTCTGATACCACTGTAATGTCCCTTGTTAGGAATTTTATTAAAATGGCAATTTTCCACTTTTTTTTCCCTAGTTCGGCCTTTGACTAGTTTTGATCTCTAGGTCCCAAATTTGCCCCAAATGATCCCAAATATTCTAAGAAGGTATATGAATGATATTAGAACATAAATATGTGTTTCAGGGATGCCTTTGGACCTTTAAAATACTTCTTCAAATCCTCTTTCAATTCTGTTCAATGTAGGTAACTTTACCAGTGATTTCCCTTTGACTAGTATTGGTCTCTAGGTCTCAAATTGACTCCAAATGCCTTCAAATATTCAAAGAATGTGTATGAATGATATTAGGACTTGAATATGATTTTCAGGGATGAAATATGGCCACCAAAATACCTCTTCAAACTCTCTTAAGATTCTGGACCAAGTATCCAATTTTACTAGTAATTTGGGGTTCAAATCCCCCTGGGGTAAGTACTGAAAATGGCTTCCCAAATGCCTCCAAACCAACTCAAATTTTTGAAAAGAGGTAGGGAATGTATTAAGGATATTATTAAGGTGTCATTTGCACCATTAATTGATTATTATATCTATTCCAACCCTCTCCCATTCAACTGCAAAAATCACCAATTTGACCCTTGGGGAAATGGCACTATTTCTTCTCCCAGTGCAATTAAACTGAGTAAAAATAATTCAAATGCTCAAGTACAGTAAATGAAACTTGTAGAATACATCCATGGAAGTATATTTATCACAAATATATCAGAGAATCATCCATTCATTCAAAATCATCAGCATTACATTGATTCACAACAAGGTAGTGGGGAAATGGCACTGTTCTTTCATTAAAATTGAGATTTATACATTTCTACTTGGAATTTAGACCTGAAAATTTTTGGAGATGAATAAAAGAGTATTTAATTCATATTAAAAAATAAATGGGGCATTAGAAGCTCCCCCAAAGAGTACAATAGCTCACCAAAAACGCCCTCTCTCAAGGATCAAGAATATGCCATCGAAACTGGAAAGGGTTGAAGGAGTGAGCTGCAATAGAAGAAACCATGAGCTGACCTGTAGCTTAAATTTGAAAATAAATAATCCATTAAATCTCCAAATGAAAGGTCTGAATGTCCTTTCCAATTACCAACTTGGATGAGAATCTTTCACCCTCGAAATTGGCTAAGGCAAGAAACTAGTCTTCCACTAGCTCTCCCTCTTCACAAATGCAATTGCAAATTCTACAAATGATCAAAAGATGGTTTCATTCTTTGTTATTGACATTTATAAAGTTCTAATTTCCTCCATGGGTCGAATTCCTTCCAAGAGACTCATGCCAACTCAATTTGGGAAGAGATTCCAAAGAACGCCACTTGTACAACAATTCCTAGTCTCCCACTTCCACCAAATCACATGTGGAAGCATCTTAACTGCCCTAACACCCTTGAGCGCCCTCTTAGAGTCTATTTTTAACCCTGACATGTCATATATGTCATATGTCAGCCTTCAGGTCTGATTTGTGTCATAGGTGTCATAGCATCTTCATCATTGTTGTCATAGAGCTAGGGAATCTAACCCAAGTGTCTCACTAGCTCCAAATTGCCTCTTCCTCTTCCATGGGAGTTACTCTTCCTCTATATTTAGACCTTGGATGAGTCATGCCATGAATAATACATTTTGCACTCCCCCAAGTATGTTACCATTCACCTTGAATTCGAATTGGTGAGAGAATGATGCCAAGTGTAGTGGGGAAATCTAGCCATATGTGGGCCCACTTCCTCCATGTGTCTTCATGATCAAATGCCACTTTGACTTCCACTTGTATATATTTATTTAGATCCTTTATTAAATATTTATGCCATTCTAATGTTCAAACATCATTTATTATCCCCATTATTCCAAATCCCAAAGCTTCCACCCCAAACCTAGGAAACTAGTAATTTTCCTCCTTGGCAAGTATTTGACCTTTAGCATCAATTTGACAAACTCTAATGAATAGGGCCAATGTGATTGGGCCATTGTGACCCAATGCCATATTTGGGACATGACATGGTACCTGATCATCCGGTAAACATCTCCCCACCGGACCTTGGGAGGGACGCCAGTGGTGCACTTTGTATCTTGAAGAAGAGTTTCAGTCCTTGGTTGAACTGGCTCTGGCTCCATCATTTTAGCTTTCTTTCTACCACCTTTTGGCATCATGGCTTATCCTTATTAGCAACCATATGTGAATGAATATAAAATTGTAAATCATTATGAGAGCGTAACATAGAGCAAGACAGATTTAGCATGTTGATGATAACTATAAGAAAATTATAAGGTTGCATGTTGGGGAAGCAAACCAAACATAGATTATCCAAGAAAACAAAATATGGTCATCAGACTTGATCGTTCTAGGGAGACAATGCCTGCTTAGGAACTTTTGAAATGCTTTTGAAAAGGTAGGCATATGATGTGTAAAACCCACTTCCCTCCTAGTCTTTGGAGATAGGATGTCTCTCATCATAGGCACTTCTAACGGCTAATGGTAGGCTGGCTTGGATTGGGAAATCCTATGAGGAAGCCAAACAAACAAAAACATAGAACGAAGTTGCTTTTGATAACCGGTATCTAACTGAGCGGTTGAGTATCTCGGTCAGTTATGACTAGCAATTCCTTTTGTTCGACAGGAAAAGGATTGAGCGCATTGACTCGGTCTGGGTAGGTTTTATGATAGAGCTACGGCCGGTGGAACTGACCAGGCTTGAATGACCTAGTAACCATGGACCAACTGGGAATGAGCTATGACTCCTAGCTACCAGCAGTGAGAATTCTATGGGAGCCATAGCGGCCGTAAAATTTTAAAGGATACATTTCTATGAGTGCCTACCGGCCATGTAATGAAACGGAAAACACCCAAGAAAGCCTCAACGTATAGATAAGACAAAGATAACGGTAGAAACAAATACCTGGAGATGAAACAATGGTGGAGCGAGGTTGACACGATGGTGAATGCGCTGAGCTGGAGTAAAACTGTGCAATCTCCCAAACAGCGTTCTTCGAATCAAAATCTAACAATGGGGACAATAAACCCCCACCGCCCTTATATACGACCCAACATGTGTGGGCATTTAATTGGGTAGGTGGCGACATTAAAATGGGGTTAAGCCTAGGTACGACGGGGTCATTTCACCATGTTTGGCATTTAAGCATGACCGTCAATTGTGGCAAGGAGTCGTGAGTTTCGTCCGCAGTTGCGGCCAGAACTCATGAGTTCCTCTCGAAGAGCGGGAGACTTGGCGAGGCATCCGCTTATTGCGGGAGAGATGAGCAAGACGCTCCGCTTTGGCGGAAAGGTTTGGTGAGTTGTTCCGGAGTCGTTGAGCTAAGAGACGTTTGCACCGCAAGTTCATGAGTTATCCCGACGTTTCGGGAGGACTTTGCGAGTTGTTTCGAAATTGACTCTCCCGAAAGTTTATCGCGGCGTAATTTCTTGAGTTGTTCCGCCGTTGTGGAAAGACTCGGGAAGTTTCCCGCAAATGACGAAAATTTTTGGTAAGTCTTTCCCGCAAAGTGGATGGACGAGGAACTTGGTAAGAGGGCACCCGTTGCGGTGAAACTGTTCAAGTGATTCCACCGTTTCGGGAGAGAACTTCGAGTTCTTTCGAAGTTCAAAAAATAATGCAAGTGATTCCACCGTTTCGGGGAAAAACTTTAAGTCTTTCCGCAGTTGCGGGTGAACATCCCGGGTTCTCCCGCCATTTCTGGAGAGAGTTTTGAGTTTTGACTTAGAAGAAAAAATTCAAACTTTTAAAAACAGGTTCCCACTTGAAGCAAACTAAGTTCAAAATCTTTTCAAAGGAGGTTTAATCCTTTTAACCAGACTTTCTTAGGAAAATAAAAAGGAGGGGCCCCAATATCTACAAAATTTTGAGGGGGGGATGTTGCTGCAACAACAATTGGTGAGTCGCTGGCGAAGACAGATCTCTGAAAAATCCTTCTCGTTAATTAGAAACTTTCTTAAAAGCTATCCATCCTGTATGCAATATTCAGCTGAGCATTCGAATCTCGACAAAGGAAGTAGTCACTTTATCTGTCAGCCATTGGGAAAAGTGGAGCTTTGATGAAGACATCTTTAACACTTTCAAAGGGCCAACATATGGGATTTATTTTAGAGATTCATCTTTCAGATAGTCACGACTGTCGGACTCCACATGATCTGCAACAGCTTCTCATAGACACTATTGCTCTTGTTCCTCATTCCCATGCTGTCTGCATCCTTTTGGATGTTCATACATTTGACAGCTTTGCTGCTTGAGCCTTCCATAAGTATTTTCTTTTGAAACGTGATCTTTGATTTCGGCTCCTCAATCCATAATGTCCTTTTGTGTGAGTGAGATATTTTATTGATTTATCAAGCCTCACGGACAGAGAGGATCCTAGCTTGAGCTGAGTCTTTTGGACAGCTTTCTTGGCTTACGCTTTGCTTTTGTCTTAGCCATGCTTTAACTGAGGCGAGAATCTCTGGAAAACAAACCCTTGATTATAAGCCATTTTGGCTTTTCGATTTGCAACATGGAGTCATTTCAATACCCTATGCCTTCGAGATGTGCTACTTTCCATGGGTCCAACTTCAGTGATCTTCTTGAGATGCTTTTAAGTGTGAGAGTGGATGGAGCCCAAGGATAGTAATAAAGATAATCATAGATCTCTGCTATTTAAACAAGGGTTAGTTTGACCAATAGGAAATGATCTCTTCATTCTAGAGAACGATCAGCAAAGCCAAAAATGCAAGGATAAAATTTCATTTGAGGGTATTTTCCTCTTCCCGAGTTGTGAGATTTCTTCAAGAGATCTAACTTTATGAGAGACCCAACTGCAGGTACTTCAGAAAACAAACTGTACAAAAAGTTCAAATGCCGAAAAAAAGGGACAAAATAGATGAAACAAAGAAAACAAGGGACTAAGTAAAATGAAAGAAAAGCTTTATTTATGTACAGAAAGTCTCATTGAGACTATGCAAAGTATTGTTTCAAGGCGAGGCCGTTGAGAGGAAGGGTTACTTCCTCTCCCTGGAGGTCTGTCAGCTTGTAAATGGATGGGTTGAGCTTTGCAGAAATTTGGTAAGGGCCTATCCATAAGTGTTGAAATTTTGTGTGCATTCCCTTGCCTTCGTGATTATGATCCCATTTCATGACTAAATCCCCTA
Source organism: Larix kaempferi (assembly GCA_027924585.1). Lineage (NCBI taxonomy): Eukaryota > Viridiplantae > Streptophyta > Pinopsida > Pinales > Pinaceae > Larix > Larix kaempferi. The sequence goes on from BSBM01000807.1 coordinate 7,143,901, forward strand.
CTTCAAAACTTCTTTTTCCAGACTTCCTTTTATCGAACCATCTTTTGACTATGTCTTAATGTTGATGAAATCGGTATTTAGCTTTCTGTCATGCCTCTTCAAGTTGAAGCAAGGTATTGATCCTGGATTGTAAGACTTGACTACTAGAACCTCGAGAGGCTTGGGACAACTGCAAGGATGGAAGCAAGATATTGGGAGGGAGGATGGCTTCCTTGAAATAGACTAGGGTGTAAGGGGAAACCCCTAATGCGTTCTTTGGAGTCACTCTATCTTCCCATAAGGCATTTGGGAGAGCTATATGCCAGCTTCGCTGATTTTCTATCACAGTCTTCTTGAGAATTCGGATGAGATTTTTGTTTGAAGATTCAGCTAATCCATTTCCTTGAGGGTAGTAATTGGCTGAATAATGTAGTTTAATTCCCCATTCATAAACAAATTCATTTATTTTAAAAGATGAGAAATAGGTGGCATTATCAAATACTAGGGAAATTGGAACCCCAAACCTGGTTATGATGTTCTCTTTCAAGAAACTGATGACTGCGTCTTCATTGATCTTGCACAATGGGATAGCCTCTATCCATCTAGTGAAGTAGTCGGTAGCCGTTAGGATGTATCGATGTTGTAGTGAAGAATTTGGGTTTATCTCTCCAATGACATCTATACCCCATTGTTCGAAAGGTTCTGAGATAATAACCAGCTGCAAAGGTCCTGCCGCTTTAGGTAATTTCTCAGCACTTCTTTGGCAAATATCACAGTTCCGTGCATAAGCACGAGCATCTCGGAATAAGGTGGGCCAATAATATCCAGCTCTGATTATTTTGTGAGTTGTTGTCTCTCCTGAATAATGTCCACCGGCGGGGCCATCATGCAATTCTTTGATAACTTTACTTGCGTCTTCTTTTTCTAGACACCTGAGAAAAATTCCATCGTAATTTTTTCTGAAAAGTACCCCATCAATGATTTGATAAGATGTTGATTTCAATGGAGTGCCCTTCTTTGCTTAGAACTCCAGTGTTCTGGTAGATATCCCTGCTGCAAATAATGCACTAGATCTCTGTACCATGATTCAGGAGCTGTGAAAATGGGACAAACCTCAACTGAATTCAATTCGGCTTCATTCTTCCAGTGTTGCTCTTCATCAATTGGATGCTCTGTAAGCAATTTACACAGTCCTTGTCCTTTAATGATGGTGGCTGGTTTAAACTCTAAATCATATTCTTGAAGAGCCGTGACCCAGTTCCCCCTCCTCTCTCCCAATTTCTTTTGAACGAAAAGGGATCTAACCGCTGGGTGAGGAACTATAACTTTAGTTCTGCTCTTAAGAATATATGGTTTGAACTGTTTAACCGTTTTGAAGACAGCATACGCATGCTTGTCAACAACCGAATGGTTTAGTTCAGCACCTTGCAGACCAGTGCTCATAAATGAGATTGGGTATTCATATCCTAACTCTACCTTTTGCGTGAGCACTGCTGCGAGTGAGTCATCCGAAGCAAAGGTATACAAGATAAAATCTTTGTCGAAATCTGGACTTCTTAAGGAAGGAGCCTTAGCTATGGCTGCCTTAATGTCTCTGAATGCATCCTTTTCTAAGTCTGTCCACTTGAACTGTATGCTTTGCTTGACCATTTGCTGCAAAGGTTTGACAATTTGAGCGAAATCGGGGACAAATCTTCGGACAAAATAGATAGTGCCCATAAATGACTGCATCGATTTCTTGTTATGAGGCATTGGAATTTTATTGATAGCTTGTACTCTCTCTTGATCTATTGATACTCCCCTTTTAGAAATGACATGGCCAAGAAGCTTACCTTCAGGGACAACAAACACACTTTTCTTGGGATTTAAAGAAATACCATATTTCCGGCAATGATAAAAAATGTGCTTCAAATGAACAACATGATCTTCTCTCTTTTTTGAAAAAATGGTCACATCATCTAGATAGACAACCACATAGTGACCTCCCAATCCTCGGAAGGCGATGTCCATTGCTCGCTGGAACGTAGCTCCTGCGTTTATCAGGCCAAAGGGCATTCTTCGGTATGTGAACGTTCCCAACTTAGTGCGGAAAGTAGTCTTAAGACGGTCTTCTTCAGCTACCAATACTTGATCGTAACCAGAGAAGCCATCCAGAAGGGAGAACAGCTCAGATCCTAACACCATATGGAGGATTTATTCCATTGAAGGGACTGGATAGTTGTCTTTATTTGATGCTCTGTTTAAATTTCTGAAGTCAACACATAGTCTTATCTCTCCTAACTTCTTTCTCACGGGAACTAGGTTAGCAACCCACTCAGAATGCCGGACTTTAAAGATTATTTTAGCATCCAGTAACTTCTTCAATTCCTTTTGAATGAGAGGTTCAAGAATAAGATGCATCCTTCTTAATTGCTGCTGAAATGGTTTGACACCTGCCTTCATTGGTATGACATGTTGAATAATGCGGGTGTCATATGTTTTCAGATCTTCATAAGTCCATGCAAAAACATCCTTATATTGTCGAAATAGTTTGATGAACTTATCTCTTTCTCCCGGTGAACAACATTTGACAAGGTTAACAAACTTGGGTTCAACTTCGGTGCCCAGATTAACTAATTCATGCTACATTGACTAGCTATTGGTCTTGGTATTTGCTGGCCTTTTGAACTTGCTCTGAAGATCAAACAACATTTCAAGCAACCTCACCCCTTTGGGGATGAAATTACCTTTAGCTGCATCTTTCTTTTGTAAGTCAGAATCTTGTTCTTCTTCATCTATCACAGCTTCTTGAAAGAGGTCTTCGTTTGTTAGAAAACTGATAATCTGTTCGTCATCATCGAAAACTCTGAAGTTTGTGATATTATCAGGGACAGAAGGCCTGAAAATTAATTCAATTGAACACTTGTTATAAGTTGGCACCAATCTGGAAGCGGATGTTGCTAATAAATCAACTGCAGAATTTTGTAATATAGGAATAGACTTTATATTGAAAGCATCAAAATGCATAATTAAATCCCATACCTCAGCCTGATAACCTTTCAAATGAGGTTAGAGATAGTGAATGGTATCTCTTACCTGCCTCACAACTATTTCTGAGTCACCAAAAACCTTCAAGTATTTAACATTCAAACCGATGGCCTTCTTTAATCCATGTACCAAAGCTTCATGTTCAGCAGTGTTTAGTACAATCCAATTCTAACCTACAGGACAAAAAATACTTATTTATTTCCGGATCCATCAGAACACAACCGGCTCCGGATCCTTCCAAAGTTTTAGAACCATCAAAGTACAATGTCCAAAAAAAATCGTTTGATCTAGCTAAGTTAGTATCTCTATAATCTAAGTCAGTGACTAAACTAACTATATTACAGTCAATATCATTAGTCCGAGAAAACTAAAGGAGATCGGATTATTTATTTGATTCATGGCTAACAGTTTCAGACTAATAATTACCCGAATCAATTTCTAAGAAATAATTTCCCAAGACTGAGGATGAGAAGGCTACAGCTTCATTCTTTCCTTCTAGTTGAGTTACATTTTGTTTCATGTGCGGTTCCCTCAGAACCTTGATCTGATTCTGTCTATTTTCATATGGCAACCACAGATGGGACCAATCAGTTGCAAAGTAGCCGTTCAACTTTGTGGACCAATCCCTACTTAGGATCAAACCATAGGCTTCGGGAATGTCAACCACCATTATATCAATGAACTGACAGACTCTAGAATCTGCTGACAACCTAATGAGGACGTCTTTCATTTCCCCGATAACCTTGACAGCAGTCCTATCTAACTGAATAATCTGGGCGGGAGATGGAATTGGTTGCCCAATAATTTTTTTACAGATTGACAGTGGCATGACATTTGAAGAAGCTCCGGAATCTACTAAACAATTGTGAACATTGTGATTGAAAATTTCAAAAGTTAAAAGAAACGGCAACGTATGAGACTTGGACTTCCCGCCGATACTAGCCTCATTAATTTTAGGGTCTTCTTGAGTATCTGTTAATGGAGTACTGGGCTAGGATTGAAGAACATGCAACAACTTGTCTAGTTGCTGGGGCAAACTACACATATCGAATATTGAAACATTTGCCTTGACTTTCTTTATATCTTCAATAATGTCATATCCCATATCACATTCTTTTGCAATTTTAGTTTGATGGTCCATCTTATTCAGTGTGACCTTTGGTTGCTGAACTATTATGTTGATATTTGGCTACTTGGCCATTGTTGGGTTAGCTTTAGGTTGCGGTGGAATGATTGTTATGTGTCTTCTTGGAAATTATTTTGAAATTTTAGGCTTGGGAATAGTCGAGCTTGGAACTGGATTTGCAATGGGACCTTTACTGCGAGTAGTAATGTTTACAGTAGAGACTGGGCTTTCCACGGGATCATCTTCTACCAGTTCAGTTAAAGGTACCCAATCCCATAGCACCATGGTAGTGTCTGGAGATGGTTCCTCTACCTCAAGGCTTGATTCCTCTAGAGGATCGTCTTGATTTGGAATCTGTGAATCCAACATTTGGTTCATGACCAAACTCATAGAGTTAATCCATTGTGGGCAACTCTTTTCCGAGTACGGCTCTTGATGAAATGTGCAAAAGTTTTCCATCCCTATTTCATTCAGATTTAAAATAGGGGAAGTGTTCATAGGTGGATGAGGCTGATCGATGTCTTCTTTCTTCTTGTAGAATGGCTTGAAAGGTTTCCTAGATGTACTAGCTACTTTATCTTTCTCGAGATCTACAATTTTATTGGACAATTTCTGCATCATCTTAACTACATTCTCCATGTCTGCTGATGACTCTTCTTTATTCCTGGTGAGTAGTAAGGTTTTTTTACTAGTTGCTGGTTTTGTCTCTGCATCTAAGGCGTGCTTGGAAATGCTGTCTTCTTCTTCTTCCACCTTTCTAGCTTCTTCAAAATTTTCTATCAGGGTGGTTTTCTTAGATCTTTTGACGAACATTGCTATAGGCCCTTCAAGAGATGTTGTATAATATTCGACTAGAGATTCTTCTGTTGGTTTATTTGCTTCGTTGAAATTATTCAAGAGTGTTGTGAACCTTTGGTTGAAGTCTTGAACCTTTTCTTTCTTTTCCATTCTCATGGATAATAATTCTTTCATGAGTGTAGCTACAGTCTTTTGATTTCCATACTTCTTTAATAAACATGTTTCAAATTCATCCCAGCTGGAAATTGAACTAGCTTGTAAGCTAAAATACTAGGAAGAAACTTTTGGCTCAAATGTGTATGGAAAAAGCCTACAAACTACATCTTCATGCTGTACATTTAAAAGATTCAGGGCTAAATAAAAACTCTTGAGATGATCTTCAGCATAAATGGCTTTTCCTGGGTCGAATTTAGGCAAGACTTTCTCTGGATTTTAAGGCAGATTGTGGAATGGCCCAGCTAGATTCAATGCTCCCCTTGCTCTCCAGGCAGGTACAACCATGTCTCTATGTGGAGAATCATGTGGAGAATTGTGTGGTGAATTAAATGGAGTGTTCTTTGGAGTCACAAGTTCTCCAATATTTTCAAGATCTTCAAGATCGAGTTCTTCCAGGGGTTCTGCAATTTCTTCCAAAGTTAAATTCATAAGTTCTTCAAAATTTTGCACAAGAATCAAATCACGGGTGTACTGTCATTCTTTTCTAGGACTACTTTTCCTAGGGAGGAAATTCACTGCGTTTAAACCACCTAGTTGTCTAACATAAGATCATGTATGTCTCCTTAAATCTTCTATTTCTGCAAAAGGCACAGCATACAACACTTCTTGAGGTTCAGAATCAGAGATGGGGTTTTCTTGATTTGCTACTTCAAGATTTGGGCTGTCTGAAATTCCTATTTCAAGCGGGTTTTTAGTAACATTTTTGATAATGGGACATTTTCCTTTATCAGCCATGCACTTCAGGCCCTCCTTCTAGCGCCAAAAACTATTGATGCCCCAAAGATCGCAGCATCAAGCAGAAAGGGATTCTCCACGGTAAACTATCCCAATTAGATGGTCCACCATTTGGTATGGGGAATCCATCCAGTTAGCGGTTCCGGCTACCGTTAGATTTGGATTTGTTTTCCTCTGCACCGGTTATGGCCCGATCCACCATTCTTTTGATTTTAATGTTTAAAATGATGTGCAAGTGCCTAAGCTAATTTAATCTAAATGCAGAGCTAGAAAGAAATCTGTATCTAAAACTGAAATAAATCTAATCTATCCTTGCAAGGAGCAAAAGCTATAAATATGAGTAATGTGTTGAAAGAAACATTAAAGATCAACAGATAGCCATTGAATCGTAAAGATGCATCTACAACAGGAAGTTAAAGATATAAAAGATAGCTCTTAATTCATGTAAAAAAACGTTCTATTACTCATTTGAGAGAAACATTATTGCACAGAAAATAGTAAAATCATTCATTGCAGAGAAATAATTCGAAGAACAGAGAAAGATTTCACTGTAATATATATCAATGTCATAAGAAGAATCCAACAGAAATTATACACACATTTCCAAGCAAAAGATGTCCTCTCTAGGCTCTTATTAAGCAAATTCACTTTCTTGGAGCTAGTGCAAAATAGTCCGTACAAGCTCTAGAAAAATTCCTTTCCCTGCCAAAAGTTCATTACACTATTCCCTAAGCCTCTATTTATATCTTTACAAAATGTCTCCTGGGCTGCCACCTGGCCTTTTACACTCGTCCTTTAAAGACTTTTCCCAGCAATAAACAATTTGTGGCTCTTTTCCATAATAAAATCCTTTCAAAAATAGAAAAGGACAGCTATCCTAGTGACTCAACGCTCTAGCCATAGGGACAAAAACAGAAGACCTAAACAAAACAACGCATTATGTCTAGTGTGTTTATTCTTGGGGTGGTGCTTATGCTGGGGATGATGTGCCTGTGTTGGCTGCTGCTGCTGCTGCTGGCTTCTTCTCTTCTTCAGCAATATAACTGAACCATATAACAGCGTCTCTTACAACCACATTTGCGGGTGAGGGGAGCAGGATCTTCTATGAAGTCACATGCTAACCAAGCTCTACTTCAATACCCTGAAATTCTACTATTGCTGCCTGGTGAATCTCGTTAAGCAAATGATTGTATACTGATGACTGTCCAATATAGTGATGAAGATCATCGGTGGCCAGCACATCAATCTTTTTTACATATTCTATTTGAATGCCCAGCTCTTCCTTCAAATCTGACAAACGCTGCTCTTTGCTTGGAAAATCATCCAGGGTCTGAGGAAACATAAGCTTGCATTTTTCATGTACTTCATGAATCTTTTGATACAGGCTGTTGCCTTTCCCTATTGTTCCCTAGATTTTAGCCACCAGCTTAGCACCACAATTCCAGCAAAACTCCATGAGAGTTACATCCTCCTTAAAACCATCTACAGATTTGAACGAGAGATGCTTAGGGAAATCCACCTTCCCTTCTCTCCACTCCATCTGGCTTAAAATGTTTGCTTTAACCCGAGTGTATTTTCCTTTAAGCCGGGTGGTTTCGGCATCGACCTCTTTCAATCTAACCAGCATGGTTTTGAGCCTGCACACTTCCTCAGTAATCAACTCTTGTGTGGCATGCATTTGTCTCAAAATGTCACAGGACTGCTCATGAAAGGGAGACATATCCATCGCTCTGCTTTCTGCTTGTTCTAGTTGCTCAACCATTGCCTGTTTATCTGCTTCTAGATGAAAAAATCTAGCTTCAGAATCATTCTTTTCTGCTTCTAGAACCATCATCTGGATTTCCAGGTGTTCCTTTTCTTCTTCCAGGTGTCAATACTTATCCGACAACTCCTTATGATCAATAGACATGCGATTATATTTGTTTACTACAAGATCCCTATAAGCCTGTTCATTAGCCACAGTATGTTGCAGCATGCGACCTCTCCTCTTTGTTGACTCAAACTCTTTGACCATGTCAATCACATTATCTTCTGTTGCTTTTGCTGCCGACACAGCGGTAGATGCCATGGCTATGGGAGCTTTGTTTGTATTCTGCATGACCGTGATTTCTCGCTGAGTGACAATGTCTGCCTGAAAAAGCCTCTTTATCCTCTCTTCCGATTTCAGGACCACAACCTTCCTCTTCTTATAGTACACAAATTTATCCCATCGGGACATAGTATGATCTTCGGATGGGGTGAAAGGGATAATCGAGAGGTCTCTTATATGGACTTCTGCCTTTGCGGGTGGAGTTTGTGCCACCTGAGATGTGTCTATTTCCATATCTTGGGTGCCAGATCCACCTGCCTGAGCATCTTCGTTGGCGTTACATTCTCCCTTAGCATTTTGTTCTCCTTCAGGATTTTGCTTTTCTTCGGCATTAAGCCTTCCTTGCTCTTCCCTATCTTGCTGCTAATTCTCAATTTCTTCCCTCTGCTCTTGTTCCTGAGCATCCCGTTGCAATCTTGCTTCCTCTGCTTCCCTCTGCTGCCTTGCTTCTTCGGCCTCCTGCTGCAATTTAGCTTCTTCTTTCAATCTTCGTTCTTCATGGGCCAGAGCCTCAGCTGCTTCCTTTTCCTTCTGCAAACTGGCTTCTCGGGTTAGGGCAGATCTAGAGCTAGCTCCACCGCCGTGATGACAAATCTGCAATTCAGTCATGTTGCTGATTCCTCTGAACACTTCTTCTTCGGCATCATAGTAATGGGCATACTCAAAATGAGCATATGCCTCCTTGAAATGCTTGGCAACCTTGTCCCTCCTGTCATTTCTATGGAAGATAACCTCACCGAAGTGAAAATATTTCAACTCCTGAATGAACTCTTCGACTGTTGCAACTCCTGAGAATTTATTGTTGATGTATATGTAACTTCGGAATGTATTTCACATATATGTATATTGTATTCCTATAGAGATGGTATTATTCCTCTATAAGGAAGTGTCGTCATTTATATTGTAAGTGTCGTAACTTATACTTGATGGGTTATTAGACCACCTTGTTTGGGGTCAGCCCTGTATAAGTCATGTGGGTCAAAGGGTTATTAGACCACCCTATTGGGGGTCGGCCATGTGGGTCAAAGGGTTATTAGACCACCCTATTGGGGGTCGGCCCACTCAGCATTATGTTATGTGGTTAAGTTAGAGCTGACATGAGTTAGGTAAAAAGGCAAGTCAAGTCAAGTATAAATAGAGTGCGGGAGGCACTCTATTTGCTCACTCACTTCTTACACATGCACTCAAGTAGGAGAGGCGCACTTATGGAGGAGGAGTATTGCTACTAGGTTATGGCTATCTCTATTGGTTGGTTGTATCATTGCTCTATCTATCTCTGAGGAAGTTATTGGGGTTTTTCACCTTTATGGTTTTCCCCAAGTAAATCTTTGTGTCTCTTGTGTGCTTGCATTATTGTCTCCATGATTGATATGCTGTAGATATGCTGTACATGTTGTTCTCTCAGTTAAGATCCTAGATCATATTGAAGTAAATTCAGAAAATTTAACATGGTATCAGAGCTAGCCTGAAAGAAGGCATGATATGGCATGTATGACACTTGTTGCACTTACGATGCTAGGGCTTGATATAGAAAAAACCAGTCATCATAGCACTTTAGCTATAAATCCGTTTTGGTGAAGTTTTCGGATCTGAAATTGTTACAGGACGAAGCTAAGATCTCCAGGTATCTTGTGTCCAAAGGAAAACCTCTAATTCGTTGTACTTTGTGATTTATGATCTGTACAATATAGGGTTTCTGCCTCTTCCAGATCTGAGTCAAAATCAGGTGACCTTGGGAAAAAGGTCATATCTTGGGCTAGGAAGTTCCAAATGAAATTTCGTAAAAAGTGACAGGTAGTACACAGTCTGTACTATCTCAGAAAACTTTTTCAGAGGCCGAAGTTGAACCAATGACACGTGGCACGCCGTACAAGTTCGCTCTCCTGTATTATCCCATAAACAGGTCACGTTGCGACATTTGGAATAACTCTCTCTCAGAGAGTCCAATTGAGATCAGACCTATCAGGATGGAAAGGTAACAGGCCGAGCTATCTCAGAAAACTTTTTCAGAGGCCGAAGTTAAAACAGTGACACGTGGCATGCCGTACAAGTTCGCTCTCCTGTTTTATCCCAAAACAGGTCACGTTGCGACATTTGGCATAACTCTCTCTCAGAGAATCCAATTGAGGTCAGACCTGTCAGGATGGAAAGATAACAGGTCAGGCTATCTCAGGAAACGTTTTCAGACCCTGTGGATCAAAAATTTCAGAGTTACACCAGAAACAATCAGGTACATATTTCTGTCAAAACAGAATTATTTTTGGTACCTTCATTCATGGCTTCCGGAATTTAGGGCTTTGGAGAAAGTTGGAATTTTTGTAATCGGAGACCACGGCTGGATGCTACTCATAAAAATAGAAATTTAGAGACCAAGATCAGAATTTTTGGTTGGGCAGAAGGCCGGGCTTGATTAGACCCTAGTTCGGTACTTTGATCAGAAAAGTGGAAAATTAGGGCTTCTGTAAAAATGAGAATTTTTGAAATCTGTGACCACGGCTGGAAGCTCCTCAGAAAAATAGAAGCTTAGAGCTTTGGATCAAACATTTTGATTGGGCAGAAGAGTGGGCTTCATCAAACCCCAGTTCAGGGTCACGTCCAGTGAATCCGGAAGTTTCAAAGGCAAAATTGAGGAGTGAAACTTTGCAGTTTTCAAATTCTGAATATACCAGTTTGATCAGCTCATCAAGGCGCATATTTCTATCCTTTCGAAAGTTTGAAATTCAAAGTTTGAATTTTTGGGGTTTCTCTGACAAACCCATATCCAGCTCCAGGTCCAGTTCTTGCAAATCAAGTGGATTGGGTTAATCCTAGAAGAAGATGGATTGATCATCTGCATGAGTGAAGAAGTTCCTGTTTCAGAGGGAGATGAGGCTAAGGCCTTACATAAGATGATTACAAGCGATCTCGACAGGTATGACTCATCGAGGTATGTTTCGATATTTGTCCATGATTAAGTTTATGGTATGTTTGTCTTCATGTTATTACGGTTAGTACAATTTTGATTTTAGATTTGTCGTATCACCTTAACAAAATTATGAATGTATGATAGAAGATATTCATTGGTTAGGGTGTTGACACTTATGATTGTACTAATGCATTATGGTGTTGTATGAGGTTTATGTTGTCTACTAACATGAAAGGTACACCAAGAAAGACAAATCATGTTCTGGTCCAAGAACATATGATCATGATAACATGAGGACAAAGATTCATCCATTGTCATGGATCTCATAGAAGATCCATTTACGAGGTATGTATAACTTGGTTTTGTAATAGTTAACCTATGAGATATATATAGGTTACTAGCACAAGTCATTGAAGAAGAACAAGAAGACATCATGTGAGTATGTTAGACATAAATAGCTAGCATGCTAATCCAGGTATGTTTTTCCTATATCAAGCTAGAATCCTACCTTGTGTTAGAATCTTATACTGTTGTTGATAATGATTATTCCTGAAGAGTCATAGGTTTGAATAATCATGATTGTATGCATATTATGTTTCTTACCATAATTGATGATATGACTAACCAGAAGAATCATGATGGTATAGGTTTGAATAATCACGGGTTTTATGCATTTTATATCTCTTATCTTGATTGATGATTCAACTAACCTGAAGAGTCATAGGTTTGAGTAATTATAGGTTTAGATATGTTATGTTTCTTATGATTTGACTAACCATAAGAATCCTACATAAACCTTGAATGCTAATGCTTATTATTTCTGATTGAAATGATCATGAGTATACATGCTTGAGATTATTGTGTTTTAATAGTATACTAATGAATGTATGATTTTATATGAATCATGATACTAATAAGCATGCATAGGGACCAAGGATGAATATGAGTTCAAGAATAGGTAATTCAGGAAGCAAAGATCAAGAGGGAGCACACTCCAGTTGCACCTGCCAGAAAGCAAAGGAGCACACTCCAGTTGTTCCTGCAATAAAGAAAAGGAGCACACTTCAGTAGTTTCTGCAAGGATGCAGATATTCAAAGGGAGTTGACCATGTTTCTACATTCCACAACATAAAGGTGTAGAAGAAGCTACTTCAGATTAGGACTCCAGCATCTCCTACAAGGAAACAAAGACTCAGAGGGAGTCCACCCAACGAACAAACAAAGATAAGTATTTTAATTATCATTTCTTGCATATTTGTTTGTTTAAGTAAAATTGTTCAATGATGAATATGCTCATGTTCCTAGACTTAGGATATGTCTTGTGCATATTAGAATAGTTGCATTAATGAACAGTATACTACTAATACACATGGGTAAGTGGCCTATGGCACTGTACAACATTCCATTGCTACTTATCTAGAATGAAACCTCTTTGCTGACATGTTGGGAGGTGTGCACACTCTTAACAATGTTCTGGTAGAGATTGGAAGGCATCTAGAAAGTTACGGGATATGGATAAATGTTGTATTGAAGCATTGGCTAAGATAATTGCATGACTGTATGGCATATTTCTTTATGTGTAAGAATTTCTTCTGAAAACTATGAGATGTTTTCTAATCATGCAATTTAACTTGTTGTGTAGGAAAGATCGTATGCCATCTCCTACAAAAGAAGAACTACAACATTTGTTCAGCAACAAATTATCTATTGAAGATATTGAAGTTCCCAGGATACGGGAAGAATGCCATGATCCGTCGATCATGAAGAACGATGTTTGGGATGCGGTCCCAAGATGTGAAAGGAAGTTTGTTATGACTTCCAAATGGAACTATCAGATCAAGCATGTTGCAGATGGAAGCATTGAGATGAAATAGAAGATGCACCAGATGGTTCTGAGACACATGATAGGAAATCATATATGTGCAGAACTTGGTATGGTGAAGATAGATTGATTACCGACACGCAGCGGAAGCTTACTACCGAGTTCGAGATGAAGAACTTGGGGATGATGCACTATTTGTTTTTGACATGGAGGTGTGGCAGAGTGTAGATAGAATCTTCCTTGGACAAGGGAAGTATGCAGTAAGAGATCCTGAAGAGGTTCAGGATGATGGACTGCAAGGCTATGGCCACATCTATGGCATTGAATCTAAAGCTTCTATGTGATGCTTCATCTGAGCCGGTTGATGTCTCCATGTACCATCAGATGATTGGGTCCTTGATGTACCTGACGAACACAAGACCAGACATTTGCTTTGCTGTGAACACATTGAGCCAGTTCCTGATGGATCCGAGGAGTGTTCACCTGGTTGCTGTAAAGCATGTTCTGAGGTACCTGAAGGGTACAGTGGATTATGGGCTCAGGTATGACGCGAATCAAAAGTTTAACCAGCAGAGTATGTTGCAGCCTGTTCAGCTAGTTGTGAGGCAGTATGGCTACGGAAGCTACTGTCTGAGTTATTTGATCTCCCGTTGGAGGCTATTGGTATCTTCTGTGATAACCAGAGTTGTGTGAAGCTGTCCGAGAACCCAGTGTTTCATGACAGGTCGAAACACATAGAGATCAAATATCACTATATCAGGGATATGGTGCAGAGAGGAGCTGTGAAGCTCCTGTATGTTGCGACGGACGAGCAGATTGCAGATGTGCTGACGAAGCTACTAGCCAGGGTGAAGTTCGAGTATTTCAGAGAGAGGCTTGGCATTCTTCAGATCGAGGACACTTCGAGGAAGAAGTGATGGACACATTTGCTGAAGCCATTCCAAGCATGTTGGAAGGAGGATCCTTCACATGGCTGTGGATGTAAGCGCTGGATGATGAGCATCAGGATGATGTTCTAGTTTCTGCTTGGATATGATCAGTTGGATCATTTTATGTATGTATGTACGCATCATGTGGATGCTGGATATGATCAGTTGGATCATTTTATGTATGTATGTACGCATCATGTGGATGCTGGATATGATCAGTTGGATCATTTTGTGTATGTATTTTTTGTATATGCATCATGTTGGATGCGTGGACCATGTATCTGTATATGTATCAGGTGGATACATTGTATGATCAGGTAGATCATGTATGATGATATGTATCATGTATTTGTATCAGGTGGATACATTGATGATCAGGAGGATCATGTATGATGATATGTATCAGGTAGATACTTGGTATGCATCAGGTAGATGCATTGATGATCAGGAGGATCATGTATGATGATATGTATCATGTATTTGTATCAGGTGGATACATTGATGATCAGGAGGATCATGTATGATACTTGGTATGCATCAGGAAGATGCATTGATGATCAGGTGGATCATGCAGCAGGATGTTGCAGTGATGATCAGGATGATCATAGATGACGAGCTTCAGGATGTTGCAGTGATGATCAGGATGATCATAGATGACGAGCTTCAGGATGTTGCTCCAGATGACATGCAGCAGGACGTTGCAGTGATGATGATCAGGATGATCATGTATACATCAGGATGATGTATGGTGAGTATCAGGTTGATACTCTGTGGCCGTGGATCAGGTTGTGCAGATGAGCATGTAATTCGGTGCCCTGGGAGATTTGCAGATGGTCTTTCGAGGTTTTGCCTATGGCATGTAATTCGGTGCCCTGGGACATCTGGCAAATGCTCTTTCGAGGTTTTGCTCTGGGAGGACATGTAATTCGGTGCCCTGGGAGATCTGCAGATAGTCTTTCGAGGTTTTGCCTATGGCATGTAATTCGGTTCCCTGGGATATCTGGCAGATGCTCTTTCGAGGTTTTGTCCTATGGCATGTAATTCGGTGCCCTGGGAGATCTACAGATAGTCTTTCGAGGTTTTGCCTATGGCATGTAATTCGGTTCCCTGGGATATCTGGCAGATGCTCTTGCGAGGTTTTGCCATGACCACATGTAATTCGGTGCCCTGGGAGATCTACAGATAGTCTTTCGAGGTTTTGCCTATGGCATGTAATTCGGTTGCCTGGGATATCTGGCAGATGCTCTTGCGAGGTTTTGTGGTGAGGTCACATGTAATTCGGTGCCCTGGGAGATCCTATAGGTAGAGCTGTGTGCTTGTAACAGCCTGGGATGCTCTTTCGAGGTTTTGTGACACACGTAATAAGTCCTGAGGATTCCACAGTATGGCCAGTGATGATGAAGACCTGCAGGTGGTGGGCCTACATCCAGTATGAAAAAGGACTGGCTCTGTAGAACTTCCTATGACGAGTAGATTCAGAGATTGATTGAGATAGCAGCAGCAGTGACGATGATGATGACTCGATGACGATTATCTAGTGACGATGATCCAGAGAAGATGACTTGTGCTAGAAGAACTGTGCTGAGAAATACCTTCCTAGTTAAGAGGGAGTGTTGATGTATATGTAACTTCGGAATGTATTTCACATATATGTATATTGTATTCCTATAGAGATGGTATTATTCCTCTATAAGGAAGTGTTGTCATTTATATTGTAAGTGTCGTAACTTATACTTGATGGGTTATTAGACCACCTTGTTTGGGGTCAGCCCTGTATAAGTCATGTGGGTCAAAGGGTTATTAGACCACCCTATTGGGGGTCGGCCATGTGGGTCAAAGGGTTATTAGACCACCCTATTGGGGGTCGGCCCACTCAGCATTATGTTATGTGGTTAAGTTAGAGCCGACATGAGTTAGGTAAAAAGGCAAGTCAAGTCAAGTATAAATAGAGTGCGGGAGGCACTCTATTTGCTCACTCACTTCTTACACATGCACTCAAGTAGGAGAGGCGCACTTATGGAGGAGGAGTATTGCTGCTAGGTTATGGCTATCTCTATTGGTTGGTTGTATCATTGCTCTATCTATCTCTGAGGAAGTTATTGGGGTTTTTCACCTTTATGGTTTTCCCCAAGTAAATCTTTGTGTCTCTTGTGTGCTTGCATTATTGTCTCCATGATTGATATGCTGTAGATATGCTGTACATGTTGTTCTCTCAGTTAAGATCCTAGATCATATTGAAGTAAATTCAGAAAATTTAACATTTATAGGCTCTTATACAAAAAGGCAAAGGAGGAAAGGAAGCTTTATGCTGCTTATTAAGAACTCCTCCTATTCCATCAAGGAAAACTTGCCTGACTGCTTCTTTCAGGACTACATAATCAGTGGCGTATTTTGGCAAAATGTATGGTGGCTTGGTACCTCCAAACATCCTAATATAAGTGCCTTCTCCTGAGAAGTAGAAATCGCCATAATTTTCTAGAACTTCCATGGCATTCTCTGACAGGCAATTGGGCTCTTCATTGAACATCTGCTCATACAGAGGCATGATGAACTCTTCACAGATGAGCTTATAGTTTGCTCTGTAATTCTGAGCCCACATTATTTTATAGGCAGTGTATACCGGGGTGTTGGCTTGATCCCATGAGAAACCTAACCTGGGGAAAGGGAGCTTTGCCAAGATGCAATCAATGAGGTACGAAGACATGAAGAACTCTGACTTTTTTAAGGCCAAACCTTCTCTAGCTGCGGCCACAGTGGATGCCAGACTATCTGAGAGGATGGTAGCCCAATCAAACATAATTCCCTTAAAAGCTATGAAGTGGATTATGGGAGCCCACTGTATCCTATATATAGTGCCATCGGGCATACCGAAGATTCTGCTTAACATTAGGGCGATTAACCTAAAAGGAGGTCTTAGGCTCTGAACGTCATATTCATCATTATCTATCTTCCTTAGTTGCTTGCCCGTGATTAACAGCCTCTTATCCATCTCGAGATTATTCATCTATCCCAACCATTCATCATTTAGTGCTTACTGGGGACATGAGAATTTGTAGGCCGCCGCAATATAAGCTGGATGGAATGAAGCAAATGCCTTTCCCTTGTTGTCCTGCAACACTCTAGTTTGTGGGTTGGCATGTTCCAATATCCACCCAATCACTTCAGAGCACGGAACAATTCAGGGGGAGTAGAAGCCCTGGCTATGCCGGAGGTTCTGATGTTGAGGTAGATTTGCTCCTCTTCTAATAGCACGTCTGGGATATCTTGGTCCCTGATCATCCGGTAAGCATCTCCCCACCGGACCTTGGGAGGGACGCCAGTGGTGCACTTTGTATCTTGAAAAAGAGTTTTAGTCCTTGGTTGCACTGGCTCTGGCTCCATCATTTTAGCTTTCTTTCTACCACCTTTTGGCATCGTGGCTTATCCCTGTCAGCAACCATATGTGAATGAATATAAAATTGTAAATCATTATGAGAGCGTAACATAGAGCAAGACAGATTTAGCATGCTGATGATAACTATAAGAAAATTATAAGGCTACATGTTGGGGAAGAAAACCAAACATAGATTATCCAAGAAAACAAAATATGGTCATCAGACTTGATCGCTCTAGGGAGACAATGCCTGGTTAGGAACTTTTGAAATGCTTCCGAAAAGGTAGGAATATGACGTGTAAAACCCACTTCCCTCCTAGTCTTTGGAGATAGGATGTCTCTCACCATAGGCACTTCTAACGGCTAATGGTAGGCTGGCTTGGATTGGGAAATCCTATGAGGAAGCCAAACAAACAAAAACATAGAACGAAGCTACTTTTGATAACCGGTATTTAACTGAGCGGTTGAGTATCTCGGTCAGTTATGACTAGCACTTCCTTTTGTTCGACAGGAAAAGGATTGAGCGCATTGATTCGGTCTGGACAGGTTTTATGATAGAGTTGCGACTGGTGGAACTGACTAGGCTTGAATGACCTGGTAACCATGGACCAACTGGGAATGAGCTATGACTCCTAGCTACCAGTAGTGAGAATTCTATGGGAGCCGCAACGGCCGTAAACTTTTAAAGGATACATTGCTACGAGTGCCTACCATCCACGTAATGAAACGGAAAACACCCAAGAAAGCCTCAACGTATAGATAAGACAAAGATAACGGTAGAAACACCTACCTGGAGACAAAACAGTGGTGGAGCGAGGTTGACACGGTGGTGAACACGCTGAGCTGGAGTAAAACTGTGCAATCTCCCAAACGGCGTTCTTCGAATCAAAATCTAACAATGGGGACAATAAACCCCCACCACCCTTATATACGACCCTACACGTGTGGGCATTTAATTGGGTAGGTGGCGACATTAAAATGGGGTTAAGCCTAGGTACGGCGGGGTCTTTTCACCATGTTTGACATTTAAGCGTGACCGTCAATTGCGGCAAGGACTCGTGAGTTTCGTCCACAGTTGCGGCCAGAACTCATGAGTTCCTCTCGAAGAGCGGGAGACTTGGCGAGGCATCCTCTTATTGCGGGAGAGATGAGCAAGACGCTCCACTTTGGCGGAAAGGTTTGGCGAGTTGTTCCGGAGTCGTCGAGCTAAGAGACGTTTGCGCCGCAAGTTCATGAGTTATCCCAATATTTCGGGAGGACTTTGCGAGTTCTTCTGAAATTGACTCTCCTGAAAGTTTATTGTGGTGTAATTTCTTGAGTTGTTCCGTCGTTGCAGAAAGACTCGGGAAGTTTCTCCGCAAATGACAAAAAAGTTTGGTAGGTCTTTCCCGCAAAGTGGATGGCCGGGGAACTTGGTAAGAGGGCACCCGTTGTAGCAAAAATTTTCAAGTGCTTCCACCATTTCAGGAGAGAACTTTGAGTTCTTCCGAAGTTCAAAAAAAAATGCAAGTGATTCCGCCGTTTCGGGGCAAAACTTTAAGTCTTTCCGTAGTTGCGGGTGAACATCCCGGATTCTCCTGCCATTTCGGGAGAGAGTTTTGAGTTTTGACTTAGAAGAAAAAATTCAAACTTTTAAAAACAGGTTCCCACTTGAAGCAAACTAAGTTCAAAATATTTTCAAAGGAGGTTTAATCCTTTCAACCATACTTTCTTAGGAAAATAAAAAGGAGGGGCCCCAATATCTACAAATTTTTTTGGGGGGGATGTTGCTGCAACAACACAGTGGAATCACTAAGACTTGATTTCATTAAATATATTGGATCATCATCTTATGCGGGCTATAGAATTTTGGGTAGAAAATACTATCAACAAATACATAGTGGATTTTGCTGTAGAAAATCATTAGTCTTCTTCTAAATCATAGGCCAATTTGAATTCAAATTCTCATGGGAGACTAATCTGGGAAATCCCATTGTGGGTTAAGGTGTGGTTGGTGGAAAGAGGATTTATGTGATTTAATTAGAACCCGATGGAGGGGTAAGCAGTTGCACAATGGGGAGTGGCCAAGAATGATGTTGGTACATCAAATAAGGTCAAGGGATGCGTTGATGGAGAAAAAATTTGAAGACCAAGCAATGGTTGAGAGAGCATCAAGAAAGTCAATTATTAGAAAATAATGGTGGAAGTAACAAATGAGTAGTAAGGTAGAAGAGTGAGTAGTTCCATAAGGAAATGTGTGATGTGGGAAGTGATAAGGAAAGGTTGAATGAGTTATAGAAAGTGACAATATGTGGAGAGATGACCAACTCCTGGTTGAGAGGGAGAGGTATAACAGTGGATCATAGCACAAATAAAGGAACTAGGAAGAGGAAGTGTATGAAGAGGAAGATCATGGAGGTAAAAGAGTCATTATGAGAGACATTGGTATGTAGACTGATGATGTGGAGTCCATTTGAGTACATGATGTGGAACTATTAGAAGTGCATGGGAATGAAGGTAACTGAGACACTAAAACCCCTGTTGTCAAAGAGGAAAGGTAAAATATCTGTGGATCTATCACAATGTTGATCACTCCCTTGATGTCAATAAATAATATGGTACTTTATTTGTCTAGTTCTACTTTGTACTTACCTTGGTACAATCATTTTCTAGCAGTAGTAGTTAGTATGTTGGTGCAGTAGTAGTGGTTTCAGTGCTAGTACACCATCAAGAGGTCAACATAGTAGTGGTAGTTTAAACCCAAGTGTGGTTTAAAACATGATTTCATATCCTCGTTCTAGAGGATTCATTATGGTAGGGACTCTAATGACAATAATGGTCGGGATACATGGGGGATATTCCATGTGGTACACCAAAATTTTGGTGTAAGGGAGATGAAGAAGATGCATAACAACACTGGTTCCTATGCGAAGCTATCTGGAGGTCAAGGGGAGTTCCAAATGTCTTCGAGATAATAGAGTTTCATATCACATTGAGGGGAAGAGCATTGCAATGCTATATGGAGTCCGTGGCACACCGTCCTCCACATGTTCCACCTTTTCCATCACTGGAGGTGAATAAATTATTCATTGAGGATTTTCAATTATCAAAGTGAAAACAGTAGGGGATTTTAGAGATGAAATAAATTCGACAATATGAGGGAGAATTATCTTGGGAGTATGCTCAGATATTTAGGGATTCAATGAGTAAGATAACTTTTCCTATTCATGATGCACATAACAAGGAGTGGTTTGCTTCTATTAACATGATTTACCCTTTCCAAACAAACCATTGATACTCTCAGAAATGAATTTATATAAATATTGAGAGTATGACTAAGTATCCAAAGAGTAGTAGGGATTCTATGTCTATAGGTCCTAACTTACCCCAAGTCCATAACCGAATAGTTGTTTTAATTGAAAGGATCCAGGAGTTGATCGTTCCTAAGGTAGGCTGAGAACATGTATGGTGAACTAGATGCATGATAGAAATACAACATGTTTTTGAATGTCCAAGAATGAGAGGGGGACTTTCTATCAATTTCCCGATATGATTAGGCCCAACAAGACCCTCAATAGGTGTTACGCAAGTAGGTGCTCTTAAACATTTTCATGGGACAATACAATACCATGCTTCCACAAACATGAAAAATTCCCAACTTGGTGAATATTGTGAGATCTGTAAGATATATGGGAACCCTCCTTGTCAATGCCCAATCTGGGAAGAGTATTCATTTGTTTAGTAATGCCCATTATGAATTTTGTGGTTCTACTACCCACAATACATATAAGTGTATATCCTTGGATGCATTAGTTAATAGATTGGATCACTTGCATATCAGGTGTATGATAATTTCCCACCTCAAGGAAGCATAGGTGGAGGATAGGGTTAAGGAGGTGAATATTGAGGAGGGTGAGCTAGATGCTAGGGTAGATCAATTTGTTATTACTACTACAATAATACTGAACTTGTTTCTAGGGACTTCCCCATGCCATGATGACCTTGGTGCTATTATTATTAGGTGAATACCTATGATATTGAGGACTACCAAGAACAATTTCCAAAATGGGAATATTGAGTAAGGAACCAACCAACAAATTTGATTAATTTGGAGCTGCAAGATGGTAATACTATGGATGGTCTAACCATTAATGTCCACTTGTGGATGAGATCAGATGGGTGCTTATCATAATTCTTCTGAGATCCAAAAGGTTTAGAGGGAAATTTTCATAGGTGCTTGTGAAATATTCCAATAAATGGAAGTCCCTCCTTTTCCCACAAGTGTGGAACAAGGTAGATCTAGAAATGCATTTATGAATGTACCCTTACCTGGTTGTAGAAAGAAATTGGAATCTGAATCTCCAGGTACCTCTAAGAAACTTATCAGTCTCTAGTTTAATCTAATTGTTGATATTTTAGAAGATGAAGGCTTAACATATAAGTTGCGGAACACACTCCAAACCTTTGTGGGAATGGAAGATGAGGAAGACCCGATATCAACTCACTTCTTTGAGAGAAAGACTAACATAATAAGGTGAAGGAAGAAATGGACTAGGAGGGAGTTCAGGATAGATGCTCATGTATATGGATATGATAGGGCTACCCATAGTCTCCCTTCCTAGGAAATCATGGGAGACTTTGGGTAGCCCTCCATTGGTATATTCTCCTATCCGATTGTGCATGGCCAATCAATATCGGATATTTCACATAGGGAGGCTGGAAAATGTGGATGTTGATCTAGGCATAGTAAATACACTAGTTGACTTTGAGGTGATTGAGATAATGGATACGATTAATCTCTATCCAACATTATTGGGGACAGACTGGGATTTTGAGAATTATGCTATCATCAAACTTGAAAAATGAGACTATGACCTTTGAAGCCAAAATAATACGAGTTAATCAACCATTAGACCCATATAAAGATACCTTATACATATATCCTGTCAATGATGATATAGAACACAATGTAGTAGATCAAATTTACAACCTGGCCGCCGGAAAGATGAATAATTAAGTTAATACCACATCAAATGTTTTAGTGAGTTGGAGGAGTATCCACTCTTTTGATAGTGATTTAGAAGAGGCTTTGAATGAATGGTAGAATCACACGTGAAAATCTTGTTCACACCAAGATCTACTCAAGCAATTACAAACTCTCACAAATTGCCTTGCAAAAACTAGTCATAGAACACATAAAACTGAATAAGTCTACATCACCCAAAATTATGCAATGTAATGGCTGTCCAAATATATAATTATATCAAAGATTTGAAATTTAAATAAGGAATTCAAAATCCTCACAAAAGCAGGCTTACTAAAAAGATGAAAAATTCCCCTAGGTGAAAAAAGTGCTTTCCAAATCACCTCTAAGGCTCATGAATTGGTAATTTATGAGTATTGTGGTGATGTAGGATGGAAAATAATCCTAATTACAGATTTTAGAAATAGGAAACATCATGGAGGAAGGTTGGCCAAAAAACTACTAAAGTCAAGTCAACTAGCTTTTACCTTTTCACCAAAAACAGTAAAAAGTAGTAAAAAATATTAATGCACCCTTCTAATCCAAGAATGGAATAAAATCTCATAGAATCTTAGGAAATATTATCTAGGATCTCCAAAAGTGTTCCCTAGTGACTCAGCATGGCTTGTGGTCCACACAAAAGACAAATAATGGCGAACTACCTGGTTAACACCTAGGAATTAATCAAAAAATGACTAATTAATGTATCCTAAGTATGAAATGGATATGGATGGGTCTTTAATACTCCAAACCCCCCCATTAAGCCTGAATTTATGTTTAAAAATTAAAAAAATAGATATGTTACATCAACTTGGCATGGTCACCCTTTTTACATACTTCCTTGTCCATAAAACAAGGAAAGAAGGAAAACCTCATGGGAAAAACCTCCCCTCAAACATGGACATGAAAAAAAATGAAGAATTGCTGATCAATAATTCACTCCACCACATGTTCATCCATCCCAACTAGTTATATAAGATGTCTGGAATTATTCTTTGAAAAATCTTTGGTGAAGATGTCTGCAATCTGCTCAGATGATGGCCAAAACTGCAGATCAATGATGTGATCATGCACTATATTCTTGATGCAGTGCATATGAATATCAATATGATTGGTTCTTTTCCTATGTAATAGATGAATTTATATCCTTATATCACTTTTATTGTCACAAAATATGACTTTGGGAGTGCTAAAGGAAATCCCAAACTTAGAAAGTATACCTTGCAACCATAGACACTGAGTTGCAGCATTCACCGCTCCTCTGTACTCGATGTCTGCTGAAGAGAGTGAAATTGCAATTTGTTTCTTACTTGATCATAAAATATGTCCTCCTCCAAGCATGAAAGCAAATCCGAAAGTGGACTTCTGATCTAGGCTATCACCAACCCAATCTGAATCAGTAAAGCTAAGAAGATCTAGGCTAGAATCTGCAACATAGTGAATCCCATCAGACTTGGTGCCTTGCACATAATGCAAGATTATTTTTTCAGCCATCCAATTAAGCTCATGTGGCTGATACATGTATCTTGAAGCCACACTCACATCATAAGCAATATCAGGTTGAATATGAGTCAAGTACAACAAACTGCCAACTAGCTGCCTATACAAGGTGTGTTCACCAATAGTGTAGAATCTGATTCTTCAAGTCTTACTCCTGAAAGGAAGGGAGTATTTTTAGGATTTAATTCATCCATATTGAAATTATTTAGTAGGTCTGAATCTTAATTTTACTAAGATACTTTAATTCCAAAGTGAGATTGTGAGATCTCAAGCCCCCAAAATTGTGTAAGTATTCCCAAGTCAGTCATGGAAAAAGCTTGATGCAAGGAGGTATTCAATGAAGCTATTTGATCAATGGAGATACCTGTGATTATTAGGTCATAAAAATATAACACAATAATCAAAATTGAATCATCAATCATCTTCATGTACACATTCAGATCATACTTGCATCTACTGAAATATTCTAACAAGAGGAAGGTTTCCATCTTGGCATACCAAGCTCTAAGAGATTGCTTAAGCCCATACAAGGACTTATTCAACTTTCACACAAGGTTAGGAACAGAAATATATCCATATGGATGGTGAATATATATATACCCCTCAATATATCCATGGAGGAAAGCACTCTTGACATCCATGTGATGCATTTCCCATTGCTTGGATGCAAAAATTGCCAGGACTAGTCTTATCGAATCCATCTTTGCAACTGGTGCAAAGGTATCATTATAGTCAAGGACATGAACTTGGGAGAAACGCTTTTCCACAATAATTGCCTTATATTTCATATCTGCACCATCAAAAACAAATTTGGTCTTGAATATCCACTTACACCTTACCAATTTTTCGTCTGGAGGAAGCTTGACTAGCTCCCAAGTTCCATTCTTTTGTAGTGAATGAAACTCCTCATCCATGGCTGTTTTCCATATTGGTTCATGTGAGGATTATTAATATGAATGAGGGTATGAATAAACCATCAAAAGACACTTTTCAGGTAGGTAAGGATCATTTACTGAAGGAGCATTCTCAAATTGTGATTTAGTCCTCCTAGGATCTTCAAGATTCCCCACAAGTTCACCAACTGCTTCAAGATTCTTAGCAGCCCAATTAGGACTTGCAGGTGAACTTGGATCTGCAATAATATGGTATTTATAATCAGATATATCATAATAATAAATATCATGAGAAAATTCACTTACTCTCACAGGTGGTGGTGCATAAGATTCTCCAATTTCGATTGCTTGCAAGGGATCTTCTTCGAATTGAACACTCCTCTCAATGAATGATTTTTGAGTGG
The DNA here is from genome assembly GCA_027924585.1 of Larix kaempferi. Lineage (NCBI taxonomy): Eukaryota > Viridiplantae > Streptophyta > Pinopsida > Pinales > Pinaceae > Larix > Larix kaempferi. The sequence continues at coordinate 7,168,699 of BSBM01000807.1, forward strand.
CCATGTTCAGAAAATTATAACCCTTGGAATCTTATGAATATACAACAAAGAGACATGTTTTGATTTGGGGCTGCACACCCCTCCTCTTCTTAGGTGGAATTCTAGCCCAAGCCTTGGAGCCAAAAATATTGAAATGAAAGACATCAGGTTTGTGCCCAGTCCAAGCTTCAAAATGAGTGATTCCTTTCAATGCTTTATGAGGCACTCTATTTTGTATGTAGGATGCACAGTTGATATCTTTAGCTGAAATTATTGGATACAAAGACTTAGACTCAAGCATGCATGTATCCATCTCTTTGAGAGATTTGTTCTTCCTCTAACAACACCATTCTATTGAGGTGTGTAGGGAATAGTGTGTTGCATATGAATGCCAAAAAAAGCACAAAATTGTTGAAAATTAGATTTGATGTATTCCCCACCATTATCATATCTGAGCACCTTGATATATATTCTAGAATGGTTCTCAACCGAGGCTTTGAAAAGCTTGAAACAATTGAAAACTTCAGACTTCAATTGGAGGAAAAAAACCCAACAGTATCTGGAAAAGTCATCTATGAAGGTTAGGATGTATTTTTCATTATCCAAAGACACATTGGGGAATGGAACTGATATATCACTGTGAATAAGCTCATGAGGTGCATAGGTTCGCTCAGACTTGGCTCTTTCAAACTTACGCTCATGTTGTTTTCCTAGGATACAACTTTGACAGACTCCTTTAGAAAACTTAATGTAGGGCAGACCTATGACCATATTCTTCTCATGAAGTTGAGAAAGGTATTTGTAATTGAGATTAACAAATCTACCATGCCATAATTTTCTTGACTGATTGGGATGAGTATGGAGAGAAGAATGTGATGAGAAAGGCACAAAGTGTGAAAACCTATAGACTTTTGAGCTATGGTCAACAGTACCTAAGGAAACAATTTGACCTGTGGAAATATTAGATATTTCAACATCATTAGGTGTGAAGACAACCCTTTTGGGAGACCTAGTGTGAGTCATTTGACAGATTGACAAAAGGTTTGTAGCAATACCTAGGACATACAACACATTAGTGAAAGAACCATACTCAAGATTAATATTGCCTTTACCTTTGCAAGTAGTTTCTGAATCATCATCCAACACAATTGTTGGACCACTAGAAGAATCAAGAGAGGAGAAAGACTCTCTTGTAGACACCATATTCCTTGAAGCTGCAGAATCAATGATGAAATAGGTATATTTGAATGTGCCTGCCATCAAAGCATGTACTCTCTCCTTGTCTTGATAATTGGATCCTCCTTCCTTCTTTCTTGCGCTCTCTGGAAGAGGGGTGATGGCTGTGTCCAGGAGTTGAGCCATTTGGTTAATGGTATTCTTGATGCATGAGCTCTTAGGATGAAATCCCCTATTGCAGTGTGCGCACTTAGAATTCTCTTTCTTCTTTTGAGAATTATTCTTGGAATTGGGGGAGTCTTCTTGAGCTTTTTGCTTGTCTTTCTTCTGATCAGGTGGTTTCTTGGGATTGGCCTTCTTCTTGATTTTTGAATTCTTTGAATCTCCAGCAGCCAAAGCATGATTCTTTGATGGATTTTTGATTGTGCCCATCAAGACCAACTTGTATTGATCCTAAGTGAGTGATTCCATGAATTCTTCCATTGAAGGCATCTTCCAATTTTGAATTGTGAGTTTTGTAGCATGGAAGGTAAAAACAAAGATTGAGTAATTAGGGCCAATATTTGAGAGGATGGCCAAGATTAATTGCTCATATTTCTTGTCAATTCCACACTGCTTCAATTGAAGAACAAGATCTTAAAACTTTGCGAAATATTCTTGTAAGGTATCGAAATTGCTTGGACTCAGTGAAACTAGTTCATTCTCCAGTTGGTGGCCCCTCAATTCACCAGTCTTTCCAAATAAAATTTGGAGCTTGAACCAAACCTCATTAGGAGTGGTAATACCATCTAGATGAAAAATAATATCCCTGGATGTAGTGAGACACAAGAGACCATAAGCCTCATCTCTTCTTTTATGCCACTTTGCCTTCTCAATGAGAGAAGTAGGATTAGTTTCAATAGCCATAGTCACTTTGTAGAGGCCTTTAATCCTCAATCCGATCTCCATATGCGACTTCTGGTCAAAATAATTGAATGGAGTGAGCATGATTTGTTGTGACTGATCCATGGTAGCTCTGAAATGTGATTCTGATATGTTTGGTTGCAGCCCTGAGATGCAGAATTGCACCCTCTGGGAGACTGAAATACGCCCTCTCTAATACTGGTTCCATCCTGCAGGAAAAAAGAAGGAGAATAGAACAAATTTATTTCTCTGATACCATGTGAAATCTTGTTCACATCAATATCTACTCAAGCAATTACAAACTCTCACAAATTGCCTTGCAAAAACTAGTCATAAAACACATAAAACAGTCATGAATATGATGCAAACAATAAAAATCTATTGAATAAGTCTACATAAAAAAAATTAGTCAATGTAATGGCTGTCCAAATATATAATTACATAAGAGATTTTAAATCCAAATAAGGCATCTGAAATCCTCACAAAAGAAGGCTTACTAAAAAGATGAAAAACCTCCCTAGGTGCAAAACGTTCTTTCCAAATCACCTCTAAGGCTCACTAATTGGTAAATTTTGAGTATGATGGTGATGTAGGATGGAAAATAATCCTAAGTACATCTTTTAGAAAGAGGAAACATCATGGAGGGCGAGTTGGCCAAAAAATAGCTAAATCCAAGTCAAATAGCTTTTACCTTTTCACCAAAAATAGTAAAAGGCAGTAAAAAGTAGTAATGCACCCTTCTAATCCATGAATGGGATAAAATCTCACAAAATATTAGGAAATATTATCCAGGATCTCCATAATTTCTCCCTAGTGACTCAAGATGGATTGTGGTCCACACAAAAGACAAATAATGGCCAACTACCTAGTTAACAACTAGAAATTAATAAAAAAATGACTATTTAATGTATCCTAAGTATGGAATGGATATGGATGGGTTTTTAATACTCCAACATCAGAGACATGAGATTTATTCCCAATGTTGCATAACCATTAAATCTGTCAAATGGATTGGTGTTTAGATCCAATACCCTCCAATTTATGGTGGAGTCTTGAATTTAGATGAATTCCTCACAGAAATGAATAGTAGAGTTATAGAGGAACAATGAGATCCCTCTGCTAGATATTTCACTTCGAGGTAATCCTGCAAGTGCAGGCCTCTCTTAAGGAGGACCTTCTTTTGTTGTTGTCAATATAGATATTTATGATCCATGAGTTTGTTCCTTTCCTTACATTTGCATGTTTAAATATTTCAGGTAAGACACATAAAAAATCGATGATTGTGGAAGTCTATAATGGAGATAGTGATCCTTTTGAACATGTGAAGCATTGCACACAACATTGGGGAAGAGAGGGACTAAGAATTGGCCTTTGGGTGTACAAAATTATTCATAATCTAGGCCCTATTCCAAAATCCTGCTATTTACATGAAGAAACCAAAAGGAAGACCATGGATTAGAAGGCTTTAGACTCACACAGTTTGTGAAAATTTCTCTTTTGTAGGGAAGTCTGAACCAATCACAAGTGATCTTAAGATAATTAAGGAGGCCATGTTTTTCAATAAGTTGTAGAACATGGGTAACCTCGATTTCTACCTATTACATTAAAATTTTCATAATTTATAGGTCCCTATCAATATACTAGAGATGCCGCTTTGTTGTAAAAGGTTGATCGGGATGATCTCGACCCAAATGATATGGAGCATTTGAGACACTTATCATTTAAGGAAACTAAGGTCTCTAGATCTATGTAGGAAAATAAGAAAGAGGACATTGGTAGTTCTTATACACAACCACTGAAATTGCAGATGGTTAACATTGAGATAGAAGACAATCCTAACATGGAAGCTATAGGGGATTATTGATATGATTAGGCTATATCCGAGCCGTTGTTTCTCTTCTCAAAGAATATGAAGAATTGTTTCTAAAAAATTTCATCGAGTTAAAATGGACTCAAGAAGAATCGAGGGATATGAAGATTACCCTCAAAACTGATGCTAAACCTATCGAGCATCGGTCATACAAAATCAACCCTAGAGTTAAGGAAAATGTCAAGAAGGAAATTGAATGCATATTGGGAGCATGTTTGATTTTTCCCATGGATAAATCTGAATGGATTAGTCCCACAGTGATCCAAAGAAAGAAAGATTCTAATGTCATCAAGGTTTGTGTTGATTTCCTCATCCTTAATCCAACTTATGTTCATGACACTCTTTTGAATCCCTTAAGTGATGAGGTATTGGACCAAGTAGAGGGGAAGGAAGTGTACTCTTTCATTCATACCTTTTTGGGATACCATCAAGCTATAATAGTAGAAGAATATAAAATAATACTACTTTTACAATAGAGAGAGGTTCTTTAACCTACAATGTAATTCCATTTGGACTAAAGAATGATCCCACAGTCTTGTCAAGAATTGTGATCACTACCTTCAAGGAATTTATACAAAAGTTCTCGGAAGTTTACATGGATGATTGGACTATTTACAATCTACTGAACAAACATGTTATTCTCTTAAGGCTAATGTTTGACATATGTTTTCAGATTTACATCCCACTGAATTTGAAGAAATGTATTTTCTATGTTCCCTTTTATAATATATTGGGCCATATTGTCTTCCACAAAGGAGTTTTGGTTGATCTAGTGAAAATCATTATTGTGAATTTACCACCTTTGACATCTGTCAGGAAATTTTGTTGTACTTTGGGACACACTGGGTATTATCAAAGATTCATCTAAAACCATGCTACAATCAAAATCCCTTTAGATAAAATTTTGAAGAAGTTTGAAGCATTTATTTGGACACTAGAATGAGATAAGGCCTTTGCATTACCCAAGAAAAAAATTGTGATTGCTCCTATCTTTGTTTTCCCGAATTGGAATTTAGAATTTCATGTACATGTAGATGCATCAGGTATTGTTTTGGGATATGTTCTTACACAACTTAGGAAAGGATACTTTGATCATCCTATATATTTTTCCAATCAAAAGTTATCTCAGTTTGAGTGCAACTATAATACCACTGAACATGAAAGGTTATCCATGATATGGAACTGCGAAAGTTTTGCCACTATCTATTAGTAGGACATTTAGAGCTTTTTACTAATCATTCCACCTTGAAGTATTTGGTGAAAAATCCCATTTTAGAAGGACACATTTGTATATGGCTGCTGTTATTTCAGGAGTTCTCTTTTGAGGTAGTAGTGAAACTAGAGAGGCATAATGTGGGACTGAATCATTTATTGTGACTGGAATCATGTAAGTTTGATGGCCCTATTAATAATCAATTACTAGATGCTGCATTATTCTGGGTCGAGGCCACACCTGACTATGTGGAGGATATTGCTCTATTTTCAACCACTCATTTGACACCATAAAATTATTCCACAACTCCGAAATGTCATTGGTCATTTGGGTTGCAGATTATTAGTTAATTGCAGAACAATTATATAAACTAGGTATTGATGGGATCTTGCATAGATGTGTCATGGATCATGAACACCAATATATCTTATGGGAATGTCATGCAAGAGTTGTAGTAAGCCATGTCATAGGGAAAGCTACAACAATGAAGATATTACAAGTTGGATTATGGTGTTAAACAATTTTTAAAGATGCCAAAAACTACACCTGAGCTTGTGATGTATGTCAACAAGTTGGGAAAACATCTCGGCAGGATGAGCCTCTCCTTCATCCTGTCCATGCTATGCAACCATTCAAAAAGTGGATAGTTAGTTTCACTAGTTCTATTAATCCTCCTATAAGACATTCCAAATCCTATTATATCATTACCTCCATAGATTATTTGACTAGGTGGGAAAAGGAAAAGCTTGTGAAAGAGTGCTTTGTAGACACTGCAGCTCGATTTATCTTTGTAAATATTATTTCTAAATTTGAATGCCCTAAAAGTATTACCATCGACTAGGGAGTGCATTTAATGAGCAATGTGATTTCCATGTTGACACAAGGATTCCTCATCCAACATCATAAAATGAGTCCCTATAATCCTTAGGAAAAGGTCATGATAGAAGCTTTTAATAAGATTTATGGAGACTAGATTGGCTAAGGTTTTCTCTAAAAATTTAGATGACTAGGATGAACATGTACTTGTGGTATTGCAGGCCTATGAAACTAATTCAAAGAAGTTGCATAAGAAAAATCCATTATACTTAGTCAATGGGTGACAAGCTATGGTTCCGATTGAATTTGTTGTCCCTAGTATTTACATTTACTATGCTACACATATGATGGAGGAGGAATCGATTGCAGAATGCCTAACATAATTGATGGAGATAGAAGAATCTTGATTTTTAGCAGATTTTCATGCAACAGTGGAAAAAGAAAGATAGAAAGCATGGCATGATCATCAAAACAATTTGAATAACAGGTACATACACAGAGATCGAACACCAAGGACACCGCTCACACAAAAAGATCATAGATCAATACACCAGATGTTTGACATGGTTAAAACCCCCTAGAGGGAAACAGTCCACAGCCCCAGCCAAATAGATTCTACGGAGCAATTTATTATGCAGAAGAAAAATATTACATGAGATTCTCTCAATAATGGATCTACGGCAAGTGATTCTCCATGCTATTTAAATAGATATCATGGACCAATCGGGTGTTAAGACACAGATCAAGTGTCATTAAGATCGAGAGAAGTTGAACCTTCGGATCACTTTATATTGTGACCGTCGGATTACATATATACAAATGCATACCTAACGAATATATTAGACCAAGTTGAACTTAACTAACTCCTAAGTGTCAAAAATATCCTAACACCCCCCCTTAAGAACAACTTGGGATAGGATTGAAGGATTTACAAAGGTGACACAAAATTAGGAGAAGGAAGGAGGCATTTAAGCCTATCCCCCCTTAATGAAAACTTCCAATACTGCTAGCATAGTTTGAATTTTGGAAATTAGCTTCGCTTCTGTAAGAGACTTCGTGAAAATGTCTGCAAATTGATCATTTGTTTGACAATATCGCACTTTAAGAACATGATCCTGGAGGAGCTTTCTAATGAAGTGCAGTAGACTTCCGATAATCAGGGTCACTAGCCCAATCAGAATCAGTGTAACCAACTAAAGAACGAGTCCCCCCTGAACTGCAATGTATCCCAAACTAAACTGTACCTCGAACATACTGAAGGATTCTTTTTGCTACTTTCCAATGACTTTCATGAGGGCATTGCATATATCGGGAAACAAGACCAACAACAAAGGAAAGGTTAGGACGGGTGTGAGTTAAGTACAAGAGGCTACCAACAAGCTGACGGTACAAAGTAGCATCTTCTTCAGGTGTTGAACAAGTAGTTGAAAGTTTGACTCCAGACTGGAAAGGAGAGGGAGCTGGTTTACAATCTTCCATGTGAAAACAATGGAGAAGATCACAGGCATACTTAGACTGGGAAAGGGAGATACCTTTCTAGGTTTGCAAGACTTGGAGGCCAAGAAAATAGTGCAAGTGTCCAAGGTTTGTCATTTCAAATTGCTGTTGAAGACTTGACTTCACATGGTGGATAAGTTTGGGGTCACTACCAGTAAGGATTAGGTCATCAACATAAAGGACTAGGATTATGAGATGGTCATTGACTTTCTTGGTATAGACATTTGAATCAGAATGGCATCTAGAAAAACCAGTATCTAGAATAAACATGTCCATTTTAGCATACCAGGACCGAGGGGATTGATTAAGGCCATAGAGAGATTTCTTGAGGTGGAAAACAAGGATGGAGTCAGACTGAATGTAACCAAGAGGTTGTTCCATGTAGATTTCTTCTTGCAAATTCCCATGCAAGAAGGCAGATTTAACATCCATCTGATGGACTTCCCAATGAAAATATGCGGCAAGGGAAAGAACAAGGCGGATGGAATTCATTTTGGCTACGAGTGCAAAGGTTTCGGTGTAGTCGATGCCTTCAACTTAAGAGAATACTTTAGCAACTAGTCTTGCGTTATGTTTGTCAATACTTCCATCTGGTCCATATTTGGTTTTGTAAACCCATTTACATTTGAAAAGTTTTCTTCCTTTGGGAAGAGGAACAAGATCCCAAGTGTTATTTTCCATTAAGGAGTTGTATTCTTCATCCATTGCTGCATCCCAATCTGGATGGCCAGAAGCTTCTTGAAATGTCTCTGGATCACAGTTTTCTAGAACTTGAGCCAGAAATAATGAGGCTCGCTGAAACTGAGAGCGAGTACGATGTCGATCTGTAGGATCACCAACAAGATCACCTGCAGCTTCTCTAGTAGAACGGACCCATTTAGGAAGCTGTGAAGCTGGTGCTGGAGGAGGTTGAGCAGGTGGAGGAGGATTTTCATCCTCGCTATCATCATCATCTAAAGAAGTAACTGGAGTAGGAGCAATATCAATAAGTGAAGAAGAGGAAGAAGACGATGGCACAAGTGCCGAATTAGGCTCGCAGGCCAATATATGTTCATCAAATTTGACGTCTCTTCTTATAATTATATCATGAGAATGTGGCAGAAGAATCCTATATCCTTTGACATCTTCACAATAACCAACAAAGATACACTTTTCACTTTTAGGTTGTAAAGATTTCTGTTTTTCATCCGCAATATGAGCCCATGCTTCACTACCAAACACACGGAAATGACTGACATCTGGTTTATTTTTACTCCATGCTTCTTCTGGTGTAATCCCTTTTAAATATTTAGTGGGGGTGTGATTAATGATATAATTTGCACAATTTACAGCTTCATCCCAATATGGAAGACTGAGTCCTTTAGCTTGGAGCATACAATTAGCCATTTCTTTTAGAGTGCGGTTTTTTCTTTCAGCTACACCATTTTGTTGTGGTGTATATGGAACAGTATGTTGTTGTTGGATTCCTTGTTCATTGCATAAATTAGTGAACTTGTTGTTAACAAATTCTCCCCCATTATCAGATCTTAACTTAAGAATTTGATGACCAGATTGTTTCTCAACAAGGGCCTTGTAGGCCAAGAACATGCCAAAAAATTCGTTCTTAAGTTTTAAGAAGTAAACCCAAGTGCGTCTGGAGTAATCATCAATGAAAGTCAAGAAGTATTTGAAGCCAGAGAAGGAAGCAGAAGGTAGAGGACCACACAAGTCACTGTGCACAAGCTACAAAGGAGTCGAGGCGTGCCAAGAGGCATGTTTGTCAAAACTGTCCTGATGATGTTTTCCGAGTACACAACCGGAACAAACACCATCTTTGCAAGAGACCATAGGAAGACCTGTCACCATATTTTCTTTACATACTTGTTGAAATGAGCGATAATTTAAGTGACCAAATTGCTCATGCCAAATCTTGCTCAGTTCATCACTATGAGCAACAAAAAATGATGGAAGTGAAGATGACCCAAAGTTGTCAAACTTGTACAACCTGGTAATATCATCAACTGTTCCAGTAGATAATACATGTCATGGATCTTTTAAATTTCTGATTACAACTTGGTGAGGTGAAAACTCTACGGTTTTACCTTCACTAGAATGAGTGATCTGGTATACTGATAAAAGATTACATGAAAGAGTAGGAGCACATAATACATCATTAAACTGTCCATTGTCTAGATGAATAGTACCAGACCATTCAACACTAAGTGATCTATCATCACCAACAAATATTTGTTTGGTGTTACAATTATTTAAATAAAAAAATATTTTTTTATCCTTAGCCATATGATAAGATGCTCCAGAATCTATAAGCCATTCATTTGAACAAGAACGAGAAGATGTTGTAAGTGCAAAACTAGAGGCTGAAAGTGCTTGTCCTGAAGATGAAGTTGAAAAAGAATCAAGCTGAATGTGATGCTTCTTCATTGCCGCTTCCAAAGCTTCCATCCTATTAAAACACCTTGACTCTTCATGCCCATCGCGATTCAAAAGTTCCAATGTCTTTGTGTCTTCTTTCCTTAAAATTTGGCATCTTTATCTTATTGAGGATAATTTTGAGGCTGAGAAGATTTAGGACCCTTGTTATTTTGATTTTGAAAGACCCTTGTTATTTTGATTTTGCTTCTTCAGATATTTCTTCTTTGGATTCTTGTAATTCTTCGGACCATGCGACTACTGAGATATTAAAGCCTTTTTTGAAGTACTGGCAGTATTAATTAGTCCAAGATGTAAGAGTTTTTCCTGTTCTCTTATTAGAGAATAAAAAAAATCATCAAAAGAGGGAGCTTTGTATTGAGATCCTGAAGACAGAAGAGCTTCTCTAGTGGAATGAAAGGTTGAGACAAATACATAATATGCAGGCCCCAACTTGGCAAGAATGGCGTAAATAAGGCCATCATCTGCCTTTATGACTTTACATGCAGCCAACAAGACTTTAAGGGTCTTAAATTTTATTATAAAATCTTCCATGCAAGAAAAATTATTAGGATCTAATTTAAGCAACTCATTCTCAAGCTGATGAGATCTAATCTCATTTTTAATACCAAAAACAATATTTAGCTTTTGCCAAGCATCGTCCAGTGCATGAATTCCTTGAAGATGAAACTGCAGATCAGGAGAAACTGACAAACCAATTAAATCACGAGTTGAATCACTTTTATTTTCCCATTTTTATAGTTTATCAATATCAGAGGGAGGAGTTTCCATGCCAAGGGTAAGTCTATATAACTGTTTGCTTCTAAGAATATCTTCCATACAAGACTTCCATACAAAATAGTTATTACTGGTAAGAAGCATATCATTTGAAATTTCCATTCTGAAATAAATATGACTTCAAAGATAAAAACTAGCTAGAAAAAATAATAGAGCTCGAAAAAATAAGCGGTTTAAAAAAAAGGCACTTAAATCAGCTTCCGGATGAAAAAGTAACGCCCTTTTGAAAACAAATTGAAAGAGCAACCAAGGAACCACGTGGTGCGTGGAGATAAGTGCTTAGAAAAAATCCCCTTTAGTCCTAACTTAACTCCTAAGCTCACTTTAAAAAAAAATTATGTGCCTTCTATAAATAAGTGAAGATCATTTTTACATAAAGTTGCTTAAAAAAGAAAAAAAGAAAAAAAACAACTTAAAAATAAAAAGGAAACTTTTGTTTTTGTTTATTTTATAAAGTTGCTTTAGAAAAGAAAAAAGGAAAAAACTTAAAAGGAAAGAAAGTAACTTATGTGAGCTTTTAAGTAACTTTCCTTTTTTTTAATATATGAAATCAATGCAACAAATACTAGTAGGATTTGAACTTAAGACCTCTTTAATAAGTAACTTTAAACCAATTGAGTTAGAGTAAAAGCATATAAAATATTGTAAAAGAGGAAGGTTTTTTTTTTTAACTCTTCTTGCCTTGTTGTGCGTGCTTACCCCACAGACCCCTGTTTCAACCTGCAAAACAACTTCACACACCAAAAACAAAAAAACAAGACAAAAAAAAACTGAAGGGTTTCCTGTTCTCTGTTAGTTTCTTGTTACTCCTTCCTGTAAGCGGAATGCCTTTCCTACTGTTTGTGGTCGGCCGAGACCGCCAGTACATGCAGACAGGAGGCTATCACTTCCAGAAAAAAAAAAAAAAAAAAAAGGAACAAATCGAAATGAAACAGAGACAGAGAAAAAAAATAGAAAACAAAATAGTATACCTCATATCTGTGAAAAAGGCCGTAGTTAGGGAAAACATAAGCCTTTTCGTACAAAACGAAGGGCGATCCCTACTGAAACCAACACTCTGAACACAATGGAGCGCTTAAAATAGTAAAAAAATGTCCAAAAATAGTAGATCTCGGTAGTAGATCCCACATGCACCCGCACCGGCTTAAGATCCAGATTAGAATAAAATGGAGACGACCCTCAACAATGCTCTGATCCGCCCCCCCCCCCCCCCCCCCCCCCACCCCCCCCCTCCCCGTTGTTGAGTGAATCCACACAAAGACAATAGATCAACACACCAGATGTTTGATGTGGTTAAAACCGCCTAGAGGGAAACAATCCACGGCCCTGGAGAAATAGCTTCTACGGAGCAATTTATTATGCAGAAGAAAAATATTACATGAGCTTCTCTCAACAATGGATCTACGGCAAGTGACCCTCCATGCTCTTTAAATAGATATCATGGACCAATCGGGTGTTAGGCCACAGATCAAGTGTCATTAAGATCGAGAGAAGTTGAACCGTTGGATCACTTTATATCGTGACTGTTGGATTACATATATACAAATGCATACCTAACGGATATATTAGACCAAGTTGAGCTTAACTAACTCCTAAGTGTCAAAAATATCCTGACAAAAACAAGGTCAAGCATTTTTCCAGGGTTGATTTGATGATCCTTTATGGTAGTAAGAATATTAAGAATATGGGTAAGCTACAAATGCATTGGATTGGTTAATTTATTGTTGCGGAGTTGAGAGATTCATGTGCAAGGAAAATTTTCAGGATCCATAATTTTCTCAATGTGTAGAAACCTTGGCGAATCTTACAAATTCTTAAATTTTCAATCATAAAATGTTTGGTGATTTTCTTGTAAAAATATTCAAATTTTCTAAGGACTTTACATAGTTTTTTTTTAACAATTTTGGCAATTTTTAGAGTAAAAAAAATTACCCATGGAATTTGGGCGAATAATTTTTGAAAAAAGGGAATTTGGCTAATATTTTTTGGAACAAGGTTTCAAAAATATTCTATGGGATGAATTTCACCCCTAAAATTTTCCCTATTCATGTGTTGTCTATCTTGCACAACTTGATGGTGTCCTAAGAATAGGATGGGTGAATGGTGTTTACCTGTTGACTCAAAGCCAGTCGACAGGGGTTCCCATCACTATCGACACCAACCCACCGCGATCTCCTTGAGCATTGGCCCAGACAGGTTTTACCTTGCCCAGTAACACCTGCAGAGAAGATGATGTCTCACCCGAGGTGATTAAGGGAGAGGGGATGGAACCATGTTTCCGCCGAATGAAGGAGGAAGTTGCAGCATCAACTAGTTAATCTTATTACAGCATTCAACGATAAATCTATATATTCACTTCGACATTATTCTACTCATAGCATCACTTAATGGAAACATTCATCGTTACGACAGATTATAATAGTAAAGCTACTATTGCATCAAAGAAACATTGCATCATCATCAAAGACAGAAGATACATCAGGATTGCACAGAAACAGTTTCATCACATCATATTATTATTGCAAAAACCCAATACAATGCCTCTACAGATCGCAGACTATTTCGTACCAAAACATACCAAAAGCTTTCTGCTTGATCTCTTTCTCTCCTCTCTCTCTCTGATCTATATCTCTATATATAGGCTTCTTCCTTTACAATGTTTTTCCACTTACTAACAACTTCCTAAGTGAATCCTGGACAAATGACCCAAAATCAAACTGACACGGTCCAAATGACCCAAAAACTCGCCTATTGCGGTATATTTAACTTGAAATTACATCTCATGTGGTCCAATGACCCAAAAATCCGCCTATTGCGGTACAAACGACTCAAAAAATATGTAAAATAATAGGGCCTTCTTCCTTCCACGACTGCGTCTGACATGTCGCAGCATCGGTGATGCTGTGATTCTTCCTTACCAAACCACCTGCCAACAGGCCCCCAACACAATCTTCCGGCTCGCCCTCGAGTCACGTCAGCTGGACATGGTGAACTCTGTGGTCTTTACTCAACTAGGGCTAAACTATAGTTATGCAACTGTTCTTGCTGTCTGGATCGCGCGATGTTGTCCTGCTCCTTCTGTTACACTATTTATTTGCTCGCTGTCATGTACTTCTTTCCCAAAAGTGGATTCTTCCCAGCTTATTGTCGCAGGCCTTGCAAACTCATCCTCCAGTCTCGAGAGATCAATTGTAGACATAGGAGAAATTTGTAAGCAACGCCAGGGTGTAAAACATTCCAGTGGTTCCGAAACATCTGTTTCACACCAGTAAGCATACGTTACAAGGATCTGGGGGTGACGAACCCCCCTTTTTGTGTGGTCGCAGGGACCACGAGACTTCGAACCATCACCAACTACCTAGACATCCTGGACAAGACCTCATGCTTGTAACCCTGAGTGTTCGAGGCGCAACTTGCTCTAATCGCTCATGTACACTCATGGTTCGGGCCCTCAGTGCACCTGGTGAGCTCCCACAGGAAATAAAATGGATCATTTCCACAACCTCTTTGGAATTCCTAACTTAGCTAGATGCTCGAGTGTCTTGTAACATAACGCCTCTTAAATGAACCAACCTCTGTGCTCCTACTATCCTTGGGTGCTATATTTATATGTCGCATTCACCTATTCGTCTGCCTTGGAAATCCTGTGCACCACCTGCTCACGCTCTCGGGGTAATCATAAGATTCCACTGCTCGGACATCGGAGGTGGGCAGAGTGATCATACCCCCGCCTGTCGCTCTGTGTGCAAAAATGTGTGAGGCATTCCTTCGGCCATGCTGCCGTGGTGGATGCCTCGTGCCAACCCTGCAAACCATCCTTCCAAGTGCCGTCAGCCATGCTGCCTTGGTGTAATCCTTATTCTAAATGGGCATTCTTCTGACAGGATACGACGCGACTAACGGTCATATCTGCCCCAAAAGGAAAAAGTGCCAGCTGCATAATGATTTCTGATGTGACCCAATCCCAGCGTTGTCACTTGTCGCACACTGCTCCAAACTTGCGGCAGAAGCCACCCTGCTTCCGCATTCTGCCCCTGTTGGTGGGCCATCCTGCCACCAATCAATCTACACTTCTTTTTTTTCGATGCAACTCAGGCATCGCGCTGTTCCAAGCCCGATCAATAGGGCTTCAACCTGCTACCATTAATCAACTTGGGAAGCATCACCCCATCCAACTGCTGCAACTGAACCGCTCCTCCTGAAGTAATGCTACTAATGCGATACAAACCAAGCCAATGCATCTGCAATTTTCCTAGATTTTTCATAAACTTGCTGTCATACAACAATACCAAATAACCCTGTTGAAACTATTTGTTCTTGTTATGGCGATCATGCCAAGCCTTCTGGCAATCTTTCTCCACACCCTGATGGAAACCGGAGATGAAGCGATCTTCCTCCAACTGTATTAACTGTGCAAGACATTCCTCTAATGTTGCTGCATCATCCATGCCAGTTGCTGCCGCTATGCGGAGACTCGGTATAATATACTCCATGGGCACAACCACCTCTTGCCCATACACTAGCTTGAATGGTGTCTGCCTTGTCAGTCGTTTACGTGTGGTGCGATAGGCCCACAATACTGCTGGGATTTTTAGATCCCACGGTTCACATTACACACCTTTGTCAGCGCATGCTCCAATATCTTATTGAAAGCTTCCACCGTGCCATTCGCCTGTGGATGATAGGGTGTACTCTTCTTATGTTGTATCTGCAACTCCTCCATCAATGCGCTGATGGTGCGATTGAGAAAGTGGCTACCTTGATCGCTCAACAATATCTTGGGGCAGCCAAAGCGAGTGACGATGTCGTCAAAGAGAAACCGCGCTGCTATGGTTGCAGAACAATCAATGACTGGTGCAGCTTCTTCCCATTGTGTCAAGTAATTTTTGGCCGTGATGATATACCTAGCACCAGTGCGCTTACCCGGGGTATGGATAGGTCCCACAAAGTCTACTTCCCATTTGTTGAATGGATGCAATGTCAACTGAGGCATCAACGACATCTCATCCCGTCTGGATGGCTTCCCAGTTCTCTGACAAACATTGCAGGATCGTGCATAATCTGTCGCATCACTATGCAGCGTAGGCCACCAGATCCCCGCTTGAAGCACCTTCCTTACCGTCGCAGGACCACCATGTTAAATTTTGAGTATTAATTCACAATACTCCAGGATCTTTACTGAGAGAATAACATGTACAGTATATCAATGCATAACAATCATATCAAGCATGTCAAGCATCACAAGAATCAAAAGCATGAGAGACAAGAGACACAGATTTTTCATGGGGAAAACCCTAAGGTGAAAAACCCCACAACTTCCTCAGAGATAGAGAGAGCAATGGCTCAACCAAAATACACTGAGATAGTCTCCTAGTAGCAGATGATGCTCCTCCTCACTAGTGCGCCACTTTCTGAGTGAGAGAAGTATGAGTTTTCGAGTGATCCAAATAGAGATCTCCTGATCTCTATTTATACTTAACCTGTTTGCCCAGTTACACTATGGGGCTGACTTGTCTAGCTAGGTACATCCACAATATAATATATATTTCAGGGCCGACCCCACACATGGTGGTCTAAAACCCATTGGCAAGTACACACACTTGCGACACTTGTCAATACACATGATGACACTTCCTTATAGAGGAATAACACATCTCTTATAAGGGTACAATAAATATATATGAAATACATAGATGAAATACATTCCGAAGTTACATATACATCAACACTCCCTCTTAACTAGGAAGGTATTTCTCGACACAGTTCTGCTAGACAAGTCTTCTTCTCGGGATCATCGTCATCGATGCATCGTCATCATCATCGTCACTGCTACTGCTATCTCAACCAATCTCTGACTCTACTCATCATAGGAAGTTCTATAGAGCCAGTCCTTTTTCATACTGGATGTAGGCCCACCACTTGTAGGTCTTCGTCATCACTGGCCATATTGTGGAATCCTCAAGACTTATTACGTGCATCACAAAACCTTGCAAGAACACCCCAGGACTTATTACGAGCACACAACCCAACCTATCGGATCTCCCAGGGAGCTATTACATGTGACCCTACCACAAAACCTTGAAAGAGAATCCCAAGACTGATTACGAGCACACAACTCAACCTATCGGATCTCCCAGGGTGCTATTATATGTGGTCACCACAAAACCTTGCAAGAGCATCCCAGGACTTATTACAGGAACAAATCCCAACCTATTGGATCTCCCATGGCGATATTACATGTGGTCATGGAAAAACCTTGCAAGAGCATCCCATGACTTATTACGAGCACACAGCTCAATCTATCGGATCTCCTAGGGAGCTATTCCATGCCATAGGACAAAACCTCGAAAGAGCATCTGCCAGATATCCCAGGGCCAAATTATATGCCATAGGAAAAACCTTGCAAGACTATCTGCAGATCTCCCAGGGCCAAATTATATGTCCTCCAAGAGAAAAACCTCGAAAGAGCATTTTCCAGATATCCCAGGGCCAGATTACATGCCATAGGAAAAACCTTGCAAGCCTATCTGCAAATCTCCCAGGGCCAAATTATATGCTCATCTGCACAACCTGATCCACGACCATAGAGTATCAACCTGATACTCACCATACATCATCCTGATGTATACATGATCATCCTGATCATCATCACTGCAACATCCTACTGCATGTCATCTGGAGCAACATCCTGAAGCTCGTCATCCATGATCATCCTGACAATATAATGCATCTACCTGATGCATACCAAGTATCTACCTGATACATATCATCATACATGATCCACCTGATCATACAATGTATCCACCTGATACAAATACAAAAATATGATCCACCTGATCATACCTGATAGATATCAACATACATGATCTACCTGATCATACACAGTATCCACCTGATACATATACAGATACATGGTCCAAGCATCCAACATGATACATATACAAAACATATACAAATGATCCTACTGATCATATCCAGCATCCAACATGATGCATACATACATATACATATAAATGATCCAACTGATCATATCCAGCATCCAACATGATGCGTACATACATATACATATAAATGATCCAACTGATCATATCCAGCATCCTCTTGATGCATATACATAGCAGTAACTGGAGCATCGTCCTGATGCTCATCATCCAGGGCTTACATCCACATCCATGTGAAGGATCCTCCTTCCAACATGCTTGGAATGGCTTCTGCAAATGTGTCCATCACTTCTTCCTCGAAGTGTCATCAATCTGAAGAACACCAAGACTCTCCTTGATGTACTCGAACTTCACCTTGGCTAGTGGTTTCGTCAGCACATCTGCAATCTACTCGTCCGTCGCAATGTACAGGAGCTTCACAGCTCCTCTCTGCACCATATCTCTGATATAGTGATATTTGATCTCTATGTGTTTTGACCTGTCATGAAACACTGGGTTCTTGGACAGCTTCACACAACTCTGGTTAACACAAAAGATATAAGTAGCATCCAACGGGAGATCAAATAACTCAGACAGTAGCTTCCGAAGCCATACTACCTCACAACTAGCTGAACATGCTGCAACATACTTTGCCTCAGCTGTACTCAGTGCTATGCAGGACTGCTTCCTGCTAAACCAAGAGATCACACTTGATCCCATACTGAAGCAACATCCAGATGTGCTCTTCCTATCTGCAACACTGCCAGCCCAATCTGAATCAACATAACCCTGTAGGTGAAACTTTTGATTCGCTTCATACTTGAGCCCATAATCCACTATACCCTTCAGGTACCTCAGAACATGCTTTATAGCAACTAGGTGAACACTCCTCGAATTTGTCAGGAACTGGCTCAATGTGTTCACTGCAAAGCAAATATCTAGTCTCGTGTTCGTCAGGTACATCAAGGACCCAATCATCTGACGATACATAGAGACATCAGCTGGCTTAGATGAAGCATCACATAGAAGCTTCAGATTTTATGCCATAGGTGTGGCCATGGCCTTGCAATCCATCATCCCGAATCTCTTCAGGATATCTACTATGTACTTCCCTTGACCAAGGAGGATCCCACCTGCACTCTGCCACACCTCCATACCTAGGAAATAATGCATCATTCCCAAATCTTTCATATCGAACTCGGCAGCAAGCTTCCTCTTAGTATCTGCAATCAATCTGTCATCTCCTGTTACAAATAAGTCATCCACATACAGGAGTAGAATCACAGGATTCCCTTCCTCAACCTTGTAGTAAAGGTTGGAATCCGCTTTACTCTTGGTAAAGCCCAAACTAGATAGGAAACTGTCCATCCTACCATACCAAGTTATGGGAGCTTGCTTCAAGCCATACAAGGATTTCTTCAATCCACACACATATGACTCCCTGTCATGTATTTCGAAACTGAGTGGCTGCTCCATATATACTTCCTCTTCAACTACACCATTCATGAAAGCAGTCTTGACATCCATCTGGTGTATTTTCCATTTCATTGCTGCAGCCAGGGAAAGTACTATTCTGATGGAAGTATACCTGGCTACAGGTGCAAAAGTTTCTTCATAATCTATTCCCTCCTTTTGAGAGAAGCCACGATCTACGAATCTTGCCTTGTATTTCTCTACACTGCCATCTGCAGCATGCTTGATTTTGTAGATCCATTTGGAAGTCACAATAGAATTCTCTTTAGGTCTTGGGACAACATCCCAAACATCATTCTTCATGCTCGACGGATCATGGCATTCTTCCCGTATCCTGGGAACTTCAATATCTTCAATAGATAATTGTGTTGCTTGAAGAAATGTTGTAGTCCTTCTTTTGTAGGTGAAGGTATACGGTCTTTCCTACAAAACAAGTTAAATTGCATGATTAGAAACATCTCATAATTTTCAGACAAATTATTACACATAAAAAATATGTCATACAGTCATGCAATTATCTTAGCCAATGCTTCAATACAACATTTATCCATGTTCCACAACTTTCTAGATGCCTTCCAGTCTCTACCAGAACATTGTTAAGAGTTTGCACTACTCCCAACATGTCGGCAAAGAGGTTTCATTCTAGATAAGTAGCACTGGAATGTTGTACAGTGCCATAGGCCACTTACCCATCACATGCATATTAGTATACTGTTCATTAATGCAATCATTCTAATATGCACAATACATATCCTAAGTCTAGGAATATGAGCATATACATCATTGAACAATTTTATTTAAACAAACAAATATGCAAGAAATGATAATTAAAATACTTATCTTTGTTTGTTTGTTGGGTGGACTCCCTCTGAGTCTTTGCTTCCTTGCAGGAGCTGCTGGAGTCCTAATCTGAAGTAGCTTCTCCTACACCTTTCTGTTGTGGAATGTAGAGAGATGGTTAACTCCCTCTGAATATCTGCATCCTTGCAGAAACCACTGGAGTGTACTCCCTCTTGATCTTTGCTTCCTGGATTACATGTTCTTGAACTTATATTCATTCTCGATCCCTATGCATGCTTGTTAGTATCATCATTGTGTTATCCTCGAGGTCTCATACATAATCAAACATTCATTAGTATAATCTTAATATTATCAAAACACAATAATCTCAAGCATGTATAGTCATGATCATTTCAAACAGAAATAACAAGCATTAGCATTCAAGGTTTATATAGGACTCTTATGGTTAGTCATAACATGTCTAAACCTGTGATTACTCAAACCTATGACTCTTTTGGTTAGTCATAACATTAAATAAGGTAAGACACGTAATATGCATATACCCATGATTATTCAAACCTATGACTTCATGAATAAACATCATCAATCATGTCATGCATACTTATATAATAGATCCTATGATATAAGAAACACATACCTGGTCACCATATTTGCTAGTTATGTCTAGCAATGTGTTCTTGTTCTCTTCAATGGCCTGCATAACTCATTAGTTAACTTTTGCAAAAACAAATTATACATACATTTATGTGATCTGTGACTATGGATGAATCTTTGTCTTTATGTCACCATGGCATGTTCAGGTTGTCCCTTTCAATTTGTACAATCCTCCTTCTTGCTCTCCAATCACCACTGCATCATCAATAGTTTTACCCTTTGGCCACATTAGGACTTGGCCATCTACAAATGCAACCCTCATGCCTTTTGCATCCAATGCAGAGATGGAGAGAAGGTTATTCTTGAGCCAAGGTACATAAAGGACTTCTTTCATATTCAAAGATTTTCCAGAATCTAGGTTGTAGGAGGCTTCACCACTTCCTTTGATTGGGTATTGAAAATCATCCCCAAGTTTCACCTTATAGGGTGATTCATGTTCAGATAGGTTTACAAAAGATTCCTTAAACCCAGTCATGTGTTTGGAAGCCCCACTGTCAATTAACCAATCATTACAACCATAGGAGATTGTACATGTGAGAGCATAGATTAGGACATACTCTTCTTCACTTGATGAGTCATCTTCACTTTCTGCCCTAGATTTCTTCTTTGGAGGTTCATCATCTTCGGCAGCATGAGCATGGTACCTTCTTTTGTTACCCTTCTTCTTCTTGCTGGAGTTGTTGTTGTTGTGGTTGTCCCTTTTGTTCTTGGGACATTCTGAAGCAAAGTGACCCTTCTCATTACAAGTGAAACACCTTAGATCTTTCTTGTCTTTGTGATAATGATGAGAAGATTTCTTCTTGTGATGGGATGGCTCCCTCTTGAACTTGCCCTTCTTAGTGTGAGCTGTGAGAGCTTGATATTCATTCCCCATCTTTTCTTCTCTTGCCACAAGCCTTGCTTCTTCTTGAGAACATTCCTCCCACAATCTGCTGAAGGAGATTAATTTCTTTCTGGCACAGATCCCTTGGATAAAAGAGTCCCATGACCTAGGTAGGCCATTCAAAGTGGTCATAACAATTTCACCATTCTCCACCATTTCATCTACAGCTTCAAGTTGTTCCTTGATCTGAGAGACCTTGGAGAAATAGGATTGAATGGTTTCTCCATTCGACATCTTGACTCCTTTCAATTGATTCCATCAGGTCATCTTCCGATTTATGTTCTTCCCTTCAAATAGCTTGGTCAGAGAGTCAAACATCTCCTTGGGTGTCTTTAGAGAAGACACATGGGGTATGAGATGGTCTTTGATAGAATCAACAATGATTCTCTTTGCCTTGACCAAGTTCTTCTTATGCAATACCTTAGCCTCTTCATCCTCTGGGATAGGGATGTCTTCTTTTATGTATGAGTCCAACTCATTCTCTTCCAGGATTAACCCAATCCTATACTTCCAAGCTTGGAAGTTATCATCCCCTTCAAGCTTATCCTCAAGCTTGGTGTGGTGAGACATCTTAAAGAGTACTTCAAATGAAGATAGAAAAGATTTAGGTCTTACCACTTGAATTGCTGAAAACTAGATCTGGTCCCGGATTAGGGTTTGTCGAAAAAACCCTAAAAATTCAAAATGTGAATTTCAAATTTTTGAAAGGATAGAAAGATGTGCCTTGATGATCTAATCATCCTGGTGTATTCAGAATTTGAGATCAACAAAGCTTTACCCTTCAGATTTTCCTTTTTGCCCTCCCAGGTTAACTAGGGAGAGCCCTGAATTAGGGTTTGAGTTTCCCGGAGATCTACCCAGCCAAAAACCTCGATCCAAAGCTCTAAAATTTGATTTTTGCAAGGAGCTTCCAGCTATGTCTTCAGATTCCAGAAATTCCTATTTTTGAGGAAACCCGAATGTTTAGGGCCAAATCTGAAACTGCTCAGAATTTAATTCTGATTGGACAGATAGATTCTCCTTGATGAGTAGAGTCAATATACTATACTAAACAAGAAGCCCTAGTTTCCGTCACTGCACAATGTCTTCTTCTCAGGTTAGCTCCGATACCATGTTAAATTTTGAGAATTAATTCACAATACTCTAGGATCTTTACTGAGAGAATAACATGTACAATATATCAATGCATAACAATCATATCAAGCATGTCAAGCATCACAAGAATCAAAAGCATGAGAGACAAGAGACACAGAGTTTCCGTGGGGAAAACCCTAAGGTGAAAAACCCCACAACTTCCTTAGAGATAGAGAGAGCAATGGCTCAACCAAAGTACAACCAAAATACACTGAGATAGTCTCCTAGTAGTAGATGATCCTCCTCCTCACTAGTGTGCCACTTTCTGAGTGAGAGAAGTATGAGTTTTCGAGTGATCCAAATAGAGATCTCCTGATCTCTATTTATACTTAACCTGTTTTCCCAGTTACACTATGGGGCCGACTTGTCTAGCTAGGTACATCCACAATATAATATATATTTCAGGGCCGACCCCACACATGGTGTTCTAATAACCCATCGGCAAGTACACACACTTGCGACACTTGTCAATACACATGACGACACTTCCTTATAGAGGAATAACACATATCTTATAAGGGTACAATAAATATATATGAAATACATAGATGAAATACATTCCAAAGTTACATATACATCAACACACCATAGTGCCCTCCAGCCACTCCTTCGTGTGCTTTGGAAAGGATCTGCTCTTGTTCATGTGGCAAGACACATCGTCGCAATATCTCATCAGCACCCATCTTGTATAACGCTCCTGCGATTAGCTGGAAGTCCACTGCCTTGACTACCAAATGCTTCTTCTGACTAGTGGTGAGTTCTTCTGGGGCAGTACCTGTCACCAGAAACTGAATGATTTCTTCAAAATAGCCATTAGCAATTCCAACTTTAAATAAGTGCGCATCAGGCAACCCATCTTCAATGTTAGTTGGCTCCTCCCCTATTTCAATCCAGGAGAGATGATCCAGGCCAGCATTTAACCACCCTGGCTTCACAATTAATTCAAAATAAAACTCCTAAAACATAAGTAGCCATCGATAGATATTCCCCCCCAACATAGGCTTATTGACCAGGTATTTTAATGCAAAATGATTTGTGAACATCTTGAATGGCCTCCCAGTAAGTAATGGTGAAACTTCTGCAACGTGTAAACCATTGCCAGACCTTCCCTCTCCGTAGTAGTGTAGTTTCTTTCTACAGATGACAAATTCTGACTGGAAAAAGCAATGGGGTGATCAAGATCCCCCTCTCCAGGCTGGGCCAACAGTACTCCCGGTGCGATCGATGAGGCATCAACGTGAACATGGAACTCCTTACTCCAGTCAGGAAATACTAATATCGGCGTCGAAGCCATCTTCATCTTTAGTGTCTCAAAGCTATCCTGACATTCAGGGCTCCACTGGAATACCGCATCCTTTTTTAACAACTTCTCCATAGGGGCAATAATCGCAGCATAACCCCTGATGAACTTTCGATAATACCCCATGTGTCCCAACGTCGCCCGTAATTGCTTAACAATAGTCGACGGTGTCAAACTAAGAATACGCACAAATCTTTGCTGGGTCGACAAACAATTCCTGCTTACACATGATATGACCCAACAATATGCCAAATGGTGCACAGAAGATACACTTCTTGAGGTTCAATGAGATCTGGTGCTGCTGATATCGTTCCAACATCAACCGTAGATTCTCCAGATGATCATGGACTAAACCATAGACCATCCAATCATCCATGTATACCTATAAAAAATTCTGAATGAAATCTTTGAATGCAGCAATGACAACCCGCGAAAATATCGCAGGTGCATTCTTCAAGCCGAATGGCATCACGGTGTACTGAAAGCAGCCCCATTCGGTAACAAAAGTTGTCTTATGGTGGTCTTCTCTTGCAATGCGGATTTGATGGTATCCAAAGAACCCGTCTGTGAAAGAGTAAATCTCCTGGCCACCCACACCTTCGAGCACTTCATCAGTAAATGGGGTTGGGAATGGATCGTGCAAACATGCATCATTTAGCTTCCTGAGGTCGACGCAAATGCGCACCTTGCCAGTCTTCTTATCCTGTACCACCATAGGACTAATCCATTCCGACTCCTCTACTGGTTCAATGATACTGGCGTCCAACATGCGATCCAATTCTACCTTGACCCTCTCCTTATGTCGTGGATTCAATTGATAGGGTCACTGCCGGATCGACTTAGCATCTAGTTTTAACGAAATCTTTATGTCCCCTAAGTCGCCCAGAATCCCCTTCGTGTCAGAAAACGTTGTGGGAAATACATCCTGAAACTCATGGAGCAAATCAGTGACCTTGCTTATCAGCTCATCATCCCAGTAATCCCCGACATTTGCAAACTTTGGATTGTTCTCTGCCCCAATGTTAATCTTGCGGATCTTCAGCGGCTGACTGATCGGATCGCTTGGCGCATCAGGTGGTACCACAACACGACTTCCTTCTGATTCTGGGATAGTCAGATTCCGTGAATCATCACCATCTTCTAGACCACCACTGATATTGAAGCATTCCATGAGAGACTGCATCCGGCAGTGCGTATGTGGATCCACAGGATATGCCACCGGGACAACCTACAGAATTACATCACAGATGAGCTATAATGCATTATTGACCTCTGGATCGGCGTCCGCAAAACTGAATGTATGGGTAAATCACACTGTGAGCTCCATCCAAGTAGAAATTTCTCCTCGCAACTCAGCGGAAGTATACCATAATAATGCCATCACATCCAACATATGGATAAAAGCATGGACCCATTCGTCTCTTGGGCGTGAGACCCATAACCGCTGACACTCCATCAAGTGACCACCAGGATCGTTCTGACCATCATACTTCCCAATGTGGTAAACCTCGGTATCACCGAAGCGTACCATCATCAATCTTCTGCATTTCGACCATCCATCAATTGATGCCTTGTGTTTCTCCCACCAGCATGCTGGAGCAGCTTTCAGTGCTTCGTTCAATGCCAGCAACTGCTGTGGTTCGGAAACTCATTCCTCAAACTCTGTCAGAAAGTTAGATAAGCCAAGCAATCCTTCATATATCGGTAGCATAACTGTTTCAATTGCGACGCGGCATAACGACTGTGTGACCAACCCACACTTCCGGAGCGACACCTCGTACAAGCGATTTTGCCAATATTCTAATGCATCATCAGAGTCAGAAGACGCAAAGCTGTCATTGCACCATCCCAGCTCACTGTTGGCAGTCGAATGGATATAATCTTTGGAGATATTAAATGCATGGTCCCATCCACTATGATCGTCGTCCTTCACTAGCTCTATGTAGCGGTGGCCTTCGGCCAGATCCAATGGGGCGATAACTCTAAGATCGTGATTTTCAAAAGTCATCATCCATCACTTGAAGTTGATTACAGTGCCACTATCATTAGCCCAACCAATCCCCAGTAGTGCTGGATACGAGCTTCCTCCCTTGACTACTTCTATTACATCAAAGTCGGCATATGTTTTCATTCCCTCAATGTCCACCACCATTCGTGGAACTCTCCCAATTGGTGTCACCTTAGCGTGATTAGCTAACCAGAGCTGTACAGGAGACCAGCTCAATGGGGGACTCCCCATATTCTTCCAAGCCTACTTGGTCAAGATGTTAACATCTGAACCAAGATCCAGAATAACCGAATCAACATCGTAGTCACCGATTTGAATATTCATCCACATCTCCTTACCTATCTTCCGTCATTGTAGGGAATTAACCGCGAGCTCTTGTCGATCCTGGGTCGGTCATCACAACAAAGATTCAATCGCAGTAAGAGCATCGGGATCTCTTACCAGGGATAAACAATGTTCCAAAAATGCTTGAAGTGTGCTGGACCGCTACGACGGGCCAGTCTCCGAAGTAGTATCAAAAGTAGGGGGCATGTCGTACACAACAACTTTACCTTGGTCGTTTTCTAGTGCACGACGCGCTTGAAGAAATGCTTCCTGCTCTGCATTGATGTCAAATGATACCTTTTTTTGTCTAGCTAACCGGATCAGTGAGCTGTCTTCCCCAGTTGTCTTTCCTCCACGAGTGACCATAACAACGGAAGCATCTTGCGGTCTTGGCTCTGCAGAGATTGTTGCGATATTCGCACCCTGGACCTGGTTCAGTGGAAGATTCCCGGGTGGGTTCACATTTTGATTCTGATTAGGACGCATATTCTAGTTCTGCACTTATTGCTACACTTGGTTCTGGGCAGGCTGTTGTGCCTGGGGTTGGTTCTGCAACTGGGGAGTATTTCCTGCTTGCCATCACGCAATCAATTGCGGACAATTCTCAACCGTAAGATCATTGAAAAAATAGAACATACACTGGTTCTGCAGCAATGGACAGTCTCGCTGGTAGTGTCCCCATACTGCACAGTGATAGCATTGAACAAGCCCACAACCACCTCGTCCTCCTCCACTACCAAATCCTCCACCACGTCCTCCCCCGGTATCCTCCCCGAAATCCTCCCTGCTATTGGTACTGTGGCTTGTTGAACTGTTTCTGCATTGGTTCCAGTTGCATTCCTTGTCCTTGCTGTGCATACCGCAGTTACTGTACATATTGTGGCTATTATGGAGCCATCTGCATCAGAGCATATTGCAGCATGAACTGCGGCAGTTGCTGCTGCTGTGGTATAAACTGCATCTGCAGTTAAGGTAGCGGCTAGGCTACCTGCGGCTGTGGTTGCGACTATTGTACGACACACTGGTCTTCCTTTACATAGAACGTATCACACATTCTCTCTTGTAGCAACCCATATGCATGGAAATCCTTGTCATCGTGACCCACCGATTTGCAAAATGTACAATAAAGATTCCTCGGGGTTGTGACCATTTTCTACATATATGGGAAACTGTCATGGTTGTGCCCATATACATGGCAGACGTGACACCACGACATGCTACCACCATTCAACGGATTCGATGCTCCTGAAACCAAATAATTGCGGAAATCCTGACAATTGTCCTTCGTATGCCCTTCTCCTCAACATCGCGTACACCATACTTCTTCGCACTGCTCCTTGCCCTTCTTCAAATCTTGCAGCTGTATAGTCAATTTAGCGAGCTGTGTTTGTATCTGCGACATCCCAGCTGCATTTTCTCCAATCGGCGACGCCTCCAAGTGCATTGCAATTTCCAGAGCTTCACTGGGCGTCGAAATGTTTTGTTGCATCAATGGTAGCCGAATATGTGGTAGTAGTGCCACGATGAACCACTCTTTATGTTGGACGACACTCATATCGAAACTAACCCTTGCCATCAGTGTCTTGAATCGCTGGTCGAAATCCCACACCGTCTCATTGGGATACTGCTTAATTTCTTTCAATTCCGTAATATATTGAGCCTCAGACTTGGGCTTTCTGAATTCTGCAATCAACCCATCCTGAATCTCATCTAGTGACTTTTTTGGGGCTCCTGTAGGAACTAGAACAAACTTCATAAACCAATCTAATGCACGACCTCGCAGGGTTGTTGCTAACTGTCCTTTCTTAGTGGCATCATCAGTGATCTGTTTTCTGGTCTAGACTGCTTCACACAAAAATCAATACTATTGTGGGTTGTCTGTCCCACTCCTATGGAACAAAGGTAACTTAGCATCATCACTCACCATTTTGGGCTTCCTTCCTCCTTTCGCTGTACTACTACCGATTAACTTTTGCGGTATTGATGAACTTGGCGGTGTTGAAGTGGTATTTCTTGCCATCTAAGAGATAGTGGGCGGAGGTGTGGGTACATTGGTGTCGGGGTTTGGTCCTACCTCTATCCTGGGCGTAGCCTGGTATTCCTTGTCAGGACTGTGAGGTCGCTTCGTCTTGTGTGGTCTTCCTTCACGGCCTTGCAGTTCGACCACAGCAGGACCTTCTCCCGTCCTCTGCCTCTTTTCCTGTCAGAACCTCGCTCCTCCCCTCGTAAGACCACTTTCTTCCTTGACTTCACTCATAGTTCATCATGACCTACACCCATCTACCACTTATCATTCCATGTATCGTCCCCCAACTGCCGCGGTACCCACGACCTTCGCCCACCACGCTGTCTACTGATTAAGATGCATCTTCAATATACCCTTTTCGTAAATAAGCATTTTAATCGACAATTGAAGTGACAGCAGAAACCTGCCCCGGGGTTCACGAAAAAAATATCTTTCAGCTTCGCTATAGGATTTCTGAGTATCAACCGCAAACTCTGTGATATAGCCCTCTAGGATGCTATCAAACCACACTTCGACAACCCGTGACGCTTTATTATCAACTTCCTGTAGCTCTTGAATCAACTCGGGGGTCCAGGTCGTCGGTTCACCACCTTGGAAGTTTCTCTTTTGAAAGGTCAACTTCGCCAACCATTCGAACAATAGGACCGGGAACTCACAGAAGAACCATTCATGCGGACTGTCGTGAATATATCTATCTACCCACTGACCTGCTGCAAGTCGAGTGTTTCGGCTTTCTTCTTCAGCAAATTCCTGCAACTTCTGATCAAACCATTCTTGGATCTTCGGTTTTGTCGGGTGCCACAACATATCCTCCTTTCATTTCGCACACGGTCTCAGAAATGGAACCATTTGTTGACTCAAAGCCAGTTGACAGGGGTTCCCATCACTTTCGACACCAACCCACTACGATCTCCCTGAGCACCGGCCCAGACAGGTTTTACCTTGCCTAGCAACACCTGCAGAGCAGATGAGGTCTCACCCGAGGCGATCAAGGGAGAGTGGACGAAACCATGTTTACGCCGAATGAAGGAGGAAGTTGCGGCATCAGCTAGTTAATATTATTGCAACATTCAACGATAAATCTATATATTCACTTCGACATTATTGTACTCATAACATCACTTAATGGAAACATTCATCGTATGGTAGATTATAACAGTAAAGCGACTATTGCATCAAAGAAACATTGCGTTATCATCAAAGACAGAAGATACATGAGGATTGCACATAAACAGTTTCATCACATCATATTATTATTGCAAAAACCCAATACAATGCCTCTGCAGATCGTAGACTATTCCATACCAAACATACCAAAAGATTTCTGCTTGATCTCTTTCTCTCCTCTGTCTATCTCTCCTCTCTCTCTCTGATCTATATCTCTATATATAGGCTTCCGCCTTTACAATGTTTGTCCACTTACTAACAACTTCCTAACTGACTCCTCGACAAATGACCCAAAATCAAACTGACATGGTCCAAATGACCCAAAAACCCGCCTACTACGGTATATTTAGCTTGAAATTACATCTCATGTGGTCCAATGACCCAAAAACCCGCCTATTGCGGTACAAACGACTCAAAAAATACGTAAAATAATAGGGCCTTCTTCCTTCCATGACCGCGTCTTACGTGTCGCAGCATCAGCGATGCTGCGATTCTTCCTTACCAAACCCCCTGCCAACATTACTTGAAGCCCTATAATTCATCTCGTTAATTCCATTTGTGGGGCACTCCTATTACAAAAAGTGGGGTAGGGTAGGTTTTAAGGTTTATGTTTCATTTTAGTCGCATCATGGGTTTATTAGTTTGTCCAGTCATATAGTTTGTTTAGGATGGCATATCAAGAATGTCAATAGGGTCTAGTCTATGTATTTTTTGTGTTGTTTTTTTTATTTAGTTTAAATAAAATGCATGCGTCCAGTGGGGTTGGTCATCTATTTTTCAACCACTAAGTGTTTCAATTCCATAAGAGTCAAGGATAAGAATGGTTTCTCATGTTGGTCAAATTTGTTGTTTGGTCGTTGTCCATGAGGCCATAGTTCATTGTTTGGGTGGTATCTTAGGGTAGTAAGAGTATTTATGAGTGATTAGACATGTTTACATATCACTAGTGGTCAACTTGTCATTACTAGTTCCCACATTAATAACCAAAATATATGGTACCTTTCATGCTTTCCATTAAATCAAAACTGCCAAATCTTAATATTAATGCAATTGAATGGTTAGAACTCTTTAATTTTTCCTAAGTGTTCACTTTGTGTTTGTGTAGCCATTGATCATCATGCTTGAGCACTCTTAGACTTCTGCAAAGTATGGCCGAGTTTCTAGTGTGAGTGACCCCACCAATGATCCACTTTGTATAGTAGTGAGACTTAGTAGCCATGGGTGAAGCTTCAGGTAGTAAATATTTAGCCTCTAAAGAATATCCCAGACCTAAAGAAGTAGTACTAGTTGACATATGTGATGCAAGGGTGTAGGTTATAAGTGATCTGCATGGGAAAGTGGAGCTTACTCGGTTGGTAGATAGTGACCATATGTCTATCTAGATTATGTACCACTATAGATAGGGGAGTTGGTTACAATGCAAAAGCCTTCTTTTGAATACCTATGCAAGTTGACTCTAGCCATTCTATGAGACCTACCTTTATTTGGAACCACTCGCGAGATTATGTGGTGCACAAAAATTTAATTAACAGGGTGCATTGCCATTCCTTATGACTAGACTGGTCCTATCTCATCCATGCCAAATTCTATTAATATAATGAAGGGCTTGTCCATGGAGGGGAAATATGTTTCATCATCTTTCCAAGGGTGTAAGAAACATGACTAGAAGAAAGATGACCTTAGATTATATGACTAGTATGGTACTAGGAGAGGTGGGTGAGGCATGATAATTTCCTTAATCAATAGACCATAGGTGATATTCACATTCTGATTGATCTTCGGTAGAGGCATGCAAAAATATTATACTAGAGGAGAATGCACCCTAGGCACACTCTTTATGTCCTAATTCTATGTTTAAGATGTTCGGTTAATATGGTGCCACTTCATTTTATATGATCTTTTTTAGGCCCATGTGCATGCCCAAGCTGCTTCCAATTATTTTATATTTGGATATTTACTGGTCGCCTTCACCATATGGAAATGAAAACCTCCTAAGGACTGAGAGTTACAGTTTTCCTTTGATAGAAGGGTCTTGGCACTACATTTTAAGCCATGGAAGAGCCACAATGATGCTAAGACTTATGCCTTTAATGAGAGAAAATTTGGGAAGTGGTATGATCGTATGATTGGAGTTACCACCCCAATCTTGCAAATTCCCCATGCCCTTATCAATGCACATGTGGGAAAATTTTGGTTCAAAATGGACAAGGATAACATGTTTTTTCACTCCTGTTCTATTAATCCAAAGATATTAAAGGATAACACCCTCCCGTATTATGTAATAGAACATGTATTTTATAAGGAGGTCTCACAGTGGTCAAGAGTGTACAAATCTAAAACAATGTAAGGAACCACTTATATTTTTCCAGCGATCACAACTAGATTTCTGCACTAGAAGCAAATGGTGGCTAAGGAATAAGTCACCCAAATAAACAAGGTTGGTGATGAAGGAGAAGAGCCAGATATGGGTCCAGAATAATATGAATCTCAACCATCCAATGTTCCTGAGCTCCCAACTGTCATATATTCCTCCATTTTCGATTTTTCTCAAATCTCAGGTAAAGAGTTAAAATCCTACCTTGGGACCGTAGAACAATTTTTGCAGGGTGCCATGTTGAAGAAGTTGAGAGTAGTGTAACCCGTCAACATTCACCTGATCAAGATTGTAGTCGATATCTAATCTTCCACATCCCCACTAGCCACATCAACAACTACATCACTAATTACATGTTAGTTTTTTCAGAATTTACTTCAATCTGATCTAGGATCTTAACTGAGAGAACAACATGTACAACATATCAATCATGGACACAATAATGCAAGCACACAAGAGACACAGAGTTTACTTGGGGAAAACCATAAAGGTGAAAAACCCCAATAAATTCCTCAGAGATAGATAGAGTAATTATACAACCCAAGCATAAGAGATAGACATCTCCTAGCAGCAGCTTCTCCTCCTCCACAAGTCCGCCACTCTCCAAAGAGTGTGTGTGAGAATAGAATGATCAAATAGAGTGCCTCCCGCACTCTATTTATACATGACTTGACTTGCCTAATAACCTTTACTAGGTCGGCCTTAACTTAGCCACATAACATAATGCTTACTAGGCCGACACCCAATAGGGTGGTCTAATAACCCTTTGACCCACATGGCCGACCCCCAATAGGGTGGTCTAATAACCCTTCAACCCACATGACTTATACAGGGCCGACCCCAACAAGGTGGTCTAATAGCCCATCAAGTATAAGTTACGACACTTACAATATAAATGACGACACTTCCGTATAGAGGAATAATAACATCTCTATAGGAATACAAACACTTCTGTATAGAGGAATAATAACATCTCTATAGGAGTACAATATACATAGATGAAATACATGGGTGAAATACATTCCGAAGTTACATATACATCAACATTACAGAGAATGAATCTATGCCTTCCATTGATCCTTTTATGCAAGAATTGTAGGGATTTCACACAAAGAATAATTTGGGGTTGGTTGATGAGACCCTCTAATTATTTTAGGATTTTGATAAGTCGAAAACTAATCCCTAGTCATCAACATTGAAGATGATAATCTTGGGACCTTTCCAAATGTTCTAGGGATTCCTGTAACTCATGAGGTCAATGATACTCAATAGGCCAGGGAAGAATAACCAATAGAAATGGACTCAGATATGGATGTAGGGGAAAATATAGACATCATCACTCCATGAGAGTAGGACACATAGTAGGTAGTGCATGCAATATGAGTTAGTGGTGGTGAATACCCTCCATGGCCTCCCCATATTCCAGTGCCTTGTGAAGCAGAAGAAGGAACCCTTCTTGAGGTTACTATGGAGGAAGCGAGTAGAAATGATGTTACAAAACTCATTCCTATCACTCCCCTTTCCTCTTCATCCATGTTAGATAGCCTTTCTATTATGGAGCAATTGCAATAACTTTCACATGATTCAAATAATTACAGATCCATGTTGTGGATTTACCAAGAATAGATGGATGTTGTCCCATTTTTGATAGAAACTACCCAAGATAGACTTTTACAAATACACCATGCAAATAAGACATAGGAAAAAGTAGAGGTATAAACCTATGATAAGTTAGATCCATCCATTACCAGTGGACAACCATTAAACTTGATGCTTTCGACTAGTGCCACCTCTTCTTCCGCATGCATGCATGGATGGTGTACTCCACAAATAATCCAATGATGCCCGCCTCCACCTTGAAGGTTGAGCAGAGGATATTCAAGGTGGAGCAAGCATAAGAATTTGTGTTGGTGGCATATCAGTAGCTATAGTTCGAACTCGCTGAAGCTAATGCAAAAAGTGATGTTGGGCATTAGGATCCACAAGTGAAAGAACAAGTTTGACTGATATTTCCCAGAATCTTATAGGGATGTGGCTAGAAATTTTTCATTAGTATCTAGAACTCCCAAAGGAAGGTTCATGCACTAGTATACACAAAGGTGTTGAGATGCTCTGCTCCTTGTGCAAGCATTTGTGGGATTAAGTAGAAAATTTGCAGAAGGATTTAGAAATGGTCCAAGGCCAAGGGACACAACAACAACATGAGATCATGTATCAAATACATGATTTGGTGTTTGAAATCAATACAAATCATGATCATCTCCATGAAGCTACTTAGTAGAGAAATACCATCTTTTCTACACCACAAGACTAAATGGGCTTACTAGAACATAAATAACGACTTGTTAGTGAGCTACGAGAGATAATAAAATAGATGAATTAGGAGGCTTAGGACATGACCAATCCCTTGGAGCCACATCAAAAGTATGAGGAGATTCAGACTATAGATGTCCAGTTGGATTCCCTCCATGAAGCCATGGTCATTACAATCAAAACCATGCATGACTTCCATCCATCCGCCCAATCCACCTACCATATGCTGCAATAGTTGGAGTCATTTTCCGATTCTAAGTGGAAATCCTTGGAGAAGCAGTAGCCTTCAATGCCTAATAGTGAGCAATCCCAAGTGTTCATAGCTAGCGCCAATTTGTTGCTAAGAAAATAGAAGGCACATGTGGATAATTTTGAATATTGTTGGGGTAAATCCTTGTCTGTCATCCCTGAGTTGGCCCCTTTGCTTGGAGATTGTGCATGGTAGAAGGGTTGACTCGAGGGTGAGTTAAAAATTGTGGTTGGGGCTTGTTGTCCCATTCATTTTTGAATACCTGGCCACATAAGATAGATGGTTAGTCAACGTAGAAGGAATTGTGCACAAGGACGTGGTGGAATATAAGATGGACATTAAATATGCATGAGGAAAGAAGTTGGGATGTAATTGTTTTGACATGGTCATAACTAACTATCGTAAGTTGTATAAAATTTCTTGAAGATACAGGGGATGGAGTTAGAGGGTTAGAGGAAAAGAGAGTTAGTGGGAGAGTGGGTGAATGTACTAGGTGGGATCTAGGATTTGATATTCATGATATATATATATATATATATATATATATATCCTTGGAGATTGTAATTGTTGAGGAATGCTCTGTTTTGCTGAGAAATGAATAATAAAAAATGATGTTTGGTAGTGGGCACTTAAAACTTTTGTTATGTGTTTGATGAATTATCTTATGTTTTGGTTTGTATATGTTTATGCATGCTTGGTATATGATATTACTTGGTATTTCTCACAATTGCAAAATATAATAGAAGGTTAAAATGAATTCTATAATAACTTCTCTCTCCATTCACTATTATTTCCCTCATCTTGCACTAGTCTTGACTACGCTTTGAGTGAGATGTTCTTCTCTTTGGGAAAGAATGAAAATGCCAGTGCAACTAGAATACAATAGGAATTTGTTGGATCATGCGTATAAGCTTGGTATTTAACTTTGCACCAACAATTTATATCACATAGGTGACTTGACACGATCATTATAAATAAATGTTTCTTTTTTACAATTAGAATATATGAAATGAATGAATTTGAAGTAATTCACACCATTAAGGGAACTTGTTGCTTTGATTTCAAATGATTTTTTAGCTGAAAATGAGCATCCTAAAATATTCCTTTTAAAAAAGAAGTGTTTTTCAACACTTGAGAATGGTTAAAATAAGATTAAGGTGACATTTTCATCGAAATGTGTATATTATCCCTTGCCGTAATATATTTGATACATTGAGTGTGATGCACTTTGATGAATATGCCAAAAAAAATCATAACACTTTTTTTTTATCAAATACAATATCACGATGCTAACATTATTCTTAACTTCATGTTATATATTAATAATTAATATGCTACCTTTATGCACATGAAAGAATTACGACACACATTATATTTTATAGACATAATTATGATGCAACTGTGATGCAATATTGACGCCATTACTGTCACAAATTCGATGCACACTAGTAAAAGAATCTTGGATAGAGGAGAAAAATCTATAGCAACGCAAATCAATGACACTACAGCCCTTTATTGTAGTAGTGAACAAACATTGGAGATGCACCGTATAGACTTAGAACAATAGAACAACTATTGCAAAAACTGTAAAAATGTGCATAATGTTAGTCTAATGGTCTCATTTATAGTTGTACAACTTGTTATTATGATAAATAATTTTGTAAAAACAATGAGTAATTATTAGACTATTGAGTATGTTATTCTTCAATGACCCACTAATTTATGAAGTGAATTGATCCCATATTCATCATGAGATATGTATCCCATATTCATCATGAGATATGTTTCCCTATCCCTCTAGCCTATATAATAAAGGTGAAAGATACTCAATTGTTAATGTGTGGTGTACGCATGCATGGAGATCTCAAATGTTATAAGTTGGATATTAATTGGGGAATAGGAGGCATGTTTTTGTGGATGTTTCCCCTCCCAAATCTCGTCTACTCTCTCTTATCTCTCTTGCTTATTAGAGCTTACTATTTTGTTTTGATGATTTCCATAGGAGTCTAGAAATGTTAGATCTTGTGTTTATATGTTCATAATCTTACTATCATGAGTACACCATTTTCCAATAAAATAATAACTCTGAAAATATAACTGGATAGAAAGTAGTGATAAAAAAAAGTATGATGATATTTACAAGAATAACATTCAATATGCCTGCAGGGGTGTAGTTTGACTGGTGATTCGCTTGAAAATGAGATGATATGTTGTAATAGTGCTCACGAGTTCAAATCATCCCGAATTACCCATGACCCATGCTTGCGGGTTGTGTGGGTGCACCTACGGGTATACTGGTAGCATATGGGATTGGACCCCTAGACCCCGTGTCATGTGACTACCAGCCCCATCCTAGTTGTTGATTCCCCTAGTACAAAAAGAAAGAAAGAATAATTCATTCAATATAAATATATTCCCCAAAAGATCATGCATTTTAATACAAGGCTTGTGTCATTATATATATACCCTTTAATTTATGTTCATATACATTTAATATTTATTCAGTAATTCTTATTATTTATTATTTGCCTTTATGATTTATTATTATTATTATTATATTATTATTATTTGTATTTTACTTTTATTATTATATTATAATTTATAATTTATTCCTATCTTTTTGTGTCTACAATGTTTCCATCCATACCATTTTTGAGATGCTTTCTCCTCGAAGCAAAAAGGTAATGCCTTCCAAAAGAAGTCTCTTCTTTTGGAAGGCTTTTCCACTTAATGAGGTATTCCTTGATTATTCTAGAATTTAGACTCTTCTCCCATGTATCAATGATAGCTTCTTTCTCTAACATGACGCTTCATTCATCATCCAGTATAGGAAGTTCCAATTGTGCTAGCTATTGCTGCCCCAACATTTTCTTGAGACACTACACATGAAAAACATTGTGAATATGACTCTTATATGGTAATTCAAAACCATATGCTACCTGACTTATTTTCTTGTTAATATTATATGGGCCATAAAAATTGGGGCTATATTTTTCTTTCCTTTTTGTTTAAGAGACAATTTTTGTGTGGTTTAAGTTTTACAATCCCCCAATCTCCAACTTCAAAATCTCTTTTTGTTCTATGCTGATGTGCTTGTTGTTTAATATGATTTTGTGCGCTTGTTAAGTTTTTTTGAGTATTCAATCAATGGAGGTGACTAATTTTTTTTCTATTGTATTGAATCTTTTGTGATGTTCAAAATATTTAATATCTTAGTTCAAAACACCCTTTTCATGGGTAGCTTGAATGCTCTACACAACTTGTATAAAGATACTCATGAATTGGTATTTAGTGAAGGTATTCACATTATTTCAAAGGGCATTAGAGAAATATCTACACAAGGACAACTCCATCACTAAATGAATGAAATAATCTCTAGGATTCCTGTAGACAATGTTAAGGTCCTCCCCTAACCCCCCTACTTTA
This sequence comes from Larix kaempferi, assembly GCA_027924585.1. Classification (NCBI taxonomy): domain Eukaryota; kingdom Viridiplantae; phylum Streptophyta; class Pinopsida; order Pinales; family Pinaceae; genus Larix; species Larix kaempferi. Next base: position 7,206,413 of record BSBM01000807.1, read on the forward strand.
TCCATGTACAAGGCCATAAGGCCCATTAATTAGTTAGTGGGTAGTTGTTTAATGTAAAAGGGCCTTTATTAATGAGTAAAGGCCCTTAAGTGTCTAGACCTCATTAATATAGGGACCACAAGTAGTTGGAATTGGGATATTGAAGTACTATATATAGAATAGTAAGATATGCAAATCGAAATCAAGAATTGTCATTGCATTTGGATCTAGTGCTCTTGGAGTTGCCCCTTGAAGAGGAAAGTGAACATTTTTATCTGATTTCATCTATTTTCATTGTATTTTCTATAGTTTTTACAAACTTTTGGGTTTAAGCATATTGCAAGTGGTATCATAGCTCTTTCTTGGGCCAAAAGGGAAGAGTTTTCTAGGGTTTGGCTCTTTCAAGCAAGTCATCTTGAAATCTTCGCTCCAATTGTTTTTCTATGCTATTTCAGGATCTAAAACTTACAAGTTAAATTAAATACATAAGGAGGTAACTTATGTCCAAGTTTCAAATTCTAGGTTGCTACACTTTTGGAGATTTAATTGGTCAAATTTAAGGGAATTTTCCTTAGGGTTTGGCTCTTTCAAATGAATGATTTTGTAATTTTCGCTCCCATTTATTTTTTATGACACGTTAGGGTTTAAAAATAACAAGGTACATAAGGACATATCAAAGTAACTTGTATCCAAGTGTCATCATTTGGGTTGTTACCATTTCGAAGATACATGTGGTGTAAGTTAGGAAATTTGAATAGCCCAAAAATTAGCCCTAAATAGGTGTCCAGCGTAAAATTATTATATCTGAAGTTTCAAAACTTGAAATTGAGTGTCACCGGTTTCTTTGAAAATAAGACAAAATATAGTACGTATGGTATCATCTCATATTTTTAACTGAAATTTTGGAATGTGGAAGTCTGTACAAGTTCTCCCTACTGAGAAATTTAAAATCGACAAAAACTACCCTACTTTTTGCTTTGCGCATCATAATTTAGTGAAACCTATGGAATTGCAGAGTATACATATCAAGATACTACATCGTAATTTTTTTTATATTCAGAGACACATAAATTTCAAAGTTACGAAAGTATCTAGATCATCTCCCCATCAGGGTTGGGGATTTTTGCTTATTTCATAATTTTGGCCTCAAACACTACTTTAAGAAAAGATATGTAGTTTAGTGTGTAATCCTCACTCTCACATAACCATCCCATGGTAAAAGGTACACCTCCATATAGACCACTTTTACAGACCCTAGGAAACATGAACATACTCTCTAATTCCCAAAGGTTTGATGACCTTGAAGAAAAATACAACAATCTTCAAGAAAACATCCGAGACAATCAAGGCCAGATGAAGGAACTTCAGAATGACGTAAGAAACCTAGATCAAAAGTTGGATGAGAAGTTGGAAATTGTAATTGAATCCTTGAATCGATTGATATCTCATCGCATGTCAGAAGCGGTCCTTTTGGATACACAAGATAGTGAACCACACCAGGAAGGAACATCTCACTCGGGACTATCTAGCCCCCAACAACACTGTTCAGGGCCTCACAACCCTAACCCACACTCCATGGATAATAACACCTGAAACCACTTTCCTAAGTTATAATTGAATGAGTTGGATGGTTCTAACCCTTCAGGATGGATTACATAGACATAACACTACTTTGGAACTAATGGAATTACTGATGATATGATGAAACTTAGGGTGGGGGTTTTGTATTTGGATCCAAAATGATGTAAATGGTGGGAGTGGAATAAAAAAACCGATGTGAACCTCATTCCCTAGATTTTATTTGTTAAATCTATCTATGACCATTACGAGCGAGATACTCACTATTTGGGACGGCTTACCAAGTTACATCAAACAGAATCAGTTGTATACTTTATCTCCGCCTTTGAACAATTAGCCATATTCATAGAGAACTTAACATATTCTTTCTATAAAGAATGTTTCATTAGTGGACTCAAAGAGGAAATTCAAGTGCAAGTCAGAATGCAATGACCTGCTACCTGGATAGAAGCGTTCTAGAGGGATTTATAAGTAGAGATGGTGATCAATGCGCTTACCAAAAAACCACCATTCATCCCCCTCTCACGCCCTATGCAAGTAAGTTCCTCAAGCACAATTCATTCTTCTCCCTTGAAAGTACATAATTTATATCCAACATAAATGGAAGAATGAAAAATATGGGGACTTTGCTAAAGTTGTGATGAAAAGTATGCTCTAGGTCATAAATGTAAAGAAGAAAAGTTATTTCAAATTGATGTGATTGCTACTACCCATTTTGAAGACATCATTGTAGAAGATACTCATAAGTTTGGCGATGTTGACAAAACACACTCTATACAAGAAGAATTAGAGGCTGAATTCAATCAAGAAGAACCACTCACCTCTCTTCATGCTTTAGCTAGTATTTCATCTTGAAAAACATTGAAACTTCGGGGTTACATTAAGCACCGCATAGTGGTAGTTTTGGTTGATAGTGGAAGCTCCCACAACTTTATTCATAGGAGAGTGGTTGAAGAACTCCATTATTATGTCTAACCAATTCCCAAATTTCAAATTATGATAGCCAATGGAAAGATGATAAAATGTGGGGGTTGTTGTGAAAATGTGAAACTCCAATTGGGTGACTATAATCTCAAAACTCATATGGTGTTCGTAGATATGGGTGGTTGTGATATAGTTTAAGGGGAAGAATGGATATGCACATTATGTCTAGTGACCATGGAATTCAAGGAATTATAATTGAGTTTTACCCAAGAATATCATACTCACATCCTTAAAGGTCTCCATGTAGGCTATCCTGAAATCACAAGTTCTTATCAGATGGAAAACTTATTGAAGAAAGTCCACTTTGATCAATTCCATGCCATCCAGGCTCTAGATAAAACTACACCAGAAATCCAACCTAAATTACAAAGTGTTTTGGACAAACAACATGTATTTGAGACAGTGAAGGGTTTACCCCCATCTAGAGTTGAGCATGATCATGGTATTCCCTTGATTCCAAGAAGTCAACCACCAAATGTACAACCATATGGGCACCCATTTGCATAAACGAATAAAATTAAAAATATCATTGAAGGGCTATTGGAGGTAGGAGTCATTTGTTCCAGCACTAGCCCATATTCATCCCTAGTGGTCATGGTTTTAAAAAAAGAAGGCAGGTGGCATATTTGTCCTGATTTGTGGGCGCTCAAGAAGTTAACAATAAATGATAAATTTCCCATCCCAGTCATTGATGATCTTCTAGATGAACTCCATGGTGCTAAATTTTCACCAAACTTGACCTTCGTTCAGGATACCACCAAATTAGGATGAAAGAGGCCAGCATTCCAAATACAATTTTTTTAACACATGAGTGCCATTATGAGATTTTGGTAATTCCATTTGGACTTTGTAATGCCCCCTCTACTTTTTAGAGCCTCATGAATAAAATTTTGAGGCTATATCTTCGTAACTTTGTGCTGGTTTTCTTTGATGACATTTTGATTTATAGTAAAATTTGGGATTCCCGTGTACAACATGTTGAAAAATCCTTGGAACTCCTTTAGGACCATCAGTTATTCATTAAACACTCCAAATGTGCTTTTGGGGTCTCAGAGGTCGAATACTTGGGTCACATTGTTGGACAATATGGGGTGAAAGTGGACCCCAAGAAGATTGTAGCAATGCAAGAATGGCCCCTACCCAAAACCTTAAAGAGATTACGTGGGTTTTTAGGCCTTATGGGCCACTATAGGAATTTTGTGCCTTATGGGATACTATAGGAAGTTTGTGAAGAACTATGGTAAAATTGCATCCCCATTGACAACCCTACTCAAGAAAAATTCATTTGCATGGAACAAAGTGGTAGAACAAGCATTCTCAGTTCTAAATCAATCCATGTGCACCACACCAATCTTAGTTATGATTGATTTTACTAAGAATTTTGTATTGGAATATGATTCCTTCGAAAAAGGAATGGGTGTATTTCTAACACAAAAAAGAATACATTTATCATTCATAAGTAATAAGTTGTGTTGCAAGAACTTGGGGAATTCTACCTATGAGAAAGAAATGATGTCCATCCTACATGTAGTTGACACATGTCAACCATATCTCATAGGGTGATACTTCCAAATCAAGACAAATCATCATAGCCTAAAGTATTATTTGGAGCAAAGGTTGTCATCCCTAGAACAACATAAATGGGTCACCAAAATGCTTGGATACGATTATGAGATCATCTACAAAAAGGGAAAATACAATGTTTTGGAAGATGCCTCAAGAAAACATGAGGAAGAGGGATCACTCTTTGCCTTATCCTCTCCAATACCCAAATGGTTAGGGGAAGCATGGAAAGAATGGCGAACAAATGTTTCTACATCTCAACTCATCAAGTGCCTCCAGGAGGATCCCAACCCTCCTCGGGGTTACACTTGGAAACAAGATACATTGCGATATAAAGGTAATATTTTTTATGGTACTTAAATCTACCTTAAAAAAGACAACATTAATAGAGTTGCATTCATATCCTCTCGCAGGTCACTCAGGATTTCAAAAATGTATTCACGAACCAGGAGATCATTCTTTTGGGAAGGCATGGGAAATGATATTTTTAATTTTGTAGCAGAATGTGACACTTTCCAAAGGAACAAGGGTGATACAGTAAAGATTCCTGGGGAATTGCAACCATTATCAATTCCAACCACTATTTGGATAGATATTTCCATGGATTTTATTGTTGGTCTTCCAAAAGCATGTAAAAAATTAATTGTCATGGTGGTAGCTGATCATCTTTCCAAATATTCTCATTTTTGTGCTCTCCAACATCCATTTACCCCAGCAATGGTTGCCCAATTTTTTTTAGAACATATTTTAAAACTCAATGGCATGCCTACCTTCATTGTGTTAGATCGTGATCCCATGTTCAATAGCAAATTTGTGCAAGAACTATTTAAAATATAGGTCACCTAGTTGCAAATGAGCACCTCTTATCATCCTCAAATAGATGACCAGGCATAAGCAGTGAACAAGTGTCTTGCAACCTATTTGAGATGTTTTGAATCTGAAAAGAAACATCAGTGGGCACAGTGTTACCTTTGGCAGAATGGTGGTATAATACCACTTATCATAAGGAGACAAAAATGACACCATATGAAGTAGTCTATAGCTAACAACCACCCTATTTGGTTTCTTATATACCAGGTACTTCCAAGGTACATGCAGTTGATATTCTACTTCATAATTGTGATGTCACTCTTTGCACACTTAAGGAGAATTTAGAAATGGCTCAAAATTGAAAGAAGCAACAAGAAAACCAACACCAATCAAAACATTCATTTGTAGAAGGTGACCAGGTGTTCCTTCATCCCCAACCTTATCAACAAACCTCTCTTAAAGTTAAATGCCATTAGAAGCTTGCACCAAAATTTTATATCCCATATCAGGTAGTTCAATGCATTGGTCAAGTGGCCTACAAATTAGCTCTCCCAACACACTCCAAGATCCACAGAGTATTTCATGTGTCATGTTTGAAGAAGGTAGTAGGTCAAAATTTTTGAGTTCAAACTACATTACCATAATTGGATGAAGAAGGATCCATTTGGATCCAACTAGAAGCAGTTTTGGACACTCGAGAGCATCAAATACGTCAGTGCACTATCCAAGTTTTGATTCAGTGGAAGGATACCTCACCAAAATATGTTACTTCGGAACCATCAACAATTTTGCAGCAGTTTCTCCATCTCCAACATTGAGTATAATGCTTCTTTTGAAGGGGGAGTACATGTTAGGGTCCTACCCTAAACCCCCTACTTTATCTATGTACAAGGCCCCAAGGACCATTAGTTAGTTAGTGGGTATCTTTTTAATGTAAAAGGGACTTCCTTATTGAGTAACTTCCCTTAGGTATTCGGCCCTCATTAATATCGAGACCACAAGTAGTTGGAATTGGGCCGTTGAAGTACTATATATAGAGTAGTAAGATATGTAATATGAAGTCAATAATTGTCATTGTATTTGGAGATAGTGCTCTTGGAGGTTGCCCCCTTGAAGAGACAAGCAAACATTGTTATCTATTTAATCTAGTTTCCTTGTATTTTCTATCTTTTCTATGAATTTATGGGTTTAATCATATTACTGACAATCTGAAGCTTGTCAATGCCATGGCAGTCTAATAATTGATGTGATATTTATACTTCATTGTATGTGTTAGATGTTGTAGTATTGTTGCTATTTATTTTTTCGATGGTTTTTGAGCAGAAGGTAGTGTCAATTTATTTATTGTAACATATCCTCACCTTTTGCTCATGTTGGTCACTCAATTGTTTCTTGAAACTATGTTTGTCCTTGATGGAACCCACATGCACAATATGTTGTTGCATAGATATTCTAAGCAAAGGAAAATAAAGGATTTTCTTTCTCATCGATAACAAGCCATACATCACTCAGATCGCGGACAAGTGCACTAGCTATTCCTTAGTCATATCTAAGGTGTTTTTTCTCTTCACGTGGTTGTATAGATCAACCATCCGCTCCTTATAAGTTGATTTTTAAAATCTATACGTGGATACATTTTTTCTACTTGGTAAAAGCTTGTGGTTCCTCATCCTATGGTGAAACTTGGAGATCCATTGGCATATCCATTCCATTGGCTCTCCAAAAATATCCATTGGCATATATGTTACATTGGATCTCCATAGAGATCCATTAGCATATATGTTCCGTTGGATCTCCATAGAGATCCATTAGCTCTTCTCTCCTAAATATCTTGGCTTGGATCTTTCCTATGATAGTTGGGTCTTCTCATAAGTGCTGTCTCCACATGAGAGAGTTTCTTTTTCTCTTATTAGTCCAGACCCACATCTATACACATTATTTGGGAGATTGTATACCTATGTTGGTTCTTCTATAGTGTTGTTGTATAGACCAATGTTTATAAACTCCCCTCCTCAGAGGACTATGACACTGAGACCAAGATAGAGTTCGAGATGCATACCTAGATCAAGATGGTGTAATACTTCAAAATATCACATTTTTTTGGTGAATGAGAGGGGCACACTCACAGTCCTTCTAGATATCGGTAGATTTTTACACACAACACCAAATCCATGGGTAAATTAGTTTATGCTAATTGGAATTGGAAGGGATGAGAAGTCACAATAGAGGTGACAATATCGCAGAGGTGACAATATTGTTGTGTTTAGTCTTCTCCCCAATTGCACTCTATATGAATTATGGATTCTAACTATTTCCATTTGGATAAAGTCAAATTTTCTATCTATTGTAGGTTGTGATACAGTGTACAACCTTAGGTTGTCAATTTAGAATTTGTGTTGTAACAACCCCAAAAATGTATTAAACTAGTTCTAAATAAAAGCATAGGAAAAGTAAGTAATAGGTATATTAAGTATTAAAACAATAAAAATAACTAATATTTGGATAATTTGTTAATTAGAATTAACTAAATATACATGGTTCAAGTACCAAAGAAAATAAATAAAATATTTAATTAAAAATGAGGAGGATTGGAGGGGAAGGGCATTCTATTCTTCTTAGAATCTTGAGGGAGATATGAACTATTATGGGATGTAAGAGAATATATCTGACTCCGGTTTATTAGTTGAGGGATTGGGGGTTCTCAATGTTTCATTGATAGGTTGGTTGGGTGGAGAGTCATCCCCCACACATTGTTTTTCTACATTGCTCGTAGGGATATAAAAGACAACATTCAATTAACTCATTGGATTATAGGTACACTTTCCCCCTTGTTCCATTAAATTGTTATTATGATATATTGTAAATATTTTAAATCTACTTTGCTCATGGGAATGGATTCAATTTTAGTCAATTGTTAGGATATATTGTATTTCTAATCTTTTTTGTAATAATTTTTGTTGTAAGGCCAAAACTAGGCCTTACATTTGGTATCAAAGACAAAAAACAGTCACTCACCTGGTGCTCCAGTCAAAAGAATTCGAGAACAAATAGTGACCAAATTTCACACATATTTGGTATATTCTACTTTCTTGAGAAACACATACATGGCATCCCATTGTGAAATTTTTGTGTTACTTGATAGAAAATAGGGGAAACTATAAATTGAAACACCAATATTATTCCATCTTTTTAATGCCCGCTAAAGTATCTCTTAATAGATTTGACTTTCTTTTGGATTGTGTGCTATTCGATCAGCATCTCGAAAGCATAGTTTGTCCTTTAATGCACATCGTTCGCACTAAAGCAAATGAATCAAGGACGAATCCAAGAAAATTTGGGAAGTCATCAAGCTGCTGTGCATAATCATCTATACTTTGGTCATAGTCTACGGTTACAAGTATGTTTTGAAGTTCTTTTTTTTCCACCAGGTGTCTAATTTGGAGCTGAGGTGTGGCTTTACTTTTCGCTGAGAGGTTTCCCATGATCCTGTTTAGCAAGGGGGTCACATGGCCAACAATCTGATGGGTGGAAGACTTGATCAAGTTTCATTCCTTGTGCTCGTAGTGGGGATTACTGAGGCACAACTGATACTATTACTTCAATAGGTTTTCCATATGATTTTGGTGCCATCTATACTACACTTCAAGCTAGAAGAAAAGGAGAATGAAGAGAACAAATGAATAATCTCAAATCAGAAAATATCCATTTATTTGAAAAAATATTGTGCTACTCTCCATATTGCAGGGTTAATTTCAAAGCTTAAGGTTTAAATAAAATCAAAGTATTCCTCAAGTTCTAGTCAATATTGCCATTGAAAGTTGAGCCATCCTCCATCCATATATGAAAAGGATCACAAACATATGTGCTATGAATATTTAATTAATATTATTAATTATAAATTAATAGTTTATTAGGTTACTAGTGAAAAGGCGTAACCCTTCACTATGCTTCCTCAAGCCTTATAAAGGCCATCTTATTGTAATCTTTTATATCATCATCAAATATATTATTCTTACTTATTATCCAATATGAGAGTCGGATTCGACTATTAACCCTTAGCCGGACACGGTTAACTTAGTGAACGGATACGCTCACTGCATTTGGTATCAGAGCACGGTTTCGGCTCTCCCTTCAACTCCAACCGGATACGGTTGCTGAGCACGGTTTCGGCTCACATTATTTCAACTCAACTCTACACGCTTGGATTCGGCTACTTCCATCTTTGAGCTCGGTTTCAGCTCATATCAACCACACATTCTCCCGCTGCTCCATTTTACCGCCTGTCACTCCTCACATCATTTCTCCTTCCACGCCTGCCATCACACACAGCCACCCTCCACCTGTGCACTCACTCTCCCTTGCTATTGCTCCCTTTCCATTCTGCCTTCTCTTCCACTACATTTCTCCTCTGGTCGCACCTGCCACTCCTCCTTGGTGTGCGCCTTCCCCCTACGCCACTCCTCCCTCCATCCAGCTGCCACCCTACTGCACACGCCCACCGATCGCGGCACACACTGCCTGCATCGGACTGTGCACTCCTTGTTCCCTAACATCATTCCGCCTCACTCCACATCCCTTCATCTACCCCAACACACTCACGCCCCCTTCACTCCCTCGCTGCCCCCATTCTCCAGCTCTCATCTGTGCACAGCACCCCCCCCTACCTCTCCCCTGCGTGCTCCACTCTCCCTTCTACCCCCACGCAGCTCCGCCCCACACCTGCGTCCACTCCCGCACCTGTGTCTACTAGTCCACCATCACTCCAGCTCTCGCACCTGCGTCCACCACTCCCGTTACCCCCACCCCGTAGTCCCTTCTACCCTGCGCTGCCTTCTCCCTGCTGCGTGCTCCCTTCCACTGCATGCTCCCTCCTCCATCGGCACCACTCCCCATATCCTTCTACCTCTCTCACGCGCTCCTCCCAACCTCCCTTCCACTACGTGCTTCCTCCTCCAACGTCGAAAACCCTAATTCAAAAACAAAATATAATAATAAAAATTTATTAATTTTATTATTATTATTACACTAAAAATTAAAATTTATATAATAAAAATTAATAATAATATTATTAATAAATAATATTATTGTTAATATTATTAAAAAGTTATTGTACAAGGTTGGGAAAGCAAAAATAAAAATAAAAAAATCCCCCTCTACAAGACCTATGGCGTCATTCAATGAAGAATTGATCAAGCTTTTTGAACAAATCAGTAAGGATATAATTGAAATAAAAAATTCTATTAACAATTTAACACTTACAGAAAATGAAGATGTATGTGAAAATTCCGTAGAAGAAGTCACTAAAACTGAGGTAAAAGAAGAAGATGTAGTAGACCATTATGTCAACCATGATGAAAGTAATGGCATTGATCAAGATAATATGCAAGACAAATATACCACACATCCTATTAATGAAGAAACCAACAACGAAATATTTGATAAGGAGGAAGATACAAAAAACTATTATGTCAACCAAGAAGAGAGTATGGATCTTGATCAAAATTGCAGCAAGAAGAAAGCCAAATATGCAGTCAAGTATCTGAAGGAAGCTGTATGCACAAAGGAAGAAAATACAAAAGAACTTTTGATAAAGACTAAAGAAAAGGGCAGTAATGAAGATCAATACATCAACAAGAATGTCACATACATAAACGCACGAAGAGAGGATGTCATCATAAGGACCGCTATTAAGAACATCAATAAGAACAACTATAAGGTTAATCGGAATAACAACATGAAAATAGTTATTATGGGAAAGTTGATCGAGTCTGTTCAATCAAGAACAAAAATAGTTAAAAGTAACAACCAAGCAAGCAATAAAAACATAAACAAAACTTCACCAAATATAGATTTAATACAGATTTTGAAGCAAAAGAAACAAAAGGAAGCAATGGTCGTAATCAAAATCGCACCTCTCAGGTCATCAGTGCGACATAGAGCCAGAATAAAAGACGACATTAGGAAAATACTCAAGCTTTGAGGACAAAGCTTTCCTAAGGGGAAGGCAATGCTATGAATATTTAATTAATATTATTAATTATAAATTAATAGTTTATTAGGTTACTAGTGAAAATGTGTAACCCTTCACTATGCTTCCTCAAGCCTTATAAAGGCCATCTTATTGTAATCTTTTATATTATCATCAAATATATTATTCTTACTTATTATCCAATATGAGACTCGGATGGGAGTAGTGTGCAGGCGGTGGGGGAGAAGCGTGCAGGCAGTGAGGGAGAATCGTGCAGGGAGGAGTGTGAGCTAAGGAGGCGCAGATGGAAGCTAGTCGTGGTGGAGGGCACAGCGTGAGGCTGAGAGGTAGGTGGAAGATAGGGTGTGGGCGAAGTATGTGGGGGCAGTGAGGAGCGAAACAAGAGTTGAGGAGCAGAAGGGATAGATGATAGCGTGCGTGGGAATGAAGGATATAGGGAAGAAGCGAAGAGGAGGAATGGAGGGAGAGGTGAGGTGAAATGCCCAAAGATGGGAAAAGAGGTGAGAGTGGGAGCGTGAACGAATGGAAAGACGCTGGAGGTGGCAAGGGAACGACAATGAGATGTAGAACGGTGATGAAGAACGTGAGGGATGCAGTGGAATGGTGGTGAGTGGAGCGGTTGGGGGTGAGTGCAGTGAACAGGAGAGAGGTAGAATAAGCCAAATCCGGCCGAAGGAGCAAGTCCGCTCTGAGTTTGAGCCGAATCCAAGCTCAGGTCGAAGGAGCCGAATTCGTGCTCTGATACCAAATGCAGTGAACGTATCCGTTCACTAAGTTAATCGTGTCCGGTTAAGGGTTAAGAAGTGAGACCGTCTTCCATATTTGAGATAAATGATAATAATATATTGATTGCTAGATGATAAAGTTACAATAAACTCGCCTTTATAGGGCTTGAGCAAGAATAGCGAAGGGTTACACCCTTTCGCTTATTAACCTAATAATCTATTTAATTTATAATTAATAATATTAATTAAATATTCATAGCAATATGTCCCGATATTTCCAGATATTAACTTCATCTACCTGTATATTGTTCCATTTAAAAAATAAATGTTTCCAAATAATAATTCTCGTCCTTCATATTTTGGTTTTTTATGTATACATCATTAAGCAAACCTAAGATTGACGACAACCAAAATTTCATGCATAAAACATAATTCTAAATCGGGCTTGTAGTTGGAACTTATGCCTAGGAAATGATTTTCTTTTTTTCGTTGGATAAACACGTCTCATGTCGTGGTTCTTATTAAAAAGAAATACATGAACATTTTCTAATCATTCCAACTTCTGCATGTGGAGTTGTTAGTGAAACATGTTTTGATACCAAAGTTTTGGATTGAATTATTAAATTATTTCTACATTATATTTTGTTGGTAAACTCATTAGTGGTTGTGTAAATTGAGATAGTGGTCCATTTGTATCAAATAATTATTGAAACTTTATTTTCAATCATTTTGGTTTGGGTCTGAGACATTTCCTTTTCCTACCGTGTTCTTGACTATAAAATTGGCCAAAAGGTAAGTTAGCAGCATGTGAACATAGAAACACAAGCATTAAATTAGAATTATAATTCCAGTTCGTACTAATTCAAGTAAAAAGTTTATCTTCCGACCTTGTAATCTTCAAATCTATGAAGAAACTTGAGGGATTCCTCAAGTTGCTTACTCTTTCACTTTTTCCAAAATATTAGTTGTCAAGGTCTCGAGCCATTCTCCTTGTCTTTCTTCAAAGTTCATGAATCACAATGTTGACCAACGAATTTGAAACATGCTTTCTACTAGGCTATTGAGGATACTTTATTATATTGTAGTGCAATGGAAATGAGTGAGATGGTAAACTAAAGTTTCACTTAAAAGAATTAAATTGCTTGATGTTTTCATATATAAATATATATGTTTTTGTCTTTCTTCAAAGTTCATGAATCACAATGTTGACCAACGAATTTGAAACATGCTTTCTACTAGGCTATTGAGGATACTTTATTATATTGTAGTGCAATGGAAATGAGTGAGATGGTAAACTAAAGTTTCACTTAAAAGAATTAAATTGCTTGATGTTTTCATATATAAATATATATGTTTTTATATATAAATATATATATTTTTATATATACATATGTGTGTACGCATGTATGTATGTAGTAATAGCTTTTAGTAATATATGAATTTATGTTTATATGATTTAATTGAGAGGTTATACTTTTTAAAATGAGTAACACGTTGTTAACCAAAACAATGTTTTTTTATTTATAATAGAGGAACTAATCAATTAGGTTAGTGCGAGTAAGTAGGATTTTCGTCGTACCAATTATCATATCATAGGTTATGTGAAATGGTTTCAAAGTTACATAAGTTATGACCCTTTTAAGTTAGGATTAAAATTCCTTAATTTTTAAGTTCTCTTTATATAAAGGAGAATCATATCTTATTGAGAGGAGAATGGTGTAAATTGAGGTGATATGACATAGTTAAATGATGGATGATAAATGCATTTATGAATGCTATGATAGACAATAAAATTTAATAAAATGGTTTAAGGTATTATTTAAATTTAATATGTGGATAAATAATACATATCTAAATTTTGTGGTTCTAGATGATGGGATTAATTGAAACAAGAGATGCGTGCAGCTTAGTCCTTGCCTTATAACATAGAAACAAAAATCAATATTAAATAATAATAAAACAAAATAATTTTTTAATAAAATGATTCACAAATTCAATATAATTTAATCATAATGACTAAGCTACAACTCTTGTTTTAATACAAAAAGAATGAATCAAATGAATGAATTGACAAATAAATGTGTAACATTGATTAATTTAAAAGTTCACATATTATACATCAAATCATATCGACTTAAGTTATCACTATAGCTATAAAAAGTAGACTTACGTTACACTGGTATGAGATAGGATGCCTATGATTTTGTTGAAAATTACTATGCATTTTTTTATCACTATATCAAAGTATACAATTGACTTAAATTTCTACTTATGAAAATGGGTGTTATCCATGTTTATGCATGAATGAAATTCATTAATGGATGCTTATTTAATTCTATTGCATTTTATTAGTTCCATTCACACATTCATATGAAATATGTTGGGTTGTTACTTGCCTAAATAGAAAGAGGGTTCCATTTCTATGATAAAAAATCTTAGGAGAAAGTGACATGACAATTTTCTTGGCATTTTACAAAGGCATTGGCTCCAACCTTCTAAGCTTGTACAGTCTTAATTACAAACAATGTAGTAAAGTAGAAGATAATTGATGAAAATAAGACTAAGATCATGACTAAGTGATATAGACAAATTTAATGGAAACAAAAGTAAACTTGTAACATTCATCTATTTAAAAGTGCACATATCAAAAAAATTAATTGACAAATTAGTAAATTTATAATTTTTTTCTATTTTAAATGTTTAATGGATTCTATTAAAAAAATCTAAAATGGAAATTTTTGATATTGCATTGAACATTAATGCAGAAAAAGCAATTAATAAATCAAACATATATTTCAATTAGTACATATAAGAATTGTTTCTTGAAACTTTACAGCTTCCAAATGGAAATTTTCATATTCCATTGAATGTTGTTGCACAAAAAAGAAAACAAAAGATTTCTGCTGGTTAAGTTCTCTGTTCCCCAGTTCTGGAAAGAAATTATAGTTCTACAATGAATTGAATATGCATCAATGCGATCAAATAGTATTTCATCTCATGTTTGGTATGGGAGCTGTGGAAACAACCGTGAAAGATATATGCACAACTTTCATGTACATTTCCCTTATGCTCGCAAAAAAATTAATGGTCTACTGTTTAGATCTGTGAACGAGTTGCGAATTAGTAACTTATGCTAGTGAAAATTGATGTAATAGATCTGTGATTTGTATGAAATGGGCCGATGGATTTTTGTTAGTAAGAAGCCCCATGGCATGTTTAAATAGCTGAATATCAACTGCTATTCTGAGAGCTCCCTTATGTGAATACCTCATTTTTCATTGAGAGGTTGGTTGGGTGGAGAGTCATCCCCCCCACATTATTTTTCTACATTGCTCGTAGGGATATAAAGGTACACCATTTCATTAACTCATTGGATTATAGGTACGCTTTCCCCCTTGTTCCATTAAATTGTTATTATGATATATTGTAAATATTTTAAATCTACTTTGATCATGGGAATGGATTCAATTTTAGTTAATTGTTAGGATATATTGTATTTCTAATTTTTTTTGTAATAAATTTTGTTGCAAGGCCAAAACTAGGCCTTACATTTGGTATCAAAGACAACAAAATAGTCACTCACTTGGTGCTCTAGTCAAAAGAATTCGAGAACAAATAGTGACCAAATTTCACACATATTTGGTATATTCTACTTTCTTGAGAAACACATACATGGCATCCCATAGTGAAATTTTTGTGTTATTTGATAGAAAATAAGGGAAAATATCAAGTGAAACACCAATATTATTCCATCTTGCTAATGCCCGCTAAAGTATCTCTTTATAGATTTGACTTTCTTTTGGCTTGTGTGCTATTCGATCAACATCTCGAAAGCATAGTTTTTCCTTTAATGCACATCGTTCGCACTAAAGCAATTGAATCAAGGATGAATCCAAGAAAATTTGGGAAGTCATCAAGCTGTTGTCCATAATCATCTATACTTTGGTCATAGCTTATAGTTACAAGTATGTTTTGTAGTTTTTTTTTCCACCAAGTGTACAATTTGGAGCTGAGGTGTGGCTTTACTTTTCTTCGAGAGGTTTCCCAGGCTCTTGTTTAGCAAAGGGGTCACACGGCCAAAAATATGATGGGTGGGAGACTTGATCAAGTTGCATTCCTTGTGCCCGTAGTGCGGATTACTGTAGGCACAACTGATACTATTACTTCAATAAGTTTTCCATATGATTTTGGTGCCATCTATACACACTTCAAGCTAGAAGAAAAAGAGAACAAAGGAATCATCTCAAATAAGAAAAAATCCATTTATTTGAAAAAATATTGTGATACTCTCCATATTACAAGTTTAATTTCAAAGCTTAAGATTTAAATAAAATCAAAGTATTCCTCAAGTTTTAGTCAATATTATCATTGGAAGTTGAGCCATCCTCCATCCATATATGAAAAGGATCACAAACAGAAATGTTCAGATATTTCCAAATATTAACTTCATCTACCTGTATTTTGTTCCATTTAAAAAAAAATGTTTCCAAATAATAATTCTCGTCCTTCATATATTGGCTTTTTATGTATACATCATTAAGCAAACCTAAGATTGACGAATGCATAAAGCATAATTCTATGTCGGGCAAGCTTGTAGTTGGAACTTATGCCTAGGAAATTTTTTTTTTGGTGGATAAACACGTCTCATGTCGTGGTTCTTATTAAAAAAAAATACATGAAAATTTTCTAATCATTCCAACTGGTATTTAAATCCCTTTCTCAACATATCTGCGTGTGGAGTTGTTAATGAAACATGTTTTGATACTAAAGTTTTGGAGTGAATTATTAAATTATTTCTACATTATATTTTTTTGGTAAACTCATTAGTGGTTGTCTAAATTGAGCTAGTAGTCCGTTTGTATCAAACAATTATTGAAACTTTATTTTCAATCGTTTTGGTTTGGGCCTTGGACATTTCTTTTTCCTACTGTGTTCTTATTATAAAATTGGCCAAAAGGTAAGCTAGCAACCCATGAACATAGAAACACAACAATTAAATTAGAATTATAATTCCTAGTTCATACTCTATTCAAGTTAAAAGCTTATCTTCCGACCTTGTAATCTTCAAATCTATGAAGAAACTTGAGGGATTCCTCAAGTTGCTTACTCTTTCACTTTTTCCAAAATATTAGTTGTCAAGGTCTCGAGCCATTCTCCTCGTCTTTCTTCAAAGTTCATGAATCACGATGTTGACCAACGAATTTGAAACATGCTTCCTACTAGGCTATTGAGGATAATTTATTATATTGTCTTGCAATGGAAGTGAGTGAGATGGTAAACTAAAGTTTAACTTAAAAAAATTGCTTCATGTTTATATATATGTGTATGCATGTAGTAATAGTCTTTATTAATACATGAATTTACACTCATATGATTTAATTGGGAGGCCATACTTTTTAAAAAGGGTAACACGTTGTTAACCAGAGAAATGATTTTTTTTATAACAGAGGAATTAATAAATTAGGTTAGTGCGAGTAAGTAGCATTTTCGTCATACCAATTAGGTCATGTGAAATAGTTCCAAAGTTACATAAGTTATGACCCTTTCAAGTTAGAATTAAAATTCCTTAATTTTCAAGTTCTCCTTATATAAAGGAGAACCATATCTCATTGAGAGGAGAATTGTGTAAATTGAGGTGATATGACATGGTCAAATGATGGATGATATATGCACTTATGAATGTCATGATAGATAATAAAATTTAATATAATGGTTTAAAGTATTTCTTAAATTCAATATGTGGATAAGCAATACATACCTAAATTTTGTGGCTTTAGATGATGGGGATTAATTGAAAATAAATAAATTCATAGTATAATCAAATGACAAAAATATCTGAAAACCTTACATCTTATTGATGTGTTGACTAAACGTATCCCATAAATTATTGTTCATGCCATTCATGAAGGTATTTCATGATGAAACTTTTGTAGAGTCAACCTAGATTGGAAAATTTAATCATATCCATGTACTAGATGGGTGCTTGATGATCATTTGTGTTGGTTGTGGAGCCTGATCTTCCTTATTCAGTGGTCATGTTTTAGCCATGTCTGAATCCCATCCCATGAAAGGGGGGGGGTTTGGGGGGGCTTTCCCCCCCAATATAGCTGCCATGGGGGTTCCAAGGGGGGGTGGTCACTACAGTTTAGGAGCCCGCCCTGACAGGGGTTTGGGGGCAGCACCCCATAGAGAAAAGTTTGGAAAAAACGCCTTGTAAAATGTTGTAATTTCATAGTCATGCCTTGGTCAATAATGAGTGATTTATGGGCCCATGGTATTGGGTGTTCCATAGTATTTTACCATGGTAATCGCTCTTTAAAAGGAAGGCATTGTAATACAATTGTGTATTGTAACATTGTAAAGATCTCTATGATTGTGTAAGAAAGATTGTGAGTGTGAAGCACCTGCAACAATTAAGAATATGCGAAATAGCAGAAATGACAGAACTTAGAATCACTTTTATATTGATCACAGGTCACTTCGAGGGGGCAACCTCCTATGAGCAAGCTCAATACAAATAACTTCACGATGCCTTCATAGGTCTCAACACACACTTATATACTAAGTCTAGGCGCCAATACTATGGGTCAAAACCATGGGCCACTACAAACTGTGGATCAACAATACTACGGGCGACTTACAAATCATATGCACCAACAACAATAACACAAACTATTGATCAACAAATACTACGGGACGACTTACAAAGCATATGCGTCCAACAACAATATACTAACAAAGTAAAGACATGGGTTCCTAACATCCCCTCCCCCCCCAAAAAAAGCTTTGTCCTCAAAGCTTTAGATGTGGAAATTGTTGTTGAATCTGAAGGAGTGGTTCCCATGTAGCATCCTCTGGTTGCATGCAGTGCCACTGAATTAAGACCTCTGTGATAGAGCGAGAGCAAAGCTGACGAGTGCGCCGATTGAGGATGGCCTCCGGCTCCAAAAGGATGGATCCTTCATTATCCAGTTCGGGTAAAATCGTTTGTCCATTGATGTTGGTGCCAAGAACTTTCTTCAGACAAGAGACCTGAAAGACTGGATGAATGTGGGAAGAAGGAGGAAGTTCCAATTTATAAGCAACGGACCCAATCTTCTAAAGAATCCGATATGGCCCATAGAACTTTGGAGCGAGCTTATGACACCCTTTGAGTTTCAAGTAGGATTGCTTGTACGGCTGGAGACGAAGAAAAACCATATCGCCTACTTGAAAAGTGCGCTCAGAACGGTGCTGATCAGCTTGTTGCTTCATGCGATTTCTTGCCATGTGAAGATTGTCCCGCAAAATGCGAAGAATCTGATTGCGGTTTCGAAGGACCGTGTCAACTTCCTGAACTGGTGAACTATTGGGGGTGTATGGAAGAAGAACTGGAGGTGCCTGACCATAGATTGCTTCATATGGGGTCATTTTAGAGGCAGTGTGGCAAGAGGTATTGTACCACCATTCAGCGAGAGGGAGCCACTTTTCCCACTGATGTTGTTCAGAGGTGAAGCAACGAAGATAAGTTTCCAAGCATGTATTGATAATTTCATTCTGACCATCTGTTTGTGGGTGATACCCTGAACTCATCTTCAGTTTGGTGCCAGTGTGGTGAAATAGTTCTGTCCAAAAATGATTGGTGAAAGTCGCATCACGATCCGAGACAATGGAAGAAGGGATGCCATGAAGACGAAAGATCTAGTCCAGGAAAATTTGAGCGACTGAGGAGGCTGTATAGGGATGGCTGAGAGCACAAAAATGACTATATTTGGAGAGGCGATCAACCACAACGAGAATCACTGTCTTCCCGCCAGATTTAGGGAGCCCTTCAATGAAATCCATAGAAATATCTGTCCAAATCCGTGTAGGTATGGGAAAGGGTTCGAGCAATCCTAGAAGGAGTGTTGTTTCACCCTTATTGCGCTGGCAGGTATCACATTTGGCCACCATCTGTTGAATTGTCCTTTTCATGCCCTGCCAAAAGAAGTTACGCCATGCTCATTCATATGTTTTGAGGAACCCAGAGTGCCCTGCTGATGGAGAAGCATGGAGTTCATAGAAGACAGCCCGTTGAAGATCTGTGCTCTGGGGAAGCACCAGACGACCCTTGTATCTCAGAGAATCACCATCCCAAGAGTAGTGTGGTATAGCAGAAGGGTTGTTGGTCAAGCGTTGGATGATTTGAAATAAGGAAGAGTCATTGACATAACCCTGTTGAACAGATTGCAACCAATTTGGAACAGGCATAGAAATAGCTGAAAGAGAACCTTGGGCATCAAATGTGCGAGAAAGAGCATCTACCACAATATTGTCTTTACCCTTCTTGTAAGTGATCTCATAGTCATAACCCATGAGTTTTCTAACCCTTTTCTGCTATGTTGGGGAGGAGACACGCTGTTCCAAGAAATATTTCAGACTCTGGTGATCAGTCTTGATGCAGAAATGATTCCCTAATAGGTATGGTCGCCACTTCTGTACTACATGCAAAATAGCCATCATTTCCTTCTCATAGGTAGAGGCAGCTAAATTCTTACCTAAAAGGGCTTTGCTGGTGAACGCAATGGGGTGTTCATCTTGAAGGAGAACATCACAAAGTCCATTTCCGCAAGCATCACTCTCAATAGTGAAGGGCTTGGAAAAATCAAGCATAGCTAGAACAGGTGTAGTACATATAGCTTGTTTTAGTTTGTCAAATGCGCACTGAGTAGCATGTGTCCATGTAAAAGCATCCTTTTTCAATAGAGCAGTTAATGGAGCTGCAATCTTCCCATAATCCTTGACAAACTTGCGGTAGTAGCCAGTCAACCCCAAAAAACCACGAAGGCTCTTGAGTGTCTGAGGATGCGACCAATTGTTCATGGCATCGATTTTGGCGGGATCCACGCGAACCCCTTGTGCTGAGATAATGTGCCCGAGATACTGAACTTCCTTCTATCCAAAAACACATTTAGACTGCTTGGCATGGAGATGATGGTCAGAGAAAAGTTGCATGACAAGATCTAGATGCTGGAGATGTTCATCCCATGTTTTACTGTAGATGAGGATATCATCAAAGAATACCAGAATGAATTTCCACAAGTAGGGTCGAAATATTTTATTCATTAAGGCCTTGGAAGGAGCATTAGTGAGGCCAAAGGGCATGACCAAAAACTCATAATGGCCATCATGTGTGTGGAAAGTTGTTTCAGGGATATCATCCTCATGAACCCGAATTTGATGATACCTAGAACGAAGATCCAACTTGGAGAAAAAGTGAGCCCCATGAAGCTCATCAACAACAGGAATTGGAAACTTATCCTTGATGGTGAGGTGATTAAGTTCTCGGAAGTCAATGTAGAGGCGCCATGACCCATTTTTTTGCGGACAAGAAGAACTGGAGAAGAAAAGGAACTAGTGCTTGTGCGAATAATACCTTGCTTCAATAAGTCCCGAACGAGCATTTCAATCTCTGTTTTTTGGTGAAATGGGTAGCGATAAGGCCTGATGTTGGGAGAAACGCTGCCAGGAAGGAGCTGAATACGATGGTCTTCTGGCCTGGAAGGTGGCAATCCCACTGGTTTAGCAAAGACACCTGTATATCGATCCAGAATTTGTTGTAGATCCAAAGGAGTAGTGGAGACCGCTGATGGTTACATCTGAATGGAATGGATCTGAGCGATGACACCATGTGAATTCTTCTTGAGGAGTTTTTCCATGCGATGTGAACGGATGATTATGAGAGAACCTGGTTGTAATCCTGTCAATGTGTGTTTTTGTCCATTGAGGGAAAACTGCATCCAAAGTTCAGCAAAATCCCATAAGATAGGGCCAAGTGTGCGTAGCCATTGAGCGCCAAAAACCACATCACATCCGCCTAAGGTTAAGGCAAACATGTCAGAGCGCAAGGTATAATATCCCATAGAGATACGCACATTTCGACACTTCCCTTTGCAAGGTAAGGTGCCCCCATTGGCAACCATGACTTCAAAGTTGGAGTAAGGATGGATAAAACAATCAGCTTGTTTGGCGATCCGAGGGTCAACAAAATTATGAGTGCTACCAGAATCAATGAGTATTGTAAGAGGAAGCTTCTTGAAGTAACCCTTGACCCGCATTGTTTGGGGGGTGGGGATTCCAGCTAAAGCATGGAGAGATATCTCTGGCTGGTCATCCTGAGACGAAGGGTCAATAGGCGGTTCCTGAATGTTGACTAGAGCATCCATTGTTTCTGGATCTTCGTCACCAATTTCAGAGGTAGGTGGAGAATCCACATCCAAGAGATAGAGCTTTTGTTGAACACATCTATGTCCCCGAGTGAATTTCTCATCACAATTATAGCAAAGCCCCTTTTCTCTGCGTGCTTGCATCTCTGTTTCAGACAAATGCTTGATAGGAGTTGGTCGAGGAGCCTGCGGTATAGGTGGTCGTTGAGAACCCATATTTCAGAAGGGAACAAAAGTGGGCTTGGAGCGTTGTTGGGATGCAATCTTGTCTTCTTCCAACTTAGCCAACCCTAGGGCTTCCATCATTGTGTTGGGACAGAACATTTTGACCTTAGAGCGGATGGCATCCTTTAGACCACTGATAAAACAACTCCGGTAAAAGTCATCAGACAATCCTTCAGTGTGGTTGGCTAGTTTCTCAAATTCGGTTTGATACTCTCTCACAGTGCCAATTTGGCGAAGTTTAGTGAGGGCTCCTGTGAAGTCATCAAAAGCACTAGGACCAAATCGTTGCAAAAGAAGCTGAAAGAAGTCTGGCCATTTTGGCTCTTCATGAGCCTGGATGTACCAACGGTACCATTGAAGAGCTTCCTGTTCCAAATGAAAGGATGCAAGCGGAACTTTGTTGACATCAAAAGTATTATGCAGACTGAAATACTGTTTTGCATGATAGATCCATCCAGTTGGATCAATACCATTGAAGCGAGGAAAATCAAGCTTCGGACCACGAAAATTGCTGGAAGAAGAGAACCCATTGTCTGATGAAGACTCGGACTGCCGTTTGTTGTTCATAGCTGAATGTTCAAGATGGAAGCCGAGAAATTTTTCATCCAGATCCTGGAGTTTGGCTTGGATGGCTGCAAGTGCGTCTTCCATGGTTTTTGCTCCTGCACGGGTGACAACCATAACCAGGAGTTTTTTTTTTTTTTGGTTGACTGGGTAGGAAAACAAAAACAGAAACTGCTTCAGTAAAGGAAAATCTGGACTTGGGAAAAAATCTGAAGGGTAATTGGGGTTTGACTAGGTTTTGGACACTGTCGAATAGACAGGGAAGCAAAAATGAGGATTTCAGAAGCGGGGTGAAAGAATGGGAAAACTTGGCAGAGGGGGACAAAGAAGCAGAATTCAGAAACGAACTCTGTGGTAAAATTTGAAGGTGATTGGGTGAAATCTAAGGAACTTATGGAAAACCCTAAAAATATATATATATATATATATTTTTCAGACTGGAGCGGCTACGACTCGGAAGGGATCTGGAACAGATAAATTTGCAACGGCCCAGAAGTGAGCTGAAATAGAGGGATCTGAAACGGCGCCGAATGGATTGAAAACAGCTGGATCTGGAGCGGCTTTCAAAATGGATCTGAACGGCTGGATCTGAAACGGCACAGCAGTGATCGACAACAGTTCAGCTGAAAATAGATATGGAACCCAGGTATGTGCGGCTTCCTAATAGTTCAGGGGTTTCACTCGGCCACCAATGCTGTCTGACGGCTTGCGTATTGGGGCAGTACCCCTCACTCCACAGCTCAGGTAAAACTGATAACCGCTTTGCCACAAACGATAGCTCTTGATTTACCTCACAGGTGGGAACTAGTCAATCAGGTAGGGGTCGTTGCCCTTTTCGCTGGCAGGTCCTCTCAATGGGCCAGCTACTTCGGGGTTCCTGTGGTACTCCTCACAATGAGTTTTAGGGCTTATGCCCAAGTACTTCCCACAGTTAAGCGGATAGGGATTATTCCCAAATCCGAACCTACAACAGATGCGAAAAAAAAATTTGGCAGAAATTTCACCCAGCGAGCCCAAGAAAGTGCTCTGATACCAGATGTGAAGCACCTGCAACAATTAAGAATATATGAAATAGCAGAAATGACAGAACTCAGAATCACTTTTATATTGATCACAGGCCACTTCGAGTGGGCAACCTCCTATGAGCAAGCTCAATACAAATAACTTCACGGTGCCTTCATAGGTCTCAACACACACTTATATACTAAGTCTAGGCGCCAATACTATGGGTCAAAACAATGGGCCACTACAAACTATGGATCAACAATACTACGGGCGACTTACAAAGCATATGCGCCAACAACAATAACACAAACTATTGATCAACAAATACTACGGGACGACTTACAAAGCATATGCGTCCAACAACAATATACTAACAAAGTAAAGACATGGGTTCCTAACAGTGAGAGAGTGAAGAGGAATTTGCATCGGATGTGCTGCAGGTTGTATCCCTTCATTTGTTGGATGGTATAATAATAAGGACTAGAAATTTTTGTGTGGAGGTAGCCCATCTTGGGGGAACCATGTTATATTGGTGTCTCTCTTGTAATGTGTTTTATGTGATTTATTTTTGCATCTTGTTTATTGTTATTGCTCTGCGATCCTATTTTTCTAACAATTGGTATTAAAGCCAAAGGTCTATTTGGCATATAAACTTGCTGAAAAGAAGGGTTCCTGGTTCGAGTGGGAGCAATGGCGGAAGAAGGAAAGTTTAAGGGACCGAGAAATTTAACGGCCAAAACTACTAGTTATGGAAGATGCAAATGGAGGACTATCTGTATCGGAATGATCTATTCCTACTGTTGGGAGGAAAAAGCAAAAAAGTCAGTGGCTATGAAGGACGAAGAATGGGATGTTCTTGACAAAAAGGCACTGGGAACAATATAGCTGTTCCTAGCTTCATCGATGCCTTTCAATATCTCAAAAGCAAAGACAACGGAGGGTCTGATGAGTGCATTGGGTAACGTGTATGAAAAACCTTCAACCTCCAACAAGGTATTTCTAATGAATAATTTATTTAACATGAAGATGTCAGAAGGTGGATCTCATGCTAATCATTTAAATGAATTTAATACGATTACAAATCAACTAAGTTCTGTAAATGTGACCTTTGATGATGAGGTTATGACTCTTCTAATATTGTGCTCATTGCTAGAAAGCTGGAACGACTTGGTCATGGCTGTAAGTAACTCTGTCTTTGGTTCAAACACTTTGAAATTTGATGATGTTATTGGTGTTATTCTTAGTGAGGAAATGCGAAGGAAAAACACATGTGATACATAAGGTAATGCGTTGACCATGGAGAGTAGGGGAAGACCAAGGGAGAGAGGAAAGAGCCCAGCTAATCGCAACAAGTCCAGGAAGGGTAGATCCAAGTCCATACTGAGAAATATAGAGTGTCGAAACTGTGGAAAGAGAGGACATATGAAGAAAGACTGCATATCTCTAAAGAAGAAAGGAGATGGACAACAAGAGACTACTTAAAAAGGAAATGTAGTAGGTGATGTGTTATAAGATGCCTTGATTCTTGCATTAGATAATACTAGTGATTACTGGCTAGTAGATTCAAGGGCTTCATATCATGCTACACCCCATAATAAATTGTTTTATGATTATGTTCAAGGTTATTTTGGACATGTTTTATTGGGTGATGATGAGCCATGTAAAATTGTTGGAATGGGTAAGGTATGGATAAAGTTAAAGAATGGAGGTGAATGGATGCTGAAAGATGTAAGACATATTACTGCTATGAAAATAAATCTGATCTCAATAGGGCAATTGGGAGATGGTGGTTGTTTATCTACATTTGGAGAAACATGGTGGAAGATCACTAAAGGATCGATGGTGATAGAAAAACGAGACATGATAGGTACGTTGTATTTATGTCCTCATAATACTGACTGTTCTATATATTTAGCTTCCATAGGATCATGTACATCATTATGGCATCATAGGCTTGGCCACATGAATGAGAAGGGGATGCAGATTCTCCACTCAAGGAATTTGTTGTCATATTTGAAGCAGGTAAGTTTAGAATTTTGTGAGAACTGTGTTTATGTAAAATAGAAGAGAGTCAGATTTATAAGGGTTGGGAAACAGAAAAAGAGTGAAAAGTTAGAGCTTGTGCATAAATATGTATGGGGACCGACTCAGGTACAATCTCTTGGTGTCTCTCATTATTATGTTACTTTTATTGATGATGCAACTAGAAAAACTTGGGTTTATTGCATTAGACAGAAATCTGATGTGATTTCTACTATTAAGAAGTGGAAATCTTTGGTTGTGAATGAGACATGAAAAATGTTGAAGTGTCTCAGATATGATAATGGAAGTGAATACTGCGGCAATAAATTTGATAGTTATTGTTCATACCATGGGATTTGTAGAGAGAAGATAGTCCCAGGAACATCACAAGAAAATGGTGTGCCAGAAAGAATGACAAAACAATCATGGAGAGTGCAAGGTGTATGATATTGCATGCCAGGTTGTCGTTACAGTTTTGGGAAGATACTGTAGATATTGCCGTTTACTTAATAAACAGAGGGCCTTCAAGTGCTTTGGATGGTTGTATTCCAAAGGAGGCATGAACAGGTAAAAAGGTAAATTACTCATTTCTGAGAACTTTTGGTTGTGAAGCATTTGTCCATATTGATAAAAAAAATAGAACAAAGCTTGAGGCTAAATCTAAGAAATGCACCTTTATTGGATACGAGGTTGTTGATTTTGGTTACCATTTATGGGATTATGAAAATAACAAAATCATTGGGAGTAGAGATGTGGTATTCAATGAAAAGGTCATGTATAAATATCAGTTGTAGGGAAAGAAACAAGAAAAGGAAAACAAATAGTACGCAATGCTCGATGAAATCAATGAAAATGAAGTTTCAAAGGTGCTGAAAAATCAAGAACAACAATAGGTACCTCAAACTCCTGCAAGTGTTAGAAGATCTACCAGGTCAAGTAGACCCCCTAAACGATACTCTCCTTCAATGTATTATTTATTGATGATTGACTCTGGTGAACCAGAATGTTATGAAGAAGCAATGCGGGTGGAAACTAGAAAGAACTGGGAGCAAGGCATGAATGAGGAAATGGACTCATTGGTAAGAAACCAGACTTGGGATTTGGTTTAATTTCTTGGAGGTAAAAGCACATGCAAAATAAATGGGTTTACAGGTTGAAGGAAGAAGATGGAAGAAAGAAGCGGTACAAGGCTAGACTTGTTGTAAAGGGGTTTGCATAGAAGAAAGATATATATTTTGATGAAATATTTTCTCCTGTTGTTAAAATGACTTCAATTATAACTATTTTAATTATAGTGATGGTAGAATATTTGCATATTGAACATTTAAATGTAAAAACAATATTTCTCCATGGTGATTTGGAGGAAGAGATTTATATGCAGCAGCCACAGGCTTATGAGGTCAGAGGGAAGGAGAATTTAGTATGCAGGTTGAAGAAGAGCTTGTATATCTTGAAGCAAGCTCCAAGGTAGTGGTATTTAAAATTTGATAGGTTATGACAAAACAAGGTTATAGTAGTTGTCATTCTGACCACTGTGTTTATTTCAAAAGGCTAGATAATGGAATATATATTATCTTGTTATGTATGTGGATGATATGCTTGTTGCAAGGTCTAACATGCAAGATATAAATGTGCTAAAAAAGAAGTTAGATAATTCATTTGTGATGGAGGATTTGGGTGCTACAAAGAAAATCCTTGGTATGAGAATAATAAGAGACAGAAAAAATTGCAAATTGACATTGTCTCAAGGTGAGTACATACAAAAGGTGTTGGAGAGGTTTATAATGCAGAATGCAAAACCAATTAGTACAACTTTGGCCAACCATTTCAAACTAAGTAAGGAGATGTGTCCCAAGACACATGAAGAGATAGATTACATGTCTAGGGTTCCCTATTCATCAACAATTGGTAGCTTGATGTATGCCACGATGTGCTCAAGACCAAATATTGCACATGTAGTGGGAGTTGTGATCAGGTATATGAACAATCTAGCAAAATAACATTGGAAGGCAGTACAACGGATTCTCAGGTATTTGAGAGGTACTACTACTCATGCATTATGTTTTGGAGGTTCAGACACTATTCTACATGGATACGTTGATGCAGGTGATACCATGAGGAGCACCATAGGGTATGTCTTTACTATAGGTGGAACAACAGTAAGTTGGATTTTAAAGCTACAAAATTTTGTTGCACTTTCAACAACGGAAGCGGAGTATGTTGCTGCTACAAAGTCTAGTAAATAGATGATTTGGTTACATAGGTTCATGGAGGACTTGGGTAAGAAGCAGGAGAATAACACGTTGTACAATGATAGCCAGAGTGCCATTCATCTTGTAAAGAACTCAGCCTTCCATTCTAATACTAAACATATACAGCTCAAGTACCATTTTATATGATCTATTCTGGAAGATGAACTGTTGAAGTTGGAAAAGATACACACTAGCCATAATCTTGCAGTCATGTTGACAAAGGTGGTAACCAGAGACAAAATGAGTTCCTTATTAGTTTTAGTTGGCATTCAAGCATGAAGGTGAAGATGATAATTTTTTTAGGCCCAAGATTTAGAGCATAGTCCAGCAGATGCAGTAGCGGTGGAGTTGTTGTGATCAGTCTCCAAGTGGGAGATTGTTGGTTGTGGATCATGATCTTCCTTATTCATAAGTCGTGTTTCAGCCGTGTCTGGATCCCATCCCATGACGAGGGGCAGGGGGTTGGGGGGGATTCCCCCCCTAATATAGTCGCCATGGGGGGTCCGGGTAGGGGGGGGTGACGACTACATTTTAGAAGCCCCCCCTTGGCGGGGGTTTAGGGGCAATGCCCTGGTAGTGAAAATTTTGGAAAAAAATGCCTTGTAAAATATTGTAATTTCAAGTCATGAATTGGTTAATAATGGGTGATTTATGGGCCCATGGTATTGGGTGTTCGATGGTATTTTCCCATGGTAATCGCTCTTTAAAAAGAAGGCATTGTAATACAGTTATGTATTGTAGAATTGTAAATATCTCTATGATTATGTAAGAGTGACTGTGAGAGAGTGAAGATGAAGTTGCAGCAGATGTGCTGCAGGTTGTATCCTTTCATTTGTTGGATGATATAATAATAAGGAATGACAATTTATGTGTGGACGTAGCCCATATTGGGTGAACCACGCTATATTGGTGTCTCTTTTGTAATATGTTTTATGTGATTTATATTTGCATCTTGTTTATTGTTATTGCTTTGCGATCCTGTTTTTTTAACACATTCTATGGCATTATATGTGATAAGCAATACATATTTTTTATTATTCTTGCATACTAGTAAAACTGATTATGTTTGATTAATCATGATATGAATTTTCATGATGTTTTATTAGTTCTACATATTCTATGTGTTGAGACTATTATCACATTCATAATGTTATGTTGAAGCACTTATGTATTTAACATGTATATATGTTTATAAAATGATTTGATGGCACTAGTATATCTTGATGTGATCTTGATGAAGATATGATGAGGTGATTTGATTTATGATGATATTGTATTGAGGATGTCCTGCAATCTTATGAATACATATAACTCCTTTAGACTTTTGTTGTGAAAATCCTCACAGCAGATCTAAGAGATGATGTATACCTCACAAGAGTAATTATGATTAAGCAGGAAAATAGAAGAAGAGTGGTCAATGCAGTATAATGAGCAACAAAATAATAATACAGTAGAACTCGGATAGAAGCAAAAATACTTCACACACACTAGTTAATTAATCACAATATGGACAAATAAATAATACAGTGCATGAGGATTCGAATGCCTAAGGTGGCAATTCGAATTAGCCTTCATGGAGTGATAAAAGGATCACTGGAGTGTCATCGGAGCACAAATAGTAGTCTATCTCATCATCGGTGGAGTCATCAATGCACAAGTAACTGTCAACCGTCAGTAAAATTGAGTCTAACTGAGTGTGGTAGGTGTAACTGAATGTAACTGGCACATGGAGACACTAACTGAATGAAGGAGGCTCAGTGGAGGGCGCATGAGGAGCTAACTGGAGTCAGAATGGGAAGTCAAGTCTCAGTGGAGGTCCATTGGAGTGATACAGTCAGTTGAGAGTCAGTTTAGCCTTAAATCAAGGAAAGAACTGAAGACAACTGAAGATAACTGAAGTGCAATTGAGTGGTAGGTGAGAGAGGACGAGTGGATTCCTTAAATCAAGGAGGAAGGGCACACTAATCTCTAGGAGGGATAAAAATGATCTGAGAGAATCTTCCGGGGGCTAGATAACTGAGGGCTAGGTGATGGACTGATGACTGGAATGCATGCAAACCCTAAATGATGCATGCAAACCCTAAAAGTGCATGCATGACTGAAAATGTAAATGATCAAAATACTAGTGGGACTAGGATGGAGTATAGGAATATCTTAACATATGTTTATATGTTGATATAATCCTTGTTGATGATGATATAATGATGTGATATCCTTGAAATTCCATGATGTTAGCAGATAGTGATTTCCTTTGATAATATTTCCTAATTTCATGACATGTACTAAATACATATGATTGTTTATGATGATATTTCATTATGGCATGATGCAATAACATGTAGTCCTTTTTGGAAATATAGCTTTTGATTAGCATGTGTGAGCATTTGGTGTATTACTGATAACTATCATTAGTGCAGGGACATGTCTACACTAATTTAACTATTATTCTAAGAGCTGGTGAGTCTCTACGTCAGCATTATCAAAAGATTATCACAATTTATTTTAAATCTAGATTCATTCATCCATTTAAGACAAGCAAATTTAAGATCCACAACCATTTAAAAGTTTAAATCACACAATACAAGCAACATTCAAACATCATAATGGCATAAACTTGAATCTATTCATAGTAGAACAATGGAGAAGTACATCCTTACTATGGCATTAGGTGTACATCCTTCCTCCATTGACATGAGCTTCCCTTCCTTCACCCTTGCTTTTGAAGAATTTGAGCTCCTTTTCCTCCTTCAGAATCTCTTCAGCATGCCTTTGCTCCTCCTTTGTATGTCTTTACCATGCCCCAAAGCCTTTCTTATATAGCATTGGGAAGTGTACCTTAGGTTTCTCTTTTGAGTGTGGGATAATCCATTTAGATTATTTTAGCTTGAAAACCCCCTTTTCATAGTTTTTAAGCTTTTTGCACCATTTAGAATGATTTAAGCACAATTAATGCATTTTAATGCATTGCTTAGAGAGGATTCATCTCTACATGAACTTGTGTCATGTCCTCCTACTGCAGGTGCATGGCAAAAAATGTGCTTCTTCCATCACTTGACTAAGGCTGTTAATTTTATTGTTAACAGATGCCCCCTAATGTGTGAGGTCCAAAGCAAAGCTAAGGGCCGAAATACATTACTGAAATTTATACTCCGTATACTGATACTCTTTATCATTCAAAGCAACGATAAGGGAATGAAAGCTCACATGCGATGGATTGAGGATCACACCTGTAAAATATAGCAATATCTCAAATATATAATATCTTCCTGAGGCGGGAATACCCATGCTTAGCAGTAAACAAGCATGGCCACGAACAATACACAGTGGATCCATGTCAAAAGCAATTTTTTCTGAAAATGTAAATGTGCACTTTGATGAGTGTGATGACAAAGTCTTTTTAGGCTTCTGACATGGCGGTCTAATCTTGCGCAGCTCGGAAAGTGCATCGATGAGTGATACAACTATTTTTCCCAAGTTCTTCAATACAAACTGACGATAGTACAAGTTTACATCATGCGAATAAGTGATATGATGTCGAGCATAATAAAACACCATCTGATTACCGATCATTGATGTATACCGTTAACAGATGCGAAGAGACCCACCGATAATGATGATGGAATCTAAGGTATTGAGTACAAACTAACAAGTGTGAATAAATGATATGAAGTCGAACACTTGTAGAGTCAAACAATTAGGGGTCATTGATGTATACCCACTGTCATTTGCGAGGAAACCTGCCACTAATGACTGCAAGATCCAAGGTACTCCCGGGTTTCTAGATCCATGTCCTAGAGGATGAGTTGATGTCGATAGGAATAGATCCATCGGAAGGAGGGCATTAATGCATCCCACATCAACTGATACGAAACAAAGATCAATAGTTTGATATAATTTGGTAGAACTGCGAGATCTAACACTGTTAACTGACACAAGGAAGGCCAACATGACTGGTTAGGAATATTTGAGGAATGGCCAACTCGGTTTAGACTTCCCTTGAACACATAACATGACGTAAAATAGACACTTGGCGACATAGGACTTTGAGTAACCAACCTTTAATGAAAACCACTAATGCCAGATGCATTAATGGAAGCTCCATTGTTGACGGGAAGGATAACCCATCGGTGGAGATCTGTTCAAAATACTGGTACAGTTTCCTAAGGCAAATGCAGATGGTGTACTGACAACGGAGACCAAATTATGTGCCGTGTTCAAGGGTGACAAGGAATGACTGTTGCCATTTTTTCCAAGGATTATACTATGAAGTGATTCAAGTCTCTACCTTTTTGGATTTTTGTGTTTTTTAATTTTTATGCTTTTTCATTTTTTGTAAAAAAGAATAAAGAATGTTATGATACATAGGAGGGAACGAGTGTTGCATGGGCGTACGCCTATTTTTCAAGGGTATGGGTTAGGCCAAGGCAAAGATCCATATTGCCAACAAG
Source organism: Larix kaempferi (assembly GCA_027924585.1). NCBI lineage: Eukaryota > Viridiplantae > Streptophyta > Pinopsida > Pinales > Pinaceae > Larix > Larix kaempferi. The sequence continues at coordinate 7,238,741 of BSBM01000807.1, forward strand.
GGCTAAGCTAGTTGTGCACACTCTTACAGCTGTTCCTTCCCAAGGTAGGCCATCTGAAGCAGGATTATGTGTCGATGAACGGTGAAGTAATACCATGTGACTGAGGTTATCCAATTTGGTGAAATGGCCAAGTCGGAATGGTTCAATGAGGTTTATTTCAGCTTGAATATTGTGAAAAATGTCAAAATCATAGATCATCATGAATCATAGTCTGTCTCAACTACTTGAGTCAAATAGTTCAAACTTTCAAAGTCTTCAAGTCCTGAAATCAAAACCATTTCACTAGCTAGTAGTTTAGTTAGAAACTAGTTCAAATGTACCTTTAATATCTAAAAAGATAGCCAAAAATGAGGAATTATGCACCTTTCTATCATTCAAAAGGATACGGTTTGTATGTATGAATAAAAGATAAGTAAAAATACTCATGATTTACCATATGTGTTCTTTGTGCAGCCGATGTATGAGAGGAGGCATCCCCTTTCAGCTTGAATTCCTAGAAGCTATGAACCTTTAGTCTTTTATCTGCCAGTAGTGGGTTAGTTTCGATGTTGAACTAGAAAATTTAGAAACAGTTTCCTATGTTTTCGAGTTTTTCAAAATTTTTCATTTTTTTGTTTGTATGAACATTTTTTGGGTCTTATCTGTAAGAAAAAGAATAAAAAAGGGAAATAGTATTTACACTATTCTTTTTGGTGTGTGCAAAGTTTACACACTTTTTGGGTTATGATGTAAGCTAGATTATTTCGGTTTCACTTATGTCCTTAAATGATATGTTCAATTAAATTGGTCATGAAATAATGTACATGTTTTCCTTTTGGTATGATGTTAATGACTTAGATGCCAATCAAGTACATAGTTGGCCAAAGAATTAGCCAAACTATTCATACTTCTAGGATTGTGTATATATTCAATAAACTCGAACTGACGCTCTAAAAGATGTACTCGTAGAAACTTTCTAAACAGTGTAGGATGTCGAACCTGATATTGACCATTTAACTAGGATACAACTAATTCTGAGTCTAGTTTGACGATTATTCGTCGAATGCCAAGGGTGATAGCCTCGATAAGAAGCTCAATGACTGCGCTATATTTTGCAACATTGTTGGTTGCAGATCTGAGAAAAGTGCCTCCTGAACTAAGAACTTCGTTATTAGGGGTAAAAACGACCCATGTGGCGGAAGCAATGTTCTGAGAACTACGGCTGGTGCCGTCTGCATATCCCAAATATGTGAAAGATTCTTATGCCATCTGCCAAAGTGACAATGCCAAGCAAGATAAGTGTGTGCCCGAAAATAACTAATGTACAAAATTTTATACAAAAATACAACATAATACAACAAATGGTGCGAGGCATCAGTTCCTACGCGAAGTATTTCTTCAGATAGAGACCATTTCTGATCTTCGACATGGGTTCCCCATCAAAATTGACCAATTCATAAGCTCCCTTTTTTAACATAGTTTTGACAATAAGTGGGCCAAACCATTTAGGTACAAATTTCCCTTCTCCTATTTTATCTTGGTCTTGGTTATAAACTAAAACCAGATCGCCTTCAGAAAAGACTCGAGGACAAATGTACTTGTCATATTGTGTTTTGACCCTCTTCTTGTGTACTGCTATGTTTAGAGAGGCTTCTCTTCTAGTTTCATCTAAAGCATGGAGATGGAGAAGCCTTTCCTCTTCCGCAGACGTGTTAGCTAGGAGTTCGACAACTATCTTTAATGATGGGATTTCACATTCAATCGGTAACATGGCTTCTTCTTCGTAAACCAGTTAGAAAGGAGTGAATCCGGTTGCAGTTTTAGCAGTTGTTCGGTAGGCCCAAAGAGCAGTAAACAACATCAAGTGCCAGTTATTCTTGTTTTTATTAATCATCCTTTGTAACATGGTTTTCAAAACCTTGTTGATGGCTTCTACTTGTCCGTTATCTTGGGGATAATATGGCGAGGAAAATTCCTGCCGCAATCCTAACCGGTTTGTAAGTTCATCCATACAGGAATTCCTAAAATGACTTCCATTGTCTGTAGTGATCTCTTTGGGTACACCAAACCTTGCTATCACATGATTGAATAGAAAGTATGCTGCAGTTTTTCCCGTGCAATTGAATGTAGGCATTGCCTCATCCCACTTGGTGAAGTAGTCTACTGCTACAATGATGTAGTGGTGGCCATCAACTGAAGGTGGGTTGACTGTCATATAATAAATGGCCCATTTTGAAAATGGACCCACAGTTACTACAGGGTGTAACGGAGCAGGATGTGCGTGCATTTTTCTTGTGTAAATTTGGCAAGGGTGACATTTTTTGACAGCATTTATGCAATCTTTGAAAATCATAGGCCAAAAGTATCCTGCACGCAAGATTTTCTGAGCAGTGGCTAACCCAGAAAGATGATCGTCACATGCTCCAGCATGGCAATCATTCAATACTTGTTCAGCTTCTTGGTGTACTAAACAACGCCTTAATATCATGTTTGTTCCTTGACGGTACAAAGTATCCCCGATGATGAGGTATCTTTGAGCTCGATGTCGAATGCGACGTCGTTCAATACTATAAAGCTGAGGATCGATCCTTTGGGTTTGAAGGTATATAATGAATGCTCCATACCATGGATTAGAAGGTGCAATGAGGAATACATGTTCATCTGCCCAAGTTTCAACAGATATAGTACCCTCCTTCTCTATGGGTAACTCAGACATTAATTCAGCAAATGCCAACAACTTCTTGGCTTTAGCATTTTTGAATTCAAGGTCAAATTATTGTAAAATTACTATCCATTTTGAGTATTTGCCACCGATGATATGGCGGGACAAAATGTGTCTCATGGGGTTCATTTCAGCCACTATGGTTGTCTTCCTTGGAAGTATGTAATGTCAAAGTGGTTGGACTGCTGCCAAGGCCAACTTCTCGAACTGGGAATATCTCAATTCAGGACTTGCAAGGCCCTTACTAAGATAGTGAACAACATGTTCTTGAGAGGATTCATTTTCTTGTGCTAAGACCATTCCAATTGTGGTAGGAGAGGCGGCCAAATATAGCAAAAAGTCTCGATTATAGTTCAGTGGACTAAGCACTGGGGCAGAGACCAAAGCTTTCTTTAGTTCATTGAATGAGTGTTGAGCTTGGTCATCCCATGTAAATGTTGCATCTTGTTTTAAGAGACGCATGAAACCTTTAGCTTTTTCAACAAAATTTTCGACAAATCTTCTCAAGTAGTTGGCTTTTCCTTGAAGGCTTTGAAGTTGAGTGATTGTTTTTGGGGAAGGCAACTGAAGTATTGCCTCAACCTTGATGGGATCAACCATGATCCCTTTTTGGGATACTATGAACCCAAGTAACCTTCCAGAGTTCACACAAAACATGCATTTATGTGGATTTAACCTAATGTTGTACTTGTGGCAACGCTCAAATATGGCTTGTAAATGGGCACCATGTTCAGCTCTCTTTTTAGATTTAGCTGCCAAATCGTCAAGGTAAACCTCGACGATATCTTTAATATTGTGAAATGCGTATGACATTGCTCTTTGAAAGGTAGCCCTGGTGTTTTTAAGGCCAAATGGCATCTTCCTATAAGCTAAGGTTCCCCAAGGGCATATAAAAGCTGTTTTATGTTGGTCTTCCTTTTTAATCTGGATTTGGTTGTAACCGGAGAAGCCATCCATAAACGAGAAGATTTCATTCCCAGTGCATTCATCAATGATTTGATCAATGAAGGGTGTGGGATAGTTATCCTTAGGATAGGCTAAGTTTAGATCTCTAAAATCGGTACAAACCCGGATAGTCCCTTGTTTTTTGTTAACTAGAATAGGGTTGGATACCCAATCAGTCAAAGGAACAGGATAGTTGAATCCAGCGTTCAAGAGCTTTTCGACTTCTTCTTTAATGGCGGCTGATTTCTTAGGGTTCATTGGATGTAGTTTTTGCCACATAGGTTTAACATTGGGATAAGTTCTGATTTGATGTTCTACGATGCTGGGATCGATGCCTGACATTTCTGCATAAGACCATGCGAATATATCACGAAATGTTTTAAATAAAGCAGTGTAAAATTTTATTTCCTCAGGAGAACAATCCACACCTATATTTATATACTCAATGACGCTAGGTTTGATAGAGATATCAATTTGGATGGTTTTCGAAATGTTCGCCAAATAGCCTTCTGAATTCACATCGTAGATTCAAACTGGGCATTGGTACTTACGGTTGTCACCTTCGAATTAAATTTTTTTAGGTTCAACTTCTAATGAGTCGATCTTAGGAAGAAACTAGGATTTGTGATGCATATCCTCCCATGGTTGTTCTGAGATGTTCATAACCTCTAAGATGGATTCGTCTGAAGGGAAGGTTTGATCTAGGATATCATGGTTACTTTGCGAGTTCAAGGCCCAAATAGATGAAGTATAGGGATCATACTCCTCCAGCTTAGGAGGCTTTTGATCCGGTTCTACCAAAGCCATTTGAATAGCTTGATAAGCGAGCTCTGCAGCAGAAAAGGGAACACTATTCTCCATTTCCTCATGGTGTGCAGAAGCATGTATCTTGCCATCATTATTTTCATCTAAGGTGTTTTCTTTGGAGGTTCCAACCGATGAGGTGGAATCGACCTCCGAAACAGAATTAGAGAAAACTCTTAATGGAAAGTATACCTCCGATGTTATGGTGAAAATGGGAGCAATGTTAGGGGTCAATATTGGTGGTGGAAGTGGAAAAGTTCCCAAAAGGGACAAGTCTTTAAACATTCCTACCCCAACATCTTGAATAACCGTCGTTCCATCCCCTACATAAGGTACATTTGAATGGATACCAGTTTTAGGTGAGCAGTAATCTAGTTGATCGATTGTAACAATCATCCCTTGGTGGGGAAACCGAATGACTCGGAATACAGAAGATACTATCGCCGTCATCTTATGTATCCAACTGCGTCCCAATAGAAAATTGTAGTGTATGGGTGCATCCACTACCTCAACATCTACTTGAACTGTTTTTCCCCCCAGTTCAACTGGGCAAGCCAAGATGTGTCCATGAGGTGGTAACGAATGTCCATCAAATGCCTTGAGTATTGTTTGGGATGGTACTAAGGTGGGTGATCCCAAAGCTTTCCAACAAGATAGGGACATGACACAAGTGGAGGCTCCTTCATCCACAATGGTTCAAAAAATGTTCTTCCCATGTGAAGTTACTTTAATTTGGAAAGCAATTTGTGAGAGAAGCCTACTTGTGGGCTATTCTAAGTCAAATGTGATTAAATTGGTATCTGATGGATCAACAGCACCGATGGCAGACAATAGTGCTTTCCGCTGAGTGGGACAACTTTGCAATACCTCTAATGCAGACATTGCACAAGGGGCTTGAGCTAAATCTTCAACCACATTGTAGTTTTGAGCAGCTCGCGCATTGGGATTGTGTGTTGTTTTGCGGAGGACCCCTTTTGGAGGTCGAGGCACCATGTCTATGGTTGGTTTTTCAATATTTAGAAAACCACAAGGCTAAGATCCAGTTGCTTCAACATCTTTTGAAGGTATGTCATAAGAACGTGCCCTAGTTTGGATATGAATGTTATGTTCACAAATTGTGAAGATATTTGCATTGGGTGGATTGCCCCCCAGTGGGGGGTTTGCTTGGTTTCCTCCTGCTGGAGGTGTTGGCGCTGCAACAACCATTTGTTGTTGTTGGGGGAAGGGTTGAGTTAGGACAACAGGTTGTGGTTGTTTCCCTCCTCGTTGTGCCAACATGCGATGAATATCATCCATATGAGGACAAAGATGAGTAGGATGATCTTCTTTGCAAATTTTGCAAGGATATTTGTTTTTCCTATTTTCATGGTTTCCTCCGTTAGGATTATTCACCTTAGGTGCATCTCCTGTCTTAGGGTTAGCATTAGGTTTCTTCCTTTGCTTCTTCTTTTTTCCTTTTGGGTCTACAGTTTGAACCGTAAGGACTTCGGAAGTTTGGGCAGGAGTTGCAGTTTGCTGATGTGCCTGGCCAGCTGTGGGTTGTGGGTTTTGAACTGACATTTGTCCCAATTGCTGGGTAATCTGTTCCACTTGGTTAATGGATCCAATCACACCATCAGTATGAGGTCCTTTCGGTGGCCTAGCTGGATCACACGCAGGTCTTACAGCATGGGGTATTAAGTCATAAAGTGTGCCCGATTGGGAATATACTAAATCCATATGGTGGGCACTCTGAATGAGTTGTTCTTCAGTCATGGCTCTTGACATGGCTCCATCTTTGGAAAAAGTAGGTAACAGTGATTTAATGAACCAATATACTAAGAATTGATCAGGGATTTCATCTTTTATAAGCCTTCAACGTCTCCTCCACTCGTGGATATGATCCGAGATGTGAGTAGCGGTGGATTTCCTAAGTGAAGTTAAAAGTTCAGTTCTTGTCTCATAGTGGATAAGTAATTGAAAATGTGTCAAAAATGCCATAGCTCAAGATGAAAATTCAGTAAATGTATTGTGGGGCAACTCAATGTACCATTTCGCAGCATTTCCCCTTAGGATCCACTGAAACAACCTCAACCTAATACTATCATCGAATAGGGAATTGGATGAACACCACAAATGGAATGTCGTCACATGATTTGATGGATCTTCCCTTGGTTTTCTGTCAAACTTGGGTATGTCTGAGGGTAGTTTGGTTGGTATTGCTGGCCACCCATTCAAATGAAGAACAGGGTCATTGGTTAGCCGGGATAAATCCGGTAGATTTAACGTGGCCAGAAATGATGACTTGGATGATGCCGAAGCAAATGTTTGATATCCGGGTGAAGCTTGATGGGTCCACTGTTGTGGTCCTTGGGCTTGAAAAGTGTTCCAAGCGGGATTACCTCCTTGAGGAGATTGCATCCAAAAAGATGGGTTATTTCCTGAATATTGCCCATTCCATTGTGGGATAGGATGCATGTACGGATTGCGCCCTTGCGCAGGTATGTTCCATTGAGTTTGGTGACTTGGTGGAACATTGCCACTCCATTGTGGCATAAGGTTAATGGGTGGATTGCCCCCTTGCAGGGGTATGTTCCATTGAGATTTTTTACTCGGTAGACCATTACCACTCCATTGCTAGTTAGGATTCATGGGTGGATTGCCCCTTTGCGGGGGTATGTTCCATTGAGATTGGTTACTCAGTGGAACATTACCACTCCATTGTTGGTTTCCTTGGTTTGGATATGTGTTCTAAGGTTGATTTCCCCCTTGCGAGGGTGGTTCCCAAGAAGATGGGGTATTTCTTGGAACCTGCCCTCTCCATGGTGGAATGGGGTTGATGGATGGGTTATCTCCTGGTGTGTTACCTGTTGGGGGAATGGGGTTGCCCCCAGGATTTGTGCTAGGAAAGTTTGGATAAAGGTTTCCTGAGGCATTTCCACCAGTTTGTGGAGTATTACCCCAATTAGTATTAGTGTTCCATGGTCCGTTAAGTCCACTAGGGATATTGAGGTTCCAAAATGAAGGATTCCCCCCAGGTGTAGAACTTGGAAGACTGTTTGGTATGCCAATAGGATTTTGATTTGCTCCTAGATTGTTTTGACCTTGAGTAGCCAAACCATATGGGAAACCAAAGTTTGGTAAGGTACTCCCTCCAGTAGGTATTCCTGTAGGTAAAGTGGATGTACTTCCGGGATTGGGACTTGAAACTGTACCAACGGGCAGTGAAGTACTAGTTGAACTTATGGTAGAAGCAGGTAAACTAACTGGTGGAGTTGTGGTAGAGGTTAAGTTGGAAATATTACTACCTCTAGCAACCATGTGCGGTTGTGATGATGTGGTCCCTTGTGCTCCTGATGAAGCCATAGGGATGTTTGGAGTATTGCTACCTCCAACACTTGTTTGATATGGTGCTAATGTGGTTCCTTGTGCTCCTGATGAAGCCATGGGATTAGTGGTTGAATTTAGCATGTGTACCAAGTGTTCCACAAGAGGATTGATGGTGTTCAAAGGTTCACTGATGTGGAGTACCACTGGGTCTGAAATATTTGTCAGAGGTGGGATTTACGGGATTTGCAGTGTTGTATTCTAATGTTTCAATTGAAATCGAAGCAAGATGATCAACAATTTATATGTTTTCCTGGGTAGGTGGTGCTGTAGTATTTGTTTGATGTGTCTCTTCTCTACTGTTGATTATTGAATTTATAAGTGTGTTGGTTTCAAAGTCAAAGTGTCTTGTATTTTGTAGTCGTCTCCACAATGTAGCGGGGCTTTCAACTTCTGGTGACTTGCCTCTACGCCGCCGTGACTGGCAAGTCGGAAGATTAGCCACTTTGAAGAATATTGATAAAAGGATATGTTTAAAAAGTTTTTGAAAACATAATCAAACAATCCTATGGCTTTCTAGACTCAACAAAATAAAGTGTCCACACAGTAAAAATTCCCTAGAGATTTCAAGCAAGCAAACTTACTTTTCCAAAGAACCGAAGCTCAGTGAAAAGCTGGATTGTAGGGCCTTCCGAAACTAGTAGCTACTGAGGGATTTCATGTCCTCATACAATTGCTAGGAGCGAAGGTGTGAGAAACAATTACAATAAACTTTAATCGCTAGGGGTACAAGTGTTGGTACCTGACCACTCACCCTCCCAAGGAGTAAAAGTTCCAAAGTCCGTCTCAGGTATTGCAAGTGTGTCCCACTCACAACAACCTATGTGATACCCTAAAAATAGCCACTAAAGTTACCACTTCGTAATCGAAGGTCGAGTGGACAGTTGTAAGTCGAGGACAACTCTTATTACCAGAAACTCTAGAAACAGTGATGTCACCTCGAGGACTTGTCACTGAACATAGAATCCCTTCAATAAGTTCATGTCCCACCAAATAAGCAAGAAGGGGGAACCACCCTTACTTATTCTGATTAACCTCGTGCTTGATGCATGTTTCAGAAGCGCTTTCCCGACAAGCATTTTTTGTGATAATGGATTTTGTTCGGGTACACAGGGTACTACCAAAGGACCGAACACCAAGAGCAACCACTTCACACAAACAGATCACAGATCAACACACCGATGTTTTGACGTGGTTTAAACCCTCTTGAGGGAAACACTCCACGGCCCCGGCCAAATAGATTCTACGGGACAATTTATTATGCAAAGAAAGAAAGTTACAAATGAGCTTCTCATAATCGATCAACTAAACAATGACCCTCCATGCTCTTTAAATAGAGATCATGGACCAATCGGGTGTTAAGCCACGGATCAAGGTTATGTTTGATCTAAGAGAAGTTGAGCCGTCGGATCACTCTATGTCGGAAACATATCGTGACCGTCAGATTAAGTATTTACAAATGCATACTAATGCATACTAAAGAAACACACTATCCCTAACGGATATATTACACAAGTTGATCTTAACTAACTCCTAAGTGTCTAAATATCCTAACATCCCCCCTTAAGAACAACTTGGGATAGGATTGAAGGATTTACAAAGTGACACTATTAGGAGAAGGAAGGAGGCATTAGAGCCTATCCCCCCTTAATGACAAGTTCCTGAACTCCTAACATAGATCGAAGTTTAGAAAACTTCGCTTCTGTAAGAGACTTGGTGAAGATGTCTGCAACTTGATCATCTGTAGGGCAAAAGAGCACTTCAAGAACACGATCATGAACAAGATTTCTGATGAAGTGCATATGTAGCTCAATGTGTTTGCTGCGTTGATGTAGAACTGGATCTTTTGCAAGCTTGATGGCACTTTGATTTTCGCACCAAAGTGGAGTAGGCTGCTGCTGCTCGAATCCAAACTCTGAAAGGATCTGTCGAAGCCATAAAGCTTCCTGACTGGCATTAACTGCTGCTCGATATTCTGCCTCTGCTGAAGAAAGGGCAAGAGCTTGTTGTTTCTTACAAGCCCAAGTAATAGGTCCAGATCCCAGATTGAAAACATAACCTGCAGTAGACTTTCGATCATCAGGATCGCCGGCCCAATCTGAATCAGTGAAACCAACCAACAAAGGTTTCCCCCCTGTACTGTAATGAATCCCAAACTGAACTGTACCTCGAATATATTGAAGTATTCTTTTAGCTTCTTTCCAGTGACTTTCATGAGGTGTCTGCATATAACGGGCAACTCGACCAACGGCAAAGGAAAGGTCAGGACGGGAATGAGTCAAGTATAAAAGACTACCAACAAGCTGACGATACAAGGTGGCATCTACTTCCGGTGAAGTACAAGTGGTAGAAAGTTTGACTCCAGAATGGAAGGGAGAAGGGGTTGGTTTACAATCTTCCATGTGAAAGCGACGAAGAAGGTCACAAGCATACTTAGACTGAGAAAGAAAGATTCCTTCTTTGGTTTGCAGAACTTGGAGACCAAGAAAATAATGCAAATGTCCTAAGTCTGACATTTCAAAAGTTTGTTTAAGACTGGATTTCACATGGGTTATAAGCTTAGGGTCACTACCAGTAAGAATAAGGTCATCAACATATAGAACAAGTATGATGAGATGGTTTCTTACTTTCTTGGTATAGACATTGGGGTCAGAATGGCATCTAGAAAAACCAGTGTCAAGGAGAAAGTTATCCATTTTGGCATACCAAGCTCTAGGAGCTTGCTTAAGGCCATATAAGGATTTCTTAAGGCGGCAGACAAGGCTAGAGTTATTCTGAACATAGCCAGGAGGTTGTTCCATGTAAATTTCTTCCTGTAAATCACCATGTAAGAAGGCAGACTTGACATCCATTTGATGGACTTCCCAGTTGTGTAAGGCTGCAAGGGAAAGAACAAGGCGGATGGAGTTCATTTTGGCGACGGGAGCAAAGGTTTCATTGTAGTCAATCCCTTCAACTTGAGAAAAACCTTTGGCAACTAACCTTGCCTTAAGTCTTTCAACACTTCCATCTGATGCATACTTAGTTCTGTAGACCCATTTACATCTGACAAGTTTTCTTCCTTTTGGAAGAGGTACAAGATCCCAAGTATCGTTCGCCATTAAGGAACGATATTCTTCATCCATGGCTGCATCCCAATCTGGTTTCCCTGAAGCTTCTGCAAAAGTTTCTGGATCATGATTCTCGGAAACTTGAGCCAAAAGAGAAGAGGCTCGCTGAAACTGAGAACGTGTTCGACATTGGTCTCTAGGATCACCGGCAAGATCACCAGCTGCTTCACATGTTGAACGGACCCATCGAGGAAGCACTTGTGCTGGTGCAACTGGAGGAACATGAGCAGGCGGAGGTGGATTTTCATCCTCACTGTCATCATCAGAAACCGGAGTTGGAAACCTGTCAAGGAAGTTGGAAGAAGAAGAAGAAGGCACAAACGCCGAATCAGGCTCGCAGGCCAAAGATGGCACACTCGCCGAGTTAGGCTCGCAGGCCAAGATATTTTCATCAAATTTAACATCTCTTCTAATGATTATAGCATGAGAATGTGGTTGAAGAAGTCTATAACCTTTTACATCTTCAGAATATCCAACAAATATGCACTTTTCACTTTTAGGCTGCAATGCTTTCCGTTTTTCATCCGAAATGTGAGCCCATGCTTCACTACCAAACACACGAAAGTGACTTACATCAGGTTTAATTTTACTCCATGCTTCTTCCGATGTTATACCTTGTAATGCTTTTGTTGGGGTGCGATTAACTATGTAATTTGCACAATTTATGGCTTCAGCCCAAAATTGAAGACTTAGTCCCTTATATTGGATCATACAATTAGCCATTTCTTTTAAAGTGCGGTTCTTCCGCTCAGCTACACCATTTTGTTGTGGTGTATATGGAACAGTGTGCTGTTGTTGGATGCCTTGTTCAGTGCAGAAAGTAGTGAACTGTTTGTTAACATATTCTCCTCCATTGTCAGATCTTAACTTAATAATTTGATGACCAGATTGTTTTTCAACAAGGGCCTTGTAGGCCAAGAACATGTTAAATACTTCGCTCTTAAGTTTTAGGAAATAAACCCAAGTGCGTCTGGTGTAATCATCAATGAAAGTTAAGAAATACTTGAAACCAGAAAAGGAAGCAGATGGAAGAGGACCACACAAGTCACTATGCACAAGCTCCAAGGGAACCGAGGCGTGCCTAGAGGCACGTTTGTCAAAACTGTCCCGATGATGTTTTCCGAGTACACAACCGGAACAAACACCATCTCTGCAAGATACCATCGGAAGACCTGTCACCATATTTTCTTTACATAGTTGTTGCAATGAGCGATAATTTAAGTGACCAAATCGCTCATGCCAAAGTTTGCTTAAGTTATCACTATGAGCAACAAAAACTGAAGGGAAAGGTGATGACCCAAAGTTGTTAAACTTGTACAACCTGGTAATATCATCCACAATTCCGGTAGCTAGGACCTGTTGAGGATCTTTAAAATCCTTGATTACAACTTGGTGAGGTGTAAAGGTCACAGTTTTACCTTCACCAGAATGAGTGATCTGATAGACTGATAACAAATTGCAGGAAATTCTTGGAACACATAGTACATCACTAAAATGACCATTATCTACTGGAACTGTTCCAGCTCCTACAACACTTAGAGATCTATCATCACCAACAAATATTTGTTTGGTGTTACATTCATGCATAGTAGAAAAGATGGCTTGATCCTTAGCCATATGATAAGATGCTCCAGAATCAATGAGCCATTCATTTGAAGTAGAAGAAGAAGATGCATTATAAGAATAACCAGAAGCACAAAGTGCATGTCCATGAGAGGTAGATTCTGAAGGCGAATCTAGGCTGATGTGGTGCTTCTTCATTGCTGCTTCCAAGGCTGCCATCTTCTTGAAACACTTAGATTCATCATGATTATCTTTCCCGCAATAGTTGCAATGACGCTCAGTCTTCTTGCCTTTTTGCTTTGATCCTTTGTCATTTTTTAAAGAAGGAGCTGACTGAGAGGGTTTGGGACCCTTGTTTGACTTATTATTGCGAAAATTTTGTTTCTTGGGAGGCTTGGACTTTTCTTTCTGTTGGGACAATAAGGCTTTCCCAGATGTATCTGCATTGTTGATTATTCCAAGATGAATGAGTTTATCTTGTTCTCTAATCAGAGAATCACAAAAGGATTCAAGACTAGGCTCTTGATAGCTAGCTGCATTCAAGGATGCTTTCATGGAGTAAAATGTAGATACAAAAACAGAATATGCAGGTCCAAGTTTGGAAAGAATATGATAAATGCACTGTTTGTCTTCCCTCTCAATCTTACATTCTGCACATAAGAGTTTAAGAGTTTTGTACTTAGATAAATAATCTTGAATGCATGAAAAGTCACTTGGATTTAAAGAAATCAACTCATTTTCGAGTTGGTGACCTCGAATTTCATTGTGTTTACCAAACACAGTTTCCAACTTGTCCCAAGCAGCATTAGGTTCATCAATTCCAGATATGTGGAATCGCAAATCAGTAGAGATTGACATCCTAATCAATCCACGAGCTTCATCACATCTATTTGCCCATTTTATTTTCTTATCATCATCAGTGGGTTCTTTTTCTTTCCCGGTTGTAATTATGAAAAGTCCCCTACTTCGTAGAACATCCTCTATACGAGATTTCCATGAGAAATAGTTGGAACTATTAAGTAGAATATCACAAGGGGCGGACATATTTATAAATTAATGGCTGTAAAAGCAGAAACCAATAGTCTAGATGTGAAGAGCTCGAAAAAATAAGCAGTTTCAAAAAAAACGGCACTGAAAACTGACTCTGTATGATGAAGTTATGCTTGAACAAAGAAACTGTTGAAGATGTCCCCAATAGTGACGTGGCAGCTAGAGAATGTCCAGCTAAAAAAAAGAACCCCCCTCTTCCCAAAATGAACCTTTTGACAATCACTTTACAAAAAAGTTGCTTTAAGTGAACCAATTTTGTAAAATAAGTGATTTCACTTTTACAATTGATATTACTTTTAAATAGTGCAACAATAAAAAAACTTAAGTGACTCACTTGTATTTTTATTTTTTATTATTTAAGTGAGATGCATTTTTACAATAAAGTAACTTGAAAATAGAAATTGTATGCACTTTTTCTTTTAAAAGTAACTTCCTAAGACTTGAACTCAAGACCTATTAAGGAATAAAGCAACTTTGAACCAAGGGAGCTAGATTCAAAGGTATGTAAAATATGGGAATGAGGAAGGTTTTTTTTTTTTTTTTTTTTTAACTCTTCTTGCTCGGTTTGCGTGCTTGCCCTTTTTCCTGCAAAATAGACCACAAATCGAAACAAAAAAAAACTTTTCCACACTTGTGGAGTTAGATCTTGTTAGCTTGCCCGGAAAGTATACGTTTTCTCTCTGTTTCTGATTTGCCGAGATCGCGCAAGGTGCACGGCAAAGAGCATACGCAGCCGAGAAAAACCCTTTCCCTTTCTGTTTCTGATTTGCCGAGATCGCTCAAGGTGCACGGCAAAGAGCATACGCAGACGGGAAAGCAACAATCCGAACAAAAAAAAATCTAACAGTAAAAAAAAGATGAAATATGAGATTTTTTTTCTTTTCAAAAAACGAAATAAAAAAAATGCGTCACTGTAACATTATACCTTCAGATCTGATAAAAAACGCGTTTCTGGAGCAACCGGGAACCGTTTTCGATCAAACGAAAACTATTTCCCAATGGAAACGACGCTCCGGACGCAATGGAACACCTCCCACAGCCCAGAAATGCACAGAAATACCAGAACTAGAAACCCTTTCGAGTTTCAGCAACAGCAGTTCAAGATCTAGATCATAACCGGAAGCGGCACTTCATAAAAGCTCTGATACCATGTTCGGGTACACAGGGTACTACCAAAGGACCGAACACCAAGAGCAACCACTTCACACAAACAGATCACAGATCAACACACCGATGTTTTGACGTGGTTTAAACCCTCTTGAGGGAAACACTCCACGGCCCCGGCCAAATAGCTTCTACGGGACAATTTATTATGCAAAGAAAGAAAGTTACAAATGAGCTTCTCATAATCGATCAACTAAACAATGACCCTCCATGCTCTTTAAATAGAGATCATGGACCAATCGGGTGTCAAGCCACGGATCAAGGTTAGGTTTGATCTAAGAGAAGTTGAGCCGTCGGATCACTCTATGTCGGAAACATATCGTGACCGTCGGATTAAGTATTTACAAATGCATACTAATGCATACTAAAGAAACACACTATCCCTAACGGATATATTACACAAGTTGATCTTAACTAACTCCTAAGTGTCTAAATATCCTAACAGATTTACTCTCTTTAATCAATGCTAATTTCAAAGTTTTGCAGCCCAGGAGTGTTAACTCTCCAAACCTAATCTAGGGCACTAACTTAATCTTGTTGGTGATATTAAAATCAAAAGTTTGTCAATTTTAGATTAAGCGCCAATTTTAGTGGATGTTTGATTAGTCTCAGGAGTGGAAGTGAAACTGATGGTGTTTTGACTCGAAAACAAAATGAACCACACAATGCAGAATGGTCACGATGCTATCTTTCAGTTCGATGAATATCCTAACTAAAGGAAGGGTTAGAGGTTCATGAGCTTCTTTTAATCATGCAAAATTTCTAGTAGATATTTTATGTTCATGCATAGTTTTCCTGAAATGTGGGTAATAATCGAAGTGTAAAGAACAATGTAACCCAAACAGATATCTCAAGTAGACATGAATCTAATTCTATTACATGAGGGATCCTTGTTTCTCATTCACAAGATTGCCCGAAATCCCAAGTGAAGAGGATACGCAGAGCCCTTTTGGAATGCTTTTGAATTAAATCCTAAACTGTTACACGTGAGATACACTTTCTCATTCACAAGATCATCATATGATGCGAGTGAAGAGGATACGGTGCCTCAATATAAGATGCTTGAAAATCAACCCCTAAACAACACGCGAGATACACTTTCTCATTCACAAGATCATCATATGATGCGAGTGCATTAATTGTGCTTAAATCATTCTAAATGGTGCAAAAAGCTTAAAAACTATGAAAATGGGGTTTTCAAGCTTTTTGCACCATTTAGAATGATTTAAGCACAATTAATGCATTTTAATGCATTGTTTAGAGAGGATTCATCTCTGCATGAACTTATGTCATGTCCTCCTGTTGCAGGTGCATGGTAAAAAATGTGCTTCTTCCATCACTTGACTAAGGGTGTTAATTTTATTGTTAACAATTACTATGATGTGATGATAAGGATGTTGCATCCTCATGCTGACATGCAAAAGGATGCATATTGATCCTTTCCTATAAGATTATGATGCTATGATTATACCTAATGCATTGGTTGCATATTGTGAGGTGGTGCTTGACAATAAATCCACCCTTTGGTCTAGAAGGTTGGTTCATTCAGTGATTCCGTGGGAGCCCATAACCACGAATGAGAATTCTTACAAATATCATCTTATGGACTAGGGACAACTCAACCAATAAACCTGTGCCAACAATTATTTTAACTTCTAGGGATACTTGAAGTCCATGGCTAGATTTATACTCATAGGTGGGAGGCATATGGAGAGGGACTTTCGATGCCTTGGGATGGTTTCCTTTAGGGAGGATAGGGAGGAAGTTGGGCCAGCTTTCCAGATGAGGCCTTTAAGGTAAAAAAAACTAGAATGGGAGGGTGGTTGAAGCCATGGTAACTTCCCCATAACATTCGATGCCTATTGTGGGATCACGCTGTAGTTGAGGGCCCATGCCATGGGTAGCGGGATCATTTAGAGTTTTATGTGTAGGTTTATGGAGGTGGTAGATGGTATGATTCTTAGGGTGAGGGTGTGTATATTTAATAATTTGAATTGATTGATGCATAATGGTTTGAATTGGTTTCATATCAGGCATCTAATAAGAATAATCAAGAGTGTAAAGTAATATAGGTTACTATATTTGTTATTAGTATAGAACTAAGAATTACCCATTAGGCCACATGAGTAATTCTCACCTATGCAATATTACTAGTTACTTAGGCGCATATTTTGTGATTTTTGAGCTTATTAAATACTACCTAAGTATAATGTAACTTTGGGTAAAGTCTCTTGAAGGAGGGAAGTATGTAACAACTCAAAAGTTATATTAAACTAGTCCTACATAAAAACATAGGAAAAGTCAGTAATAGGTACATTAAATATTAAAACAATAAAAAATCTAATATTTGGAGAATTTATTAATTAAAATTAATAAAATGTACATTGTTCAAAAAGAAATAAAGAAAATATTTAAAAAGGAGGAGGATTGGAGGGGAAGGGCATTCTATTCTTCTTAGATTTGTGAGGGAGATAGGAGCTGTTACGAGAGGTAAGAGAATATATCTGGCTTCGATTTATTGATTGAGGGCTCAATGGATCTCGATGTTTCACTAATAGGTTGGTTGGGTGGAGAGTGGTCCCCCGCATGCTGTTTTTATACATTGCTTATAGAGATCTAAAGGTACAATCTTTCAACAACTCATTGGATTAAAGGTACGCTTTCCTCCTTGTTCCACTAAATTGTTATTGTGATATATTGTAAATGTGTTAGATCTACTTTGCCCATGGGAATGAATATGATTTTAGTTAATTGGTATGAGATATTGTCTTCCTAATATTTTTTCTAATATATTTTGTTTTAAGTCCAAATCCAGGCCTTATAGGTGTATTGGTAGGAATTGTATTTGTAGTCAACATTTGCATCATTTTATCAGTTTCTTGTATAGTATTATCATGACCTATGAGGTAGTTACTATTTTTGAGTTATTTGGCACTACCTTAATTGTTTGGAAATGAAAGATGATTGGCATTATTAGAGCCAATAATATATGGCTAATTGTCAATGGTGACATCAAGAAACCAACCGATGCAAAGGAATTGGTTGTATGGGAGGAGCATTGTGAACATGCAAGAGGGTTAATTGGGAAAAATGTTTTTGACAATGTATATGTACATATTGAAGTTGAATATAATCCTGAATAGGTATGGAAAATCTTATCATCTGTTTATGAAAAATGTTATGATGTTTCTGCCTATTATATAGAAAAGAAAATCCATGAACTAGACCCTTAATAATTTGAGAGAATTGGACAATTTCTTGCTGAAATGAAAAGTTATAATTAGAACCTTAATAACTATGGTTTTGATTATAATAAAAATTATACACTCGCATTATTGTAGTATATTAGAACTTGCCTCCAAGATTTGATAGAGTACTTAAAATGTCTAAGGGAATCGTGAAACCTAATTTTGAAGAATTTTGCAAAGGGTTCATTTGTGAGAAGGATAGATTGTTCTCCTTAGGTTAGGTTGCTACTGGGAAGTATTATTTGGCACGCAATAAGAAGAATCCAATCAAAGGTCCCAAGAAGGACACGAAACCTAATGCTTCTAATGCTTCTAATGCTTCCAATAAGGCTTCTAATGATTCTCTCGTAAATGCTTCAAACAATAAAGAGTGGAATCCTTGCAAGCATTATGAAAAAAAAAATCATGCTAAAAATAATTGCTTTAAGTAACAAAATGAACTTGCCAAAGCCAAGAAGAAATCATTTCTTCAAGCATTTGAAGAACAACAAGTTTCTCTCATCACTTATTTGTTTTGTTTAGCTAGGCAAATCCTCCCCTCCCGTGGAATGGATTTTGGATTCAGGTGTCTTCAATCACATGACTAGTAATGCTTCAGTATTGACTTCTTATGACAAAGAAAAGTACTTGGTTCAAAATGTGTGTATATAAATGATGAAAATAATCTCTTACTTGTTGTGTTTGGCAAGGTTAGTGTTCCTAATGGTGTACTGGAAGATATTTTCATGTTGATAGCATGTCCATGAATCTCTTTTCTGTTTACTGTGCTTGCATAATTTTGAAGATTGGCTTGATAGACATGTCTTGAAAGGTATTAACAATGACATCAAAATCATTTCATTTTCCTTTGTTGATCATGAAGCTGGTTTATTTAAGTTTACTGGGTTCACTTCACCCAACAAATTAACAACCATTATATTCCAATCTTGCACATCTTGATGAGCAAAGTAAGTTGTGGCATGAAATATTAGGTCATTTTAACTTTGGAAAAATGAAACTATTGTCTAAGATCGTACATGGGTTACCTCCAATTTCTTCCACTAAGGGTGTTTGTGAAGGTTGTGTCCTTGACAAGTACCATAATAGAAATTTTGATAAGGATAAAGCTTGGTGTGCTCAAGAACAATTTTAATTGGTTCATAGTGACATATGTGGTCCTCTTGTGACTCCTTTATCATGTGTTATCTACTTCATACCATTGATGATTACAATAGGAAAATTGGGTCCATTTCTAGAAGTATAAAAGTGAATACTTTGTTGTATTTCAATAATTTAAAGCCCTAGTTGTAAAAGAATATGGAAAATGCATCAAGACTCTTCGAATTGATAATGCAGGGGAGTGCACTAAGAATTAATTTGTAGGATATTTATCCAAGCATGGCATTAAACATCAAAGTATTGTTCCTTACACACCTCAACAAAATGGGGTTGCCGAAAGGAAAAAAAAAACCTTGGCTGAAATGGCTAGATGTAGTATTCAAAAGGACCGAAGAAAATATTTTGGATTGAAGAATTTTTTTTTACTAATCATATTATGAATAGGATTCCCACCAAAGGCGTTTTACAGGCTACTCCTAAATAAAAGTGGTGTGGAAGATGACCATGCATCAATGATTTAAAGGTACTTGGCTATGATTTTTGAGCTCACTTTCCATAAGAAAAATGGAAGAAGTTGGAGCTCAAATACCATAAATGCATTTTTATTGGTTATAGTGAGGCTTCCAAAGAATACATGTTATTTGATCCATCTATTCAAAATGTTATCATTCGTAGAGATGTACAATTCCATGAAGTCTCTACACCACTAGATTCTCTATAACCTGATTTTGTCTTGAATTTTCCTCAGTATTTAGATGAGCCAGTGACTATCTTAGATCCTATTTCAATTTCCGATTATAGTGATTGAATTGAATCTTTTGAAGATTCTAGTATTGCTCCTAAGGTTGGTATTCCATATGACATACATAGGACTAGATTAGAATTTTCTCTCATGGAAAAAAGTGTTAGATATAGATGATCCTTCAACTTATGCAGAAGTTAAAGTAAAGCCAAAGTGGGAGAAAGAAATGGCTACTAAGTATGATTCTTTGATGAAGAATCACACCTGGAATCTTGTCCCACTTCCTTTGGAAAATAATTTTGTTGGCTATAAATGGGTTTTCAAATCACAGTTTATTGTAGATGGATAGATTGAAAATCAAAAGCCATAGTTACTAGCCAAATTATTTCTATAGAAAGAAGGTATTGATTACATTGAAACCTTTTCTCCAATTTCTAAAATGAATGCCATCATAACCATCATTTCTCTTGCTGCATCCTTTCAATGGGAAATGCATCAAATGGGCATCAAGATTACCTCTTTAGATGGTGATCTTCATGAATAAATTTATATGAAGGAAGGACTTGGTTTCATCACCTCTAAAAATTAAAATTAGGTATGCAAGTTGAACAATTCCTCATATGGCCTTAAACATGTGCCTAGGGCTTAGTGTAAGAAAATAGATACTCATTTCTTGAAGAGTGGTTTCAAGTGGTGTTGATCTCATACAAATATGTATGTTAAAGTATTTGAAGATGATGTTTTCATAGTTGTTCTTTATGTGTTTGATATGATTCTCACATGCAAACAAATTTTATTAATATAGGAATTAAAGAATCATCTTAAGCATAATTTTGAAATGATAGACTTATTCCTATTAAATTATTTTTAGGTCTTCAAATCTAGTATATGGATGATGGGATATTCCTTTCTCATATTAAGTATGCTTTGGATTTTCTATCTTGGTTTCACATGAGTAGTTTTAAGCCTTCACCAACACATTTCAATAAGGAGTCAAATTAACAATTGATTGTGAATCTCCTCTTGTTGATTCCACATTCTATCATCAACTTGTTTTTAGTTTGAATTACTTGAATCATGGAAGGCCTGATACATCCTTTTATATTAGTAAATTTTAAAGGTTTATGAAAAATCCTCATGACAATCATTGGAAAGCAGCTAAAAAGATTTCAAATATTTTCTAGGAACTCTCAATTATTGTGTTTTCTATTCCAACAAGGCTTTTGTTTCACTTATTGGTTATAGAAATTTTAATTGGGTAGGAGATACTACTAATAGGAGATATACTACAAGATATTTATTTCATCAGGTCCAATTTCATGGTCCATAAGAAGTCGATAACACTTTTTCTTTCTTCTTGTGAAGCAAAGTATATGGAAGCTAGGAAATCAACTATAGAATAAGTTTGGATATGATATGTCCTTACTAAGATTGGACTGATTTAGAATGATCCTACTAAGTTGAGATGTGACAATCAAATTTCTATAAATATTTCTTATAACCTAGTGTACCACTCCAAAACCAAACATTTTGACCTTTATACTCATTACATTTAGCACCTATTTGTAGATAGTGTTATTCATTTGGAGTATTGCCCCACTAAACAACAAGATACTGATATCTTCACCAAATCCATGGTAGAGGAAAAGTTTCTTCATCTTGAAACTTATTGGGGATGTGGGAATTTGTCATCAAAGGGGATTTCTAACATAATGACATCTTCCTTGAAATGTGTTTTTATTCCTTGATTCAAAATTAAGGGGGAATGCAAGAATGTGAAAAATGTTAGCCTAGTAATCTCATTTATAGTTGTATAGCCTACTTTTATGACAAGGCATTTTGTAAACACAATGAGTTATTCAATTAGACTATTGGGAATGTTATTATTCAATAAATCATTAATTCATAAACTAAGTTTATCCCTCATTCCTCATGGGATATGTTCCTTTGTCCCTCTAGACTATATAATAAAGGTGAAGGAGACTCAATTGTTCATGTGTGGTGTATTCTTGAATGGATAGCCCAAGTGTTGTCAGTTGAATAGTTTACTTGAAGAATAGAAGGTATGCTTCTATGGATGTTTCCTCACCTTGGGGTTTTACCACATAAATTGTTGGATACTAATCCTCTTAGATTATTATCCTGCTGTAAATTTGCAAATAAATAATTTATTAGCTTCAGTTATGAGGTTGAATAGGTGCTCACCTTTAGAATATGAAAGGTCAAATATCACCTTATTTTGTGTATACAACTCTTTCTCATTCAAATAAATTCAATTCAGGAGTTATATTTCCATTAGTGGTATTAGAGATGGGCGCTGCCATAACTCCTATCCCGTCGTCTTCCTTGTATTCCATTCCATGGCATATTATTTGTGCTCTTTCCTAATCAACCCCGGGGTTCTATCATTTGCTCTGTCCTCTGCCTAGTTTTTCACTATGCCCTGATCATTCTAGTACTGCTCCAGTTATCACTTAACATTTTTTTGTATGGAACCCTAATTGGATTCGCTAGCACTGCTCTCCAACATTCCATTCCTCCTCCCCTAGATTCATTCCTTCGATGCCCCTCTATGTGAGACTCAACGCATTGAACATGTATCAGAGATGCAACTCATTTATGTGGAATCTAAATTCGAAGCGAGGAGTATCAAAATTGGTGTGCATGTTTCTCTTTGTTGTGTGTGAATCTCTCCTCATACCACAATGGTATTATAAGATAGGAAGGTTGTGGTGAGTTGAAGCTGTGAGTATGCCCTCCCTCTTATGTGTGGTTACCTCTTCAACTATTGCGTGAGATGAGAATACATACAACCTGGTAATGTTGTTGAGACTTGCGATTTAGAGTTGTTTTCTAGAGGGGTGTTCTAGTATATATCCAGTATATACCTACGTGTATATCACTTATCGGTCACGTGGAGAATATTAAATCAGAGGAGATGATATCCACCTATGCATGAAGAACACAATCTACATGCATGGAAGAAGTTTGGGTTACCTGCTGCGGCATGGTGTAGTCTATACCCACCCCATGACCTATGTGTTGTGGTTACATTGAATGGTAAAACCTCTCTCTTCTTCGATCATCTTATTTATATAACTTGTGACCAAAGCTATCATTTTTTTTGCAGCTGGTTTAACATGCTAGAGTCTTAGGGTTTCAATATGCAATAATGGTTTGAAGAATTCCAATGTGAAGACTGTGATCATACTTGTAATTTGTTAGGGTTTGTTAAATTTATTTTTAAGAAGATATTTTGTGAATAATGGGGACTATATGTTTTTTCATTGTAAGCTCTTGGTAGAGACTATAAACTTGCAAGACTCAATTTTTTGTTTGTACTACCTCCTTGTTAGGTAGCTTGTAGAGATTGAGTCCACATTGTAGAAATTATTGTCTTTTAGACCGTGGCAAAGATTACCATCTTGTAAAAAAATGCATTCTCAGAGACGACATAAGAAAAAAAGTTTTAGAAGAAAAGGGGGGAATTGGGAAACTTCATCTTTAGTGTGTCCATTGCGGCATAGATGGACACAAGGAAAATACATGCAAAATTCCATGGGAGAAGATCGCATAGAAAAAGAAGAAAGAAGCACAAAAAAGTCTACTGACGTGGGTAAACCTCTTAAATATACTCATTTTGTTGTTGCACAATGTAATATTGGCATAAATGAAGTTTTATTCAGCACTTCATTTGCATCTTGGAGAGATACATGGCTGCTTGAAACAGGTGCAACCTACCACATGACATTTAGGAAAGATTGTTTTGAAGAATTGAATGACAATGTAGATGGTGTAGTATATTTCACAGATAATTCCAGCCTCAAACTGAAAGGAATTGGCACCATTAGGATTAAAGTGTTTGGATTCCCTGACTTTATACTGCATAATGTTCTCTATCTTCCAGATTTGTAAAGGAACTTGTTGTCCCTTGTATAGATTTGATAGCAAGGCGACTCCATCCACATGTTCGATGGGAATGTCTAGATAAGGAGATCCTATGACAACCAAGTCATCATGACCAGCTATGAAAATGAGAAACTACTGAAGCTAAAAGGGACATCTTCTAGAGCTCAAAAGTTTTCTTGCCTCTCTCAACACGAAGGAAGTACATTGTCCTCTAGGATTTTGTGGCATTCTAGATATGGGCACATAAACTATGATAGTCTCTGATTGTTGAAGAAGAATGGTGTTTATGGTTTTCCCACCATTCCAAAGAAGTTGACACAGTGTGACTCTTGTATTGTTGGAAAAAATAGTAAGCAACCTTTCCATGATTCCAATTACAAAGCATGTAGAAATTTAGAACCGATTCACTTTGATTTGTGTGGCCCTACACCTGTTTTTTTCTTCCAATGGTAATAAATATATCATGAATTTGATCGATTATTACACTAGGACGTGTTGGGTTTATTTGCTTAAAGACATATCTCAATCATTTGAAACATTAAATAACTTTCATGTATGGATTTAAAATTAAACACAAATGTAGATTGGTCGCCTTCGTACTAACAATGGAGGAGAATATACATCAAATAAATTTGAATCCTATCTTAGACAACATGGGATTAGGAATTAAACCACTGTTCCTTACAATCATCAACATAATACTATGGCAGAAAGAATGACATGGCTCTTTTGAATATGGTTTGTTCCATGATGTTTTTTAAGATTGTAAAGTTGATGTTTTGGGATGATGCAAATCTATGTGTAGATTATTTGAGAAACAAAAGTTCCACTCATGATCTTGCAAACAAGACTCCATATGAAATGTGGCATGGCTGCATCCCTTTGGTGAGGCATTTCAATGTATTTGGTTACACCTTCAATTCCTTGATACCAAAGGAACAAAGAAACAAGATTAGTGCGCGGAGTCGGAAATGCATATACTTGGGGTACTCAAGCACCACCAAGGCATATCATATTTATGATGAGGTAAACAAAAAGTTTATTCTTTCCAGAGATGTCATTTTTCTCGAGATGAATAAAAATGACAAGTCTATTGAGATGAAACTTGATCATTTGGAAAAATTTACCCATGTAAATACCTTCATGAAGTTGATAATGAGATTCCACATCTTGAAGAGGGGATCCCTATTTTGGATCAATATTTGGAATCTCCTTTTGCAACACCATCACACCCTCATGAAGAAGTTCTTGCCACTTCACCAAAATAGGAGGTTCAATTAGATGATGTGATTGAAAGAATTGGAAGACTAAATCTTGAAGAGAATGAAACACTACCAGCTAATCAACCTGGACCTTAACATAAAGTTACAAAACGGGTCACAAAGACACTTGAAAGTGTCCATCTTGATCAAGTTGGAAATATTGGAACTAGAAGTTCAAGAAGACAAGAAGATGAAGGAGATGCATATAATTCAAACTCAGGTGATGAAGTAGATATGGATGTCTCATATGATTGTGAATTGAATTTATCTGCTAACATTGAATCAACTTCCTTTGAAGAAGTTGATGCTCGTGATGAGTGGAAATAAGCCATGCAGAATGAGTATGATGCTCTCATTAAGAATGGGACTTGGAAGTTGGTGGACCCTCCATCTGGAACCAAACCAATTGGCTGTAGCTGGGTCTACAAGAACAAGTACAAATCAGATGACTCACTTGACAAGCACAAGGTGATGCTCATGGAAAAATGTTATGAAGCTCCTTTCTTTCCCACAACAAAATGGGATACCATCCGCACCTTATTGGATTTGGCTGCAAACAATGGGTGGAAAGTTCATTAGATGGATGCGAAAGTTGGTTTCTTGAATGGATACCTGGAAGAAAATGTTTTCATGCCTTAGCTAGAAGGATTTGTTGTGAAAGGGAAAGAAAAAAAGGTATGCAAACTCACCAAGTCATTGTATGGCCCGAAACAAACACCTCGCGCATGGTATATAAATATAACCTAGCATCTTTTGAAGTTAAATTTCAAGCATTTTAATCTTGATGACACAACATTATTTGTAAAGAAAGTTGGAAGATATGTTGTATGTCTTATGGTGTATGTAGATGATCTTTTGATGACAGGGAAGAATGAAAGCTATATTGAATCCATAAGAAATAATTGAAGAAGGGATTTGCGATGATATATTTTGGTCACCTTCACTACTACTTGGGAAAAGTAACTCAAAATCCTAAGTACATATTCATCTCCCAGAAGAAGTATGTTGGAGAACTGTTGAACATATTTGGCATGAAAAAATGCAACCCTCTCTCTACTCCAATGGATCATAACTTGAATCTCACATCAAAATAAGACGATAAATTTGAGGATGCGACCAAGTACATACATCTTTTGGAAAGCCTTATCTACCTTAAAACCACTAGATCAGATATATAATTTATTGTTGGGATCCTTTCCTGGTTCATGCAAAAACCTTGTGAAGGACATTGATTTGTTGCCAAAAGAGTTATAAGATACTTGAAGGGGACTCAAGACTTTGGACTCAAATAGTATAAGGTGGATAAATTCAAACTTATAGGGTAATTAGATTCAAGCTTTGATGGTGAAAAAGAGACGAGAGTGTCTACTTTAGTCTACCTCATGAATCTTGGAGCATAAATTGTCTCCTGGAGATCACACAAACAATCGGTTCCACTAGATTCTACAACAGAGGTAGAATATGTGGCTGCTACAAAAGAAATAAAGGAGACTGTGTGGCTCAGGAAAATACTTAAATATTTTCATGGAGAAACAAGAGAGCTCCACTCCCCTACTGATTGAAAATACTTATGCAATCAAGTTGGCCAAGAATCCTAGATTCCATGATTGAACCACGCACATCAACACAAAGTACCATCTAATTAAAAATCATGTAGAGGCCAAGGAAGTTCATTTGAGACATTGTTCTATGAATGAGAAAATTGCATACATCCTCACCAAAGCACTTGGAAGAGAAAAGCTTGAAAAGTTCAGAAATATGCTTGGACTCATGAACACCCCTGTGGATTAAGGGAGGGAATACTGGATACTAATCCTCCGGGATTATTATCCTATTGTAAATTTGTAAATAAATAATTCGTTACCTTTAGTTATGAAGTTGAAGAGGCTCTTACCTTTGGAATATGAAAGGCCAAAGGTCACCTTCTTTTGTATATATAACTCTTTCTCATTCAAATAAACATAATTCGAGAGTTATCTTTCCATCATAAATCTCGTCTCCTCTCTCTGATTTTTATTTATTCTTAGATCTTATTGTTTTTTCTTGATCCTTTAGATAGGATTTTAACTAGGTTAGATCTTGTGGTTATATTAGATCTTGCACAAACAATGGAGAACCCAAATAATGAATGACTTACACTGAAAATATGTTGCTAAAAACAAGTTTTAGTGTTTGTAAGTTCCTTGAAACATGTGATGCATTAGGTATGGATGCTTATAAAAGTGTTTGATTTGACAGTTAACATAAAAAATGATGAACCAAGAATGCACTAAGTGCTTAGGATTTTTCTAGTGAAATAATGTAAATTGGGACCACTAATGACTTGTTTACAAGGAATTCATGAAGTTTTGAATTTTGGACATCTTTGATCAAATATGCTTCTCTTGTAGCCACCATAATTATTTGACATAACATGTAATCACTCGCATGTGTAGAAGTTGACAACAAATTTAGATCAAATCTACATAAAACAACTTCATCAACCACTTGAATAGAATATAGATACTCATGTTCATGATGTATTGACATGATTTTTTATTATCTTCTTTTCATTATTTTAACCCCTTCCAATTTTGTAATCAATATAATGTTGTAATTTAGATTTGATATATATATATATATATATATATAAAGTTTCACTTCAAGAGAGAAGCAATCATTTGAGGTTAGGGAAGATGTCTGCCATATAGATAGATAGGTAGATAGATAGATAGATAGATAGATAGATAGTATTTATTAAATAGTCTATGATACCGATTGCCCATATTGCCAACAAAATTGCTAATATGTGTGTCATTTTCCAAGAGAATCAAGTAATTAAATATGATAACTAGAGCTAGTGGTATAATTGTGGGACAAAAATCATGGACTTAGTCTACTCAATTGAATTTGTTGCCTTCATTATGCTTCAAGGGATGGCTGCCTCATTGACTCACTATCAACTATCTACTTCTTTCCCTCATTATTTTTTCATTCAAACTTGTTGTACTTCTTCCTAATTTGTCAGTACATTGCACAATCAAAGAGAAAGTGTTGCTTAATTTCTACATATTCAAAATAACCTTTCCTCCCATGGCTCCTTGGAATGTTCCATCTCTTTGCTTCACATCTCATTGTATCTGAGCTGGTTCTTGATTGTGCTCCTACTTGTTTTTCACGCCATGGGATGTTAAGCTTGAAGTAGTTTTGTACTTTGATCTCATATTGTCTGTTGAAATTGTTTATGTAGTATTCTTGTTTTCTTTTGGTGTGTTTTCTCCATCTTTTCTTCTTGTCACATTTTCTTAGATGAATTTCTTTTTATTGGGTACCTTTTTCCTTCTATATCCCATTCTTCAAACTATTCCCTACTTTGTTGGTTCCATGTTTTCTTTCTCCTTTTTAGTTCACATTCCTTGTTTTTTACTGAACTCTTGTTGTCGTCCATGGCTATCATTTTTATCTATACAAAATCAGTTTTCTTTGTGCCTCCAAATCTGTTGAGTATAGGCTTGCTATAGGTGGGAGTATATCACAGAGAGTGTTATTTTTATTCCTAGAAATTTTTTATCAAAGGGTTTTGAACTCACTCGATTTGGTTCCTCTATTTTTTCAATATATTTGGTTTGTATTCTTCACATCCATAAAGAAGTATTGGGGTTATGACCACTTGAAAGAGGGAGCACATCATTTTGTAGTCCCAAGCCTTCATTGTACCCTATCTATTTTCTAACAAAAGAATGTTGGTCTAGTGGTCTCATTTACAATTTTATAGCATGTCTTTATAACAGGGCATTTTGTAAACACAACGAGTCATTATTAGACTATTGGGAATGTTCTTCTTCGATAATTCACTAATTTATAAAGTGAGTTTACCCCACATTCCTCATGGGATATGTTCCCATGTTACTCTAGCCTATATAATAGAGGTGAAGGAGACTTAATTGTTAATGTGTGGTGTATGCATGTGTGGAGAGCTCAAGTGTTGTAAGATGGATTTACCTGAAGAATAGAAGGCTTGCTTCCATGGATATTTCTCCACCTTGGGGTTTACCATGTAAATCTCGTCTCCTCTCTCTTATCTTTCTTTCTTCTTAGATCTTATTGTTTTGTTTTGATGCTTTCCACATGAGTTTAGACATGTTAGATCTTGGGGTTATATTATAACTTGCACAAACAATAGAGGACCCAAATAATGAATGACTTACAATGAAAATATGTTGCTCAAAACAAGTTTCAGTGTTTGTAAGTTCCTTGAAAAATATGATGCATTAGACATGGATTTTCCT
Organism: Larix kaempferi; assembly: GCA_027924585.1. Lineage (NCBI taxonomy): Eukaryota > Viridiplantae > Streptophyta > Pinopsida > Pinales > Pinaceae > Larix > Larix kaempferi. The sequence goes on from BSBM01000807.1 coordinate 7,267,971, forward strand.
ATATGGGTGTTCAATTTGACATTTAACATAAAAAAATGATGAACCAAGGATGAAATCAATGCTTAGGAAATTTTTAATGAATTAATGAATTGGGACTAAGAATGACTCATGGAGTTTTGAATTTTGGACATCTTTAATGGAATTTTCCTCTCTTGTACAAACATCATAATTACCAACATAATAGGCAATCACTCAGATGTGTAGAAATTGACAACAAATTTAGAGCAAATCTACAAAACACAACTTCATCATTCACTTGAATAGAATCTAGATACTCATGTTTGCAATATATTGACATGATTTTTGTTGTTATTCTTTTTAGTTATTTTAACCTCTTCCAATTTTGTTATCAATACAATGTTATAATTTAGAGTTGATATATAAATTTTTGTAAAGCTTCACTTCAAGATCGAAGAAATCATTTCAGGTTAGCGGGGATGTCTGTTAGATAGAAAGATAGATATATATATTTTATTAAATAGTCCATGGGACCGAGTGTCCATATTGCCAACAAAATTTACAATATGTGCACCATTTTCCAAAAGAGTAAAGTAATAAATTATGATAACTAGAGCTAGTGTTATAATGGTGGGACCCAAATCATGGACTTGGTCTACTCAATTGAGTTTGCTTCTTTCATTATGCATCACAGTCTAGTTGCCTCCTTGACTCCACTACCGACCATCTAATTCTTTCCCTCATCATTTTTTCAATCAAACTTGTTGTACTTCTTCCTGATTTGCTAGTACATTACACAATGTAGGAAAAAGTGTTGCTTAGTTTCTACCTCCCCATTTCCACATATTCAACATATCCTCTCCTCCCATGGCTCCTTGGAATGTTCCATCTCTCTGCTTCACATCTCATCGTATGTGAGTTGGTTCTCAGTCGTGCTCTTTCTTGTTTTTCATGCCATGGGATGTTAAGCTTGAAGAAGTTTTGTGCTTTGATCTCATATCGTCTATTGAAACTGTTAATGTAGTATTCTTCTTTTCTTTTGGTGTGATTTCCCTAGTTTTTCTTCTTGCCACATTTTTGTAGATGAATTTTTTTTTATTGGGCACCCTTTTTCTTCTATGGCCCATTCTTCAAACCATTCCATGCATTGTTGATTCATGTTTTCTTTCTCCTTTTCAGTTTATATTCGTTGGTTTTAACCAGACTCTTGTTGTTGTCCATGGCTATCATTTTTTGTCTATACAAAATCAATTTTCTTTGTGCCTCCAAAGCTATTGAGTATAGTCTTGTTTTAGCTAGGAGTATATCATAAAGAGTGTTATTTTTTATTCTTAGACAACTTGTTATCATGTGTTTTTCTACTCACTAGATTTTGTTTCTCTACTTTTCAATATATTTGGTTCTTGTTCTTACATCCATAAAGAAGTACCTAGGTTATAACCATTTGAAAGAAGAAGCACATCATTTTGTAGTCCCAACCTTTCATTGTTATATATCTATTTTCCAACAGAAAAATGTTTTTCACCATCCTTACAATGTTTTCCTTGTGCATATATCCCATCTTAACTTCTCTTTTAAATTTAATCTTAAATAGTTATATTTTTGAATTATCTCTAGCACTCACCTTTTATGCTGGTATGTGCATATACTGTATCTATTTTGCAACAAAACAATTGTCTCCAACATTTTCTTCATACAATTGGGCACCTTAAGTTCTCATATAAATATAATCCCAAATATTCATGGTTTTATCTATTTCTAGTAGTGCACATCATCCTCGGTATTTTCACCCATATCCCTAATGTTCTTGTTACAAGGTAAAGCCCCCATTTCTATCAACCTCACACTCTGAGAATTTCTCAATCCTGACTCCATCATCAATTTATCGCTTGACCACAGCTCAGCCAACACATTCCTGGTAATTTTCTTCTCCAAAGAATTAACAATTTTCTACGCAATTTCTTCACAAAAATTGCATTTGTAGTTTCCGTATTGAAGAATTAACAATTTTCCAGAATAGCATTACCTATGACTGTGGGCATATTTAATATGCATGGGGCATTACGAGAATCGAACTCGCGACCTCACTGAAAACGACAATCATACCACAAAATCAATACAATTGTCTCTCAGACTGTTTTTTTCGGAAATTCAAATTGGTTATTTAGAAAGGCCTGAGAGATATATGATCGTGAAGTCTATTACTGTGACAAGAGAAGCAAAGACAGCGACGATTGATTCTTAGTCCGGCCTGTGTGAATAATTGTTGATTAAATAAAGCTAAAGATATGAAATTGTAAATGGGGCATAATGTTTAATGTTGCTGGTTTGCCCGAGTGGTTAAGGGGGAAGACTTAAGATCTTCTGCACATAAGTGCGCGTGGGTTCGAACCCCACAGCCAGCAAACGTATTTTTGTTTTGATTTTGATAAATTTTAAATTAAAATTAAAATGAGCTTTTTTACTAATGTGCCAACCATATTACATATAAACAAAATAAAAAGGTTTGGAAATTCATAAAGCTTATTTAAAACCGAAATATAGAATTTGTAATTAAAATTTGTACAGCTGGTTTGCCCGAGTGGTTAAGGGGGAAGACTTAAGATCTTTTGCACAGAAGTGCGCGTGGGTTCGAACCCCACAGCCAGCAAAATAATGATATTTTCCCCGTCATACGAAATGAAGAATGAACACAGAATGTAGTTCAAGATATTCCGATTTTGAAATGAAGAATGAACACAGAATGTAGTTCAAGATATTCCGATTTTAAGGATTGAACTGAACAGCTTTTATATTTTTATTTAAAAAAAATATACATGAACATGGAATGTGGTTCAATATATTAAAATTTTGAGGATTGAACTTAACAGCTTTTATATTTTTAATTTAGAAAAATATATATGAATATGGAATGTAGTTCAATATATTAAAATTTTGAGGATTGAACTTAACAGCTTTTATATTTTTATTTTAGAAAAATATATATGAACGTGGAATGTAGTTCAATATATTAAAATTTTGAGGATTGAACCCACGCACACGGATCTTAAGTGTTAGAAATATCACATTTTTATTTTAAAAAAAACATATGTAAATGTTTTTATTAAATAAAAATTGAGGAATCAACACATAACATAGTTCAAAATATTTAAATGTTAGAAATATCACATGTTGTATAATTATTAGTTTTTATATGAGCCTCACCATAACAAAATAAGAGAAACTAGAGAATGGAGGTTGGGGTTTTGGATGAGGGTTTGAGGAATTGCAAGGATCATTTTAGCTAGGCTAGTTATAACAAAATAATAGAAATTGGAGAATGGAGGCAGGGGTTTTGGATGAGGGTTCGGGGAATTGCAGGGATCAATTTTAGCTAGGCTAGTTGAAAAGTGTCTGAAGGAGGATTTTGTCAGAAGTCTTGATGATTTCATTCGATGAGGAGTTGGTGGACTACACGGAGGATCTGCTGAAAGGGAAGTCTATTTGAAAATGGCTAGTTGTCAGGCAAATGGAGGGAGAGGCATTTAGTCTCACAAGGGAGGGACATGATTGGGATCGACTATTGTCTATGTGTGAGGGTGGGATGCCAACAAACCTCTAGGTGGCATGCATTTCTCCTGCCATAGTGCTTGTAGTATCCCATTCCCTCCGATCTTGAGTTTGGAGTAGTGTACGAGTTTTGGGTCCATGTCTTAGGTGTGGGTTCCGTCTTCTTTAGAGATGACTCAAAACAACAAATCTTGGCCTCTCTCGTTTTTTTCAGCTGGATTGCTCATTGATCTGTCGATTTCTAAAGTTTCAAGAGGGTTTGGAAATTTTTAGGGGTTTTATGGGGTTGATTTCATTTCGGAAGCCTTTTCGTTATCTGCTTCCTGTGAAGTTAATGGGCTCCTTTTTCCTCCATGGACGTCTTCCTCTTGCCCAGTTTCTCCAAAGCGGGGAGAGCGACTAAGGGCATTGGAAGGGGTTTCTTCTCAGTTCGATAGTGATTTTATAGAGTCACTATTGGTTGCATTAGATCATAGCAGGGAAGTGGTAGGGGCAGGAAGTGGTGCCATTCATCTAGAGATAGCCCAATCAGGAGGGGTAGCCATAGAAAGTTGTTCGAGATCCGAGGATAAAGGAATCCCTTATGCCCGTCGATGGAGAAATAAGTGTGTTAAATCTAAAGGAAAAGCGGTGAAGCCAGTTTTGGGAGAGGATGTTCAACTTCATAAGGTTGTGGATATGGATGATAAGGCGGTAGTTGGTCGAGCTCATGGCCATTGTTTTTGGGTAAAAATCCTCCGGGAGTGGGTGGAGAAAAAATGGACCTCATATTTGGGTTATTCACTCTCACTGTTGTCTTTGTCCAAGGGCTAGTTTGCATTCCCGTTTTGGTCTCCGGATGAGGTGCAGTGGGTTTTGAGTAATAATTGGAGCATCGACTCTATGCCATTACTTTTGAAAATATGGACCCCATTGTTTGATGCTAGCCGAGATCGTTTTGATAAATTTTCTATATGGGTAAGGCTTATAGGTTTGCCTCTGGATTTTTGGCCCCTTGGGGTCTTCAGCATATAGGAAACTCTCTTGGAGATTTTTTGGAAGGAGATATGTTGTTCCTCTCTTCAGGTGAAATGTTAGTGGCCCGAATCTTGGTAAAGGTGGATGTGCGAGAAGGGTTTCCATAGGAAATAGAAATTGGGCTGGTGAAAGATAATGATACCCACTTTTGATGTGTTAGTTGCAATGGCATGTTGGAAAAACAAAAATCTCATCATTTAAATGAATTATTAGAGGTACCTACAAAGCTTTTTAGAATTAGGTGTAAAAAGATGAAACATAGAAAATTGGATCACCTTCCAGAATATATAACTTTTATTTATGGAAAAGTGGTATAACCACTCCAAAATGTCATTATTTTAAGATTGGTATGTTATTTTTTCTCTAAAACATAATGCATATGTTCGCGTTGGTCCATCGGTTTGTTATGTAAATTGTCAAATTATGAGGAGAAAAATATGTAGAGGCATAGGAAACAGACAGATCTTGAGCAGGGCTATTTTTCCAAAATTTTAAAAGTTAATTTTATATATTTTTAAATTATGAAAGTCAGTGAAGCCCAAAAACGACATGGTCGAGTGTTGGTCCACCATATCATAATCTGAACATAATCAATCAACTTTTTTTGTTAGCTTATAGGTATTCTTGTACTCTTATGCGGGTTCTTTTCCGTTTTCGAAATATGTAAGCCAATCAAAAGTTATAGCCCAAATAAATGACTTATGTTTTTTACAAATTTGACATGAGTGCCGTTAAAAATAAATTAAAAATAGAAAACAATAACAGATATATTCAAAAAATATATAGTTAGAATCTCCACAAAGAGCTTGGCAAGTGTGTGCAATTTCATCAGTAGTGCACAAGTGGAGTATAGGCAGAACTAAGCATGAAAAACATGAAGTTACAGAAATCGGTGTGTTTTTCCATAACTCAGTCCGAGCCTCAAGGTTTGGCAATCCGAAGTTAGTAGCAAACCTGCAAGGGCGCCAATTTTTTTTTGAATCCAAACACGCATGTGCGCAAATGCACGCACGCGTAGATGCACACACGCATATATGCGTGCACGTGTCGCTGCACATGCACTTGTAGATGCGCGCACGCGTTCATTTTGACACCTTCATTTTTTTCTATATCTCCCTAAACCCCCCCTCTCTTCATATCCACCCAATCCCCCCCTCTCTTCCACTCTGCCCAATCCCTCCTCCCTCCGTCACCCCTCTCTTCTCTCCTTCACCACAAGGGTTAGAATATATATTATTACACAAAATCACTAACTCACATTATCCTCATGTACATATAAATCTTCATCCTTATAACCATAAATCCATGACCCCTATATCTCAATCCCCAAACCCTTGACCATTAATCCCTAGCCATTGCAATCCCTAGTCTGTAGTACAACTAACCATTATAACTCTTGGCCCACTATAATCCTAAACTAGTATAGTCCCTAAAAATCCCAAATACTAACACATAATGATATATATCCCTTAACCCATATAATCCTAACCTCTAAAGTGTCTAGTCAAATAAAAATTAACCCCTAACCCTTATAACCTCTAATTCTAATCAACCCTAAACTCTATCATCAAACACCCAACCCTTAAAACCTATAACCCATAGCTAGTTTAGAGAGAGAGAGAGAGAGAGAGATTGGAGGTTTGGGGCTTAGAGAGAGAGATAGAGAGAGAGAGGGGGATTGGGGGTTATGGGATTACTGGAAGAGAGTGAGAGGGAAAGAAATTGGTGGTTATGGGTTTCGAGAGAAACATGAAGAGATTGGGGGTTAAGTGTTTAGAGAGAGAAAACGGGGGTTAGGCGTTTAGAGAGAGAAAGAGAGATTTGAGGTTAGAGGTTTAGAAAGAGAGAGATAGAATTAGAAGCATTGGGGGTTACATGTTTAGAGAGAGAGAGATAGAATTATAGGTATTCGGGGTTACAGGTTTAGAGAGAGAGAGAGAATGGAGGTTATGGGTTTAGAGAAAAAGAGGGAGAGAAAGGAATGGATCGGTGGTTAGGGGCTTAGAGAGAGAGAGAGAGATTGGAGCTTTGTGGTTTACAGGGAGGGAGAGAGAAATTGGTGGTTAGGTGTTTAGAGAGGGAGAGAGAGATATATAGAGACTAGCGGTTAGGATTTTGGAGAGGGATAAAGCGAGAGATTGGTGGTTTGAGGTCGAGAGAGAGAGAGAGAGAGAGAGAGAGAGAGATTGGAGGATAGAGGTTTATAGAAAGAGAAAGAGAGTGAGAGAGATTGAAAGTTAGGGGTTTAGAGAGAGAGATTGGTGGTTAGGGGTTTAGAGAGAGAGATATTGGGGCTTAGTGGTTTAGAGAGTGGGAGAGAGTGAGATAAGAGAAATATTTCGGGTTAGGGGTTTATAGATAGAGATTGGTGGTTTATAGAGAGATAGAGAGAGATTGGGTTTTAGGGGTATAGAGAGAGAGATTGTGGGTTAATGGTTTAGAGAGAGATAAAGGGAGAGAGAATGATGGTTATGGTATTAGGTAGAAATAGAGAGATATTGGGGTTAAGGGTTTAGAGAGAGAGAGAGAGAGAGAGAATAGATGTTAGGGGTTTAGAGAAAGAGATAGAAAGAGAGAGTTTGGGGGATTTGGGTTTAGAGAGAGAGAGAGAGAGGGGTGGAGACTAGAGGTTAGGGGTTTAGATAAAGAGAGGGAGAGAAAGAGAGAGATTGGTGGTAATGGGTTTGGAGAGAGAAGAGATTGGCACTTAATGGTTTAGAGAGAGAGAGAGATTGGTGGTTAGGAATTGAGAGAGAGAGAGAGACTAGATATTGGGATTTTAGAGGGAGAGAGAGAAACTGAGAGATTGGCAGTTAGGTGTCTAGGGAGAGAGAGACAAATTAGGTTTTAGTGTTTTTGTGTGTGTGTGTGTGTGTGTGTGTGTGAGAGAGAGAGAGAGAGAGAGGTTAGGGGTTATAGGTATATATAGAGAGAGATATTGGAATTTAGGGGTTAAGGGTTTAGATAGGGAGAGAGAGACAAAAAGAGAGTGGAGGTTAGGGGTTATATATAGATAGAGAAAGATTGGAGAGATTGGAGGTTAGGATTTTAGAGAGAGAGAGTGAAAGATTAGTGGTTTAGAGAGAGAGAGATGTTGGGGCTTAAGGGTTTAGAGAGAGAGAGATTGGGGGATAGGGGTTTAGAGAGAGAGAGAGAGAGAGAGAGAGAGAGAGAGAGAGAGAGAGATTGGGTTTTAAGGGATTAGATGGAGAGAGATGGAGGGAGATTGGTTTCTAGGGGTATAGAGATAGACAGAGAGAGATTGTAGCTTAGGGGTTTAGAGAGAGAGAGAGAGAGAGAGAGAGAGAGATTGGAGCGTATGGTTTTAGAGAGAGAGAAATTGGTGGTAAGGGGTTTAGAGAGATAATTAGAGAGAGAGAGGGATTGGAGGTTAGGGGTTGAGAGAGAGAGGTTGGTGGTTAAGGCTTTTTTTTTTTTTTGAGAGAGAGAGATTGGAGATTACGGGTTCAAAGAGGGAGATTGAGAGAGAAAGAGAAAGAGATTGGAGCTTAGGGATTTAGAGAGAGAGAAATAAAGAGACTGGTGGTTAGGATTTTAGAGAGAGAGAGAGAGAGAGAGAGAGAGAGAGAGAGATTGGGTGTTAGGGGCTCAGAAAGTGAGCGATGGAGAGAGATTGGGGCTAGGGGTTCAGAGAGAGAGAGATTGGAGCTTAGGGGTATAGAGAGAGAGATTGTGGGTTAATGATTTTGAGAGAGAGATAGAGGGAGAGAGAATGATGGTTATGGTTTTAGGTAGAAAGAGAGAGATATTGGGGTTAAGGGTTTAGAGAGAGAGAGATATTGGGGTTAAGGGTTTATAGAGAGAGAGAGAGAGAGAGAGAGAGAGAGAGAGAATATACGTTAGGGGTATAGAGAAAGAGATAGAAAGAGAGAGATTGGGGGATTTTGGTTTATAGAGAGAGAGGGGGAGACTAGAGGTTAGGGGTTTAGAGAAAGAGAGGGAGAGAAAGAGAGAGATTGGTCGTAAGGGATTTAGAGAGAGAATATATTGGTGCTTATTGATTTAGAGAGAGAGAGATATTGGTGGTTAGGGATTTAGAGAGAGAGAGAGAGACTAGATATTAGGATTTTAGAGGGAAAGAGAGAAAGTGAGAGATTGTTGGTTAGGTGTCTAGGGATAGATAGATAGATTGGGGTTTAGGTTTTTATTTTTATTTTTATTTTGAGAGAGAGAGAGAGAGATGAGGGGTTAGAGGTATAGAGGGAGAGATATATTGGAAGAAAGGGTTTAAGGGTTTAGAGAGGGAGAGTGAGAGACAAAGAGAGAGTGGAGGTTAGGGGTTTAGAGAGAGAGAGAGAGAGAGAGAGAGAGAGAGAGAGAGAGAGATTGGAGAGATTGGAGGTTAGGATTTTAGAGAGAGAGTGAAGATTAGTGGTTCAGAGAGAGAGAGAGAGAGAGAGAGAGAGAGAGAGAGAGATTGGATTTTAAGGGATTAGAGGGAGATTGGTCTCTAGGGGTACATAGATATACATAGAGATATTGTAGCTTAGGGGTTTAGAGAGAGATAGATAGAGAGAGATATTGGAGCGTATGGGTTTACAGAGATACAGATTGGTAGTAAGGGGTTTAGAGATATAGTTAGAGAGAGAGAGACAGAGGGATTGGAGGTTAGGGGTTGAGAGAGAGAGAGGTTGGTGGTTAAGGTTTGAGAGAGAGAGAGAGAAAGAGAGAGAGAGAGAGAGAGAGAGAGAGATTGGAGATTAGGGGTTCAGAGAGGGAGAGATGGAGAAAGATTGGGGGCTAGGGGTTTAGAGAGAGAGAGAGAGAGAGATTGGAGCTTAGGGGTATAGAGAGAGAGAGATAGCGTGAAATAAATAGACTAATGGTTAGGGGCCTAGAGAGAGAGAGAGATATTGGAGCTTCGTGGTTGAGAGAGAGAGAGAGATTGGTGGTTAGCAATTTAGAGAAATAGAGATTCACTTTCAGAAATTTGAAGGCAGTTTGTGAGATGGTGTAAAGGTAGAGTGTGGAAGCTCTCGTAGTTCCTGGACTGATGGAGTTGAATGCCGACAGGAAGGTGAAAGGGTGAGGCCCGATTGACCACTACCAGATTGCTGATGAAGGATAAATAAATCACAACTCATGGTTGTTCCTTCTTTCTTTGGGATGAAGAAAGACTTTGTTGGCGGGGCCTTTAGGCCTTGTAATAATCTTCATATAAATTGTATAAGCTATTGAATGGTTCGTTGGAGCGGGTGTAACCACTCCAACCATATTTCCTATGTATAAATATACCTTTCAAAGATTAATAAGACAATTGAACGTTCAAAGCCATTCTTGTTCTTATTGATGGTTATTGTGTGTGCTATAGTCTCTGCTTGAATGTTGTGCTGAAGTTCCTACATACAACAGGGGTTTAGAGAGAGAGTGAGGAGATTGGGGGTTAGGGGATTACAGAGGGAAAGAGAGAGAGATATTAGTGGTTAGGGGTTTAGAGAGAAAAAATTATTGGATATTAGTGGTTCAGAGAGAGAAATAGAGAGAGAGAGAGAGAGAGAGAGAGAGAGAGAGAGAGAGAGAGAGAGATTGGGGGTTATAGGTTTATAGAGAAAGAGATTGGAGGGTAGGTATTTAGAGAGAGAGAGAGAGAGATTGGGGGTTATAGGTTTATAGAGAAAGAGATTGGAGGGTAGGTATTTAGAGAGAGAGAGAGATTGGGGGATAAGGGATTAGCGTGAGAGAGATATTGGCGGTGAGGGGTATAGAAAGATAGAGAGATATTGTGGTTTAATGGTTTAGAGATATAGATAAAGGGAGAGAAAATGGTGGTTAGGGTCTTACGAAGGAAGAGATAGAAATTGGGGGATAATGGGTTAGAGAGAGAGGGGGTTATGGGTTTAGAGCTCGATAAAGTGAGAGGTTGATCATTCCATGTTAGGAGAGAGAGAGAGAGAGAGAGAGAGAGAGAGAGAGAGAGTGTAACGTCCCCATTTTGACCCCATTGCATTAAATCATAAATGATGTAAATATTGTTATTTAATCATGGTGAGGAGCTCAAGGCCAAGGCCCCACCATTGATTTAGCGTTTTATGTATCGACAATTAAAATAGATGCCCATGGTTCTTGTGCTGGACATGCACAATGTAAATTAAGACATCATGTAAATATGAATTCTAATGAAATACCCACAACTAGCTATGCAATGCAACAAAGAGATGGGGGAATGATTCTACAAGGAATAAGGAGGGAAATTATTCAAACCCTTGAACCCATAGATTTAATCCAAATGTCATTGAGTGAAGCCATAAACCCTCAACTACCCATTTTTTACTTATGCACCCAATCATTTAATTCTTCCAGGGGTTGGTTGAGGTAGTTAATGCCTTGGGAATGAAGAGGTATGGAAACCAATTTTGTGCATGGGCAAGCCATCAACCCGGGAAATTGTGCCCAAAGCCATTCTTCACCCATGGCCTTTTCTCTCTCATGCAGTATGAGCTAGCTGGGGTTTTCTCTTCACATTTTCTACCATTTTCCTGCATTTTTCCATAGTTGGGAGCTCATTTTTGTATGGCACAATGGCTGGGAGAGAGGGAGTCACGTTTTGGGGGTTTGTGGAGGTCCTTTTTTCCCCTGGAATGCCCATGAGCAATTCTGAAAATGAATTTGCTTCCCCAGGGTTGAATCCCCATCTACCAGTTCGCTTTTAGTTACCCACGTTTTTTCTGAAGCTCAGGGAAACCCCATTTTGTGCATCTCACTGTAAAAACGTTTCTCTTCATGCCCAGCACTTGTGTTTTTGTTGCTATGTGCATCCCTGTTTTGGTTTGATATTGTGGGGAAGAATTTAGTAGTGGAAGAGGACAGAATTGACTTGATAAGCCTAGTGAGGAGGTAACCTCTCAAGAAGATCCAAAGGGCTGGCTACTCTTCTATGCACACCTTGAACAATACTAGATTGGAAGGTATGGCCTGAGTGGATATGTAGTGGTCAAGGGAATACTTCCTTGTATTGGGTGTGTAGGTAATGTGGGTACCAAGCTAGATAGATTTGATAGGGGTACCCATAGCTCTATGGGTGAGCCACTAGCTTAGCAATTCATTCCTTTCCATCTCCTTAGCAGCCTGATAAACCCAATTGCAAATTGGCTTGGCTCATTTTGGTGTATGTTTGGCTATGTGTGAGTCTGCTGTCCCCTTGTTCCTTGTAGAAATCATGCCCAGCTCGGGGGTGGTAGTTGTGTTGTGAGATTGACAAGCACAATTGTCCTATGGTTGGGTGGAACGTTGCAGTTGCATAGCCAGTTGCTCGGGACTGCTTTTTTTTAAGATAAGTACTCTCTTGTGTTAAGTTCTGAAATGCATTTATTTAATGTCTGTCATAAAAATGTTTTGAATGTATGTTAGATATGTAGATGATTTTAAATTCCGTTGTGTTTAATTACTATACGCATATGCACATGTCTTTTATTATCAATGAGTTTTACTTAATGGATATGGGGCTAGATGCCCTGATTTAGTGTCATGTTCTCTCCCTGGCTCGGTATGATGGGAGGGGACGTTACAGAGAGAGAGGAGAGAGAGAGAGGTGGATTGGAATTTAGGGGTTTAGAGGGATATATAGAAAAATAGATATTAGGTGTTAAAGGTTTAGAGAGAGAGAGAGAGAGAGAGAGAGAGCATATGGGTTTAGAGAGAAAGATATTGGTGGTAATGGGTTCAGAGAGAGAGAGATTGGTGGTAAGGGGTTTAGAGAGAGAGAGATATTGGGGCTCATGGGTTTAGATAGAGAGAGAGAGATTGGGGATTATGGGTTTAGAGGTAAATAAATAGATCAAGGAGGTTTGAAAAGAGAGAGAAATTAGGGTTAGGTGTTTATAGAGAGATGGAGAAAAATTGGAGGTTAGGAGTTTAAAGGAAGAGAGAGAGAGATTGGGGGTTAGGGGTTTAGAGAGAGAACTCATTACCAATATAACCCTTAAAGACGATCAATTTTGAACACTAAAATATATAAATTTAACCCCATAACCTTAACAAATCGTAACCTACAATCTTTATAACCCCAACCCCCAAACCCCTAAACACCTAAGCACTTATGCACTTGGGGATTATGGTTTAGAAGAGGGCCTAAAGGCCTTTATGGGGGAGGGGCTATAGGAATAAATGAGAAAATAGAGATTTATTGGGAAATAAATGCACTAAACGTTACCCACCGAACAAATAAACGTTATGCAAAGGCGCATACGCGTTGCTAGCTCGTGCATGCTCCTAATGCGTGCGCGCCTCCGCTGAACATAAAATTATGCAAATAACCTGCACTCTTCTCCCACATTTTTTTTCACTCATATCACATATTTTTCTCTCTTCTCACACATAACTCGACAATCACTTGCATTTTGGATTGAATTGACACACCTTTTCGAGTTGGTTTGACAATTTGGATTGAATGCACATCAGTTGGACTCTATTTGTCTCTTTGGATTGAATACACACTAGTTGGAGTCTATTTGGCTCTTTGGATTGAATACACAACAGTTGGACTCTATTTGGCTCTTTGGATTGAATTCTCATGTTGCTTGGACACAATTGAACTCTTCTTACATATAGTGGATACATCAAAAGACCATTTTACATTTCAAGCAAAGAGCAATCCTTGAGGGACGGTGACAATATTTCCTTATGAACTGTAATTTAGTCTTCATTCACTTTGTTTGAATTGTATGTATTTTAGTTTTTCCTCATGAATTGTATGATAAATGTATTTTTGTCTTCTTAATTTTCAACATAGAAAATAAAAACATCTTACCACAAAAAAACTACAACATGCACCAAACAATTCTTTCAACCTTTCATAAAGATAATAAAAAAAACTTACTTGCATCACCACCAATAACCTTTCATTATTACACCAAAATCTTGTCATCATGAGTGATGTGTCATATCTATGCATTAACCCCTGAAGTTCCTTGGCTAACACATCAGAAGAAAGGTTGTTGTCCTTCCCTTTTACCTTTTGTGGTCATTCCGATGCACCTTTCCTTTTAGTAAGGAGCGTCGAACTCAAGATGACGTGCTCTGCACCTTAGCAGTGTGCGTCGACGACACAATGTACCTTTGTATAAGGTGCGGTGATCTAATTCTGACACATGTTACCTTCATGCAAGGTGCATCATAGTTGGTTAAAATGGATAAAAGGAAGCTTTGAGCGACTTCTCGAAGCTTGGTGTCATGGAGGCTTATCCCTAGATGCTTGGAAAGGTGGCACTAGATCCCCTAACCTAGTGGGTTGATCCCTTAAGCCTCTCCCCTAAATCCTCAACCTCTCTTATCCCTTTAGCCATATATATATGAACCCCCTCTCCGTTGTTAAGGGAGGAAGGATAAAGTACTCTTATGCTGGTGAAATTTATCTAGGTGATCCTCTTCATCCTTTAGGAGGCTAAGAATTCAAACTTGGAGGCTAGGATTGTTGGAAGGAGGTTATGACATCAAGGCTTAGGTCGTAACATCTCTCCCTTTGTACTTCTTATCATTACAATTAATACAAGTTCTTTCCATAAATTTTATTTTGTTAATGATGTTTAGGATTTTCCTCTTTGATTGTTAATCTAGATCAATTCATATCCACGTGCTTTTACCACTTGTTTGTTTCCACATGCTTTGTATGGTTTTGCAGCTAAATATCTGAAGACTTGGAGCTTGGAGTAGCAAGGAGAAATGAATTTCATATTTGAGCTAAACCATCTCTTTATTTATCTTGCATTTCAATTGATCTAGGAAAGATACTAGTATTATCTACTCATTTGTTCTAGTTCTCAACCATTTAGACTAGGGAGATCTATTTGAGTCCGCTCATACAGATTGTCCGTAAACAAATTTGGAGACCATACTGGGAACTCATCCATAGTTTTGATTTCATTATATTCTTGGTTTCTTTGATTTCCTTTCAATTAATTTTTTAGCCTCTAAGTTGCCTCTCATCATTGGATTTGACCTTCAGAGAGTTTTTGGCCCTTCCAGACTCTGCTTAGGATCATCAGTCAACCATTTTCCTATTTATTCTTGGAGCATTTTTTATTTTTGTTGCTTAATCCACATACGATGCATATGGGCCATTCATCACCTGAGTCACTGTAATTGTGACGCACATAGCTTGTTTGTAGACTGCGTAGTTGATGCTCTGTGGTAGTTTGAAACCTACGTCGCTGACGCAGTTACCTAGTGTGAAGACCGCGTTGTTGGGTCTCCCAATGCTCTGGTGCATCTTTACAGGGTGTGCCGACCTTGATTTGGCATTGAGTGTTAAAAAAATTCTCAAAGTTTGTTTTTGGTTTAATTTTCTGAGTTATGTTTGTTGCACCTTACAGTCATAGAACCCCTAGGCACGACATGTTCTATCCTTGGCTTGATTTTGAAGTTTAAGTGTCAATTAGGGTCCTATCCAGTCAAGCGAGTGATTTAGTCATTGTGGGCAATTTCAATCCCTATTGGCAGGCAGTTTGGTAAGGAAGAATCACAGTATCTTCGATGCTGCAACACGTCAGAAGAGGTCACGGAAGGAAGAAGGCTGCATTATTTTATGTATTTTTTGAGTCGTTTGTACCGCAAAGTGCGGGTTTTTGGGTCATTGGACCATATGGGATGTAATTTGGAGCTAATTGTACCGCAGTAGGTAGGTTTTTGGGTCATTTCAACCATGTCAGTTAGATTTTGGGTCATTTGTCCATGATTTAGTTAGGAAGTTGTTAGTAAGTGGGCAAGCATTGTAAAGGCGGAAGCCTATATATAGACAGATTGTTGTAGGTCGTAGGAGATCTTGGAGATGTGATTTTTGCGTATGTTCTGAGATCAAGAGATATTGATGAGATCTGGTTTTGTAGAGATGTTGTATCAGGGTTTTTCTGAAGTAATATGACATGACAGAATTGTTTGGTGAAACTCCCTGTGTACCTTTTGTGTTAATGCCTATTGTGATGATTTCTTGCTGCAGTTAACCTTTTAATGTTATATTCGTTTTGTTGCAATGAATGACTCTGTTAAATAATGCTATGAATACAATTTATGTTAATCTTGAATGCATAGATTTGTTTTGGATACTGCGATACATTAAGTAATTGTTTCCGCAATCATCCTCCTTCATTTGGTGGAAACATGGTTCCGTCCACTCTCCCTTGATCACCTCGGGTGAGACCTCATCTGCTCTGCAGGTGTTGCTGGGCAGGATAAAACCTATCTGGGCCGGTGCTCACGGAGATCGTGGTGGGTTGGTGTCGACAGTGATGGAAACCCTTGTCAACTGGGTTTGAGTCAACAAACGGTTCCATTGCCGGGACCGTGTGCGAAGTGAAAGGAGGATATGTTGTGGCACCCGACGAAACCCGAGATCTAGGAATAGTTTGATTGAAAGTTACAAGAATTCGTTGAAGAAGAAAGATGGAACACTCAACTAACAGTAGATCAGTGGGTAGATAGATATATTCACGACGGTCCACATGAATGGTTATTCTATGAGTTCCTAGTCCTGTTGTTCGAGTGGTTGGCGAAGTTGACCTTTCAGAAGAGGAACTCCCAGGGTGGTGAGCCAACGACCTGGACCCGAGAGTTGATCCAAGAACTAGAGGAAGTCGATAATAAAGCATCATGGGTTGTCGAAGTATGGCTCGATAGCATCTTGGAGGGGTATATTACTGAGGCGCAAAATTCCTATAGCGAGGTCGAGAGATATTTTTTCCATGAACCTAGGGGAAGGTTCTTGCTGTCGCTCCAACTGTCCATTAAGATGCTTATTTGAGAAAAGGGTATATTGAAGATGCATATAGATAAGTAAGAAACCTGGTGGGCGGAGGCTGTGGGTATCGTGATAACAAGGGGGGACATTGCATGGAATGATCAGGGGTAGATGGGTGTGGGTCACGAAGAGACTGTGAGTGAAGCCGAGGAAGAGAGTGGTCTTACAAGGGGAGGAGCGAGGTTTCGACAGGAAAAGAGGCAGAGGATAGGAGAAGGTCCTGTTGCAATCGAACCGCAAGTTTGCGAAGGAAGACCACAGGGGATGAAGCGACCTCATAGTCCAGACAAGGACGCACAAGCTACACCCAGGGTAGAGGTAGGACCTAACCCCCATAGCAACATACCCACACCTCCGCTCACTATCTTTCAACGAGTGAGAAACACCACTTTGACCCCACCAGGTCAACAAAACTTGATCGCTAGTAGTTCAGTACCTGCAGGAAGGAAGCCCAGGATGGCGGGTGATGATGCTAAGTTACCATTGTTCCATGGGAGTGGGACAGACAATCCAGAACAATATTGGTTTTTGTGTGAAGCGATCTAGACCATAAAACAGATCACTGATGATGCTGCTAAGAAAGGACAGTTAGCGACAACTCTGCGAGGTCGTGCATTAGATTGGTTTATGAAGTTTGTTCTAGTCCCTACAAGAGCCCCAGAGAAGTCACTAGATGAGATTCAGGATGGGTTCATTGCAGAATTCAGAAAGACCAAATCTGAGGCTCAATATATTACGGAATTGAAAGAAATTAAGCAGTATCCTAATGAGATGGTGTGGGATTTCGACTAGCAGTTCAAGACGCTGATGGCAAGGGTTAGTTTCGATATGAGCGCTGCCCAACATAAAGAGCGGTTCATCGTGGCACTGCTACCACATATTCGGCTACCCTTGATGCAAAAGAACATCTCAACGCCCAGTGAAGCTCTGGAGATTGCAATGCGGTTGGAGGTGTCGCCGATTGGAGAAAATGCATCTAGGATGTCGCAAATTCAGACATAGCTGGCTAACTTGACCATACATCTATGAGATTTGAAGAAGGGAAAGGAGCAACGTGAAGAAGTATGGTGTACGCGATGTCGAGGAGAAGGGCATATGAAGGACAATTTCCCAGACTTCCGCAACTATTTGGTTTCAGGAGCGCCAAACCCGTTAAATGGTGTTGGCATGCTGTATTGTCGCGTTTGTCAGGTATTTGGGCACCGCCATGAAGAATGTACATATATGCAGAAGATGGTCACCAAGCTGATGAATCTATATTGCACGTTCTGCAAATCGGTGGGACATGATGACAAAGATTTCCAGGTATATTGGTTGCTTCACGAGAGAACGTATGACGCATTATATGTAATGGATGACCAACGTGCCATACAACAACCACCATTGCAACAGCAGGTAGCCTAGTCGCTACCTCAACCACAGGTACAGTTTGTACCGCAGCAACAATAGCAGCAGTTTGTGCCGCAATATACTTCGATGCAAATGGCTCCACAGCAGCCACAGTAGGTTCAACAACCACAGTATGCACAACAAGGGAAAGGCACGATGCAACAACAATACAATCAACAAAAATACCAACAACAGGGTGGATTTTGTGGAGGATTCAGGGGTGGACGTGGTGGAGGATTTGGTTGCGGAGGAGGATGAGGAGGTCGTGGACCTGTGCCATGCTATCACTGTGCGGTTTGGGGAAACTATCAGTGAGATTTCCCACTGTTGTAGATGCAGTGTACATTTTTCTTCGTTGCAGACCATACAATAGAGAACTGCCCACAGTTTATTGCACAATGGTCGGCAGGAAATATTCCGCAATTGCAGAACCAGGCTCCACAGCCTGTGTAGAATCAGGTGCAGCACCCAGTATAGCAACCCGTGCAGAACCAGAACCAATGACCAATTCAGAATGCTAATTAAAATGTGAACCAGCTAGGGAATCCACCGCTGAATCAGAATCAAGGTGCGAATGTTTCATTAATCTCAGCAGAGCCCAGGCCACATGATGCAGCTGTTGCGGTGATCACTCAAGAAGGTGCAAAAATAGGAGAAGACACTTCACATCTGCTGATCCGGTTGGCCGGGCTGAAGAAGGTGTCATTTGACATTAATTCGGAGCGTGATACGTTCCAGCAGGCACGACAGGCGTTGGACAAAGGCAAGGCTATCGTCTGTGACATGCCCCTTGTCTTTGATGACACATCAGACGCTGGTCCATTAGCGCAGTATGGAACTTTGCAGAGATTCCTGGAAAGCTATTTGTTGTTGGCAAGTTATCTTGCTGTGCTTGCTGAGATTGAGGGGTTGTTGTAGCGAATGCCAAGGGGACGCCAGGAATCCGCGGTGAATTACTTACAACAGAGAAAGACTGGAAAGGAGATGCAGATGAATATTCAAATTGGAGACTATGATGTCGACTCGGTTATTCTGGATCTTGGTTCGGATGTCAACATCTTAACCAAGCAGGCATAAATTGCGAAACACAAGACTGGAAGTCAAGAACTTCAAATTGCTTTTATAAATAGTAGTAGCTTATGTTACAAAACACACTTCAGCTCGTCTTCGGACAACGAAGATCGTCACTGGACACACTGGTATACCTCTGCACTACGTACTGAGACCATTTATCTTTCAAACATCAGCAAGCTGAAGTCAACTCGAATGCTGCTGGGATTGTCAGCATATGCAGACTAGCATAGGCACACTAGGGAATTCAAGAGTGCCGAAGCAAACTCTCTGCTCATTTCCCACACTCAAAACTTAATACAGACTCAGACTCAATACAAACTCAGACTCTTGCACTCAAATTCCGAATGCCTAGAATGAACTCTCAAGCACCTATATATACAAAAGGAGAGGAGTGCATCATAAGAAAGGAATCAATGACTCATTATCAAGGACAGTGAAACAGTAGAAGCTGTTTGTACCTAAAGTTGTGACTCATGGAGGACGAAGATGCTTGTCTTGTGATTGACAAGGCATCTTTGGTTTTCGGGTAACTCAGGAAGAGACATCCGCACCACGAGATGACCTATTTGTATAATGTGGAGATTCTTTTCAAAGAACCCACTAAAGAAAATAATGCAGAAGGCATCTCGAATCTATAGTACAGATTACATTATACTAAAATTTTTTACACAGTGAAGATTCGTAAAAGAACCCATGAAAGATAATCATAGAGTAAGATACAAAATTAGACATGATCTAAAAAGCAGATTTACACAAAGTGGAGATTCATGAAAGAACCCACAAAAGACAAAATTAAACTTGTTAACCATAGTCAGGCGGACTATGATCTGAATCAAATCCCTCGGACCCAAATCCATCATGTTCAAGTTCGTTGCCTTCTGAAGAATCTTGTAGAAGGTATTGGCAGTGATAATCAGTACCATAATGTATTACATCCTCCATCCAGTGAGGGGCATCTTCTCGAAAACATGCAAAGAAAGGTGACCGCCTGAAAAGTTTAGGTCTCATGTAGCTGGGAACAAAAACATCATCAAAGAAACGGTGTTTGATAATGAGCCTGAATTCTTGTCCTGGAGTAACTGAGGGATGGACAGTAGCACCATTCCAAAGAATGTCGAACTGGAAAATACCATAGATGAGAGAGGCACCATATATTTCATCTTTCAGGACATGAATGAAAACCTGGGGAGAAGCATGCTCTAAGGCTGAGATTCTGGGAACATATAAAAAGAATAAAATCTTCATCTAGGGACTCCACTGGCAAGTATGAATATCATTACAAAAGAAATATACAATAACTTTTCCATTTGCTATGGCAAGCCGACGAATGGCATAAAAATCTATCCATCTAATAGCATGGTCAAAAATATAAACAAAAAACTGTTGTTCTCCTGAAAGCAAATGAAAATGCCCAATAATCATATTAACATGGTTGATTTTGAGAAGAGGATTATTAAAATTGATATTGTAGCTGCGGCGTCCTTCTGGAGAAATTAGTTGCTCTTGGAGTATTTTCTGTTGGATCTCAAAAGGAAGAGTTTGGATCTTGCTGTGAAAACAATTGTTGCAATAGCAATAAATGCATTCATGACAAACAAGGACTGAATTATCTATTGCTGCTGAGGACGAAGACTTTCCTTTTTCAAAAACCTTAATCTCTCGGCACTGTGATCCTTCTCGAGTGAGCATATTAGCAAGATGGTTATCTTTGCCGGCTTTGTAGACAATCTCAAAGTCAAACCCTTGAAGCCAGACTGCCCATCTTAGAACTCTGGTATTGCCGTGTTCTAACAATATTCTATTAGCGAGCATGCCCTTCATGTGCTTGATATTTGTCCTTACTGTGAAACAAACACTCTTAAGAAAGAGTAAAAAATGATGAATACCTTTCTTGACTGTTTATAGAGTGCCATATGCAGGGATGTAAGCAAAATTTTTAAGTAATAACTTATTACAATATAAATGATTATAACATTGGAAAAAAGAAAAAAGAAAGAACTAGTAAATAATCTTAACATTAACCTAACCCTAATAACCTATGCCGTCACCTCTAAAAACAATTCCATCTACCACATCACCTTTATATATAAATCATTGGGCAAT
This sequence comes from Larix kaempferi, assembly GCA_027924585.1. Lineage (NCBI taxonomy): Eukaryota > Viridiplantae > Streptophyta > Pinopsida > Pinales > Pinaceae > Larix > Larix kaempferi. The sequence continues at coordinate 7,288,810 of BSBM01000807.1, forward strand.
CTAAACTCTTTCCTCCTAGACTTCACTGTCTCCTGATGATGATCCCATAGTAGGGATCGAAACGTCGAGATTCTAACTTTGATTAATGAAAGTCCTCTCTTCTCTAACCTTTCTTGACTGCTAAAATCTCTTTATGCGAAGATGGATATTTGAACTCTGCTTCAGAAAATGTGCCTAATGTGTATGCACATACTTCTTCTTTTTTGGAATTTTTTTGCAGTAGAACTACTGCCCAAACCTGATCTAAAGCATTAGTCTCTAGAATGAATGGGAGATCTGGAACTGGAAGAGATAGGGGAGGAAGCTTCTAAATATTTATTTTGATTCTTCTGACTGTATCAGTCATTTCTGCTATCCACTCTGTTCTAGGCTTTAACCTTGTCTGTAACAACTTTGTGTCTTTTGCCTGTGCTTGATAGAACTGTCTGATATAGTTCAAACAACCAAGAAATTGTTGTACTTGCTTAATATCCTGCAACTTATCAGGGAATTCTAAAAGTTTTTGCAAAACATGCGGTTGCAGAATTATTTTCCCTTGGGAAATATGGAGTCCTAAGAACTCAATAGATGTTTGTGCAACAACAAACTTATATGAGCCTGCTGAAAGAGCAATCCCATGTTTAAATACAAATTTATAAAACTGCTCTAGATGCACCTTATGCTCTGCAACATCCCTACTAAAAATGAGTAAATCATCAATATATACATTAATAATATCTAAATGGCGAAAAATGTCTTCCATCCTTTTTTGGAATTATGATGGAGCATTTTTCAGGCCAAATGGCATGACTGTCCATTGATATTGGCCATGAGGAACTACAAATGCAGTCTTATACCTGTCTTTTGGTGTAGTGCCAATTTGCTAAAATTTGCTTTTAAGATCAAATTTACTGAAGACATTTGCCTTTTCAATTTTAGACAGAATTAAATCTTTATGAGGCAAAGGATACCTGATTAGTTCTAAAGCTTTATTTAAATCTCCATAATTGACTACCAACCTTTTCTTTCCTCTTTTCTGCTCAGAATGCTTGTTGACGTAGAATGCTGGGCATGTCCAGGCGCTTTTACAAGGTTCAATCAACTTTCTGTCTAGTAGCTGTTGTATCTCCTCTTTGTAGGCTTGCTGCTTTGTTGGGATCATGTTATTTGCTGATGCTTTTTGAGGCTTGATCTATGCATTCTACTTATATGGGAGAGTGACATAATATTTTTCTCTTTTCTAGAAAGCATCAGGATGATCAGAAGTACAATCTGTCTTCAACTTATGTATTATGTCTTCAAGGATCTCTTGACCATGGAGGTCTGCATGTTTGATTATTTTCTTGATTTTGGCCAGATCTCTAATTGATTCTTCAATAATGTCTGGCTTTTCAGGAGAGATTCTGATAATGAAATCAGACTTTACTGGAATAGAAGTCATAATTCCTTGAACTGTGAAATCAACTGAATCTTCTCTAACTGCCATGGGAAGGTGTTTCTTGAAAAAATCTTGTCCTAAAAGAATGTCTTCTCCTGTGTCTAGATAGTATAATGTAACATATGTTTTGGCTTTTCCCAATAAGATAGGAAAATCTGGAGCAATAAAATTAACCTTGATGAGCTCTTTATTGACTGCTCTGAAATGTATGGAAATAGGTTGCCAAAAATATTCTGGAATAGATTTATATTTGCAACAGCTATTTATAACGCCTGTATCTACTTGGGCGTCTATTTCATAAGCTTTATACCCTTCTGTTTTGATATGAATGGTGATGACCATTCTGTCGCCCAAACTCTTTTGTTCAGGAAATGATTCTGGTTCAGGGGCTGGATCTGAAACTGGGGTAAAGCTGTGGGCTTTGCTCAATGTAAGCTGAATATATTCAGAATTCAACTCATCTAGTTGGTGTAAGGATTCTTGAATACTAGTAGCTAGATTGGCTAACTGCTCTCTGTCTCTTTTGATTTTATTTTCATAAAAGACAATTTTCCGAAGTAACTCGGCTTCGCTGGGATCTGAGCATTCATGAGTATAATCTGATTGTTCCGAGTGTGGCAACTTCTTTGTCAATTCATCAATCGTTTCTTGTATTCTTCTCCTAATGATGATGAGACTAGGTGATAGATTTGCCTTTGTTTCTTCTAGCTCTTCTATATGACTTTTTATAGAAGCAAACGAGAACATAAAACAATTGCTGATAAAAGTTCTGTCATCATCAGAACTATCAAAGTTAATAGAAATATTTTGGATATCTAACTCATCTGATTCAGATTCATATTCAGAGTCACTGGTTGACTCATGGATAGAGAAACCTTCATCATCAGTTTGCAATGTTGGGACTAAATCCCAATCAGCAGGATTATATTCAGTGGTAAAAATCTCACAAAGCTTATTCTGAAACTTTGTCTTTCTATCGGGACATTTATTCTCTCAATGTCCTGGTTTTCCACAAATATAACAAGTATAATTTCTGAGTGGCTAAGTCCTCTTTTTGAAAACAAACCTATTCTCTTTATCTGGAAAGAAAGGTTTCTTTGGGTAAGAGGAAATTTTTTGAGAGGAGGACTGGAATTTAGGACGGTGTTGTGAATAGTTTTTGCTGGAGTTCTTAGAATGGAAATTGCATGCAGATGCAGATGCATTATGAGGACGAGGTTTGAAACAACCATAACTGGCAGTTTCACAAAATTGTTGACAGGCAGACTGGGAAACAATTTTTTTTTTTTTGAGATTTTTCTGTCTTTTCAGGGCGACACATTCTTTTTGGAGAGCTGTCAGTATATGTTGGTGTAGACCAGCAAGGGAGAGGTCTTCAATCTTTACCTGATGATAAGATAAATATGTATTGACAAGAATTGGAATCTTACCAGGAAGAGAGGCAAGATAATGGCAGAGATAAGCTACATTTTGATGATGATGGTGTGGGGAGTCCCCTAACTGAATCCCAACGTGTCAAATCCATCGGAATCAACGGATTTGCGGCCGGAGTCACAGTTTTGGTGCTATGGGAATTTTAGTCAGTCATCCCGTGGCCATTCAAGGACACTTTGAGGATTTTCTCTGGGGAAAGGGAACCTAAACTGGAGAGCAGACTTGGATTATTTCAGCTTCCACATGTGCATATGGCCAGTGTTGAGGTGTTCATTATGGCCATGCATGCCCGAGAGCCGTCGGATCATAAATGACCCCTTTGAGCAAAATTGGCACGGCCTTCACTGAACAAAACCCTAGTTCTGGAGATGGCACAATAGAACAATTTTCAGGCATTTGAGGCAAGGTGTGGGGGGTCCCCTACCTGAAACACGACATCCCGAATAAATCAGAATCGACAGATTCACGATCGGAGTCACGGTTTTGGTGCTATAGGAATTTTTGTTAGGCACCCTGTGGCCATTTAGTGACACTTTGAGGATTTGCTCTGGGGGCACGAAACCCAAACCAACAAGCAGAACGGGGTTCCATCACCTCCCACACGTGTATATGGTTAGTGTGGAGGTGTTCACAATGGCTACGCACACTCGGGAGCCATCGGATCAGAAATGACCCCCTTGAGTAAAATTGGCATGGCCTTCATTGAGCAAAACCCTAGTTTCGGAGATTGCACAATAGCACCATTTCTAGGCATTTGAGACATAGTGTGGGGGGTCCACTAGATAAAACCAGACATCCTTAACCCATCAGAATTGATGGATTTGTGACCGGAGTCATGATTTTGATGCTATGGGCATTTTTGTCAGCCACCCCGTGGCCATTCATCGGACACTTTGAGGATTTGCTCTGGGGGCACGGAACCCAAACCGACAAGTGGAATTGGATTCTTTCAGCTCCCACATGTGCATATGGACATTGTGGATGTGTTCAGGATGGCCATGCTCGCCTGGGAGCCTTCGAATCATAAATGACCCCCTTGAGCAAAATTGGCATGGCGTTCACTGAGAAAAACCCTAGTTCCATAAATGGCGCAATAACACAATTTCTGAGCATTTGAGGCATGGTGTGGGGCATCCCCTAAATGAATACCGACGTCCCGAATCCATCAGAATCGACGAATCCATGACCGGAGTCATGGTTTTGGTGCTATGGGAATTTTTTTCAGGCATCTCATGGCTATTCAAGGACAATTTGAGGATTTGCTTCGGGGGCACAGAACCCAAACCAGCGAGCAAACTTGGATCCTTTCAGCTCCCACATGTCCATATGGCCATTGTGGATGTGTTCACAATGGCCATGCTCTCCCAGGATCCTTCAGAACAAAAATGACTCCCTTGAGCAAAATTGGCATGGTCTTCACTGAGCCAAACCCTAGTTCCTGAGATGGCATAATAGCCTCGTTTCCGGACGTTTGAGGCATGGTGTGGGGGGTACCCTAGCTGAAACCCGACATCTCGAATCCATCGAAATTGGTAAATTCGCAAGCAGAGTAACGGTTTTGGTTCTATGGGAATTTTTTCAAGGCACCCCGTGACCATTCAAGGACACTTTGAGGATTTGCTCCGAGGGCACGGAAGCCAAACCAATGAGCAGAATTGGATTCTTTCAGCTCCCACACGTCCATATGGCTATTGTGGATGTATTCAGGATGGGAACACTCGCCCGGGAGCCTTCGGATAATAATTGACCCCCTTGAGAAAAATTGGCATGTCCTTTTGCAAGATAGGGTTTATTTATTGTGTATGTGCATGGTCTTATGTGTTTATGTATGTGTAGATATTTGTATATGTGCATGTTTTTTATGTACAAATTGACGCGGTCAAAATTTTGTGCTTTATTGTGTCAATTACCCATCTTTAGAAGGACCAAATGCAATAAGAACTCAACAATACATGAAGAGACAATTGTAAAAAACATTAGAAAATTTGTATTGGAGCCATAGTGTTTATGAGAGATGAGTCTATAAGAGACAAGTAAGTTTTGGTTTGCATAAAATTAGGTTGCTTTCCCTTTTTTTTATAACAAGAAGAATTTGTATGCATTATAAACGTGATAGACACATTACAAAGGTGCACACATTCTTATGATAGCATATATGGCATTAATTAGTTTTTATGGTAGGTAAAATCCTTTCCACCACAATAAATCCCTAGGTTATGATTATTTTCAAGGGGGGAAATGTGAACCAATAGGATTTTTTAAGCACTAAGTTTGGATGTGAGTTCTTTGGACATGATTAAGGTAGAAAATTTGATCTTTAGGTTGTAAGAATCGATTATGAACACCAAGTGTTGGTTGTTGAGGGCCTATATATGGTTGTGAATATTTAGCTTATTGGTGAGGATATGGACACTATTTGGAGGTTTTGAACACTAAAATTGGTTCTTAGGATATGGAATTGTTCAAAGGATGAGACGTATCCCATAGGTCCTAAGAGAAGCTTCTAGGGCTTGACGACCATGCGCAAGGTCTTGGACCATAACACTTTGCATCTACTAGGTGCATTTTTTCTCTATGTGGGAATACAAGAGGAATATGTTAACCACTGGGAATTTTTGAGCCCCATATACAAGTCATGAATCGATACATGGTAAATGTAGGAAACTTAGGAGTTATTCCCTAAATGCACAAACTTAGCCTTCAAGAGAAAGAAAGGAGCTTTCAAACTACCATATAGGAAATGTCTAAGGGTTCTTTGGCTCCCAAGTGTTGATACATACTTCAATAGGAGATTTTGAGAACCATTTATGGATATTAGGGCCTTGTACATGGTTGGGGGGAGGACTGCAAACCTTAATAAAAATAAAGATTCTAAGGGAAGGGAAACCTGAGGCTTCGACCTTATAGGTGTATTAATTTCATGGCTTCACAACCATGAAAGAGGCCTCAACTGACAAGGACATGTTTAGCCTCCAATAAATGATATGGGTTCAACTAGGAGTATTTTATCACTCAATATGAGTTTTATGGCACTAAACATGATCAAACAATGAAACCTTGACCTTAGGCTCTAAGGGAAGTTTCCAAGGATAGGGAAAATGTGAAGCCTTAACCAACCACATAAGATTGGTCTAGTATAACTTAAATATTTGAATGCAAGTATGGACACCATTAATAGGTTTTGAGCTTTATGGGTGGACCTCAAATCCATAAACATGATTCGAGGAGGGAGACCAACATCTCAAGGATAGAAATATATATTTATGGCTTAGGACCAATGATCAATTTGATGGGTCATTTGTAATGCTTCAGGGAATTATTCATGAACCTTGGTCCCTAGAAGGTGCCTTTATAGCCTAATGCATAATTCAAAAATCAAAATATTTGAATGTGATATTTAGGTGTGTAATTGTGTTTAAAAAAATGATGTTGTTTGTTATTTTATATTAATATTTGTATGGTTTTCTTTGTGCAAATTTTTGTATTTGTGCATAAATATTTGCCTATGTGCATGTATTTTTTGTACGTCTATGTATAAATATTTTTATGTGTGTCGGTTTTTGTAGTGTAAATATATATGTATCTGTACATCTTTAATATGTGTGCAAATATAATTATGTGCATCTAACTTGTTGGTGTTTGTGTGTAAATGACTAGGGGTTGTAGGTACACATGGGGGGTGTCTAGGGGTGGTAGGTACACAAGGGGGATCCTTCATTGATCCAGAGAGAACTCGATAAATCAAAATATCATGGGGTCTAGGGAATGCTTCAAACAATAAAGTATAGACTTAAATGCTCTCCGTCAAGAGATCGAGATCACATTTTCAGCAAACATAAGGAACCTTTTTGTATTTGGGAATATCGCCATTATCGTTCATCACTTACACAACAATTTCATATACAATGACAACACTTTAGAAAAACTTGTCAAAATAATAAGGTATAGGAAAAGGTCAAGTATCTCCCTAGTCATCATATCAAGGGCTCCATAAAATTTCTCCAATAACTACTGAATGTGTTGAATTTTACCATCGAACTTTCATCCTTGCATTGTGATGTAAACAAACTAGTTTAATCTTATTAGAATGAAATTTTACGATCAAAATACATTACATAATATAAACCAATTTAAATAATATTCATTATGTCAATTCTAAATCTAAAGCCACACTTAAACCTAACAAAGCATCCATGCTAAGAAAAACACCGTGGCAGAGGGATGATGGTCCCTTCACAAGGAAACATTCCAAGTGAAGGGGATGGGGAGATATTTTTCATATCTTTGAACACAGTGATGATAGCATAGGTTTTTCACACATAAGTATGATCGACAAGTCCTTATTGATTGGTATATCATCAAATATTAAACATTGGTGGAAATAATTATTTTTACAATTATGGCATTGGTTCCAAATGCTACAAACATGGTCAAGTGAGTATGTTTTGTTAGAGTTCAAACACAATATTTTTTTCAATCGACCATCCAACAATCACTATATGAGGCCACTAGAGATCAAAATTTATCTATTTCATCATAAATGAAGGAAATCATATCAAAATCCATTGAAACTCAACCATTTGTTTTAAAAGCATGATGTTGTTTATTAGGAAACTGCACACAACAAGAGACAACAAGATACAAATATAGACAACATGGATATAAATCACATAACTGAAAATCCATGTACATCAAAACTACAAAACGTGTCCAAACATATAAATTTTCTAGAAAACACTAGAACATGGTTCCCAATGTACACATGATGGCAACTCGTGCCCTATACAAATTCCGTCAACTTCTGTCGTAGATTCAAAAAAAATGGCAATTTGCGTCGTAGATACCAAGTACATGGAAAATGGAGGCCAAAAATGCCACATTGTGGCTAATGTGCATAAGATGGTATGCCAAGCATTGTTCCCACCCCCTTCAGTCCCAGGTGCATCTCCGAAATCGATCTTCCTCTTCTTGGAGCTAGTGGAATCTCAGGCCTTCTTCCGTCTAAGAGTAGACTGTCTCTCCAGGATCTAAAACAAATGATATAATATACCATCATTTCAAGCATTTGTAACATTTACCACATTTATAAAATTAATGTAGAATTCAAATCTTAAATAACTCACCGTTGATGGGAGCAGGATACATGAGGCATGTGTCCTCAATCTACAGAGCCTCTCAACAATACCACCGTACAACATTTACAACAATCATTTCATTGAAAAATAATAATTGATTAAATTAATTTTCGTTAATGCATCACAATATTTTCATAAATTAACTTGATTCTCACCATGAACACCTCTGAAAATGGACATGACTGGGATTCAGGGCTAGCAGGTGGAGCAATTGGCTGGACAACCTACTCCGTTGTAGTCATGAGGGGGGGGGGGGGCATATGTAGTTGCAACAACTACAGGTGCAGCCACTTAGATATATCGATGGATACTGGAATAGTAGTTTCCACAATAGTGGTGGAAACTGACGAAGATATAATGGAAGAGGGCATGGCGGTATGGGGTGGAGGAGGATGTCATGGACGATGAATCCCTACCGAATGTACGATAGGGGGTATCGACCTAAAAGGGATAGGGGGGATGTTAAGGGATGGTGGATGGGAGGGAAGTCCTGGATAGAGGGAGGAGGATGGATACAAGGGGGGTTGTGGATGAAGGGGGGAAGCTGGATGGAAGGGGGGGGGGTGGACGAATGGGGGAGGATGGATAGACGGGGGGGGGGGGGGGGGTTGTGGACGAAGGGGGGAGGATAGATGGAGGGGGGAGGATGGACAGAGGGGGGAGTATGGATGGATAGGGGAGGATGGATGGGAAGGCGGAGGTGGATGAAGGGAGGGGTCTGGATGGAAGTGAGGGGAGGGCGACTCATGGGAGAGGGTGGAAAAATTGGATTGAAGTGGGGAGGTGGAATAGTGTCACCTGCAGCTGATGGTGGCACTTGCATATACATTTGTAATATCATATTTTAGTAGACAAAAATCAAATTAAACAATATCAAGTCATACAAATTCAAATTAAAAGTGTGCTTTTAACTACACATTGTACCTGTGTGTATGGTGACCTGCCAATCCTTGGCGGAGATGGATGGTCATCATAGTCTATGCATACCCGTGGAAACCAAAATGCATGCACATTATGAATATATTAAACAAGTAATTATTTAGGCAATCAAAATATTCAAAAATATTGTATGAACTATCATCATGTATGTCATAAATATAAATAAATAAAAATAGAAATGACATAAGTAATAACAATATTGTGTGAGGTACTGAAAATACCTCCGTGTGAGGTGCTGCAATTTTAGTTGCAGCTTCCATTGCTACATCTAGGTTGGGAGATCCTACGTTCTCCCATATACGCATCTCCACTCTAAATAACTATACATTGAAATAACAATTTAATTCATACATAACTGCTTTTAAATTACTTTAAAATTTCTCAAGTGATGATTGAAAACTCATTAAAAAAAGTGCTAACTTGCTCCATATAGCAGACCTAGACCGGGCCAGGGAAAGGGTGCCCGCAATGGGGACAAATATGTGGCATTGTCCCTGTCGAACTAGAAGGCCCAGCATGGCTACCACCAGTCATAGGTCTATCTTGACTCTGTCGTGAAGGCCCTGCACCCAAGTCTTTATCAAGGTCAACCTGTCTCTCCAAGGTAGTTGCTATGACAAAGGAGGTGTGTCTAAGGAGTCCACGTGCAACACTACTCATCACCCCCTCGATATGATCAAGTTTGTGGGGTAACTGAGGTGGTTGGGGAGAGGGATTGGGATCATGCCAAGGAGCTGGTGGCCCTCTCAGTGGGTTCCTCCTGGCAGTAGGTCGATCTTGGGCAGAGCCAAGCCTAACACCCTGGAACTCGGTTATGTCAAAATAGTTGACATGTAAACCGAGCACAAACTCAACCCATAGTTGTCGAAGGAAGTACTGTGGAACCTCCCTATTATTGTAGGGAGGTTTATCGTAAACCATGAACCACCTATGCATCCAATTGTCCCTCCATGCTTGGAAATGACACCAATCCATGCAGACACATGGATTTCTAATGTCCGGTGGTTGTTGTGATCTTGGATTGGTGAATATATTGTATAATTGGGCCTTTGCAATATTCAATGCTTTTATTTCCGCCTTGGAAATGCCTATGGAATAATGCTCCCGCATCCTATCTTTATATTCGGTCATGTTAGTCAATTGGTGATGTGCATGGATGAGGGAGTCAATTCATCTCTCAATTGAGGTGGAAAGGAACACTCGAGATGATTCCCCCGTGTTTCTTAATTCTCGAGTGTGCACTCTCATTTCATTTACGTAACGGTTCAAGTCATCTTGGTCGAAATTTTGTTGGGGGTTTTGATTTTCTTGGGCATTTTGATTTTGTTGAGGGTTTTCATTGGTTCCAAGATTTGTGTTTTCTTGTGTTCCATCAGAGTCCTTAAGATTTTGTTTATTCATTGTATAGGTTTAGACTCTGAAATTGAAAAAGATTCTATTAATTTACTAATTTGGGAATTATTAAAAATTTAATAAACAATAAAAAAATCAATAAAATGATTTTTTTTTCCATCTTACCTATCCAATGCAATCGATGATCACTTGGTAGATGGATTGATGAATTTCTTGAGTGAAATGGGTGAGTGAGGTGGTCTATTACTCCGCGTACGCGCCAGGTGAGTGAAGCTTGGCCGATTGGAAATGAAATACAACACATTTTGCCCCTTTTTTTTATTTTGTTTAACAGGAGCACGTGCGCGCCTTTGGGCGTGTACGCGCTAAAAACACGCAAGCACAACAACGTACTCACGCCTTGTTTCGGTACCGAACCTAAATGCACATGTGCACTCCCTTAGGTGCGTCCACATCTTTGTTTTTTTTGTGCTAGCGCGGACCCATTGCAATTGTTTTGGGGAGCAAATTTGTGCACCCACCCAATTGCTAGGGGGTCGAGTATCCTTTTTCAAAGGATGGATTATGCCAAGGAATTCCCTTTAGGTGTCATCGTTTCCATCAGTATGGGAATTTAGTTAATCAATTCCATCTACCTTTCTGTCCTCCCTTTGGATAGAGTAGTCCAAGTTCTCCGATGAAAAGAGGGGCTCTGGTGGTATGGAGTGGTGGGGCGGCCCTTGCGATAGATTCAAGTTGGTTAGAGGAAAAATTCTCCTCAAGGGTGGATATAGAAGAGGTGGCTCGAGCTGTCAAGGTGTCAGGTGCTTGTAAGTTAGATTCTTCGCTCCATATTATTGAGACATCATCAACTCAAAAGTATATCCCTCTAGGAGAAAAGGAAATCCCCATTTTGACCCTATGGCATTAAAATCGTAAATAATGTAATATTGTTATAAAATCGTGGTGAGGAGCTCAAGGCCAAGGCCCCACAATCGATTTATTGATGTATATGGTTTACGTGCTAGCCATGCACAATGGAATTGTGAATATCATGTAAATATGCATTTTAATAAAATACCCACAACTAGATATCCAATGCAATAAGAGATGAGGGCATGATTTTACAAGGAATTGGGAGGGAAATATTCAAACCCTTGGAGCCAATCAAGTCAAGCCAAGTGTCAATGAGAGAACCCATAAAACCCTCAACTACCCATGTTGACTTTTGTGCCCAATTATTCATTTCTCCCAAGAGTTGGTTGAGGTAGTTAATGCCTTGGGGAATGGGAGGTATGGTTGTCCAAATTCGAGTATGGGCAAGCCAACCTACATGGAAAAACGTGTTTTTCTCTTTGGGCAAGAAAAGAGCCATGAATTGCTCCCCAAGTCATTACCCATCAACCACTTTTCTCTCCCTCACGAGTTTGGAGCTACTTGGGCGTTTTCCAGCCATGTTTTCCAGTGTTTTTACTTCATTCTCAATTGGGAGAAGGGCGTTTTTGTGTTGTATACCAGTGGGGAAGAAGGGGGAATCTAATTGGGGTTCTATAGAGACCATTTTGGCTGTGAAATGCTTAGATAGTTGGGGAGAAACCGTTTTCCTCCTTGTGAATGTTTTTCCCCATCCCACAACTCGTTTTTGGTTGGAAACGATTTGGGGAAAACCCAAGGCCATCCTATTGGTAAATCCATTGTTTCGTCTTGAACTTGAGCAAGCATCCAGGGTTCAAATGTAGCCTGATAAACCCATCTATGGACTGGCTTAGCTTAGATGAAACGATTAATTGGCTGTGTATGAGCTGCATGTCCCCTTTTCCTTGTAAGAATCATGCCCAGCTCGGGGGTGGCAGTTTTGTTGAGAGAACTGATGAACACAACTGGCCTATGGTTGGGTGGAACGTTGCAGCAACATAGCTAGTTGCTTGGGACCATTTCATCATAAAGATAAGTGTTTCTCTGTCTATATGTTTTACTTCTGAAATGTTATAATTTGATGATTGTATTGATATGCTGTATGCATATGAAATGTGTGTGGACGATTTGTCTATTTCCGCTGTGCATGTTTATTGAATTGCATCTGCACACATTGGTTTTAATTCGTATGAATCTAATGAATCAGGTTGAGTTGATGTAAATGCCCCACAGATTGTCATCATGTTCCCTTCCTCGAATTGGGTCCACGGGAGGGGACGTTACATTGGCATTTGCATAGTAAAAGTAGTTGGTGCATCAATGTTCTCCTTGGGTAATCCAACTCCTTCTCTATTGCTATTGATTTTTTTATTGAATTCATCATTAGTGTTGGATGGGGAGTGGTCTGGATTTCCTAGAAACTTGAATCTATTTATTCCATCTCTATGTCCGGAGGTTAGTCCTTTTATGAGAATTGAGTCTGGGATGGCCCCTTCCATAGTCTCAGTTGAGTCTGAGTCCTCAAAAGATTCGGAGGATGATTACCTATGATACAATTTAATATTGAGACAAGTTCCTTCTTTTGTGAACCCAAAGAAAGGAGTGGGGGGTTTGGAACAAAACCTGGTAGTGTGAGTGGAGGTAGGGGAAGTGGTTAGAAATCCCTAATCTCAAAAGAAAAAGATAGAGCTCAAATTGGTATGGAAGCTGGTAAACAATATTCTACTCATGGGGTGCTTAGAGTAGTGAATGCCTTGGCTGGGGTCTCCAAATGAAAATTCTCTCCTTCAATTGTAGGGGTTTGGTGAGCTCATCTAAAAAATCTCCCCAAAGGAGATAAAATCCTCTCAGCTAGATATCATCCTTCTCTAAGAAACACTAGGGAATGGAGATGTTGTTTCCAAGTTGATGGAAGCTATGTTTAGGGGGTGGTCCATTGTGGCGGTGGATGTAAGGGGAATATTGAGAGGTTTTACGGTGAGTTAGAATGTCAGATCGATTATGGGGGATCGACTTAAGCCTAGGTTTAGAATTTTTTTTGAAGATTTTGGATCAAATCTATTTATTATCAATGTTTTATGGGCCAGTTGTGGGAAAGGTTCCCTTCCAGGATGCTTTGTTGAGTAAAATTTTTATGTCCTCAGAATCTATCATTTTGGGGGGAGATTTGAACTTCACGCTTGGAACTTTTGAAGTTTGGGGGTCGAGGGTGACATTGGGTTCTCTTTCTTCTTATTTTATTTGGAATTTTAAAGAGAAGGGTTTAATAGATATAGAACCTATCAATATCAAGCCTACATGGAGGAATAAATGGGCAGCGAAGGGTCATATCTCTAAAAGACTGGACTTCTTTCTGGATTTGGAAAATATTGTGGAAATTCCTCTTCAGTTGAGTCAATGGGTCGGTTCTAGGGGTGAACCTGATCACTTCCCTAGCTATTTTTATGGAGATTAAAGGCATAAGTCAAAATCCTCCCAGTCCATTCAAGTTCAATTCATCATGGCTTGATGACCCAAAATTATTGGGCTTGGTTCAAGAGACATGGACTCTTTTTGATCATTCATCTCCTCTTTCGGAGGTAGTTCAGTTTGCAGAAAATTCAAAGAAAGTTAAGCAGGAAATGATAAGATGGGCTCACCAAAAAAGAATTCTTTATGAAATTGAGCTCAAAAATGTGGAGGAGAGTCTTCAAGAGATGTATGATTCTAAAGGGGGAGGTTACTCCTCAAATGAGTCAAAATCAAAACTTCTTATTTTAGAAAATAAACGGAAGAAGCTTTTGGCTGAAAACAAAGTAGCATGGAGACTAAAGAGCAGACCTCTGTGGCTTGAATGTGGGGATGAAAATACAAAATTCTATCAGGTCTATGCTAAGGGAAGGTTCCTGTCCAACACAATATGGAGTCTCAACAATCAATAAGCGCATGCAGTCTCTTTTTTCGAAGAAATGGATCGCTTGGGTACATATCATTTCAAGTATTTGTTCAAAGTCCTGAAGGGGACATCAATAACTGAGATTGTTTGAATTACGCAATTTTTCTCAAGTTTTGTTACCGAGGAGGACAACAGACCTCTAATGGAGGAAATTTCTGAGGATGAGTTGAAGGAGGTCCTCCATAGCTTTCAAAAAGAAAAAAGTCCAAGGCCAGATGGTTGGCCAGTAGAATTTTATCTAAGCATGTTTGATTTCTTGGGGGAGGACCTACTTAGGGTTGTTGAAGATTCTTGTTCCATGGGTTATGCTTATGCTCCTTTTAACTCTAGCTTCATTGTGCTCATCCCAAAGAATGATATTCCTCTCTCTTTCGAGTATTTCAGGCCTATCTCATTATGTAATGGCATCTATAAAGTGGTGTCCAAGGTTATCACAAGACGTCTCAAGCCAATTTTACCCAACTCAATCTCAAGTGAACAATTTGGTTTTTTGGAAGGGAGACAAATTCATGAGGCTGTTGGTGTTGCTCAGGAGGGATTGCACATTATTAAAATAAAAAATCTCAAAGGTGCAATAATCAAAATAGATCTTTCAAAAACACATGATCGTGTTAACTAGATCTACATCGATATCCCTTTGACTCGCCTTGGATTTGAGGTACCTTTCATCAACTAGATAATGGGGTGCTTTACGCCGGTCTATTTCATAGCTTTGATAAACGGGGTTACCTTCTCTTTTTTTCAAGCAGAAAGAGACCTATGCCAAGGATGTCCTCTGTCTCCTTTTCTGTTTTTATTAGTGGTAGATGGTCTCATTAGATTGGTAGGGAAAGCTAAAATATTTGGGAATTATACAGGTATCCATATTTCCTAGGTATTGTATATAACCCATCTCTTGTTTGTAGATGATATTCTTTCTTTCTGTGATGGCTCAAACTAGGATGTGGATAAGCTTCATATTATATTGACCCTCTATATCCAATCCATAGGGATGCAAGTAAACTTTCAGAAATATACCATTTCCTTTTTGAATATGAATGAGGGATTTGAAAGGTATTTTCAAGTGTTGTTTCCATTCAAAGTAAGAGACTTTAACCAAGGCCTAAAATATTTGGGTTTCCATCTTAAACCAAACAATTATAGAAAGGAGAACTGGATCTAGTTATTGCCAAATTTGGAGAACAAATTACAAGTCTAGAGTTTTAGGTGGTTGTCTAGAGTTGGTAGGATCATGTTGATAAAGTTAGTGTTGTAAGCAATTCCGATGTTCTAGATGTCTCTCTCATGGATTCCGATCTTCTAGATGACCATATCTATAGTGCCACAACTAGGTTTCATCTAGACTGGAAATAGTATGTGCATATGACTGTGACAATATAGCACTTTTGAGACTGAGTGTAAATATTCTATTCTTGGTCATTTCTACTTTGACTAATAGTCTTCTACTGGGGGTTTTATCATAGAAATCACAATAAGTATCAATAAACCTGACATCATACTTGTTCTAAATCAATTGACCTACACTGATAAGATTAGGAACATGGAATACATGTCATGTATAAACTTCTTCTAATTATGTTTATCATGGACATGAACAATGCCTTTGCCTTGAACAGGAACTAGATAATGATCACCAAGCTTGATTTTTTTATTGACAGAGAAATCCAAGTCAGAAAATAAAAATTTGTTACTTGTCATATGATTGTTGTAGCCACTGTCTAACAACCATACATTTGAGTGATATTCTTCTTTAGTTACTTGACATGAGAGAAACATGACTTCTGATGAACCTTCTTCAACATTGGAGACATGGGCTCTACCACTTTTCTGGTATTCTTGCTCCTTTCTGCAGTCTCGTTCATAATGCCCATACTTCTTGCAGTAGTTGCACTAAATTTTGGACCTATTAATCCATCTCTTGCCTCTTCCCCTCAGTTTTTGAGAGTTGTGAGAGTGATCACAATGATCTAAATGTTCATGAGTGGTTCAAGCCTCTGAAGAATGAGAACCTATTCCTCTTCTGCCCCATCCTCTACCTCCTCTACCCCGACCTCTGCTGAGGGAAGCCTGAGTGCTAAATGCATTTGTCAAAGACTCTTCTTTTTTATTGAGTTGAGCTTTGTGGGACAAAAAGGACCCTGTTAACTCTTCTAGGGTAAATTTGGACAGATCCTTAGATTCTTCTATAGTAGTAACAACAATAGAGAATTTCTTAGTGAGTCACCTAAGAATCGTTTGGAAAACAACTTTCTGTTCCAAAGCTTCGCCATAAGTTTGAAATTGAGTCACAATTCCTGAGGCCCAAGTCATGAACTAATCTACAGTTTCTGTTTTCTTCATCTTAAGACTTTAAAACTGAATTCAAAGGGTCCAGAGTCTTACCGTTTTTACTCTATCTGTACCTTTGTATGCAAATGAAAGGATATTCCAGGTTTGATGTGTGGTGGTGGCTCCTGAGATCCGTGGGAAAATAGACTCCTTGATGCAGCTCTGGATCAGCCATTTTGTAGTGAGATTTCTGTCTCGGCTTTCTTCTGAGCATCAAACATAGTGGCCAGAGAAGTTGCATCTGGTTCTTTGAACTCCTTTTCAATCTATCCCAACATTTGCTGAGTTGAAGAAACGCCTGTATCTTGATGGAACATAATTCATAGTTGGTGCCGGTCAACATTGGTCTAGATATCTGCTTCATACTGGTATTAGCCATTTTTTTATGGCTGTATTTCAAACATAGTGCCACACACTGTAGATCTAGCACAATGCGTCAACCAAAATGCATGCAAGTGAACAATGATCATCGCACTTTCCCTCAACAGTAGGTGCGTCAATGACACACTTTTCTTGAGTAGTAGGTGTGTCGATGTAAGGGTGACATAGTTCCCGATAGGGATAGGGTGTGTCGGCTCTTCCAAAGGAGAAAAAAAAAATGATATGGAACGACCCAGTGCTATGAAGAAACGTTCCTCCTCCACGCTGATGTGTTCCCGTCTTGATCTTCAACCTCCAAGGTGTGAGATCGGATCTATGCGAAATGTGTGCTTTCCACTTTGTGAGAAAGCTTACCCAAAGCAATAGCTAAGAATGGATCAGGCCATGCACTGTGATACCATGTTAAAGTTTGAACACATAAAATGATGGAACACAAGTGGGCATATTAATTGCCTTCTTATTATTAATTAAAAGAATATATAGGATTACATAGGAGCAAATACCATGGAACAAAAAATACTATGGGACATGTCCTAGTCAAACTAGCCAACTAACTATTCAACCACTAATTAATGCACTAATGACCACCAAGATTACAATTCTTAACATTAATGCCACTCACTAAAGTAGGTTAGGCTCTTTAGGCAAATCACGATACAGCTCCAAGAAGTTTAACCGCGTAGCTCTCTTCACATAAGAGAGCCTCAATAGTATTCAACACAATGGTGCACAATAATAATGAGTGCAACAACGACACACACTAGTCTACCGGTCTTCAGTCTATAATCCAACACGCAAATATAGAAGATGGACATGCAACAACAAAGAGAACAATGTTAGAGTGTATGCCAACACCTTGAGCTACACATTTCACAGGCTTCACCATGAGCTATGCTTCCATAGAAGGTCCTTCCATATCAGTCTCTTGTAGATTCAACCAAGATGCTCGTGGAGTCTTCACCCACATTATAATGCAGTCAATGCTCTTCCTTCAATAGAATGATACCAACGGGTTTCAACCAGCCACAATCCTTGATGCAGGAGCATCTGGGCCTAGTAAGATCAGTCAAAGTCAATCGACATGAGGAAAGCCGACCAGAGGGAGTGCCGATGACCATTGGTGCGGAAGAGCAGATTGGCTTGTCTAAGTCAATAAGACGAGCAAGAGCAGTCGGTATGAGACCGACAGGAGTAGCGAAAAGTCGAGAGTTGACATGTTGGGATCGACAGACAGTAGGAAGGGCTAGATGCATCGATGGTCGACATGCATCGAGCCATGACTCCGACAGGTTTGGGCGTAATCCAAGCGAGGAGAAAGGAGTGGATTGGCGAAGCCTAAAGAGCCTGAAAAGCGTGAAGAGTGCGAAGGAAGCCGACAGGTAAGTCGAAGCTGACAGAAAGTATGGTCGACAGGACGGATTACTGTATCCTGTTAGAAGGACGCGTAGAAGTCAAGGAGAGTACTTGGCAACATTTTGGGGTTGCTAAGGAAGTTAATGGTAGTTATTGCAGGTGGGTGAATACATGACAGATGTTGTCACAGGAAGAGGCTATGCAGAATGGTTGGGGTGCTGATAGTTGCAGGTTTGTAGGATCTGGGAATATCGTTAGATAGAGGATGCATGTCTCGAGGATCAGAGTGATCTCAAGAACAACAGAAACAGAGTAGAAGGCCGAGGGTGGAGATCAGTTGGATCACTTGGCACCGAGAGAGTTCGGGGAGAAGTTCTATAGATTGGAGAGAATAGTCACACAACTTCCGAACGCAGAGAAGATTGAGCCATAGCTCAGAGTTTTGCAATGAACCAGGAGAGGGTGAGGTCGACACAGTGAGATAGCACACAATTAATTTTGTATTGTAACGGCTAAGGCCAACAGTTAGTTAGTTATTTACATTCCTTGCAGTTTGCATTGTAACCGATTTGGTAAAAGTAATATAAGCCAACTTCTTGGCATCCTATTTACATCTTGTCTATGTGAACATGTGTGTGGTGTGTAATTGTTAAGCAAGAAACTTAGCGATAAGGCTCCTTGCGTCAAGTGGTATCAGAGCGATAGCATCCTGAGATTTGAAGGATAGCCATATCAGAGTGGGAAGAGTATCCTATCGAGAAGAATCCCGCGAGCAGAAGAACGTCAGGCAATATCGAGCCTACAAGTGTGTTGAACAGCTCCAGCTGAGGTTGGGTAGATTTGTACACGACTTGTTAAAGTCCAGTTGCGATTGGACGAGTGGGAGTTTTAGCCGAGGTTGAAAATGGATCACAGAGGTGTTAATGTCTGAGGACAAAGAGTGTGTGGTGCAGCAGTCATAGTTGATCGTGAGCTGTTCAACAAGTGCGTCTGAACAATATGAACTTTGAAAAATGAAGTCTCATCGATTTAAGAAAGCCAAGGCATGGTTGTATTCCTGATGTTTTAGACCACAATGACGAGGAAGTCAAAGAAGTGGAACCACGGGAAACAACAGAAGAAGAACCAAAAGATAAAATGATCAAAGTTCTGATGGATATGAGAGGTTGGACAAAGATAGATGTGCATACCTACTTGGGAAGTCTGAATCCAGAAGACTTGATCAACTGGTTCATAGAAATGGAGAAATACTTCAACATAGAGCAGATCGAGTATCGTAAACGGGTTAATACTGCATGTTTGAGGTTGAAGGGTCATGCATCATTGTGGTGGGACAATGTGCAGGATGACAGAGTCAAGAAGAGAAAGGAGAAAATCAAGTCTTGGGATAGGATGGTCACCAAGATGAAAGGGAAGTTCTTGCCAAATGACTATGTGATTTTCTGTTCCGAAAGTTACAGTTTTTCGACAAAAATAGATGACTATGAAGGAATACACGGAAGAGTTCTACAGATTGTTGATAAGGTCAGGTCAGATCGACAAAGGAGAATAAGCTATCACTAGGTATGTGAATGGCTTGAAATATGCCATTCAGGATGAATTGAGCATGTCAAGATTTAGAGCGGTCGGTGAAGCCTACTAGCTAGATTTGAAGGAAGAAGAGAAACTATCGAGGAAATTTGTAGCGAACAGAGGTAGGATGACTAGTCGGGGTGCGAACACTGTTTCTGTGAAAGGTCAAAGTAGCGGTTACAGGAAGGAATCTATTGAAGAAAATCGACGGACGAAAGGGACATCGACAAGGGAGAAAGCGCAAGAGAACTAACGCGATGGTCGTGAGAACCGCGGTCGAGGTGTGTATGGTCGAATTGGTCCATCCGACATAAAAGGGGTTGACAGACTAGCCATAATCTGTTACAAGTGTCGAGGCGTGGGACACAAGGCATATGAATTCCCAGAGAAACTACATGCTGCAGAGGAGTCGAAACCCAGATGTCGAAGAGATGAGCAAGTCGATGAGAGGGAAGAGTCAGCATCCGACAGCAGTGGGGATGGTAAAAAGAAAAGTCGGGCAATGAAAGACAGGAAGACACTAGTTTTGGAAGACAGACGAGACGAGTAAGAGCCGGAACAATGGAAGGCGATATTTTGAACCAAGGTGCAAATCGGTGAATGGTGTTGAAAGACCATAGTTGATGGTGGAAGCACTGAGAATCTTGTGTCGACAGAGGTGATTGACAAACAAAAGTTAAAGTGTCGAGAACATCCATATCCATACAAGATCTCATGGTTGCAGAAAGGACACCATGTGAAGGTGACCAGATAGTGCCTGATCAACTTCAGAGTTGAAGGATATGAAGACAGTGTACTATGCAATGTAATCCCAATGGACGCATGCCATCTGTTGTTATGGAGGCCATGGCAGTATGATCAGAAGATGATATATGATGGTCGAGCCAACACAGTCATAGTGTGGAAAAATGGCGTGAAAATGAATCTTAAGCCGAAGTCGGAGGAGCAGGCCGACTGTAAGCACAGCGAGAGCAACTTTTGGGAGAAGCGGGCTGATGTGTTCAATGAAAGAATTCCTTGGGAGGAGGAAAAGCAGTCGGGGTGTTATGCTATCATCCCAAAGGGATCATGTGTCGGGAAGGAGACAATGGAGAAGATTCTGGTCGAATTCAGAAAGATGCTTGACAAGTTTCGAAGCATAGTAGTCAATGAGACACCGACGGGATTGCCGCCGACAAGGAGCATATCCCATAAGATTGACTTGATTCTAGGGTCAAGTCTGTCAAACAAATCACCGCATAGGATGAGTCCGACAGAAGGTCAAGAACTCAACTGACAGGTCCAGGAGTTGTTGGACAGAGGTTTGATTAGAGAGAGTCTGAGTCTATACGTGGTACCAGCAGTATTAGCGCCGAAGAAGGGTGGAGAATGTGTACAAACTCCAGAGCAATCAACAGGATCATGATCAAGTATCATTTTCCATTGCCGAGGATGGACGACTTGATGGATTACTTGAGTGGAGTGAAATACTTCACAAAGATAGACTTGAAGAGCGGTTATCACCAAATTCGGGTTAGATAAGGAGATGAATGGAAGACAACATTCAAGACAAAGGAAGGGCTATATTAGTGGTTAGTCATGCCATTTGGATTGAATAATGCACCCAGTACATTCATGCAATTGATGAATGAGGCACTGAAGCCATTCTTGGGAAATTTTGTCGTATTCTATCTAGATGACATTCTAATTTTCAGTCAAACCAAGACAGAACACTTGGAGCATATTCGACAGGTATTGCAGAAGTTGCAGGAAGAGAAGCTGATGGTGAACCTGCAAAAGTGTTTCTTCATGAAGGAAGAACTGGTGTACTTGGGATTCAGTAATATTGAGTAAAGGGTTGGAGATGGACCCAGAGAAGGTGAAGGAAATATTGGATTGGCCGAAATTGACAAGTATGACTGGAGTAAGGAGTTTCCATAGACTTTCCAGTTTCTATAGGAAGTTCATATGGGGATTCAGTCGGATTTTTGCACCTTTGGCAGAGTGCATGAAAAAGGGCAAGTTTAAGTGGACGGAAGCAGCCCAACGAGCTTTCGACAAGTTGAAGGAAAAGGTCACTGAGAGCCTAGTGTTAGCGCTCCCATATTTCGACAAAGTTTTCCATGTCGATTGTGAGGCGAGTGGAACGACAGTTGGAGCAGTGTTGAGCCAGAAGGGCTGACCAATTCCATTCTTCAGTGAGAGGTTGGATGATGCGAAGAGAAAATATTCGGTCTATGACCAAGAATTCTACGCTATTGTCCAAGCATTGAAGAAGTGGAGGCATAATTTGTTTCCCAAGGAATTTGTGTTATACACAAATCACCAAGCACTGAGGTATCTGAATACTCAGTCGAAGTTAAATCAACGTTACATGAAGTGGGTCGAATTCCTACAGGGATATATGTTCATGTTGCGACATAGGTCGAGCAAGTCGAATAAGGTTGCCGATGCACTGAGTTGAAAAGTTGCACTGCTGAACACGATGACAGTTCAGGAAACAGGAATAGAGTCGGTGAAGACTGAGTATGAAACCGACGAGGATTTTGCAAAAGCATGGGAGGCTTGTCGTGAACCTTGGAGTGTCGACAGAACTCCATACTTGGATTATTTTATCCAAGAGGGATACTTGTTCAGAGGACAACAGTTGTGTATTCCCAGAGGATTAGTAAGGGAGAAACTAATCCGAGAATTGCATAGTGGCGGATTAGCAAGTCATTTTGGCATCGACAAGACTAAGGCATTGGTCGAAGAAAAGTATTTTTGGCACAGATGTCGGAAAGTGGGTTTGACAATGTAGAGTCTTCCAGTTGGAAAAAGGAAGAAGTCAGAACATAGGGTTGTGTACACCATTACCTGTATCGAATACCCCATGGGAGCACTTGGGCATGGATTTTGTGCTAGGATTTTCGAAGACGCAGCAGGGAAGTGACTCAATCTTTGTTGTAGTCGACAGATTTTTGAAAATGGCACACTTTATTCAGTGTCAAAAGACAAGTGACGCCACAAGCATTGTTGTACTATTCTTCAAGAAAGTAGTCAAATTGCATGGGTTTCTGAAGAGTATCACGTTGGACAAAGATACCAAGTTTATGGGGCATTTCTGGAGAACCCTATGGAAGAAACTGGACATGAAGTTGCATTTTAGCTTGGCATATCATCCGCAGACAGACAGACAGACCGAGGTGGTGAACAAAAGTTTGGAAAATCTTCTGAGATGTTTGACAGTCGATAGACCCAAGCAGTGGGAGAATGTGTTGGCACAAGCAACATTTGCATATAACAATTCTGTGAATCGGTCGACAGGTTTGAGCCCATTCCAAATTGTTCAGGGAAGAATCCCACATGGAGTGGTGGATTTGGTCGAGTTACCAACAGAACTCAGGAAAAGCACGGATGCAGAATCATTCACAGAGCATATGAAAGAAGTGCATGAATATGTGTGAAAGTGCATTGAAAAGAGTAATGCGACATACAAA
Organism: Larix kaempferi; assembly: GCA_027924585.1. Taxonomy (NCBI): domain Eukaryota; kingdom Viridiplantae; phylum Streptophyta; class Pinopsida; order Pinales; family Pinaceae; genus Larix; species Larix kaempferi. The sequence continues at coordinate 7,312,009 of BSBM01000807.1, forward strand.
TTGAGAGCCTATAGGAAGAAAAGACTACAGTCGTTCAACGAAGGAGACTTGGTCTATGCACATTTTCGGAATGAGAGATTTTCGATAGGGACATATAACAAGCTGAAGCTGAAGAATATTGGACCATGTAAGATTCTGAAAAATATTTCGGACAATGCTTATGTGTTGGATTTGCTGAATGACTTGAGCATTTCACCAATGTTCAATGTCTCAGATTTGTACAAGTTCGAAGAAGGTTCAATAAGTGGAAGTGTGGAAGTGTTGAAGATCGACTCGATGGAGCAAATCCCAGATCGACATAAAGAAGAAATTGCAGAAGGAATAGAGAAACGCGAAGTCAGGCGTACGCGCAGTTCACGAAGGAAGGAATACTTGGTGCGATGGAAATATGACGAGTTACAAAAGGTGACATGAATTTCTAAAGAAGAGTTCAGGATACTGACGGAGCAATCAAGTTCTTTTTCACCTGGGGAGTCTGATGTAGGAGCATTGGGGCTTAGAAAGACCAGTTGAAGTTAGTAGACATGAGGGCAGCCGACCAGAGGGAGTGTCGATGACCACTGGTGCAGAAGAGCAGATTGGCTTGTCTAAGTCAATAAGCTGAGCAGGAGCAGTCAATATGAGACTGATAGGAGCAGTGGAAAGTCAAGAGTCGACATGTTAGGGTCGACAGACAACAGGTAGGGCTAGAGGCGTCAATGGTCGACATGCATCGAGCCATAACTCCGACAGGTTTGGGCGTAAGCCAAGCAAGGAGGAAGGGGCATATTGGCGAAGCTTGAAGAGCCTGAAAAGTGTGAAGAGTGCGAAGGAAGCCGACATGTAAGTCGAAGCTGACAGATAGTATGGTCGATAGGATGGATTACTGTAGCCTATCCGAAGGATGCATAGAAGTCAAGGAGAGTAATTGGAAATAGTTCGGGGTTGCTAAGGAAGTTAGTGGAAGTTATTGCAAGTGGGTGAAGACATGACATATGTCATCACAGGAAGAGGATGTGTAGCACAGTTGGGGCGCTAACAATTGCAGGTCTGTAGGATCTGGGGAGATCGTTAGAAAGAGGATGCGTGTCTCGGGGATCAGAGTGATCTCGGGAACAACAACAGCAGAGTAGAAGGCCAAGGGTGGAGATTAGTTGGATCACTTGGCACAAAGAGTGTTCGGGGAGAAGTTTTGTAGATTGGAGAGAACAGTCACACAGCTTCCGAATGCAGAGAAGATCGAGCCATAGCTCAGAGTTTTGTAGTGAACCAGGAGAGGGTGAGGCAGACACACTAAAATAACACATAATTACTTCTGTATTGTAATGGCTAAGGCCGACAGTTAGTTAGTTATTTACATTCCTTGCAGTTTATATTGTAACCGATTTGGTAGAAGTAATATAAGCCAACTTCTTGGCATCTTGTTTACATCTTGTCTATGTGAACATGTGTGTGGTGTGTAACTGTTAAGCAAGAAGCTTAGCGATAAGGCACCTTGCGTCAATCCTCGACAGATCTTGAATCTTGCATGCACCTCACGTGGAGTCTTGCATTTCAATCACTAGTATCCTTCGCTTCATGTGAATGTAGAGAGGACCTAGAGAGATGGAGAGAGATACCAACACTGTTGAGCTGGGGTTCATGCTTCACATTCAATGCAACACCACAAACAAATGAGTCATGAGAAATGAAGAGGCAACCTGCAAAATTTAGGGTTTACATTGGTGACATAATAAAACACTAATCTAAAAGAGAAGAAGTATCACCAAGTTGAAATGACACAGAGTACACAAATATTGAGACCTGAGGACAATTTGCAAACTACAATCATGTAGAATGGCAAGAACTAAAATGCTTGAGACGGGTTCACCAGGTGGATGGAAAACACTACAATAAGCAACATTATACAATAGAATGGAGAGAGTCCATGCCAAGGAGGCCCGTAAAGGAGAGGTATTGGTCCATGGGGGACAAACTTTATAGTTCTTTGGCCTAGGCAGAGGACTAGCAAAGAACATTTATGGAAGAGGGTAGATTGCAGGACTAATTGAGTAGAGAATATACCAGATTGCTGGAATAAATTCTTGAAATGGTTCTCAGCAGGTAATCGATGAGTAGAACGCAAAGCCAAAATTAGGAGAACTCATGACTCAGGGGGAAGACTGTAGGTTTGGAAGAAAGACACTTTAATATTCCTCACACGGAGGATTAGGCTACAACAAATAACTGAGAACAAAATTGAATATATAAGAAAGGAAATCATTCAATCATCATGCCAAATCAAGCCAGAGAAAAACAAAAGCAATTATGAAAGCCAAATATTTACAGAAAATACATATGGTCCCCTTAGTTTTTTGCAAAATTTAGAGGGAGTTGTTGGAGGCCCAACACTAGGTCAGAGATATATTGGATATATTATAGCTCACTGCGATAGTAACAATGTCATTTGTTTGGCTAAGAACTCAATCTTTTATGTGAAGATAAAGCATATTGATATTCGGTATCATTTCATTAAGAACATAGTAGAGGATGGAAAGTTGATATTGAAGAAAGTTGACATTTAAAGAATGTTGCAAATGCATTGATGAAATTGATGAACATGGGTAAATTCAAATGGTATTGTGAATCTATGGGCCTTATGGCTTCTAAGAGTTAGCTCATTTTGATGCATTCTCCCTTATACTCTTGTAAGGTATATGACAAGTGGGAGAATGTTAGGACAAGTGTGTCATATACCTAGTAATTTTGTAGCATAGTAGTAATCTTAATAGATGTTAAAAAATGGTAGGGAATAATTATTGAATAGTAGTAGGCAATGAATATTGAGTAACAATATTTGGTCAATTAATTGCTACTGAGGTAGAACTGGTAAGCCATAAATGGTTAATGGTTTTGTTATACCTATTTATTAAAAGTTACATTTGAAGGTAATATGTAAGCAGCTTTTTAACTTCTTGTTATACTATTAAATACTCTTCTTGAGAGCAAGAAAACTTTATAATATATTGTAACCATTTGTTAGTAATTAAATAATACATTTAACATGCTTTAAAATGTCCCGTTTTTCTCTTAGGAATTTATCTAGAAAATCTTGTTATTTAATAGTTAAATATGTTATTTAGACATTCTTTTTTTATAGATTATTATTTTATAGATTGTTTCCACACCTCTACTTCCTTTCAAATACACTTACATAATTTCTATGAATAAGCTTGATGCAACTAAACATGATATACCTTATTTTGCAATTGCGACTAGCATAGATCCACTTAAACCTACGGAATTGACATTCATAGCGATGGGTATGATGTAGTCATTGATGAGCTAAATATCTAGGAGAAATCACCAACACTTCAATTAGCAATATTAGGGTTTGTTATAAGAAAAGGAAAGCTGTGATGGATTTTTTTTTTAGGGATGAGCAAAGGTTCCTTGAAAGATACGTAGGAAAGCCGTGGACATAGCCATATTTGACGTTCTCCCTCCCTAACATATTCGACGGCTCTAAAGAATCTGACCATCTCTACCACCCTGTTCGGCTATGAGCTGCCCACCTCGTGAACGTACTTTGCTTGGAGTATTTTGACAAAGACAGAGATATTCCTTTCTTCATCTTATGATACCCTTGCTGAAATTTATAGATGACATTAGCGGTTCTTATTCTCTCGGTCTACGTGTCTGTCTGTGTCTCTGTTGTGCAGATAATTGTCAAACCAAATCTGAGACTTGTGTATCAAATTGCACTGCTTCTTGGACATAGTAGAGATTAGCGGTTCTTAATGTATAACAACTAGCGAAGGCCCACCTATACATCTACTTCACACTTGCGATATTTAGTTAAAAAAAAATTACAGATTTGTTAAAAAAAAATTAGAAAAAATTATTAAGCCAGATGTCCAAGTACCATCCCTCAAAATTATAAAAAAAATATACCTATTTTAGTAAATTCCTCCAAAAATCCTTTCGAAAATGTGGTGAATAATTGGTAAATAGACCAGCAACCATTGAAAACTAAGAATATAGTTTCAGATATGGCCACTTAATATTGTACAAAATGACATTATGATAATCAATCTAAATATTAAGTTAAAAGTAAATTAAATTTAGTAATTATGTTTTAAAATGTTAAATGTTGTTTTACTTTTATTTGATAGATAGATATATATTTTAATTAATTTTTTTTAATTTTAATAAATTGGAATATATATATATTTTTTTAAGTTTTAAGTTTTTATTTATTTAATATTTTATTATTTAATTAAAGTGATATATCGATTTTATGTCAAAATTATAGTTTTAAAATTATTTTTTAATCAATTTAAGTATATAGAAATTGTGTTTAAAAAAATTTGTGATTTCATTTTAAATAATATATGTAATTGATTACAAATAGTTAAATGGAAGGTGAATATATTAATAAAAGAGAATCTCGATAGAAATATATATATATATATATATATATAAGAGAATCTATATAGAATTTTTTACTAATATCTTGATAGAAATATATTTTTTCTAATTAAAAAACCTTATTTTTACTAGATATCCCCTATTTTTACTACATACCCCTTTTTATGCCTTCCATAACCTACATCCCCAAAATAACTACAATATATTGATCTTATTTTTCACAAATTACTTTATAAATGCATGTGATAACCTTAGGAACAAAAGTTTGGTCTCAGAGAACATTAATCATCATCATAATCATCATAGTCTAATGTGCATGTAGACAAGTGATTTCATTTACATGTTTAATATTTAGACCAAAGTGTTGGCCTATAAACTTTAAAATATATCTACAACATACATAAGGCATACAATTTAAATTAGATTCCTATAAATAAAATCTTTGAGGATACCTTTACAAAGTAAGTTTTCTTCCCAAATCAATTTGTCAAGTGACATAGACAACATATTCCATATCAAGTCACAACCATTACATATATACTACAATGGTTGAAAATGACAAGCTACAACCATGTAGATTAAATTTCCATAATGAAACTACAACCATATTTGCCTATTTTCACAAGCTTAATTTAGCTAACAATTTCCAATCAACAAGATTACTAACATACAATAAGACTTAAGCAAATTATCATGCTAAATAACGAATTTATACTATTCATCCTACAAGAACAATTTCATAACAAATGAAAGAAGTGAACTTATATTTTTCATAGAGTGGGTTCCAATGCAACTTAATGTGGGAAATTTGATTTCTTCCCAACCAAAGACTATTCTTCTATAGAATTTCACCCTCATGTTTCTCTTTAAAACCATCAGGGTGAAGAAGATTATCAAAGGTTTCTGAAACCACTCTTCTCTTCACTAAAATTTTTTAAGTAACCAACCAAGCAAGTCGCTACTAGTTTTTTATTTCATTTCTCAACTAACGCAATTCTTAGCATGCATTCCCTTGTTCCCTACAACATATTAAGCCATCCTTTCTCTTCTCTTATCCCTAAGGTGTGCCCTTCTTTAATTTCTCTTTATCATGGCCAAGATAATCCCAAGACAATACCTACTTAAATATTTCATTTCCAACATTATGAAGATACGTGGATAATTTTTTTATGGTTCTTTAGACAATCTACTAGGCCAACAAGATTCAAGGATTTGAGATGGTGTTTAACTTCTATCCAACTGTGTCTAATCTCACCCAGCTACCACTATTTACCTCTCCATAGTTCATGTTGATTTGACTTTTTTTTTCTTCAAGCCTCTCTTTTTCCCAAGAACCTTTTTTTCCAAGCTCTCCTCTCCCAAATCAAATTTTCATGAATGAATGAAGCAAGAAGGAGTTATTTTTCCTCCAATCCTTTCTTTATTCCTCAAAGGTAAGAGGTATTTACTAACAAATAGAAATTAGGCACTTTAGAATATGATTACTATGTTCCCATATTCATATTTCCCATATCATTAAACTAGGATCTCAATTCAATTTAGGTATAAGCTTAGGATGAATGGAAACTAAAATACTCAAATGAAAAAGGTTTATGGATAGAGTAAGGTATCATCATAATACATAGTTAATTCCCCATTATACCCCTTTACATTTTCTCACTAGTGGATTCAAAGCCCCATTGATGTCTTCTCCTAATTTAGCCTTAAAATATATGTTATTTTAATAAAAATATATTCATGTCATCAGTTTTCAAAATTTTCATGATTATCATGGTATACATATCTCATGTCACAATACAAAACACAATAATTTAAAGCATATTTATAACATATATAGAATAAAGTTAAAAGCTTTTATAGGGTCAAAATTTCAGTATTATACAATCAACACATAACCAAAGGGTATCCTTTACCTCTCTTATATACCGAGAGGTTTGGATTAAAATACATCCCATAACACATGTGGGATAAATCAATTTCCATCTCTTTATATAGAGAATGGTTACAAATGATATAATTACAATGATGCATGTGGTTTAACTCTATTTCATAATATTATAGTTATTTTATGCCTTTAAATGATATTTTACCAATATATCACATAAGTCATCATTACATATTCTAACACTCCCCCTTAATGATGATTGGGAGAAAGAATACAAATGGAAGGACGGTGGAAACACACCAACATCCCCCTTGATGACAACTTCCATAATGCTCCATAAGGTACGAATAAAAAACACTTCGCCCCATGGATTTGATGAAGAACAACCGTTTCTCACTGAATCATGAAATTGCACATGAACGATGTTGTACAATGAGATACCAACAACAAGATTCCCAGATCTAAAGAGAAGCCTTTATGGCTACTAGATTTGACAGTAAAATGCCAACAACATGTGACACAATCCAACAACAAGGTGCCCAGATCTAAATAGAAGCTGTCATGGCTACTAGATCTTCAAGATGCCTAGATCACCACAAGAATCATCACAACCATAATTGATAGCTGAAGAACTATGATATAACATCCACACCAGTCTACATATACCTTCTGATAGGTGATACAACAGAACATGTGGCTAAGACACCACAACTGTGTACAAAAATACCCAGATGGACAATACACATGCAGATAACAGACATTCTTCCAATCAAGGTGCAATATAAATATCTATAGAATACCTCAAACATCGAAGAACCAAAATCCCAATGGTCTATACATCGAAAATGATATTATACATATGAACATCATGACTTTAACAGTAGAAGATGGATGCCCATCATACAACATTACTGAAATATGATAGAACATGATAAAATTCAACATTACATTCCTTCTTAATAGGAACAATGCTGAAAAACCAGAGATCCGCAACCAACATATGCTTAAACAAGGAAGGAATAATAGAAGCAAGCTATCCCACAACATAGATAACTAATCTGCACAAAATAATTTCCAAGAGTAAAGCATATAATAAACATGACAAGCCCAAAAAGCATAAGAGACGATAGAATGACATGATATAATAAATAGTGGAGCATAAACACGAGTGAGCATAATAGATATCAAGATAGAATAATAATCCAAGATATCACTTAAATATATGAAAAATATAGTCATCAAGCAACTAATATTAGGCATAGGTTCATTTCTTGTTAACATCATGTTAATATGCAAGAGATGAATTCCCTGAAAATGTCAATGCTTCCATATAGGAATGTTAGAGACAAGAACCACATGTCAATGCTTCCATATAGGAACGTTAGAGACAAGTAGGAATAGGACAACCTCTGCAACCATACAAATAGAATTCTCAATGCAACAAGAACAAGGTGCTCATGACAAATATTTCAGGATTACAAGATTGCTCAAAGCCATATAAACATTGAGTAAAAGATGATCGAAATAAACATGACATGATATATATGAAAATAGATCAAAATCTTTAATATGATCAACATATAGAAAATTATGATCAACCAATGATATCACTTATAATTATAAAATGGCAAGTCACTAGTGACCATAATCATGGGTTCATTCCTTGTTAACATCATGTTAATATGCAAGAGATGAAATGCCCTTGAAATGTCAATGCTTCCATATAGGAACGTTAGAGACAATCAACACATGTCAATGCTTCCATATAGGAATGTTAGAGGACAAACAACACAAGAACTAGATACAATCTCTGTAACACATGAGAAAAAGAAACTATACCCCCTTTAAAGAACTTATGACAAGCCAAAAATATGATATCAGGTAGATTCAAAAAATTGACTTTACTTAAGAAATTAATTAGCAAGAGCATATAATGATCATAAAGATATTGCTTATAAAAGCAATGAAATTTATTTTTACTCAAAGATTGGCAATAACATGTAAATAAAGCAAATAATGATCACAAGATAACACATAGAGAAGCATCATTACCATTATTAGAAGAGTGAGACCATGTTAGAATATTGAGCAAAAAAATTGATCAAATAAAACAATATCACTTATAGAGATGAAAATATAGCCATCAAGTAAATAATTCCTAAGCATAGGTTCATTTCTTGATGTCACCATTACCATACTAGAGATCCATGCCCCTGAAAATGTCAAAACATCTTCCACAAAAAGAAGGTCAGAAACATAAGAACAAGACAACCTCTATATTAAATCAGAACAAAAAACCTAATGCAAAGAGATCAAGAAGCTTATGACAAAAATTTCAAGAACATAGATGAATAAAAAAATGAATTTTCTCACCAAAACCAAAGCTCAACAGCTGCTAAAAGACGGATTTGTCACTCTACAGTAGAAAACCGAAAGTAGAAAAATGAAAAAAATTAAAATGACCATAACTCGATTAATGTTTCTCGGAATTATTATGATAACCTGTTTTCGGAACTGGAGAAGTTGTTATGCATCCACCTACGCAAGCACAACAGAAATCTGGGTACCCAATCAAAACATATTCACTCTGCAGTCTGCATGGCCGTCACAAAAAAACTGGAAAATAGCTAAATTTAAAATAGCGATATCTCCACCATCCGAATTGCAAACGAGACGATTTTTTTTTTGAAATTGAGTATTTTTGCGAGAAGAACTCAAATATGCAATTTAGTTTTAAAAATATGATCCGGATTTATGTGGTAACGAAACAAAAGGATAGCATATACAGAATCATATACAGAGATATATTCCAAATAACACAGTGATA